>OX451736.1:104150154-104750154 GCA_948472305.1 Vicia faba
ATTACTGTCCTGGAAAAACAAACTCTTGTAGGAGAAGTGTGTTGGGCCCATGTGTTGCTTTTTCTTTTGAAGTTACCTTTCCTTAATTACTGCTTACATTTCCAGCTTAGGCGCTTCTCAGGCTACGAACCACCATACTTTCTTCAAGAACAAGGAAACTCCCTAGCATGTGATGGTTGTACTCTCCAAGCTACAAGATTTTTGCCTATAAATTGAGAGCCATTTGGAAATGGTAAAGGGGTCGAAAAGATTGAGAGAGAAAAAGCCTTGAACCCCTGCTAAAATTCCAAGAGTCCAAAGTTGCAAACACAAAATACAAAACCTGTTAACTTTTGATTTCTTGCATTCAAACTCCGTTTGTTCTCAAGTATTTCTTAGCTAAAACCATCTACACAGTTTCTGATTCACATATTAGAATCTATCCTAACTTCTGTGTTCATACTGTAATACACTCTCCATCCATCTCCACCTCAAAAAAAGTCAGAACATTACCCCTTGGCTGTTCCAGAAGTTGAAAACTTTCAGTCTGCTGAGTATGTGAAGAAGCTGCTCAGAACATCACCAGAGTTTAGGACCAAACTCCAGTTCACAGAGTCTTTTCCAGCTGCAGAGTAAGTTTCTGCTGACTCTCATCATATTACTTAGGTATTATCAGATTTGCATGTTCAAAAAAATACAATGTAGACATCATGTTTCTGAGGCTGTACGTATTCTGAGGTTTCACGTATTTGTGCGCCTAAGTAGGGAGTAAATTAGTTCAGAACTTCTTAAGGAAATTAGAATTAGCAAATTCATGCTTGCCTCTGATTTATAGTTCTGATACCTCTTGTTTCTGAAACATTGTGAAACCAGCCATAACTGTTATATACGCATCTTCTGTTCTATTAAGAAATGACTAAGTTGCAGATGTTCTGACTAGCATGGAGAGGGAGACCAAGTTCTACCAGTGGTATCAGAACTTCTGAATCTTATTTGTTTCCAACGGACCCAGAACTTCTGACTTTACCTATTTTTACTAATATGATCTCTATTTTGCAGTACGCCAGAGTCAGATCTTCTGATCTCCTTTAGCCAGCAATACGCTGATTCTATTTTCTTTTTCCTTACTATTTTTGCTATCACTTCTTATTTCATTAATCAAAAACACCAAAAACATTTTTCATTTTTACATGCTTTATTTTATTCCTTAAAACAAAGATCAAAAAATATTTTTCTTAACAAAACTTATCTCTTTTCTGAAACAAAACAAGTTCATTTCACATTTTCTTGTACATTCTTATTCATTCAATATGGTTGTAATAGTAACTTAGGATTTAATTTTATTTGCAATCTCCATTTGTAAATATGTACCCTCATCCCCCTAATGCTTGTAATATACGTAGAATATCTATTTTCTGCACTTTTTATTGCTTTCATATATTGTTAGTAATTAGGGTGTGTATGGCAAGACATGAAATTAGCAAGTAGATAACCCTAATCAAGACTAAAAATGACATGCAATCAAGCATACTTGCACACTAGCATCATTAGGTAATCCCACCTTGTTGCTTATCGGAAATATAGTCATGTCCCTCGAACATGGGTGTTTTAGCAAAGACCCTCGATAAAAGATCGTAGTCCCTCAATGACCCTCGATGTTGCCTTCGGTAAATGATCTAGTCCCTAAACAACATTGCTAAAATGTCCCATAGGTTGCCTTCTATGACTATACAAACATCCCATGCTCGTCCCTTCACATCCAACGATGGGGCTTCTCACCAAAACAATGGTAAGATAGTAATATCTAAAGGAGGAGGAAAAGAACAAATAAGACCTTTTGAGTAGGTAGGTTTGTTCCTAGTTGCTCGCTTGCTCACAATAAAACATTTTTACACCAACAACTCTCATTTGAAATATTTTCAAAAGACAAACACTTGGTACGCGTTCTTATAGAAACGAGAGTCATTACAAATAAAACCCTCTTCAAAATCACTTTCAAAAACACATTCCACAAACACCTCTTTGAGCTATTTTCAAAATAACACTTTGTATGCATTCTTATAGAGACGAGAATCATTACAAAGTCACATTTTCAAAATACTTTCAAAACCCACATCACAAGTACACATTCAAACAAAAGCAAGTGATCTAGCAAGTAACTAAGAGCCCATGGAAAACCATGGATGAAAAGGGTGCTAATACCTTCCCTTTTCATAATCTAACCCCGCCCGAACTCAAGAAATAATCTCAAAGGTCTTTCCTGTGCTTTTTCACCTTTCCTTTTTGGATAAAAAAAAAAGTCGGTGGCGACTCTTGCTAACCGCAACATTTGTGATCAAACGCAAAATAACCAAGTCAGTTCTCCCACCATATCATAGAACTGGCGGCTCTGATGATGAAAATTCTAAAAGTGGGGTTACCTTAGGGATATATCACATTTATTTGCTTACATTGTTTGACTTGTATGCTTTATATTATGGTTCTTTGTTTGGGTTTGAATCCTCTACCCGGATTTGGGACACCTTATAGGTACAGTAGCAATACATTGTGGAAACTGTGTGGGGTATACCGACATGGTCTAAGCAATAGCTACGTTAGTGTGACATATTTGTGGGTACCGGTAGCCTTTGAGTTAATCAAGAGAATACGGGGGCCGCTGAGTGATATCATGAAGCACGAATGAACTTCTAGAACATTTACTTGACCAACTTAGCCTTTAGGATGTAGTGAGATGATCGGCTTTGGTGCAGTCTGGAGTTGGTAGATACTCGATACTACACTCATTGAGGTTTGGTTTCTTGGGATATTTCTGGTTGCCATTAAAGAGGCTTGAGCTGAAACAATGACCAAGGAAACAAACCAGTGATATTGAGCTCCTTAGAACTCGGTTACTATTTGTGATACGGTGGCAGAACCGACTGTTTTTGGAACGCTGGTTTGCGTTTGTTTTCGCAAAATGTCGCGGCAAGCAAGAGTCTCCACCGTCTTTTATTTTATCCAACAAGGAAAGGAAAAAAGCATAGAAAAATTCCTTTTTCGAGATATTTCTGAGTACGGGGGGTAGATTATAGAAAGGGAAGGTATTAGCACCCTTTCTATCCGTAGTTATCTACGGGCTCTTAGATACTTGCTCATCATTTTCAAAATGTTTTCTTTGTGCTTATGGGTTTTTGAAAAGTTTTGTTTTTAACTTTGATTTAACTCTTGCGTCTGTCTTCAAGAGTGTAATGAAGTGTTTTTTGAAAGCTTTGTTTGAAAAGGAGTGTAAGTGTGAAAATTTTATTTTGTTTTGGATGAGCAAAGTATCTAAGAACTATCTACCTACTCGAAATAAGGAATCGTTCTATGCTAATTTCCTTTAGACAATGTTATCCCGCTATTAGTGAGTAGGTAGCATCGTCGTTGGAGTTTGAGGGTCAATTTGAATGAGGGACTTACGGTCACTAAAGCAATGTTAGGATGCCTTAGTGGTAACCCTAATGTCTTAGATCATTTGTTTGAGGCAACAATATCCGAGGCAACCGTTTCGAGGCGACTATGATCTTTTAGACAAGAGGACGACCTCTAAAACAACTTATACTTAATGACCGTGTACGAAAGGCAACCAAGTGGGGTGTACCCTAAGAGTGCGCATGTGCGAGTGTGTCGTTTTCAGTTATTTTTATCTTTGCACATGTTAAGGGTGATCTAATTTGATTTTAAGATTAAACATTCAGTCTTGTCATGCAAACCCTATTATTAAACATCTAGCAGTTATAATTAGCAGAAATTAAAGGTGCGGAAATTAAATTACAAGGCGTCGAGTATTTACA
Organism: Vicia faba; assembly: GCA_948472305.1. NCBI lineage: Eukaryota > Viridiplantae > Streptophyta > Magnoliopsida > Fabales > Fabaceae > Vicia > Vicia faba. Next base: position 104,153,946 of record OX451736.1, read on the forward strand.
TCGCCAAAAGCAACCCTTTGAAAATAAAATAAAGCGATAAGATAAATAAATGGTCCTAATTATCTATTACATACCGGAAGCAGATACATCAATATGGATAAAAAAATAAAGCGCGACGCGAAATTAAATCGAATGCGAATTAGGGTTTTGACCCTTTTTAAAGAAAATGCTTTTTTTTTGTTTTATTTTAAGAAAAGAAACTAAGTCCTAAATTAAATACTAAATTAATTATTAAATAAATTAATTAATGAAAAATAATTAATGACATATTTTTGGAGTTTTTATTATTTTAAGAAAGAAATTAAAATGATTAAATTAAAGTTAAAACCTAATTAATTCTAATTGATTTTATTTATTTACAAAAATAAATTAAAGTTATTCTAGAATTAAAACCTAATTAATTAATTAGTATTTATTAATAAAAATAAAATTCTGAATTAAAAAAAGTATTTTGGTGATTTTTGGTAAAAAAAAAGGAAATTTGGTTATTGGTTAGAAAATAAATTAAAATAGAATAAAGCAATTAAATCAATTAAAAGAAAATATGAGAAAGTAGAGAAATGAGCCTTTTTTAGAGGTGTTGATAGCATTTTTGTAGGCCCAAATGAAGCTGATCCGTTTGACTTTTTGGGATCCAGTGTTCCTGCGTTGACCTGTCCTTTTGGTGGTCCCTTAATGCTGACCACCAGATCTGGCCATCTGGTCATCTGGCGTGTGGATTGGTGAGGGAGTATGGTGATCCCTTGGCATGCGCGCATACTGGATTAATTGAAAACAAATAATATTGAGAAAGGGGGGGACCTGGGATTCGAACCCAGGTCCTAAAGGGATATCCACTGTCAAGGTTACCACTATGCCATGCTGTTTTAATTGTTAGTATAATAGGTATTAATAATAATATAAGAAAACAAACTCAATGACCATAAAAAAGAAAAAAACGCGCGTGATTTGAATAGCCAAATGGATGGATGCCACATATTATCCCTGACCTCTCAACCGTGGCTAAAAAATAGAGTACCTATACCAACGGACTAAGTTCCGTCACTAAAAGCTTGTTTATCTCCAAAACCTTGCACATGCCACAAAAATGGACCCTAAGACCATGGTTGGACTCGTCATAACCTCCTGATCACAACCATGTCCTTCATGTGGACCAATTGTACCTGAAACAAAAGTCCCTAAAAACAAAAGCAAAACCCTAGCAATGACGTTTCAAGATACATAGCATATAAATCAAATTGGTTATTACAAACAGTTTGCAAATGATGTGAGGGTTAAGAATATGCAGTTATTTCATTTAATGGATGTAAGAATAGTGAGTTTCGATTTCAATAACATGGCGGATTCGTGGACTACTTACAGTGCTTTAGAATGCTTGAAAACGCGTGGTTTGGATTGGGTTAGCTTCTGGAGATGGCCAGCAATCGATTGAGACAAGTCTCAAGCCCTGAAAAGGTCTCTAACCTTGATTTCAATCTCCCACTTTTTTGTGATTTTTGCAACTTTTGTTCTGCCTCCTCAAGTGATCCCCAACCCTAATTCTCGTGGCTTTTGCTTGCTTATGTAATGTGCATTGTATTAGGGTAACAAACTTTGTCCAAATCTTGCCCTATCAATGCTCTTGAATTTGATTTGATTCTTCCATTAAAACATTCCAAACTTGGCCTAAATCCAATCACCTTGTGCATAATTCCCTTGATATGAATTTGATTGTAATGCTAGCTGTATTTGGAGCCTAAAACAACCAGAAAATCATTAGTTATCAATGTCTTAGATTTTATGTGATTTTATTTGATTTAAAATGAATTAATTCAAATAAAAATCAAATTAAATAATAAAAATGAGATATGGACACATGGCCAAGGCTAGATAACGTGGGAAACAATGCAAACTCAAAACAAGTGAAAAAGAATGGGTCCATTTGGCAAAATTTGAATTTTTGGGGATAGTTGACTTTTGGCAATTTTGCAAAAAAGTCCAACTTCAACAATGCATAACTTCTTCAATTTTGAACTTTTGGAGGTGTTCTTGGAATTTTTAGAAATCTTGAGATGTACTTTAACCAACCCTTTTGGTATCATATCATTTTAACATTCCATTCTCAAGTTAGAAGCTTTGACAAAAAAGGTGTTTTTGTTGACTTTCAAAAATGACCTATAATGTCAAAATTCATAACTTCTTGTGAGTGCATATTTTGAACTTGGGGTATGAAGATGGATTGTAGGGAATTGCATCCTATTAAAAATTAGCTTTGGATGGGTCATTTATAATAAATTATGAGAAAGTTATGCTTGGTCAAAGTTGAGTTGACTTTATCTACAAAACCCTAATTAGGCAACTTTTGAATCTTGATTTGAGCAATCCTTGATGAATCATGATAAACCCTTGATAAAATTATGAAATATACTTCAAAATGAGAATGTTGACAAAAAATATTGAAGTTTGACTGTATATAGGTCACAGTTGACTTTTGCCCTAGCACAATTGACTTTTGGACCTTTTAGCAATTGATTGAGCAAACTTCCTCTGCAAGGCTTGAAATTTGACATGGATGATCTTGAGAACATATTAGGACATTGGTGAGCACTTGGGATCACTTGGACTCAAGGATCTTGATGCAACACAAAACCCTAATTTAGGGTAAATTGCCTTAGGAGAGAGCTTGTCTGACCAACTCTTGAGCAACTTTGGGCAACTTGGAGATTTTTCTTGCAATGTTTTGAGAAATATGGGAGGGCAGATTTTGGGGTACAAAACTATTACTAGGACATGTTTGAGCCAACTGAACTTCAAGAGGGTACTTACCTATAAAACTCCATACAAGCCTAAACCTAAGGACTTGTTTGCTTTGTTTGTGTATGCATACTTGTACATAACATCATGAACATCATATACATCCACTAACCATTTCAAGGATTTTGGGATTCATCTTTGTACTTGTTTTGTAGTATATGGATTCACTTCGCAGGAAAACTATTCAAGTCAATCTTGTAAGGATTCCTCCACATCTTAAGGAGATATCTTCAAGGGTTCCTAAAAACTCTCTATTTACCGAGAGACATGGTCGCCTACTCGACTTGGTCACTTCCAACATAGATAATGACATGATTAAGGTTCTCTTTCAGTTCTTTGATCCTTTACACCATTGCTTCACATTTCCCGACTATCAACTTGTGCCTACTTTAGAAGAATTCTCCCAACTCTTGAGGATTCCCATTCTCAATCAACTACCTTTCAACGGTACAGAAAGAGACCCAAAGCCAGAAGAGATTGCTCAAGCTCTACACTTGCACTCATCTGATGCCACAACTCATTGGGAAACAAGGAGTGGTGTCAAAGGTTTCATAGAAAAGTTCCTGTTTGAGAAAGCCCAAAGCTGTTGGAATTCCTTGGACTTACAAGCCTTTGAGGAAATTGTGGCTCTCCTCATCTATGGGATGGTTTTGTTTCCAAATCTTAACCAACTCATAGATGTCAACACCGTCAAAATCTTCATATCCCGCAACCCGATGCCTACATTGCTAGGAGATATCCTACACTCTTTTCACACTCGCACAATGAGGAAAAGAGGTGTTCTTATGTGTTGCACTCCTCTCTTGGAAAGATGGTTTATTTATCATCTTCCACAATCTGTATTAAAAAATGAGCAAGGTTCAAGGTGGTCACAAAGGTTGATGACGCTCAAACATTCAGACATTCATTGGTGCTCCCGATCCAAAGAGAATGTTATCATTGTCGATCATTGTGGAGAATTCCATAATGTCCCTTTACTTGGCATTAGCGGAGGTATCACCTACAAACCTTGTTTGGACTTAAGACAGTTTGGTTATGCCCGAAGGGATGACCCGCATGAGATGTTGATTCAAGGTTTGGTATTTGACTACGACAACGACGATCAAGGTCTTCGCCAGAGATTTATCTGAGCTTGGAGAATGTTAAATAAGGTGGATAGCAAGACTTTGGGGCACAAGAATTCCATCCCTCTTGAGCCTTACCTCAAATGGGTATGAACTCGTGCTCAGAGTCTTATGATGCCTTACCCCTCCATTCTCTCGATAATCATTGAGCCTGTCATGGAGGGAGATGTTCCATACACTATCCTACATCCTAACATGCCCACATCTCTTTAAGACCTACAAAAGGATTGGATACAACTCAAAGGAGAGCGAGATACTTTCGAAGCCCAATTATACGCAAGCGAAAAGAATGTTTTGGAACTCACTAGGCTACTTCATGAGGAGCAGACTCTGAATGCCTATATTGCACCGAAGAGGATGCACACTACCTTTCTATATTAGAGTTTTGTATTATTTTGCCCAAGGGGCATTGATGTACTCAAGCTTTATCTTATTAATATAACGTGTGTTTCCTTTTTGTATAAAACAATTTTGAATCTTTGAAATCCTTGAAAACATTGCATATGCATATACCATTCATCATAACATAAGCAGGTCTTTTGCAACAAGTCTCCTCATCTCTCTACTGTTTATTTCAGTAAGATGGATCTTGAGTAAACAGTGAAGGATATTCAAGCTCAGAATACACAGTTTCAACAGTTGCTTTTGACCCTAGCTAAGGGACAAGAAGAACTGAAGACTTTGCTGGCTGAAGAGAGGAAAAAGAAAACCAAGAAGGTAACCGGAGTCTTAAACATGGGAAGAAGATTTCATGGACAGACAAGAAGGACCTTGGACTTTGCAACAACATTCAGGGAAAGAGACAACCAAGATGGTAAAGGCAAGGAAACGATTGTCCCGTCAGAATCAGAGGAGGAAGAGGAAGAAGAGGACTACTCTGAAGAACAATACCCTCTAGCTGATGACAAGTATAGACATCTCGAAGAGCGGTTGAGCGCGATGGAAATCCAAAAAGTACCAGGCTTGGACTTTGAGGAATTGGGTTTAGTGTCGGGGATTGTGATCTCTCCGAAATTCAAAGCACCTATATTCTCCAAATATGATGGAGTTCCGTGCCCTAAAATGCATATTCGTTCATATGTAAGGAAAATCCAGCCCCATACCACTGATAAAGACTTATGGGTACATTTCTTCCAAGACAGTCTGTCTGGAACTTAACTTGACTGGTTTTACCAACTAGAAAGAGCCAACATTCACAATTGGGAAGATCTTGCTGCAGCTTTCTACAAACAATATCAGTACAATGCTGATCTGGCGCCTACCCGTACTCAACTCCAGAGTATGGCCATGGTTTCCAATGAAGGTTTCAAGGACTATGCACAAAAATGGAGAGATTTGGATGGAAGAGTTCAACCCCCTCTATCTGAGAGAGAATTGGTAGACATGTTCTTAGGCACCTTGTCTGGTCCTTTCTTCAACCATTTAATCGGAAGTTCATCTGCAGGCTTTACTGAACTAATATTGACCGGAGAGAGGATAGAAGTTGGTATAAAGAATGGAAAGATTCAAAAAGATACATCTCCTTCTACAGCTGTAAGGAAGCCTTTCATCAGGAAGAAAGAGGTGGCTGTTGTATATCCGCAAAGAAACCAAGATAGGGCCAAACACCGACCAATGGTGGGGGTTGTTATGATTCTTAAGCCTGCGTCTGATCAGCATAGAAATAATCAACCAAGAATGGAAAGGCCAGTCAGGCATTTCACTAGAATCAACATGACCCCGTCTCAAGTATTACCACATCTACTAAGATCCAACTTGGTGACCTTAAAAGAAGCTCCGAAAAACCCCAATACAACATCTCCTCATTATCATCCCAATGCCCGTTGCGCCTATCACTCTGAAAGTCCTGGTTACGATACTAATAATTGTTGGGCTCTAAAGAACAAAATACAAGACCTCATTGAAGCAAAAGAAATTGAGTTCGATGCACCTGAAAAGCCAAATGTCATTTATGCCCAGACATGGCCACAATACCAATGCCATTGAAAAAGGATTTTTTGTTACTTCAATTGATGAACTCATGACCCCACTTCTGACTATTAAAATGAATTTGTTGAATGCTGGTGTGTTCCCGGGATGTGGTGAAGTTTGCCATCTCTGTTTGTCCTCCACGACCGACTATCCTTTGTTGAAAATAGGCGTTCAATGTCTAATAGATAACAAAGAAATCTTGTTTGAAAAGATTCCTGTTCCACCTATCCCTTTTGAAGATGTTTCTATCATTACCATTTCTGTCAATTCTTCCACGGTCTCCACCAAAAGACCCGTTAGAATTACATCAGTTCTGAAAGTAACTCCTTTAATAATCACAATGCCTGGACCAATCCCATATGCGTCAGACAAAACCGTACCATGGAATTATGGAGGGGATGTCTACTACCATGGTATCAAGCAGGATTGGCCATCCGCCGAAGATTCAAGTTCCGAGGGAATGGACTCTGACATCAGTAATATTGTAGGAACTAGAAAAATTACCCGAAGTGGTAGGATCTTTTCTCCAGAAATTGCTCCCCCGAAAGCAGTTTTTGGACCCGTAATCATTCCTGATGTTGCTCCCCCAAAGACTATTCTCGGTCCTACAATTATCTCCAACAATACTCCAATTGACAAAGCCGTTACAACCCCTGTAATCATTCATACTGACACTCATGCTGCCTAGTTAACCAAGACTCGAGGAAAAGGTGTTCTGATTGAGCCTGTCCGGACGAAGACTCAGTCATTGACTATACCTGAGACCTCTAAGAAAGAAATGGAGGAGATCCTAAAAATTATAAGAAGAAGCGACTACGATGTAGTTAAACAACCATGGAAAACTCCCTATAAAATCTCCATGCTGGCATTACTACTATGTTCCGAGGCACATGCAAAAGCCTTGGTGAAGTTCTTAAAAACCACCCATGTACCTCAAGAGACATCTGCCGATCAATTTCAAGACTGCGTAACCAGCTTGACTGCAGATAATGGTCTAGGTTTTTCGGATGCTGATCTAACACCGAGGGGAAGGAAGCATAATGAGGCATTTCATGTCTCAGTGAAATGCAGGGGCACAACTCTGGCTCATGTTTTGGTGGACACTGGCTCATCTCTGAATGTATTACCCAAAAAAGCTCTTGATAGACTTGACTGTGAGGGGTTGACTTTGAAGCCAAGTAACATAGTGGTAAGGGCTTTTGACGGCTCGAAGAGGATGGTGCACGGGGAAGTGGATGTCCCCATAAAGGTTGGAACCCAAAATTTCAATTCAACTTTTAATGACATGGACATCCACCCTTCATACTCCTGCTTGCTAGGCTGACCATGGATCCACAATACTGGCGCCGTTACTTCTATGTTGCACCATGTTGTACCCCAAAATTTGCCCTCCCTTTTTCACAAGAAATCACAACCCTAGGTTTTTTCTCTGATTTTTAAGATTGGCTCAGGAATCGATCAAACAAACTTTTCTTTGGCAGTAAATCAAGAATCAGGGTTTCTCTCGCATTTCTCAGAAGAAACATAATTCTCAGAAATTCAATTAGCTGCTACATGTTTTCACACTTGTTCAATTTTACTGGTTATTCTCAAGGTATGTTCATCTGGGACAAAAAAATAGGAGCTGAGGCTGTCATTTGGAATATTCAGGTTTTATCTGATCCGGGTTAACCAGATAATGTGCGTCTGTTAAGACATCTGCTTGTTAATGGAATGAAACGTTTGCTTGTTAATGGAATGAGATGCTTGCTTGTTTATTGGAATACAATGTGTATTATGTTTAGAATGCTGTTGCAAAGTTATGAGATTGCAAAGTTCTTGGGATTACTTAGAATTTAAGTTATCTGGATTAGAATTGTTGAAATGCAGTTTCAATTATTTTGATTTGAGAATCTTAAATAATCAGTGAAGATTTGAAGAAAGAATGGCAAGATTATTTGACAATAGAAGGTTTTATTGGATTATCAGATGATCTCATAAAAAGTTTTCTTCATTCATTCCAAATGTTGTTACAAAAATAATTTATTATTTTGAATATCGTAAGTTTTACAACTTATAGTATTTAAAAAATAAATGTTACAATTAATGGAAAAAGTCTATCTAATCTAAGCCTAAGCCTCCTAAGCTGCCATTGCTCCCATGCTCAAGGTCTCTTGCTTCCTCAGCTTCTTCTATCATCCAATTGATGCTCACAAAAAAAAGGAAAAGAAGATTAGTACAGTTAATTGAAAAGAATTTTCAAATGAAAAAGAAAGAAAAAAGTCATCATTAAAGATTGCCGTCTGGAATCAGAACGCTATTGTTCATCATGTTTTTACTTTTCTCTTTGCAAATCACAAGAAGATTGCTCTTCTTGGTTCACAAAGAGAAAAGTAAAAAATGCAAAAGCAAGCATACAAAGGGACAAAGCAAGTTACAGATGCAAACATGCTGTACAAAGCAAACCAAAGCCAACTAGATGCCAACTGTACAAGTGCAGAAAGTACAGCAGGCCAAAAGTAAACAGCAGGCAAATGCAGAGGAAAACCAAATCACAAGCCAAAAGAAAACTTGTCATAGCTATCATCATTTTCCAGAGGCAACTTTTCAGAATATAATAAAAAAAGCAAAAATGCTTGTTTCATGGAGAGAGAAAGAGAGAAAGATATCACCTTGGGTGAGGTTTTACAGTTTGGCAAAAAGAGGTTGTCACAAATAGAAAAAAGATATAAGAGCTATAAAAGAGCACAGGTAATGCGGAGCATTGAGGAAGCAAAAACCCAGCAGTTCACAAAAACTCTCCAACCTGTTATCAAACAGAAAACATAACAAAGCTTACCCAAAACTACATCAAAACTGTAAACAACAAATAACCAAGCTGTAACAAGCTAACCAAATTTCCACGCCAACAATCATACAACATGCTATCAAACTAGCTAAGCCAGAAACTACACAACAGTTTCCAAGCCACAAAAGCTAGCAAAACTGCTATCAACCCAAGCCTGCTAGCAACAACCATACAAACTGTAAACCTGTTTGGCCAAATTGCAAACAAGCCAAGCTTTCCAAACAAACTCCAAAACCTACAGAGTTTCAAACTCAGAACAAAAAAACACACAACCTATTATCAAACCTGTACCAAACTGCAAGTTTCAAAAAATAACACAAACTGCAAACTACCACAACCTGTAAAGCCAGCCAAAACTACAACTCTCAAAACTGTAAACAAGACAAGCTTGCCAAAACAAATTTGCCAAACCTGCATAGCCAAGCCTTTAAAACTACAAAGTTCCCAACCCTGTGAACAAAACATAACAAGCTGCAAAGCTTTCAAACAGCACAACCTGCATAGCCAAAACAAAGCCAAACTGCAACCATTGCATAAACAATAAACTTGCTGGCACAGTCAAACCATTAGAATCAAAGTTTTCAGAACTATTGTCATCATCAAGCTCAAAGAGAGAGGAAAAGAGTTTCAAAGAAAACAATCATCAATAAAATCCATCAAAATCAGTTTCAGAACATTTGTCATCATCAACAACAAAGAACAACAAGTTTCAGAAATAAATCATCATCAGCAAAAAACAACAATCAAAGTTTCAGAAGCCAGGTTTCATCAACATTCAGACTCAAATAAAGGGACAAATACAAAGATACTAGAAAAAATGCGCTTAGGCCATCATCTTCCCCTCCGCCTCTAAGCCACCAAGGAAGCGCCTCCGTCTCACCCTTTTCTCCTCTCCATTTCTCATTCCAGAAAATCCCCAAGGTATGTTCTTCACAAACCTTTACTGTGTTTTAGGCACATAGAACACCTTAGGTTAAAAACAAAACTGAACATGCAAAGCAAGCTAAATCAAACAAATTGTAAAATCACATAAACAATGAAACTGTAAAACCCTAAAGAGAGAAACAAACTGTACCGTTCAATCCAGAGCCTTTGACCATCGTGAGGAGATGAGAGAGTAGGGTGGCGCTCCAGTGGCTAGGGCTTAAGAGGAGGGAGAATCAGAACACGTGAGAAGGATGAAGAGGGAGAAGGAGCAAGCGGCGCCGTTGTGGAGCCAAACGCACAAACCCTAATAATTCTGAGAACCCTAACAAATGTGAACAAAACTTTCCTTTGGGCTTGTCCAAACACATAAGCCCATAATCATTACCAGGGCACCCCCCCCCCCCCCCCCCCACTTTGCCATTCTAACCCCTTTGCTTTCCCTTTAGTTCTTGTTTTGGGCCTAACCCCAAACAACGATTAAGCCCAATTCGTCTTGTTGTTATTTTCTTTCTTTTCTTGAATAAACTCAATACTTTTTTTATTTAATTAAATTTAGCTTAGTTAATTTATCTTTTAATAATATTAAAACATTGTCTTTTTTTTTTAATTAGTTTTAATCATTTTTCCTTTTATTTTTTTCTTACATTTAATATGAAAATACCAAAAATAATAGAAACATTTATTTAATTAAATTTTCTTCCTTCAACTTTTCCTTTCATAATTAATAAAAAAAAACACAAAAAGAATAATAGTAATAAAATATTTGATCTTTTTCTTTAGAATAGATTTTTATTTATTTATTTTCAAGTTAATGAATACATGCATTTTATAATTGATTGATTTTCTTTTATTTTATAATTTGATATAGCTCTATATTGAATTGCGACGATTCGATTTGGTTGTAATATTTGGATGTTATTATTCTTGTGAGACTCATCCCCATTTGTAATAATTTATACCCCCATCCCCGGATACTTTTGTAATAACTTAGACTTTTAATTTCCGCAATTTATTGCTTTCAATATACTGTATAGTAATTAGGCGTGTATGACAAGATTCAAAATCAATCTCTAGATGACCTAATACAAGATCCAAATGCATGAAAATGACAAACACAATGCACAATTGCACCTCTAGGGTAACCTCGCTTGTTGCTTCGGAAAATGCAATCATGTCCCTCGAATATGAGACGCTCTAGCAAATGCCCCTTCGATAAACAAAGATCGTAGTCCCTCGATGACCCTCGATGTTGCCTTCGATAAAACGATCTCATCCTTTACAAAATTGCTAGAGCGTATGACAAGTTGCTTTCAATGATTGTATGCGATGACCCACGCCTGTCCCGTTTAACATCCTAACACAAGGTTGTTCACCGAATGCAATGGTGAAATAACAATGTCAAAAGGGTTAAAAACATATAGGAAAGATCTTTGAGTAAAATAGGGTAGACAACTCTTAGTTACTTGATCAAAAGCTTGCAAAACATCCTTGCTATTTTCAAACACACTTCACAACACAATTCGAAACATTTCCCAAATCAAACTTTCAAACATTGAAATATCTTTTTAAAAGGACAAACACCTTTGTATATATTCAAACAAGAATCATTACAAAAGTTGCCTAGACAAGGCCTCTTTTTCAAAGCATTTTCAAAAACCACACATATAAAGCACCATTTCAAACAATTGAAAAGCAAAAGCAAGTGATCTAAACAAGTAACTAAGAGCCCATGGATAACCATGGATGAAAAGGGTGCTTGCACCTTCCCTTTTCATAATCTACCCCCTGAACCCAAGAAAACATCTCAAATGTCTTTCCTGTGCTTTTTGACCTTTCCTTTGGATAAAATAAAAATTCGGTGGCGACTCTTGCTAAACCACACAATTGCAAACACAAACACAAAACCTCAAGTCAGTTCTCCCACCGTATAACACACCAAATGCTGAAATATCCAGTTCAAGGGAAGATTATCACCATTCACGGAGAGGAAGAACACATGATCAACCATCTCAATTCCTTCAGATATGTGGAATTAGATGGCAAATTCATTGAAACTCCAATGCAACACTTTGAAGAGGTCCCCCAAGATGTTGCAGTCACCAAGGCTGTGTCTCAGGTTCCCAAGATTAGAAGGCCTCCACTCTGGATGTCATCTTTGAAGGATACCAAAGCAATGGTAGAAGAAGGAGGGTGCACTATTTGGGGACAACTCCCAGATATTCCATATAAGTCTGACAAGTTTGGCCTAGGTTTCACTTCAAGTGCTCAGAAGGTTGTACGCCATACTCGTGCTGGAGGACCACCCTTGAAGATCAGCAACCGTGAAGTCAATGCAGTAGAAGATGGTGAAGATGGCTACAACCTAGAGGATTGGATCTTCCCGACTTTCAATGGAGGGCTCAGCAATTGGGAGACTAGAGACTTTGTCCCAATCACCTTTATCCCACAATAATTTGTCTTTGCATTTTGTTGGATATGTAATATTGAAACAATTCGCACTCTTAAAACCTTGTGTCTTACCCGAGGCACAATGGTCCATTTGTAAGGGTTATCATCTCATTTTCATATGTCATCAATGAATCATGGACGTTTTCGCATACAAACTTTTGTGCTCATTGTTTTTCTTTTACATTTTACTTTCTTTCAAAGATAGATATACCCTTACACACACCCACACTTACAATGCAGGTATACATCCATTCGGGATCCCATGGGTAACGATACTGCTATGGCCTTTTATGACTCTGAGAATCTAATCTACCAAGCCGAAGACGAAGGTGAGGAAGATTGTGAAGTACCAGAGAAACTTGCCAGACTACTACAACAAGAAGAGAGAACCATTCAGCCTCACGAGGAACCCGTGCATACCATCAACCTAGGTACCGAAGAAGACAAAAAAGAGGTCAAGGTGGGTGCCAATATGGAACCCAGCATCAAGGAGCGTATGATTCAGTTATTACACGATTATGTTGAAGTCTTTGCTTGGTCATATAAAGACATGCTGGGGCTTGATGTAAATATTGTGGTACATCGTTTGCCTACAAGAGAAGATTGCCCGCCAGTAAAGTAAAAGGTTCTGCGCATGAGACCTAATATGTCAGAAAAGATTAAAGCAAAGGTCATGAAACAATTCAACGCTGGATTCTTGGTTGTCACCTCTTACCCTCAGTGGGTTGCCAACATTCTTCCTGTACCCAAAAAAGACGGCAAAGTGAAAATGTGTGTGGACTACAGAGATTTGAATAGGGTGAGTCCTAAGGATGATTTTCCACTCCCCATATTGATATTCTAGTTAAAATATGGCACAACACAAAGTGTTTTCCTTCATGGACGAATTCTCAGATTATAACCAAATCAAAATGGCGTCTGAGGACATGGAGAAAACAACATTTGTCACACAATGGGGCACATTCTGCTACAAGGTAATGCCATTCGGACTAAAGAACACTGGGGCAACCTATCAGCATGCCATGGTAGCTCTATTTCATGACATGATACATCACGAAATAGAAGTCTACATGGACGATGTGATAGCTAGATCTCAAATAGAAGAAGAGCATATTGACCACTTACAAAAATTGTTTGAGAGACTGAAGAAGTACAAGCTGAGGTTGAATCCAAACAAATGCACATTTGGGGTACGGTCTGGTAAACTCCTAGGCTTTATCGTCAGCAACAAAGGTATCGAGGTAAATCCTTCCAAAGTTAAAGCAATACAAGAGATGCCTACTCCTCGTACTGAGAAGGAAGTCAGAGGATTCTTGGGGCATTTGAACTACATTTCCAGATTCATCTCTCACCTGACAGCTACTTGTGAACCAATTTTCAAACTATTGAAGAAAGATCAAGTAGTCAAATGAAATGATGAATGCCAAGTTGCTTTTGACAAAATCAAATAATACTTACAAGAGCCTCCTGTGTTGATGCCACCAGTCGAGGGAAGACCGTTGATCATGTATCTGACTGTTTTAGAAAACTCAACGAGGTGTGTATTGGGGCAGCATGACGAGTCTGGCTGAAAAGAGCATGCTATTTACTACCTGAGCAAAAAGTTTACTGACTGTAAAACCAGATATTCACTGCTCGAGAAAAATTGTTGTGCTCTGGCATGGGCTGCTCGCCGGCTAAGACAATATATGTTGACTCATACTACCTTGTTGATATCTAAAATGGATCCGATAAATTACATCTTCGAGAAGCCTGCTCTTTCTGGGAGAATAGCGAGATGGAAGATGATCATGACATAATATGACATACAATATACTACCCAGAAAGCTATAAAGGGTAGTGTACTAGCTGATAACCTCGCTCACCAAGATGTAGAAGACTACTAATCCATGAAATTCGAATTTTCGGATAAGGACATCATGATATTAGACAACTCTGAAGAATTCAGGCCATATGACGGACCTGAACAAGGATCCCGATGAACCCTGTTCTTTGATGGAGCATCCAATGCACTCGGAAATGGTATTGGTGTTGTACTCATATCTCCGGAAGGGTGTCACACTCCCTTTACTACCAGACTTTGCTTCAATTGTACAAATAACATGGCGGAATACGAAGCGTGCATCTTCGATCTCAAAGCTGCCATAAACTTGGGGATCAAATACTTGGATGTATTTGGAGACTTAGCTTTGGTTATCATCTAGATCAAAGGGGAATGGGACACCAAACACCCTAACCTTATCCTTTATAAAGAACATGTTTTGATATTGCTACCACATTTTGAGAAGATTACCTTCGAGCATTTCCCGCGAGAAGAAAATCAGCTAGCAGACGCTCTAGGAACAATGACATCTATGTTTAAACTTAATTGGGATAACGAGGCTCCCCAGATCACCATCGAGCGAATGGAGGAACCATCACACTGTCATGAGATTAATACTGAAGAAGTAGTTGACCAGCCTTGGTTTCACGAAGTCAAGAAGTATCTCGAGGCTCAAGAATATCCAGAAGGAGCTTCAATCAATGATAAGAAGTTATTAAGGAGATTCTTTGCTAAATTCTTCCTTAGTAATGGCATTCTATACAAACGCAATTATGACTGTGTTACTTCGGTGCATAGATAAGGTTGAAGCTGAAAGGATCATGGCTAAATTATATGAAGGCACTTTTGGCACCCATTCTAGTGGGCATACGATGGCAAAGAAAATCCTACGGGCAGGCTATTACTGGTCCACCATGGAAGCAGATTGTTATCAACACTCTCGAACCTGCCATAAATGCCAGATTTATACTGATAAGGTGCACGTACCTCCGGTTCCTCTGAATGTCTTGACGGCTCCTTGACCCTTTTCTATGTGGGGGATTTATATGATTGGGGAAATTAAGCCGACAGCCTCCAATGGACATCGCTTCATCTTAGTGGCCATTGAATATTTTACAAAATGGGTGGAGGCAGCTTCTTTCGCTTCCGTTACTAAGAATGTTGTTGCCCGTTTCATCAAGCAAAATCTCATTTGCCGATACGGTATCCCAAAAAGGATCATCACCGATAATGGTACAAATCTCAACAACACTATGATCACCGCATTGTGCGAGCAATTCAAGATTCAGCATCACAATTCTTCTCCCTACCGGCCGAAGATGAATGGTGTTGTCGAAGCTGCAAATAAAAACATTAAAAAGATCATACAGAAAATGACAGTCACATACAAAGACTGGCATGAGATGTTACCATTCGCTATCCACAGGTATCGTACCACGGCTCGGACATCAACCGGGGCAACACCTTATTCTGTGGTTTACGGCATGGAAGTTGTCTTGCCTATCGAGGTCCAGATTCCCTCTCTGAGGATTATGAAGGATGCAGGGTTGAACGAAGACGACTGGATCCAAACTCGATTTAATCAACTGAACTTGATTGATGATAAGAGACTTAATGTTGTTTGCCATGGTCAAATGTATAAAAAACGGATGATCAAGGCTTTCAACAAAAAGGTCAGACGCCAAGTGTATCAAGTTGGGGATCTAGTGATCAAATGCATCATATTGCCACAAGGTGATCCTAGGGGCAAGTGGACTCCTACCTATGAAGGACCATTTGTAATCAAAAATATTTTCTCTGGTGGGGCAATGATCTTGACCACCATGGATGGTGACGACCTGCCACATCCTGCGAACGTGGACATAGTCAAAAGATACTACGCATAAGAGACCCGCTAGGTTGACATACCTAGGAAAATAAGGGCATCCCGGCGAACCAAAAGGGTTCGGGAAAAAATTAGGGATAAAACAAAAAAATTTGTACACCCGGCGAGTTAAAAACCTGAAAGGGCGACTTGGGCAAAAAAGGGTTTCCTGGTGGACTAAAAACCCGAAAGGGCGGTCCAGGCAAAAGTTAGGGAATTAAAGCGTATGACTATGTCCCGTTGGATCACTTTACGGACAACCTTTGGCCTCCATTGACAAACTCAGAATTTTTTATCAATTCAATTATCTTCGGACGAGGCAACCGATAGACAAGACGCTCAGAGATACAAAGGTTATAGCAGAATGGAAACCCCATGGATTTTTTTACACATAACTATCTTTTCTTTGTATTAAAATTTTCTTTTTATGACATCATTCTCTTACTAGAATGTTTTTCTCATTGTACAAATACTTACTCAAAGTCAATACAAAGATATCCCTTTGAAAGTGCAAAACTATCTGTTTTTCTTTACTTTTGTGTTTTGTTTACAAAAACGTCCCAATGATTCATTGTTGAACATATGCATTTGAACATAATTACTGTTTACAAATAAACAAAATGAAAAAGGCAATTGCTAATAGGATTGAAGGGATATGGAAATACTTCTAGGATATTCCATAAGAAATCCCCGCAGTACGTCGTTTAATCCCCAACGGAACAAAGCTCCCAGCTATCAAATCCCCAGTAGAAGTCGTCAAATTTCTCAGGATTCCCCAATAGGGTTTTACAAACAGTACACGATATTTCCCTTACAACAGAGTTTATTTCTCTATGCGGAAATTCATCAACACTTCGACTTCACAAACATGAAGACTTACATATCCTCAGCAGCAGTCAGAGATTTATTTTCCCAATCCAACAGCAGTGCAGTAGATTAGCTCACATACGCATACATCACATCCATATATCATAAACAATGATAGAACGAATACATCATACCATGCATTTCATACGGCATGACTTTGCATTTTAGCTAACATTTTACCCTTTCAAGATAAGGTTAACAACTACCATTAACAATGTTCAAAGTCTCCAGATACAGTTCATATACGCTCCAGACACGGATGCCATTCTAATACTCATTCAAAGACAGCTTTCAGATACAGTTCGGATACGCTCTGGACACAGATGCCATTCTGATACTCATTCAGACTCAACTTTTGATACAGTTCAGATACGCTCCAGACATGAATGCCATCCCGATACTCATTCAAAGACAGCTTTCAAATACAGTTCAGATACGCTCCAGACACGGATGCCATCCTGATACTCATTCAAAGACAACTTTCAGATACAGTTCAGATACGCTTCGGATACAGATGCCATTCTGATACTTATTCAGACTCAACTTTTACTAAGTTAAGATACGCTCCAAACACGGATGTCATCCTAATACTCATTCAAAGACAACTTTCAAATACAGTTCAGATACGCTCCGGACACAGATGACATTCTGATACTCATTCAAAGACAGCTTTTAGATACAGTTCAGATACTCTCCAGACTCAGATGCCATCCTGATACTCATTCAAAGACAGCTTTCAGATACAGTTCAGATATGCTTCGGACACGGATGTCATTCTGATACTCATTCAGACTCAACTTTTGATACAGTTCAGAAACGCTTCAGACACGGATGCCATCCTGATACTCATTCAAAGACAACTTTCAGATACAGTTCAGATATACACCAGATACGGATGCCATCCTGATACTCATTCAAATACAGTCCAAATACAATCACCTATGGATGGCATCTATAAGCCCATCTCCAACAACTATCCATCATTTCTCCGAATGGCATCATTGAGCCCATTCCCTATACAATCAACCACAACATCATCGAGTGCAAATTTCTGGGCACTCTAGTGTTCAATCATCTTCCACCTTCAAGTCACGAATGGCAGATCCGCCAATCTAACTCTCTAGGTTTAAGAAGATTGAACAGGGGCAGCTGTTGTACCCAAAAATTTGCCCTCTCATTTCTCAAAGGATCAACCTGGACCCTCAGGTTTGCTTCCGTCCAATTTCAAGCCTTGAATTACAAATTTTCCAAGAAAGTCATTCACAAGGGCAAAATGGTCATTTGCATACTAAAAAGGTCAAACTTTGACTTTTAGATCAAAATCAAGCTTCAAGAATCATGTTTCATCAAGACACGTTGAAATATGAAGTTTGTTTCATCAAGAAATTTAAAAGTCAAAATTCTAAATACTTAGAATTTTTCGAAGTGTTTAAGAAATATGACAAGCTCAAAACTTCTGATCAGATTATCACCATGATGTAAGCTGATTCTGGAAGAACTTCTAGCACAAAAGTTATAGATTTCAATAATACCTAAAACATTGCATAACATGACTTCTCCTGGAAATGCTGGAATTTCAAGTTATAAATGTTCAAAGACACGTCCATGAAACTAAAGCACTCAGCAAATTCTGGACACTTTCAAGACAGAGTTGGGTCAGAACTTCTGGGCCAGTTTTCATAAAGGTTCGGTCAGAGTTTACAAGGATAATTCAAAGAAGATTACAAAGTGTGCTACAAGCTTCCTGGAAAGTCTGAGAGTTCCTTCAGAACATGCTGGAGCAAGGAGATACAAGGATCAGAAGTTGGATGTTTGTTCTAAATTATGCTGAAGCTGAACCTCTGACCCAGAATTAAGCAATGATGCAAAATCTCACATTGCAGGATTTCTGGTTTGATAAATCTCATTATCATTTAATGCTCACAACTACTTTTGAGTCTTTATCCAAAGGATTTCCCCACGTGTGGCATAGAAGTACCATTACTGTCCTGGAAAAGCAAACTCTTGTACAAGAAGTGTGATGGGCCCATGTGTTGCTTTTTCTTTTGAAGTTACCTTTCCTTAATCACTGCTCACATTTCCAGCTTAGGCGCTGCTAAGGCTACGAACCACCATACTTGCTTCAAGAACAAGGCAGCTCCCTAGTGTGATCGGTGGATCTGGAACTGACTGTTTAACGCTGGTTCGCGAAATGTCGCGGAAGCAAGAGTCGCCACTGTCTTTTATTTTCTCCAAATGGAAAGGACAAAAGCACAGAAAAATTCCTTAAAGAGATTGCTCTCGGTTCGGGAGGTAGGTTATAGAAAGGGAAGGTGTTAGCACCCTTTCTATCCATGGTTATCCATGGGCTCTTAGATACTTGCTCATTGTGTTTTCAAAATGGTTTGTTTGCTTTTCAATTGTGGGTTTTAAAAAAGTTTCTTTGAAAATTCCAGTTCGACTCTTGTATCAGCCCTCAAGAGTGTTTGAAAAATTGCTTTCGAAAGCTTTTTGAAAAGTGTGTTGGTGTGAAAAGTATTCTTGATTTGTTTTGAAGTTTAGAGCAAGTATCTACGAGAACCTACCTACCCTAAGGAATTCGTCTGTGTAAATGTCCTTTAAAGTAGTGCCATCCCACCATTGAGAGGTAGGTAGCACCACCGTTGGAGGTGTTCGGGTCAATTCGAGGTTCGGGACATGGTGATCACCGAAGCAATAGGAAGACACCTTAGAAGCTACCCTCATGCCAGGTTCCCGGATCATGAGGACTTACTAAGACATTCTCTACTCGACGATCACCTTTCGAGGCAAGGCAACAGTGAGACGTACCCTAGGGGTGGTGTGTGATTCGTGTGTTGTTTTCAAATATTTTTGTCTTGTCATGTCATGGGTGATCTATGCTTTTGTTTTTATTTTGTCATTCATTCTTGCATGCCATTATTAACAATTAAAAAGATGCGGAAATATAAAGTTCTAAACTATTACAAAGGCGCGGGTCCACATCGCCAAATTTAATCCAGGACCCAATTTGACAGAAAATAAAGAAGTGCGAGAAATTAAATTTACACGGCTTTGGGAGAATTACATAAATATTTAAAAGAAGGAAATAAATAAAATGCGCAAAGAGAATAAAGATAGAACATTCGAGGGCGTTGGACCCTTTTAAGAAATTAAATTAAATGATTAAACTAATGAAATTAAAGAGAAAAAAGAAATTATTTTTTTTTTTGAGTTTTTGGTATTTATGTTTTTTATGTATTTTATATTTATTATGAAAATTATTTTATGGAATTAAAAGAAAACAATTAAAAAAAACAATTAAAAGAATAAAAAGGAAAAACAAATAAAAATTAAAAATTGAGCAAACCATAGGGGGTGTCTGGCCCAAGGGGAGGTTTTTTTGAAGTATTGACTCCTGAGTACCGTGGTCTGCATTCTTTGGCCATTGGATTGAGTTTCATGCATAAGTTGTTCTACTTTGGCCATTTGGCTTTTGGCTTTTGGCTTTTGGCCATTTGTGTTCTGGCCTCAATGTTCCTTAATCTTCTCAGGATGTCTGTCTCGCCACGTATTGGTGTCATGTGTAAAATGTTCTGTTTTGGCCATTTGGCTTTTGGCCTTTTGGCCATTTGCCTTTTGGCCTCAACGTTCCCTAATGAACCTGGGATCCTGTCTAAATCTGCAGTGTTGAATCTCACGAACACATTAAATAAAATCATAAAATGCAAATAAAGCCAATATATGAAGAAATTTAATGTTTAGGCACAATATGGCATGTATGAATGATTATACCCTTTTGATCATGGAGATCAAACCAATCTTACCCTTACTGGAAAATCAGTGGCCTGAATGCTTTTATGCCTTACTGGAAAATTAGGATCATGGAGATCAAGCCAGCCTTACCCTTACTGAAGAAGTAGTGAGGTGTTGGTTTGTAACTGTGATGGCTTGTTTGTAGTGAGAGAGGGATTTGTAATAAGGATTTCAAGGTTTTAGGGTTCTTGAAAGAGTTTGATATTCCAACAGTGTTGTGGCAAGGTTTTTTCTCTCTTTTTCTCCTTTCTTTCTCCTTTTTTTTTCTCTGGTTTGTGTGAAAAGAAAGTTTGGTATTTTTTAGTATTTTAGGATTTAAATGGAAAAAAGAGTTAATTGAAATTAAATGCTAACCCTAATTTTATTTGTTTTTAATTTATTAAGAAAAATGTTGAAGTTTTTAACCTAAATTAACCCTAATTCTTATATACAAATTTAATTATAAAAATAAATATTTAACTATTTAATTATTTATGAAAGAGAAATAAAAAGGATGAAAAATTATTAATTAAACCCTAATTCTATGTTTTTTTAGATTTTTATTAAAAGTATTAAAATTAAAACCTAATTTAAAACTAAATTTAATTATATGCAAATTTATTTATGAAAATACTAGAAATAAAAATATTTATTATTTTAATTCTTTTCTGATTTTTATGTGTGTTTTTTATATTTATGAAAATAATTAATTAATTAAACAAATAATAATTAAAATAAAAGTAGAAACAATGCAAAAGAAAATATAAAAAAAAGCAAACCTAGGGGGGTGTCAGTCCCCAATATGGAGGTATAAGTTGAGAAATCTGGCCCATTTAGCTTGGCCTGTTTGGACTTTTGCCAGGTAGCATGTTGAAGCGTTGACTGGGGCTCACCGTGTATCTCAATTCTTGGCCTTTGATTGGATTCTGTTGGACGCGTGGACGTTGGATTGTGAGAGTGCATCATGGTCTTCAACATTGGCGCTACATGTGAATGTTAATGGAAAAATAATATTTGAAAGCATGAAGACCTGGGGCTCGAACCCAGGTCATGTACTTTGCCAACAGCTTCGCTTGCCATCTGATCCAACCAACGCGCTTGTATACTAAACATCAAACAATTAATAAAAAATAAAAACACACATTGATAATGTTTTAGCGCGAAAATTTAAAAGAGCCAATGGTTGCTGGCCACGAGTTCATCTTCTTCATGTTCCTGAAACACAAATACATTAAGCCACGGTTTTCTGAGTGTTTTCTTAGGCCGGTTTTGGAAAAATAGCGACTAGCCCCAGGGGCTCCATAAATTAGGCGCAATGGTACCGTCTTCTTCGTCCAAACGTGCTGATTACGTTCATGGCACTGTGGTTCGCTAATTTCACGCTATTGGAAAACGCCCAATTCACAACTCTGAAAACCCTAGAATTTGGCAATGGTGAAATCGTCTATAATGCATAATAATTCAATCAAACACATGGGTTAGCTTCAGAATAGCATAAGGAACATGAATCCAACCTTAAAAAAAAGCTAAATGCGCATGAATTGGGATGCACGATTGTAAAAAAAAAAGCAAGAAAAGTTAGTTTCTGTACAACGATTCTTTGAGTTTTGATGGATGTTTTTGATTGGAAATCGTTCAATGAACCTCCAGGAAGATGTTTGAACAACTATTATGCCTTGAATCAGCCTGCAAAAGGGTTTTCAGTTTTGAGTTTCTTAACAAAAATTTCAAATTTGATTGTTAGGTTTCTAAGCAGCTGCGTGTGTAATGGCACTAGGGTTGTGATCCTTGCATATGTAGTAATGAATTAGGTTAAAAAGAATCATCCAAATCTCTTGCATTCATAGTTTTTGAAAATTGATTTTCAAAGATCTTTTCAATCTTTTTCCATGTGTTTTTGTTCTCAATCATATCAATTCTCTCCAAATCCTTCCATATTGGATCATGCACGAGTTATTGAGTAGATTTTGTGCACAAAAAGATTGAAAAAATTAGGTTAAGCATTTTTCATATATTTAATTTGATTTAAATGAATTATTATAAATAAAAATTCAAATAAATAAATAAAAAATGAATAAAGACTTCCCTTTGGGCCAAGTAGTCGTGCATATGCCTTGGGTGATGAATTGTGGAAGAAAAATGGGCCCATTAGCAATTTTAGGTCATTTGAATCAATGTTGACTTTTCAAAATATCCAAACATTTCCCAACTTCCACAAGGCATAACTTGCTCAATTTTTAATCTTTTCTCATGTTCTTGGACATTTTGGAAAGGTCTTTGAGTCCTCTAACCAATGCCTTTGGTCCCATGTCTTTTTGATTTACCAATCTCAAGTTATGGCCTTTGACTTAAAGTCCCTTTTTGTTGACTTTTGAAAATGACCTATAATGTTGAAATTGATAACTTTTTGTGAGAGCATTTCTTGGACTTGAAGTATGAAGATGAGTTGTAGGAAATGTCTTTCTCTTCAAAATGAGCTTTGGATGGAATTTTTCTGATAATCCATGTGAAAGTTATGCCCTGGTCAATTTACAGTTGACTTTTTCAGCTGTCCAAATAAGGAAACTTTTGCATTTTGATGATTTTTGAGCCAAATTTTGAGAATCATGATCAAGCATTGATCCAATGATGTTTGTGGATTTAAAATGATATGTTGACCAAAAATTTGAACTTTTGACTGCCAAATGACCATTTTGCCCCTACAGTTGACTGTAGTGCAATTAGGGTTTTTGACTGTGCAATT
The DNA here is from genome assembly GCA_948472305.1 of Vicia faba. Classification (NCBI taxonomy): domain Eukaryota; kingdom Viridiplantae; phylum Streptophyta; class Magnoliopsida; order Fabales; family Fabaceae; genus Vicia; species Vicia faba. The sequence continues at coordinate 104,177,103 of OX451736.1, forward strand.
TTGAGCTGAATGTCTTGAAACTTGGTATGAGGATGCTTGACCATATTTATAAGCATGTGAGACTTGATTGGACCTTTGAAAACTTCATTTTCTTGGCCAGAATACAAACCCTAACTTTGACTGCTTAGGAGGCCCTTGACTGTGCAACCCTTGGGGAATTTTGCAGCTTTGACTTGGCAATTTCTTGAAGAATATGGGAGGGAAAATTTTGGGGTACAACACCTAGCATGTGATGGTTGTACTCTCCAAGCTACAAGATTTTTGCCTATAAATTGAGAGCCATTTGGCAACGGTAAAAGGGTCGAAAAGATTGAGAAAGAAAAAGCCTTGAACCCCTGCTAAAATTCTAAGAGTCCAAAGTTGCAAACACATAATACAAAACCTGTTAAATTTTGATTTCTTGAATTCAAACTCCGTTTGTTCTCAAGTGTTTCTTAGCTAAACCATCCACACAGTTTCTGATTCACATATTAGAAGCTATCGTAACTTCTGTATTCATACTGTAATACACTCTCCATCCACCTCCACCTCAAAAAAAGTCAGAACATTACCCCTTCGCTGTTCCAGAAGTTGAAAACTTCCAGCCTGCTGAGTACGTGAAGAAACTGCTCAGAACATCACCAGAGTTCAGGACCAAACTCCAATTCAGAGTCTTTTCCAGCTGCAAGGTAAGTTTCTGCTGACTCTCATCATATTACTTAGGCATTATCATATTTGCATGTTAAAAAAATACAATGTAGACATCATGTTTCTAAGGTTGTACGTATTCTGAAGTTTCACGTATTTGTGCGCCTAAGTAGGGCGTAAATTAGTTCATAACTTCTTAAGGAAATTAGAATTAGCAAATTCATGCTTGCCTCTGATTTATAGTTCTGATACCTCTTGTTTCTTAAACATTGTGAAACCAACCATAACTGTTATATATGCATCTTCTGTTCTGTTAAGAAATGACTAAGTTGCAGATGTTATGACTAACATGGAGAGGGAGACCAAGTTCTTCCAGTGGTATCAGAACTTCTAAAATCTTATTTGTTCCCAGCAGACCCAGAACTTCTGGCTTTACCTATTTTTACTAATATGATCTCTGTTTTGCAGTACGCTAGAGTCGGATCTTCTGATCTCCTTTAGTCAGCAATACGCTGATTCTACTTTCTTTTTCCTCACTATTTTTGCTATCACTTCTTATTTCATTAATCAAAAACACCAAAAACATTTTCCATTTTTACATGCTTTATTTTATTCCTTAAAACAAAAAATCAAAAATATTTTCTTAAACAAAACTTATCTCTTTTCTGAAACAAAACAAGTTCATTTCACATTTTCTTGTACATTCTTATTCATTCAATATGGTTGTAATAGTAACTTAGGATTTAATTTTATTTGCAATCCCTATTTGTAAATATGTACCCCATCCCCCTAATGCTTGTAATAACGTAGAATATCTATTTTCTGTATGTTTTATTGCTCTCATATATTGTTAGTAATTAGGGTGTGTATGACAAGACATGAAATTGACAAGTAGGTAACCCTAATCAAGACTAAAAACGCATGCAATCAAGCACACTTGCACACTAGCATCCTTAGGGTAATCCCACCTGGTTGCTTATCGGAAATATAGTCATGTCCCTTGAACATGGGTGTTTTAGCAAAGACCCTCGATAAAAGATCGTAGTCCCTGATGACCCTCGATGTTGCCTTCGGTAAATGATCTAGTCCCTAAACGACATTGCTAAAATGTCCCATAGGTTGCCTTCTATGACTATACAAACGTCACACACTCGTCTCTTCACATCCAACGATGGGGCTTCTCACCAAAACAACGGTAAGATAGTAACATCTAAAGGAGGAGGAAAAGAACTAATAAGACCTTTTGAGTAGGTAGGTTCGCTCCTAGTTGCTCGCTTGCTCACAACAAAAAATTTTTACACCAACAACTCTCATTTGAAATATTTTCAAAAGACAAACACTTTGTACGCGTTCTTATAGAAACGAGAGCCATTACAAAGAAAACCCTCTTCAAAATCACTTTCAAAAACACATTCCACAAACACCTCTTTGAGCTATTTTTAAAACAACACTTTGTACGCATTCTTATAGATATGAGAATCATTACAAAGTCACATTTTCAAAATACTTTCAAAACCCACATCACAAGTACACATTCAAACACAAGCAAGTGATCTAGAAAGTAACTAAGTGCCCATGGAAAACCATGGATGAAAAGGGTGCTAATACCTTCCCTTTTCATAATCTACCCCCCGAACTCAAGAAATAATCTCAAAGGTCTTTCCTGTGCTTTTTCACCTTTCCTTTTGGATAAAAGAAAAGTCGGTGGCGACTCTTGCTAACCGCAACATTTGCGATCAAATGCAAAACAACCAAGTCAGTTCTCCCACCGTATCACATAGTGCCATAGCATATTGCATCTAATTTCCTCCATCCATTATTTTACCTAATACATTTGTTAAAACAAGAATTATTTCTGCACAACCATTGGAACTACTTTGAGGTTCAAATTAGCATAATCTGGCTGGTACTACAATTATTGCTCAGGATGCAATTGTGGAATCAACAATCCAGATCTGCCTTTTGAGTGTAACTATGGTGGACTCAATAATGTTGAAGTCTCCAAGTAATCACCTACACCGTATTTTTATAATAGTATAATTACAATATTTGCAACTCTTAATGTCAATCTTATTTTCACAAATGTATTTTCTAGATACAAACTTGAAGTTGATGTTAAGTACAACGACAATATTGTTACATTCATGTTTTGGTACAAAGATTGTGTCCCCATTGTAGGGATGACTGCTTCCAAGTTTAGAGCTATAATAAGAGAGGTTGGCTTTCTAATTTTGCATCCATAATTATCTAATGTTAGCATATAGTAGGCCAAAATTTTGTCCCCAAATAATGTTAACCAACAAACATTTTGAGACAACTTAAGGGTGTGTTTTGGTACTTTGCAATCAAGCAATGAGGATCACATTTGTTGTACACATTAATTAGACGTGGTTATGGGAAGACCAATTATATACTATGTAGCAATATTAGTTTTTTAAAGTAAGCTGAGCTTTTTTTAACAGGACACTACTAAACATGTTGAACTTAACTATAACCAGTTCATTGTATCTTGAACCTAAATGGCACAATCTCTATTTTATCACATAACACAATGTGATACAGTGAGAGAACTAACTTGAGGTGTTTTACGTTTGTGTTTGCAAATGTTGCGGTTTAGCAAGAGTCGCCACCGACTTTTCTTTTATCCAATAAGGAAAGGTGAAAAAGCACAGGAAAGACCTTTAGAGATGTTTTCTTGAGTTCGGGGGGTAGATTATGAAAAGGGAAGGTATTAGCACCCTTTTCATTCATGGTTTTCCATGGGCTCTTAGTTGCTTGCTAGATCACTTGCTTTTGTTTGAAAAATGTGCTTTTGTGTGGTTTTGAAAGTATTTTGAAAAGGTGCCATCGTTTAGGCAAACTTTGTAATAGTTCTCGTTCATAAGAACGTATACAAAGTGTTGAGCTTTTGAAAATATTCCATGTTTAGAAAGTGTTTTGAAAGTGTTTTTTTTAAATAGCAAGGATGTTTGTTTTGAAATTAAGCAAGCAACTAAAAGTAATCTACCTACTCAAAAGGTCTTAGGTGTTCTTTTTCCTCCTCCTTTAGACGTTGCTATCTTACCATTGTTTTGGTAAGAAGCCCCATCGTTGGATGTGAAGGGACGGGCATTGGGTCATCGTATGATCATGATATCAATGTTGTGAGATGACTTAGCACTTTTCTTTTAGGGACTGAGATCATTTTAAAAGGTAACTTTGATAGCGTCATCGAGGGACTATGATCTTGTATTTCGATTTTGTTTGTGCTAAACATTCCACATGCATAACATGACCATTTTTGTAAGGCAACAAGTGGAATCACCCTAGGGGTGAATGTGTGAATAGTGTTTGATTGCATGCATTTAATCTTGATTAGGGTGATCTATTTGTCAATTTCATGTCTTGCCATACACACCCTAATTACTAGCATTTGCATTCGAAAGCGATAATCTGTAGAAATGTAAAGTCCTACGCTATTACAATATTTTGGGGATGGGGGTACATATTTACGAATGGGGATTGCAAGGAATTTAAGTCTTAATTATCTATTACAACCATATTGAAATAGATAAGAATGTACAGGAAATGTAAAATGCTTATTTACTTAAGAAAAGAAATAAGTTTTGTTTAAGAAAATATTTTTTTCTTTTTATGTTAAAATAAAATAAAATATAATATGTGAATATGAAATATTTTTGGTATTTTTGGTTAATGAAAAATAGAGATGATGGCAAAATAATAAAAGAGAAAGAAAACAGAACCAGCGCAAATGCTGAAAATAGAAGAAGTCAGAAGTTCTGACTCTGGCTTACTGCATAAATAGAAACAACGTTAATAGAAATATGGAAGTTCAGAAGTTATGGATCTTCTGAGAATTCAGAAGTTTTCAGAAGTTTTGATGTAACTATTAGAACTTTGTCTCTCTCCTTGCTAATCAGAACATCTGCAACTTAGTCATTTCTTAACAGAACAGAAGTTGCATACATGACCGTTATGACAAGTTTCAAGAAATATCAAAAACATAAATTAGAAGCAACATGAATTTGCTAATCCTAATTCTGAGTCTTAATTTCTTTATGAAACTCTGAACTGGAATTCCCTCTATTTAGGCAGGCAGATGCATGAAATCTCAGAATATGTACACCATCAGAATCAGAATATCTACATTGTGTTAAATATGCAAAAATCTGACAATGCCTACATAATATGATGAGAGTCAGCAGACACTTACCTTGCAGCAGGAAATACTCTGGGAGCTGGAGTTTGGTTCTGACCACTTGTGTTGTTCTGAACAACTTCCTCACATTTTCAGCATGTTGGAAACTTTCAGCTTGGATTGTAAATGATTAGAAGATTCTGGAATAACCAAAGGATAAAGTTCTGATCCTTTTGAAGTGGATATTGGTGGAGGATGTGTTACTGTTTGATTACAGAATTTTGAATGGCTTTTGAATGTATATTAGGAACTGTATGGGTGGTTTTGTTCAGGGAACAACTTGAGAAAAATGGAGCTTTATTGGAAGAATCAAATGCTAAGGTTTTATATTTTTGTGTTTGCAATCTTTTTGGATTCTTGGAATTTTTGCAGGGGGTTTAAGGCTTTTCTTTCTCAAATTCCACACCCTTCTCTCAAATTTTTCTGAACTATTTTCAATGGCCAAAGGTGTTCTATTTATAGGAAAAGGTTTTGCAGTTTGAGGAGGTCAAGTGGCACCAACATCATACACTTAGATGTTGACTTACTCTTGAAGTAAGCTTAAACAAGTGGTTTAATGCATCAAGTTGGATGGTTAACGGCGCCTAAGCTGGGGTTGGCAGCGTGAATTAAGGAAAAGTAGAAGCAGCACTTGGGCCTAGCATACTTTTGCACAACAGTTGGTCTTCTTAAGACAGTAGGGGTACACGTGTGGGAAATCCTGGATAACAACCCATAAGTGGTTGTGAGCATTAAATGATGATCAGAAATCCTGCCATGTGAAACTCTGCGTCGTTGCTTAACTCTGGATTAGAAGTTCTTCTTCAACGTAGCATCTCATCTTTTGAGCCTCTTATCTTCTGGCTCCAGCATGTTCTGAAGCAGCTTTCAGACTTTCTGGAAAGCTTGCAGCATGCTTCTTAACCTTCTTTGATTTACCCTGGCAAACTCTGACTGAAACTTTGTGAAAACTTGCCCAGAAGTTCTGACTAAACTCTGTCTTGAGAATATCCAGAATTTGCTGAGTGCTTTAGTGGTAATCTGGTCAGAAGTTCTGAAATTGCCATAATCCTTAAACACTTAGAAAAATTTCTAAGTACTTTAGAATTTGACTTTTCCAAAGTAAAAATTTGACTTTTAAATTTCCTGATGAAACAGACTTCATATTCTAACATGTCTTGATGAAATAAGATTTTTGAGATTTGATTTTGATCTAAAAGTCAGAGTTAGACTTATCAGTGTGCAAATGACCATTTTGCCCTTGTGAATGGTTTGCTTGGAAAAATTGATAGTTCAAGGCCTGGAAAATTGATAGAAGCAAACCTGGGATCCAAGGTGATCCCTTGTGAAATGAGAGGACAAATTTTGGGGTACAACAGTTGCCCCTGTTCAAATTTCTTGAACCTGAAGAGTTAGATTGGCGGATATGCCATTCGTGACTTGAAGGTGAAAGATGATTTGAACACTAAAGTGCCCAGAAATTTGCACTCGAAGATGGATGGTGAATGGGCTTATAGATGCCATTTGGAGGAGTGTTGGTAAACGCTGGAAGAAGTATCAGCATAAATCTCTTATTGATTTTATACTAAAACTTGATGTTCTACCTGTGAGAAAAAGGTTAGTAAAATGCAGATGTTTGCATGATGTTCACCAGATGTGGTATCATGCCAAATTCGTATTGTATGTACATGCTATGATGTATGAATGTGAAGTGTATGTTTTTGCCCGGGAAAATAAATCCCTGACTACTGCCAAGGAAATTCTGGGAGATTGAATCCCTGATTTCTTGTTGGAGATGAAGAATATGCATATCTTCAAATTTTCTTGAAAGGATGCTTTTGCTGGGGAAGATTGCTCCAATGTCAGTTGTTATCTAGTCGGATTCGAGCTTCACAATTATTGAGGATGAAGTAGTCGACTGCTATCTGGTCGGGTCCAGGCTTCACAGTTATTGAGGATGAAGTAGTCGACTGCTATCTGGTCGGGTCCAGGCTTCACAGTTGTTGAGGATGAAGTAGTTGGCTGCTATCTGGTCGGGTCCAGACTTCATAACCACTTACTGGAGGATGAGACGAATTAACTGTTATCTGGTCGGATCCAGGCTTTACAGAAAATTTCTTGAAATTGAATAGTTATCTGGTCGGGTCCAGGCTTCACAACAACTTGCTGGGGATACAGAAGTTAACTGTTATCTGGTCGGATCCAGGCTTCACAATAACTTAGAATGGCAACTACTATCTGGTCGGATCCAGGCTTTATGGTTTTTGGAAAGTTGTACTATTATCTGGTCGAGTCCAGGCTTCATAGTGTCTTTCTGGGGATCATAGTTAATTATTATCTGGTCGGGCTCCAGGTTTCACAATAAACTGTTTGAAAATTGTTATCTGGTCGGGTCCAGGTTTTGCAGATTTCTGAGGTCGATGCGGTCAATTGTTATCTGGTCGGGTCCAGGTTTCACAATAAACTGCTTGAAAACTGTTATCTGGTTGGGTCCAGGTTTCGCAGATTTCTGAGGTCGATGTGGTCAATTGTTATCTGGTTGGGTCCAGGTTTCACAAATAATAGCTTGAAAATTGTTATATGGTCGGGTACAGGCTTTGCATATTTCTGAGGTCGATGCGGTCAATTATTATCCGGTCGGGTCCAGGTTTCACAAATAACTACTTGAAAACTGTTATCTGGTCGGGTCCAGGCTTTGCAGATTTCTGAGGTTGAAGCGGTCAATTGTTATCTAGTCGGGTCTAGGTTTCATAATAAACTGTTTGGGGATTTAGTTGTTATCTGGTCGGTTTCCAGGTTTCACAACGAATCTCTGAGGGTGATTGCTATCTGGTCGGATCTAGGCGTCACAACGGATTTTTTGAAAGGATGGAAATGAAAACTGATATCTGGTCGGATCCAGGTTTCTTAGCAATTTGTTGGGGGATATGGAGGCATCTCTACTGGGGAAAAGAGGTTAAACCTTGGTTGGATTAAGTTCAGGTTCTTCCATATGTCTGAAGAGCTAGGCTACTATCTGGTCGGGTCCAGGTTTCATAGCATTTTGGAGTTAAAATCAACTGTTATCTGGTCGGGTCCAGGTTTCAGTAATTGGAGAAGTCAAATTGTTATCTGGTCGGGTCCAGGTTTCAGTAACTAAAACTGTTATCTGGTCGGGTCCAGGTTTCAGTAAATTAAACTGTTATCTGGTCGGGTCCAGGCTTCAGTAATAACTTGAAAATTGTGCTAATATCTGGTCGGATCCAGGCTTCAAAGCATCTCTTGGAAATAATAAAGGTTTAGCTGACAGATTTACTGGAGATTAGGGGCTGTGGCCCTGTGATTTGCAGTAATTTGAAAGGTAAATTCAAACTGGAGAGTATAGACTCAGTCGGGTAAGGTAGACTCAGCTTGGCGACTTCACTGGGAATGATGGACTCTGTTTGGAGACAATAGCCTTGGATGAGGATGATGGGCTCATCTCGGGAGGATGGATTCAGCTGGGCAATTTGGACTCAACTAGGGAATTTGGGCTCAGTTGGGGATGATGGGCTCGGTTGAGGGAGGATGTAACTAACCGGGGATGATGGGCTCAGTTGGGGATGATGGGCTCAGCTGGGGATGATGGGCTCAGCTTAGGATGATGGGTTCAGCCGGGCAATTCATGGTGTCTTGATTGTTGTATGTTGAGGCTTTTGAACTCGTCTGGGGAAATAACTCTATTGGGGAATAAACCTTGTTGGGGAGGTGAATTTCCTTTAGGAAAGAATTCCCTAGGCTTTAATCTTGTCAAAATTGACTTAGTTGGGGAGAAAGCGGCCAAGAGGTTGAGACTTTGGTCAGGGATTTTCCTATGCAAAGAGACTTTGTGGGCCGCTCCGTTGGGGAAAGGTTTGTTGCTGCCATCCTTGTGTGGATAATGATGATGAGACAACTCTATGGGGCTTTTTCATATATATTAAAGAGATGCTTACTGTTGTTGTGTATTGATGCTCTGTTGTTGATGTTGCTTCTTAGCAGGACACATGTGCCAAGTAGTTTTAATTATGTTCATATGCATATATTCATTCAATTTTAGTCATTGGACAAATTTGCATTCAAAACGAAAACATAAAATTTTGCACTTCGAAGTGTATTTGTATTGATATTTTGCCCATGAATAGGCGTTTCTTGTTACAGAGAGACGGAGATCCTAGTAAGATAAAATCGTCAAAAGGAAAACAAAATTAAGAATGAAAAACAAATAGCCATGTGAAATGATCTCATTGCCTTCCAGATCTACTATTGCCCCAATGTCTTTGAACGTCCTTTGTCGTTGATCGAAGTTGATTGGATTGATCTTGGATCATTTGAACTCGGACCTTGGTGATAAAATTGACTGTGTTGATTCCACGGGACATAGTCATACGCTTTTAATCCTTAATTTTTTCCTGAACCGCCCTTTCGGGTTTTCGGTCCACCAGGATACCCTTTTTTTCCCAAGTCGCCTTTTCGAGTTTTCAACTTGCCGGGTGTACAACCTTTTGCATATATCCCTAATTTTTGCCCAAACCTTTTGGTTTACCGGGATGCCCCCTTTTTTTTTTGCTTAGGTGTGTCAACCTAACGGGTCTCTTATGCGTAGTATTTTTTAACTATGTATGTGTTTATAGGATGCGGGAAATCCTCACCGTCCATGGTAGTCAGCATCATGGCACCGCCAGAGAAAACTCTCTTGACAACAAATGGCCCTTCATAGGTGGGAGTCCATTTTCCTCTGGGATCAACTTGTGGTAATATGATACGTTTTATCACCAAGTCACCAACTTTATATACTCAGGGCTTGATCTTTTTGTTAAAAGCCTTAATCATCCGTTTTTGATACGTCTGACCATGGCAAATAGCAACTAATCATTTTTCGTCAATCAAGTTCAGCTGATCCAATCTCGTTTGAATTCATTCGTCTTCGCCTATGCCTGCCTCAATCATAATCCTCAACGAGGGAATTTGAACTTTTACTGGCAAAACAACTTCCATACCATAGACTAGAGAAAAGGGAGTTGCCCCAGTTAATGTTCTAGCTAAAGTACGGTAGCCATGTAGAACAAAGGGTAACATCTCATGCCAATCTTTATAGGTTACTACCATTTTCTGCACAATCTTCTTGATATTCTTGTTGGCCGCTTCGACCACACCAATCATTTTTGGTCTATATGGAGAAGAATTGTGATGCTTGATCTTAAACTGAGTGCAAAGCTCAGTAATCATAGCATTATTGAGGTTAGTCCCATTGTCGGTGATGATCCTTTCAGGGATACCATAACGGCATATGAGATTGTGTCTGATGAATTTTGCTACCACATTCTTGGTGACTGAGGCAAACGAGGCGGCTTCGACCCACTTGGTAAAATAGTCAATAGCAACAAGAATGAAGCGATGTCCATTGGAAGCTGTAGGCTTGATCTCTCCAATCATGTCAATGCCCCACATTGCAAATGGCCACGGAGAGGTCATGACATTCAGAGGGATATGAGGCACATGGACCTTGTCAGCGTAGATTTGGCATTTGTGACAGGTTCTTGAATGTTGATGGCAATCAGTCTCCATTGTTGACCAATAGTGACCTGCTCTTAAGATTTTATTAGCCATCGCATGTCCACTTGAGTGAGTACCAAAGAGACCATTGTGCATGTCTTCCATGATTTTCTCTGCCTCCTTCTTGTCCACACATCGGAGGAGAGTTGAATCATGGTTGCACTTGTACAAAATCCTGTTACTTAGGAAGAATTTGGCTGCAAATCTTTGTAAGAATTTTCAGTCATTGATAAATGCCCCCTCTGGATACTCTTGTGCTTCAAGGTATCTCATCACTTCATGGTACCATGGTTTTTCTACATCGGTGTCAAGCTCATAACAATGCGCAGGTTCATCGAATCTTTCAATTGTAATCATAGGGATTCGTTATCCCATCTGACTTTGAACATTGAAGACATGGTTGCCAAAGCGTCAGCCAACTGGTTTTCTTCCCTAGGGAGGTGCTCAAAAGTGATCTCTTCAAAGTGAAGAATCAGGGATAGCACAAGTTCCTTGTAAGGGATAAGATTAGGGTGTTTAGTGTCCCAATCTCCTTTTACTTGGCTAATCACTAAGGCAGAATCCATGAACACATCCAAATGTTTGATCCTTAGGTCAATAGCAGCTTTCAGACCTAAGATGCATGCTTCATACTCGGTCATATTGTTTGTGCAATCGAAACATAGTCAGGCAGTGAAAGGAGTGTGGCAACCTTCAGGAGAGATGATCACAACACCAATTCCGTTACCTAAAGAGTTGGAAGCCCCATCAAATACCATAATCCATCGGGATCCTTGTTCAGGTCCGTCATACGGTCCAGATTTTGTACAGTCGGTTACCAGCATGATGTTCTCATCAGGGAAGTCGAAATTCATTGATTGATAATCATCCACGGCTTGATGGGCCAAATGATCTGCTAGTACACTTCCTTTGATGGCTATGCGTCAGGAAAGGGCAGTTTTCTCGAAGATGTACTTGATTGGGTCCATTTTAGAAATCAACAGAGTGGTATGAGTCAACATATACTATCTCAGCCGGAGAGCAGCCCATGCCAGAGCGCAACAAGTTTTCTCGAGCAGTGAATATCTGGTTTCATATTCGGTAAAATTTTTGCTCAAGTAATAAATAACATGCTCTTTTCGGCCAGACTCATCATGTTGGCCCAAAACACACACCATAGAATTCTCTAGTACTGTCAAGTATATGATCAAGGGTCTTCCTTCAACTGGAGGCATAAAGATAGGAGATTCTTGTAGGTATTCTTTAATTTTGTCAAAGGCAATCTGGCATTCATCGTTCCACTTGACTACCTGATCTTTCTTCAAGAGTTTGAAGAGTGGCTCACAAGTAGCAGTTAAGTGTGATACGAAATGGACAATGTAATTGAGATGACCCAAGAATCCTCTGACTTCTTTTTTAGAATGGGGGACTGGCATTTATTGGATGGCCTTTACCTTGGCAGGATCAACTTTAATGCCTTTATCGCTGACAATAAAACCTATAAGCTTTCTAGAGCGTACTCCGAATGTGAACTTGTTAGGGTTTAACCTCAGCTTGTACTTATTCAATCTTTCAAATAGTTTGTGCAGGTGATCGAGATGTTCTTCTTTAGTTTGTGATCTGGCAATCATATCATCCACATATACCTCTATCTCATGATGAATCATGTCATGAAATAAAGAAACCATAGCCCTTTGATATGTTGCCCCTGCATTCTTTAATCCTAAGGGCATGACCTTGTAGCAGAAGGTGCCCCATTGCGTAACGAAAGTAGTCTTTTTCATATCTTCGGGAGCCATCCTTATTTGGTTATAGCCTGAGAAGCCATCTGTTGTACCCCAAAATTTACCCTCTTTTCATACACGCATATTATTGGTTTTATGGTTATGGAATAAAGGTATATTTATCAAGCTTCTTTAGGTTACAAGTGACGTTTATTTCGCCAATGAATGTTCTCAGAGTATTTTACGTGCTGAAGATCGATTCACCGTTTTGCAATGATTCGGGGTTCAAAGATTCACAAGTCCAACCCGGTGCGTCATATTCAGGTGTTCTTTCGCCAAGATATCTCTGATAACGTATTCTCAAATTCAGGTTCAGCTCAAGAGTCAATTCTTTAAAGAAGGTCTCCGAATGTGTGAGTTTTCTCGAAGAAATATGGTGAAAAAGTGTGCTGAAAGTGCAGTTTTTACGCACTAAAAAATTCACAACTTGAAGATCGTAGCTCGTTTTGAACCCATTTCGGTGGCTAAAATTCCGTATTGACGTCATCTACATTTTCATATCTCATGGATGGAAGCCAATTTCGATCAGAAGGTCTTCAAAAATGCGAATTTATCAAGTATTTTCGTACAGAAAATTTGTGACAAGTTTATTTGCGTCATGTTCAGAAAATTATAACTTGGTCGATTTTCATCGTATCGAGCTGGTTCTGGCGCCAAAATTTCAAAAATTGATTTGGCTAAGTTTTCACATGAGGTATTGAGTTCGAACAATATCCAAAAGGCCTTCGTTTTTGCTCATAGTACGTGTGACGCGTCGAAAATCCTGAATGCTAAATATTATTTCATCTGAGTCAAAAATTCGAAAATTCATAACTCGATCAATTTTTATCGGATCGAGCCCATATTTTTACACAAGGTCACTGACTCAGATATCTACAACTTTTCTTCCAAAGTTGAGACCGGATTATTCTCCGATCAATACCAGTTTTTTATTGAAGAACGTGTCAGAGTCGACACTGGAGCCCAAAATAAGTTTGTCTGAGCTGAAACTTCAAAAATTCATAACTAATTCACTGTTTATCTGATTGAGCCCATTTTTGGACAGAAGTTAGTTCTCGATGTTGGCTACATTTTGTTTTCACATTTCAACTTCAAAAATTGCACTTAAGCCCCTGCGATTTAGCCTGGAACATGACGGACTCAAGTGAACATTGGAGGCCCAATTGCACATTCAAAGCCCATATCTTTGCTCTAATCTCCATTATATAATCTCATTCTTTTCACACAAAGAAGAAGGACAGAGAAAAAAACATTTGCCACAACCCTGTCAAAATATCAAATTCTTTCAAGCACCCTAAAAAACAAGAAATTCTTGTTACAAACCTCCATCTCACTACAAACAAGCCATCCTCGTTACAAATCCACATCTCACTACATACAAGAAATCCTTGTTACAAACCCACATCTCACTACTTCTTCAGTAAGGGTAAGACTGGTTTGATCTTCGTGGTCAAAAGGGTGTATAAGCAATCATACATGCCATATCGGTTTTAACATTAAATTTTTTCATATATTTACTTTATTTGTATTTCATAATGTGTCCATGAGATTCAATACTGCAGATTTAGATAGGGTCTCATGCAGGTTATTACAAAACACTGAGGCCAAAATAGAATAACCACCAATGCATGATTCATGGCAAGGCAGACATCCTGAGGAGGCTAAGGGCGTGTGGGTTCAACAACCACCCCTATTGGTTTTGGTTTTCTTCCTTTCTATTTATCCTTTTACCTATTTTTATTCTTTCTGTTTAAAATCTTTTTCATAAAACTTAACATTTTTCAGAAACCTTTGATTTTTCATAATAAACTCGAATAATTTATTTTAGGTTTTTTTTAATTTTAGCTTTTAAATTAATTTTTGAGTCAACACCCACCCCTGACAATATGTATAATTTTGCTTATTTTTAACCCTTTGTGCATCATTTATTTCTCTTTAATATCTTCCTTAAAAACCCTAAATTCATATAAACTTTAATTTTATTTAAATCAAAAACCCTATTAATTGACAAACTTAACCTTTTTTACAAACCCTAATTAATTTAGTTTTTAAACTTTTATTATTATTATTATTAACTTTTTCTTATAAACTTTTTTTTATTATTATTAACTCTCTTTTTTTTATTAACTCTTTAATTTAATTAATCAACTTTTTTTTCCTGCAAATTAGGAAAATAATTAGGTTTTAAATTTTCTTAGTAATTAACCCTTTAATTAACCTTTTTTTTAACAAATTAGGATTAGGTTTTTGTTTTAGTTAGTAACTGAATTTTTGGTTTTTTTCATTTATTAATAAATTAAGTTAATTAACTTTTTTTATTAAAATTAGTTAGAATTAGGTTTTTTAATTAACTTCAAATTATTTTCTACAAAAAAACACCAAAAATATTAACTTAGAATTTTAGGTTTTAATTTTTCCTTAATTTCTTTTTATTTATTCTTTTACATTTTAATTTCTAGGAAAATTGTATAGGTCGCATTATCAATGTAATAGCGTAGATTTATCTTTTCTCGCATTTTTTTTCTAATTATGTAATTGCTTCCAGGATGTAATAGTTTTAGGATTTCTTTTCCGCACTCTTCATTATTATGTAACTGCCCCAAAGCTTTGTAATAGCCTAGGTTTACACTTCTGCCTTTACCTTTCGCTACTATATTTTATGCAATGCTTAGACTAATAGGATTGTATGGAAAGACCGGTAAACTAATTGAACAAAGCATAACCTAATTCAAAGATAATATATCTGAAAACAAACACTTCTGCACACTTGCACCCCTAGGGTACTCCCCACTTGGTTGCCTCGGAAAAGAATGGTCATGTCCCTAGAACGTAGGGATACCCTTAGCAAAGACCCTCGGTTAAAGTCATCATAAAGATCATGGTCCCTCAACGTCCCTTGAGTTGCATACGAGAAATGATCTTGTCCCTCGATGTTGCCTACGAATATATGATGAAAGTCCCTTCGAAATGCTAAGGTATCCTTACATGTTGCCTTCAATGACCATTACGTCCCTTTCGATAGTCCCTCAAACATCCAACGACTAGGGTTACCTACTCACTAAAAGTAGGATAACACGGTCTAAAGAATAGGAGGAAAAGAACGTCTTTTTTCGAGTAGGTAGATTAGTTCCTAGGTACTTGCTCAAACAAACAAATCTTTTTCACACAAACACTTTTCAAACAAAGTTTTCAAAAATAACTTCGTAACACTCTTGAGGACATAAACAAGGGTTAAAACGAAGTAAAACAAAAATTTTCAAAACAAAGCACACACAAGAAATTTCAAAATGAGCAAGTACCTAAGAGCCCATGGAAAACCATGGATGGAAAGAGTGCTAACACCTTCCCTTTCTATAATCTACCCTCCGTACTCATAAACATCTCGAAAAAGGTTTTTTATGTTCTTTTTCCTTTTCCTTTGTTGGATAAAATAAAAGTCGGTGGCGACTCTTGCTTACTGCGATATTTTGCAAACAAAAAAAGCAAAACGCAAACCAATATTAAATAGTCAGTTCTGCCACCGTATCACAGAACTGGCGACTCTGCTGGGGACTTATAAGTGGGGTATACCTTAGGATCTAGGTCATCAAAATTGCTTCTCTTGATTGCTTTGTTTGCTTTATTTTTGAGGGTTTTGTTTGGGGTTACTATAGATCCTATACCCGGATCTAGGGGCACTCATTAGGTAAGTAGCAATAGACTGTGAGGGAACTGTACGGCATAGACCGATATGGTTAAAGCAATAGCTACGTTGGTGTGACACTTTAGTTGGTACCGGTATCCCTTATGGTGAAACGAGGAGAATACGGGGCCGCTGCATGGTGTCCTGAAGCACTAACGAACCTTAGAACCTTAGTTGAACAACTTGGCCATTAGAAATTAGCGAGATAGCCGGCCTCGGTGTAGAGCTGAGAACTGGTTGATACTCGATGCTACACTCATTGAAATCATACTTTCGGAATATTCTGGCCGCAAGAAAAGATTGCGTGAGCTGAAACCATGATTGATAAAGGATGGTCAGTGATATTTAGATCCTCTAGAACCTGGTTACTTTTTAAGACAGGTTGAACCAACTAAACTTCAAGATGGTACTACCTTAAAACCCATGCAAGCCTAAACCTAAGGCTATTTGTGTGACTTGTGTGCTTTCAACTTGAACTACTTGCACAGTTTTTATAATCTGACAACATGAGTTCCTTGCATGTTTTGTTTATAGTCCTTATCTAATAACTTGGATTTCTTGCCGGGTTTACTTGCTTACATCACCTTGCACTTTTGCTTAAATGCATAGCATACACATCATAACATCATGTCTTAACATTTCCTTAACCATTTCAAGGATCTCAAGGGTTTGTGATGCAGGTTATGGTAAATCAGACGTCTAGCAAGGGGCAAGGGGATTTAATTTCCTCTAGCCAATGTCGTCTAGTGATCAAAACACGATAACTTGAGTCAGGGGCTATGACCCACTTGATATGGTGAGCTTGACTCTCGTAGAAGGACTCTCAACGATACAAAGTTCTTCAATCAAAGCTGCAAATTTCAACTTCTGACATTTTCTTGTTTACCCACGAGATCCTTGAAAACATTGCATACATATATCATACATATCATTGCATAACAGGTCTTCTAATACAGGTCTCTCATGTTCTCGCTGTTTATTTCAGCAATGTCTCTCAAACAAGACAACAAAGATCTTCAAACTCAAGAAGCTCAGTTCAGGGAAATATTCCTAAACCTATCCAAGGGGCAGGAAGAGTTGAAAACACTCCTCGTTTGGAACTTGGTCAAGAAAAGTCCTGAAGACAATAAGGACGAACGACTGGAACAACTGCAAGCTGAGGTAGATGCAATGAGAACCCATATGCTGGGGCAGATGGCTCTTGTCCAAGGCCTAGCCTGAAGATAAGAAGAGCTGAAAACCATCATTGACCAACTTCATCAAGACGAATACAACAGTATGAAGCAAACAGTCGAGGTTGGGGACCAAGTCATTGATCAACCTCCAAGAAGACAAAACATTGGTTTGGGGAAGAGTGGACCTTTCCAAATTGCTACTACATCACGGGTCCAATAACAACCTCGCCAAAAACAACGGGTTAATCAGAGTAAGCTGGATACACCCAAGAGGCAGTTTACCAAACTCAACATGTTGATGTCTCAAGATTTGCAACAACTGTTAAGGATGAATCTGATTACGTTGATATGACCTCATCTGAATCCCAAAAGCACGGGGCATGATACTGACGACTGTTGGAGGCTGAAATATAAAATTTAGGACTTGATTGATGAAGGAGTGTTGGAGTTTACATGAGATGGTCAGGCTGAGTTCTTCTACCATCTCTCCAAGGCACTTCCTCTGAAGTGACAAGATCAGACGAAGAGGCTTTTGTTCATTAGAATTTTCAATTTGCAATTTTCTTTTGATTGTTCGAACATCTATTCATGTCAAACTCTGTTACTTTATCAATGCATTGCATATGTCTGTTTTAAATCAATTCATTCGTATTCACTATATTTAAATTGCTTTCCTTTTCTTGATATTCAACTCTCGACTAAAAAACTGTAAGCCTTTAGAAGGAGGATGACGAAAACGATACCACAATCTCTACAGTATGCTTTTGAACAAACCTTGTTGACGATGTACAGGCGTTGTTTCAAATCCTAAATAGTGGAGTTATAAGGAAGATAATCCCTAGTCAACCCCTTTGAGCCAAAGAAGTAGGAGTTTTTCTTTTCACACAAATTAAAACCCTTAATCACAACCTGGGGCAGGGTAGTTTTCTCAGTTAATCCAGGTGCACAATGAATGGCATCAAAGACGTCCTTCCAAAACAAAAGACGGTGATGGTTCCCTATAATCGTCAAGACAAGCAGTCATTATCTCTCGAAATAAAAGCCCATTAAGTCAAAACCTATGAAGGAGACTTAAGAAAAAAACTGGGGCATCCCGCTGACTATAATCACAAAAAGAAACCGTTCAGGCAAAAGACAGGGATAATAAAATAAAAAAGAAAGAGGTCCTACAAACCCTCAACAAAAAAATGACTGCCTATTCAAAATAAACTGTCAGTATCCGAACCATCACTGGAATATTAGAGAAAAGACTCAAACGGGATCTAAATGCATAATTAACTGAGTATAGGATCGAAGAACATCACGAAGAACGGGTGGGTACAAATAAATTTTGAGCCTTTATCCTTTGTGTGATACGGTGGGAGAGAACTGACTGTTTTTGGAATGCTGGTTTGCGTTTTGCGTTTGTTTTTGCAAAATGTCGCGGTAAGCAAGAGTCGCCACCGTCTTTTATTTTATCCAACAAGGAAAGGAAAAAAGCACAGAAAAATTCCTTTTTCGAGATGTTTCTCGGGTCCGGGGAGTAGATTATAGAAAGGGAAGGTGTTAGCACCCTTTCTATCCGTGGTTATCCACGGGCTCTTAGGTACTTGCTCAAAGTGTTTTCAAAATTGCTTTTCTTTGTGTTTGTGGGTTTGAAAGAAGTTTTTGTTTGAAAGGAGTGTAAGTGCGAAAAGTTTTGTTTTATTTTGAAAGGAGCAAGTATCTAAGAACCATCTACCTACTCGAAAAAGGAATCAATCTGTGCTAATGTCCTTTAGACAATGCTAGCCCACTATTTATGAGTAGGTAGCACCGTCGTTGGAGTTTTAAGGGTCAATTCGATTGAGGGACGTGCGGTCACTAAAGCAATGTTATGACGCCTTAGTGGTAACCCTAATGTCTTAGATCATTTTTCCGAGGCAACCGTTTCGAGGAAACTATGATCTTTGGACAAGAGGGCGACCTCTAAAACTTCCTATACTCAATGACCACGTTCGAAGGCAACCAAGCGAGGTGTACCCTAAGAGTGCGCATGTGCGAGTGTGTTGTTTTCAGTTAATTTTGTCTTTGTACATGTCAATGATTATCTATGTTGATTTTAGGTTAAACATTCGATCTTGTCATGCATTCCCTATTATCAAACATCTAACAATTTATAAGTTGCGGAAATTAAATTGCGGAAATTAAAACTAACTATTACAAGGCGTCAGGTATTTACATCGCCAAAAAAAACAACCCTTGAAATTAAAATGCGGAAAATAAATAAAGCAATAAAATAATTAAAGTCCTAATTAAAGCTATTACATTCCGGGAAACAAATACATTATTGAATAAATATGGAACGCGTACGGGAAATTAAATCAGGCGAGTTCTAGGGTTTTGACCCTTTAATTATTAAAGAAAAAAATTTTTTTTTTTGGTTTATTTTGAATTTATGGAAGAAATTAAATTAAGCTAATTATTAAATTAGTAAACAAATTAATTAATTAATAAAAATGATGTTTTTGGATTTTTGATATTTAAAGAAATAAAAATAAGTTAATCAAAGTTAATAAAAACCTAATCGTCTAAATTAATTTTAATTATTGCAAAATATATTAAAAGTTAATCCTAATTAACACTAAGTTAATTCAATTAATATTTATTAACAAAAATAAAATGCTGAAATTTAATTTTAACAAATAAAATATTTTTTGGTTTTTTTATTTTATTAAGAAAAAAGTTTAATTGGTTAGTTAATATAAAAAAATAATAACAATAATTAATTAAATAGAAATAATAAAAATAGAGAGAGTTTAGGGTTTGGGCCTGATTTTGGAGGTTTGATTAGCAAGTTCAAGGCCCAATAGCATGCAGGCCTGGCTGACTTTCTGGAATTCCATGTGGCACGTCGACTAGAGCATATGGTGGACTTTCATTCTTGACCACCAGATCTGGCCTGGGGCCATCTGGCAAGCATTTGAATGAGGCTGTATGATAGATCCCACGCTGGCATCATCACTGGATCACCTATTGGAAAATAACAACAAATGCATGGGGGACTTGAGATTCGAACCCAGGTCCTGTAAGTCATTGGACAACGCTTCCACCACTCAACCAACGCGCTTTAGTTGTATACCTATTGGACAATAATAATAAAATAGGAAAACGCGTATTATGCCAGAAATAAAAAAAAGAAACGCGCCAAGTTTGAATCACCCAATGGGAGGGGGGCACGTCTTCATCTTCTTCATTCAGCCTGGATATTTACCTGCGGATTTGCATCCGTAGCTAAATTCGCACGTGCGTTCTAAATTCTATTCTAGGCCATAAAAATCAAATCCAGGACCATTGTCATGCTCGTCTTCCTCCACTGATCATGCCTATGTCCATCAATGGGGTTGATTTTGCCTGAAAATAAAATACCCAAAAAGCAATCTACAAAACCCTAGGTTTGGTTACAGGGCTATGGTTCATATAAACACAATCAAATAATTCCAAAAGTTCAGAAATTGAATGAGCATCATGAATATACCAAAGATTTGTCAAAAAGTGCAAGAACATGGAGTTGCGATTTCAAATGAAAAGCGGTTTTTAGAGAGACTTGCAGGGCTTTAGGGCACGTATGAGGGATTGTTAGGGATTGGTTTCACTTCAATGATTGCCCAGCAATGGATTAGTGTGGAGATTTGCTTCTGAATTTGCCTCTATGCACGATTTCAGTTTCTCACTTTTTCACCTTTTTTTCAAGTTTTGTTCTTGGTGATTCTGCAGCCTCCAACCTCTGAATTCGTGTCCTTTGCCTTGTATATGTATAATGCAATGTATTAGGTCAACAATTGGGTCTTGAATCTTTGTGCATAAATGCTTGGAGATTTGATTTGATCCTCCATTGATAACTTTCCAATTTTGTCCAAAATCCATCTTTTGTTCATGATATGGTGAGATACGAATTTGATGCTGACCATGATGATAATTAAGACCTATAACAATCAAAAAGATCCTAAGTAATCAATATTTGGATTTTATTTGATTAAAAATGAAATAATTCAATAAAAAATCAAATAAAATAATAAAAAAGAAATATGATCTCAAGGCTGAAGCTGGGACACGTGTGTAGTGTGACAAGATCAAATCAAGTGGAAAAGAATGGGCCCATTTGACAAAATTTGAAGTTTTGGGGATAGTTGACTTTTGGCAATTTTGCAAAAATGCCCAACTTCAACAATGCATAACTTCTTCAATTTTGAACTTTCGGAAGTGTTATTGGACTTTTTAGAAAGCTTGAGATGTCCTCTAACCAACCCTTTTGGTACATCTCATTTTGATATTCCATGCTCAAGTTATAAGCTTTGGAAAAAAAGGTGTTTTTGTTGACTTTCAAAAATGACCTATAATGTCCAAATTTGTAACTTTTTGTGAGTGCATTTTTTGATCTTGGGGTATGAAGATGGATTATATGAAATTGAATCCTATTCAAAATGAGCTTATGATGGGTCATTTCTCATAAAGTGTGAGAAAGTTATGCTTGGTCAAATTTGAGTTGACTTTTCGTGCAAAACCCTAATTTAGCAACTTTTGAGTCTTGATGAATTTTGAGCAATCCTTGATGAATCATGATCAACCCTTGATCAAATGATGAAATATCCTTCAAAATGATAACGTTGACAAAAAATATTGAAGTTTGACTGTATTTAGGTCACAATTGACTTTTGCCTTAACACAGTCGATTTTTGGACCCTTTGAGCAATCGACTGACCAAACTTCCTCTGCAAGGCTTGAAATTTGACATGGATGATCTTGAGAACATATTAGGACATCATTTGGATGCAAGGACCTTGATGAAACACAAAACCCTAATTTGAGGTTGACTGCCTTAGGAGATAGCTTGACTGTCCAACTCTTGAGCAATCTTGAACCACTTGGAGATTTTTCTTGAAATGTCTTGGGAAATATGGGAGGGCAAATTTTGGGGTACAACAGCTTCCCCTGTTCAATTTTCTTAAACCTGAGGATATAGATTGACTTTCGGGCCTTTCGTGATCCGAAGGTGGAAGATGATTGAACACTAGAGTGCCCAGAAATTTGCACTCGCATGAAGTGGTATCAACATTATGATGTCGGGAATGGGCTTACAGATGCTATTTGCAGATTGTTGATAGGTGGTCTGAACTTCGACTGGAATAGGAATCAGGGAGATCTTATCGTCGATCTAACTGAACCAGGGAAGGTCTTGGATTAACTTTGACTGGATCGGCATAAGTAAAATCTTCGAATCGATTTAACTGGACCAGACAAGAGTCTTGGACTAACTTCAACTAGAATACGAATCAGGGAGATCTTATCAGCGATCTGACTGAACCAGAAGAGGTATTGGATTAACTTTGACTGGATCGGCATCAGAAAAATCTTTGAATCGATTTAACTGGACCAGACAAGAGTCTTGGAATAACTTTAACTGGAATACGAATCAGGGAGATCTTATCGGCGATCTGACTGAACCAGAGGAGGTCTTGGATTAACTTTGACTGGATCGGCATCCGAAAAATCTTCGAATCTGTGATCGGTGGATTTAGAACAGACTGTTTAACGCTGGATCGCGAAATGTCGCGGAAGCAAGAGTCGCCACCGTCTTTTATTTTCTCCAACATGGACAGGACAAAAGCACAGCAAAATTCCTTATGAGATTATCTCTCGGTTCGGGAGGTAGATTTATAGAAAGGGAAGGTGTTAGCACCCTTTCTATACATGGTTATCCATGGGATCTTAGATACTTGCTCATTGTGTTTTCAAAAGTGTTTGCTTTTCAATTGTGAGTGGGTTTGAAAAAGTTTCGTTTAAAGATTTCGGAATAACTCTTGTATCAGTCCTCAAGAGTGTTTGAAAAATTGTTTTGAAAGCTTTTTGAAAGTGTCGGTGTGAAAAGAGTTTTTTGATTTGTTTTTGAATAGAGCAAGTATCTATGAGTCATCTACCTACCCTAAGGAATTAGGCTGTGTAAATGTCCTTAAGGTAGTGCCATCCCACCATTGAGAGGTAGGTAGCACCACCTGAAATTCTGGCTGCAAATACTCAATGTCACGTTTAATGTTATGACACCGTATCTAACTTTCTATAAGACAGTAAATACAAAAACAGTAAAGAACACAGTCAATTGTTTACCCAGTTCAGTGTACAACAACACCTACTCTGGGGGCTACCAAGCCAGGGAGGAAATCCACTATAAGAGATGTTAATTCAGGAATAAACCAACCAGTTTATCTCCTTCACTTAAGACCTACCCAATGCAATTTCAATCTAAGTACAACTTAAACCTGAGTTCCTACTCACTCCCCCTCAATCACAGCAGTGATACATAAAACAATTTGACTAATGAATTGATGAAGACACTCTTCAAAAACATACACTTGATTAAGCTTCACAGGTTTTTAATCAAGCAACACAACCACTCTTGCTTCACAGCTTTGAGTGATGCACACAACTAACTTGACTCTGCTTCACAGCTTTAGTCAAGAAACATTCAAACACTCTTGCTTCAAAGCTTTGAGTGCTACACAACCCTTACAATTAAAAACCTATTCCAAGTCACTTATCACAATGATAATTGCTTGGAGTACAATAATTAAACCTATACAGTTTACAAATGATCTTCTGACCTCAAAGGGATTACTTGCAAAACAGCAGCTCTGTTGAATATATAGCAGCTGCAACTTCAGTTAGGGTTTCCACAAAAACCTAGGGTTAATTCCGTTTGACCGTAAGACTAGGTCACAGGACTTTATTAACCAGGTTAGGGTTGAGCTAGGTTAACCCAAAGAAAACGCAGGATTCTGTTCTGGAAAGACTGAGTTATTTTCCTGAAAAAACTCAGAATTTAACCAACCTGCAAACCTGTTAGTTCAGAGCAGGATGTCTTAACATCTGTTATGACATCTGAGAAACCTGTCTACTGATTTAGGAAAATGTGATCATTTTGCAAAATGCTCAGATACACACTTATAAACATCAGTACCTGAATGACAATATTTTTCTGCAAAGGTACCTAATGAATCAGTACAAACTAAACTAGAATGTTATGACATCAGTCATGACATTCACACATACACTTGGGTTTTACCAAAAATGCAAGCCAATACCTAAACAACTACAAACTCCCCCTTTGGCAGATTTTTGGCTAAAGACCCTAAGCAATCAGAGATAGATAGCAGCAGAAAGAAATGACTGCAGAAAAATAGAATGTCTAATTGAGCAAGTACTAATCAAGTAAGTACCAAAATATTCTCCCCCTCTTTAGCCACAAATGGGCCAAAGATACATGTTCATAAAGATTATACAGTTATCCAAAACAAATAAGAAGAGCAGCAGCAAAAAAAACTGAACACACTTCCAAACTCCACCAGGTACCGGCACCAACCAACAACACCACCAAACAACAACCAACCTTTAAGCACTGTCATCAGACTTAGAGGAGTCGGGCTTCTTCCTTTTCTTGTGAGCAATATCAACATTCTTCTCTTTGTCTGATGTCTCAACATCCTTAGAGACATCTGGATTTGAACTTTCTTGATTCAAAGGAACATAAATGCCAGGAACTGAGTGGTTCTCGTTCAGAATTCTTGAAACAATTTTTGCTATTGCTTGATTAACATAGGCTGACCCTTCCCTATTTGCAATTTCAGGGGGAACTGAAGAAGAAGGATGAGATGGATTACCAGAGGCAGAAGCTTGGGACTTTCCTGCATGTCTTGTTCTCAACTCTTTGACCTTGGTGGGGTTAGTTCCCACTTTTCTACGAGAAGAGATCTCCAGGACTTCAGAGTCCAGACAGGAAGAGATTGTCCTAGAATCTTGATCAGAGGAAGAGGTTGAAATAGTCGTATTGGATGATGATGGTGTTTGAGACATTTTGACAGTCTTAGAGGACCAACAACAACTGAAGAGAAAATTCTGATTGAGAGACTAGGTTTTGATGAGGAGACGAGAGGGGAAGGAAGAAAAGGAGTGTCTATTCAACTTCTTAAAAGAATTGTAGGAAATGGGAAAATATAATTTTAACCCAATCAGAACAAGCATAACTCCTTTAATCCTTGTTTTAAGCAAAATTAATTGCTACAATTCCTCATGTTGGCAAATACCCAACTTACCCCTTAAGTTTTCAAATTGATTTGCATCCAGAGCCTTGGTAAAAATGTCAGCCAGCTGTAGCTCAGTGGCAACATGTTCCAATTTGATTGTCTTCTCTTCTACAAGGTCTCTGATAAAGTGATGTCGTATGTCAATATGTTTGGTCCTACTATGCTGAATGGGATTCTTGGAAATGTTGATTGTACTCAGATTGTCACAGTACAATGTCATAACATCTTGTGTGACATTATACTCAGTGAGCATCTGTTTCATCCAGATCATTTGAGAGCAGCTACTACCAGCTGCAATGTATTCAGCTTCAGCAGTAGAAAGAGACACACAATTCTGTTTCTTGCTGAACCAGGAAACCAGATTATTTCCTAAGAAGAAACATCCTCCAGAGGTGCTTTTTCTATCATCAGCACTACCAGCCCAATCAGCATCACAGTAGCCAGTCAGAGCTGGTTCACAGCCATGAGTATACATCAACCCATAGTTGTAAGTTCCACTTACATACTTCAAAATTCTCTTCACTTGATTGATATGACTGACTTTGGGATCAGCTTGGTATCTTGCACAAACTCCAACTGCAAAGGCAATATCAGGTCTGCTGGCAGTTAGGTACAACAAGCTTCCTATCATGCTTCTGTACAGACTTTGATCCACCTTAACCCCACTTGAATCTTTGGAAAGCTTTAGATGAGTAGGAGCAGGAGTCCTTTTGTGACTTGCATTCTCCATACCAAACTTCTTTACAATGTTCTTAGCATACTTGCTTTGAGATAAGAAGATTGAGTCCTCCATCTGTGAGACTTGCAGTCCAAGAAAATAAGTTAGTTCTCCCATGAGACTCATTTCGAATTCAGCCTGCATCTGGTCAGCAAAGTGTTTAACCATATGTTCTGACATTCCTCCAAACACTATGTCATCAACATATATTTGGGCAACCATCAACTTCCCTCCTTCAGTTTTGACAAAGAGAGTTTTGTCCAAGCCTCCTTTTCTGTAGCCTTTGTCTGAGAGAAACTTTGTTAACCTGTCATACCATGCTCTAGGAGCTTGTTTCAGGCCATATAGGGCTTTTCTCAATTTGTAGACATGATCAGGGTGGGTTGGATCCATAAAGCCTTTAGGTTGTTCCACATAAGCTTCCTCATTTAAGTACCCATTTAGAAAGGCACTTTTCACATCCATCTGAAATAACTTGAACTTCAGAAGACAAGCAATTGACAATAGGAGTCTGATTGATTCCAGCCTGGATACAGGTGCAAAGGTTTCATCAAAATCAACCCCTTCAACCTGGGTGTATCCTTGAGCAACAAGTCTTGCCTTATTTCTGGTGACAACTCCTTCAGCATCTGACTTGTTCTTGAATATCCATTTTGTCCCAATGATGTTAGTTCCTTCAGGTCTAGGAACCAGTTCCCAAACTTCATGTTGCTTGAATTGGTTCAGTTCATCTTGCATTGCACCAATCCAGTATTCATCAGTTAAAGCTTCCTTGACATTTCTTGGTTCCATTTTGGACACAAAACAAGAGTTTGAGATGATTTCTCTAGATCTTGTGATGACTCCACTGTTGGGATCTCCTATGATGAGCTCTTTTGGATGATCCTTCTGAATTCTGATGGAAGGGATCTTGCTAGCTTCCTTTGATTCAGATTCTGTTGTGGTGGAGTTGGGTAGATCATCCTGTTGGGTTGAAGTCTCAAAGAATGTCTCAACAGTACAAGGAACATCTATTTCTTCATGATAGTCATCAATTATAACATTTATTGATTCCATCATGGCTTTGGTTCTGGAATTGAATACTCTATAAGCTCTGCTGTTTGAGGAGTATCCTAAAAATATGCCTTCATCACTTTTAGGGTCCAGTTTTCTTCTTTGTTCACGATCAGCCAGAATATAGCATTTGCTGCCAAACACATGGAAGTACTTCACAGTTGGTTTTCTTCCTTTCCAGAGTTCATATATGGTGGATGAGGTTCCCTTTCTCAAGGTGACTCTGTTATGAACATAGCAGGCTGTATTCATAGCTTCAGCCCAAAAATACATAGGAAGTCTTTTGGCATGTAACATTGCTCTGGCAGATTCCTGTATGGTCATGTTTTTTCTTTCCACAACTCCATTTTGCTGAGGTGTTATAGGAGAAGAAAATTCATGACTAATTCCTTCTGAAGAACAGAAACCATCAAACTTGTTGTTTTCAAATTCCTTGCCATGATCACTTCTGATTCTGACAATACTCCCTTCCTTTTCTCTTTGAATTCTTTTGCACAATTCTTTAAAAACTTCAAATACATCAGATTTTTCCCTAATGAAATTAATCCAGGTGAATCTGGAAAAATCATCCATAACCACATAGGCATATCTTTTTCCACCAAGACTCTCTACTTGCATTGGTCCCATCATATCCATATGAAGAAGTTCTAGAACCTTAGAGGTGGTCAGATGTCTTGACTTTCGATGTGACATCCTAGTCTGCTTACCAACCTGACATTCACCACAAACTCTTTCTTCATCAATTTGTAGTCTTAGAATCCCTCTGACTACCTCCAAGGAGATAATCCTCTTCATACCTCTTAGATGAAGATGGCCAAGTTTTTGGTGCCACAGTTTCACCTCTTTTTCTTCTTTTGCAATGGAACACACATATGAGAAATTAGTGTTCTCAGGCTCCCACAAGTAACAGTTGTCTTTGGATCTGACTCCTTTCATTACTATCTCTTGTTTGTCATTGATTACAAGACATTCAGATTTTGAGAAATTGACCTTGAATCCTAGATCACACAATTGACTGATACTAATGAGATTAGCAGTCAGCCCTTTTACCAGCAGTACTTCATTCAGACTTGGAACTCCAGGGCAGTCCAAATCACCAACTCCTTTGATTTCACCTTTAGCACCATCTCCAAAGGTCACAAAACTGGTGGTGTGAGGCTTAACATTATTGAGGAGGTTCTTGATTCCAGTCATGTGTCTGGAACATCCACTGTCAAAGTACCAGTCTTCCTTTGCAGAGACCCTCAGGGAAGTGTGGGCTATCAGGGCAGTAGCCTTTTTCTTCCATTTAGGAGCATGTGGTACCTTTTTAGACTTAGGTTTGACACCTGAGTTCTGATTAGGGTATCCATGCAATCTGAAGCAGAAGGGCTTTATGTGGCCATATCTCCCATAATGATGACATCTCCATCTTTGGTACCTTTTCTTCATATGTCTCTGTTCCTGATGTTGAGAGTTGTGTTGAGACATCTGTTTTGACATTTGCTTACCAGTACCAGATTTATTTGCTTCCATAAATCCTAGTCCAGATTTATTTCCCACATTTTGTCCAACCTGAAGGATCTCTTCCAATTTGTCTGTTCCATTTGTCAGCATCTTGACAGATTTGGTCATTTGATTCAGTTGTGAGTTTAGCAATTGAACTTCTCCTTCTAGATTACTTATAGTTTCAAGGTTTGCCCTTTTTTCAGCCTCCAGCTTTATGATGAGTTTTGATTGTTTCTCATTCTGCACACAGACTTCAGTACTTCTGATACACAATTTCTTGTAAGTATCAGCCAGTTCTTCAAAAGTCACCTCTTCATCACTGATGTCACTTTCAGAGGTACAAACACCAGTTAAAGCAGTAACTAGTTTGGCAGATTCTTCTTCAGAATTGCTTTCTGAATCACAGTCAGACCAAGTAACTGTCATTCCTTTCTTTTGTTTCTTAAGAAAGGTAGGACATTCAGCTCGAATATGCCCATATCCTTCACAACCATGGCATTGAATTCCTCTGCCTTGATTTCCCTTCTCTTCTGACCTTGGTCTTCTGCTGGAACTGTCAATGTCAGAGGGAATGTTATGAACATTAGACCTTGACTTTGGATCTATTCTTTTGATGAGTTTGTTGAACTGTCTTCCAAGCATGGCTATAGCTTCTGAAATATTTTCTTCAACATCAGTGTTGGACACAAGTGCTATGCTCTTGTTCTTCTTGTCACCATTATCAGTGATCCCCATCTCAAAAGTCTGAAGAGACCCAATAAGTTCATCCACTTTCAACTTGCTGATGTCCTGGGCTTCCTCTATGGCAGTTACCTTCATTGCAAATCTTTTAGGCAAGGATCTGAGAATCTTTCTCACCAGTTTTTCTTCTGACATCTTTTCTCCCAGTGCTCCTGAGGTGTTGGCAATCTCCAAGATGTTCATGTGAAACTCATGAATGGTTTCATCTTCCATCATTTTTAGATTCTCAAACTTGGTAGTCAACATCTGAAGCCTTGACATTTTTACTTTGGAAGTGCCCTCATGAGTAGTTTTGAGAGTGTCCCAAACTTCCTTGGCCAGTTCATGTACTAGTCTGAAAATGTTTCTATCAATTCCATTGAACAAGGCATTTAAAGCTTTGGAATTTCCCAGGGCTAACTCATCTTCTTCTTTACTCCAATCTTCCTCAGGCTTCAGACTGATTGTCCCATCTTTCTCAGTTATGGTGGGATGGATCCATCCTTTGTCAACAGCTCTCCAAGCCTTTTTGTCCAGAGATTTTAAGAAGGCAATCATACAAGGTTTCCAGTAGTCATAATTAGTTCCATCCAGAATGGGTGGTCTATTTCCAAAAACTCCTTCTTTGTCCATAGTGCCAGAAAGTGATATCCCTAGATCTCACCCAGTAATACAGGCAGGGTGCCTGCTCTGATACCAATTGAAATTCTGGCTGTAGATACTCAATGTCACGTTTAATGTTATGACACAGTATTTGACTTTCTATAAGACAGTAAATACAAAAACAGTAAAGAACACAGTCAATTGTTTACCCAGTTCAGTGTGCAACAACACCTACTCTGGGGGCTACCAAGCCAGGGAGGAAATCCACTATAAGAGATGTTAATTCAGGAATAAACCAACCAGTTTATCTCCTTCACTTAAGACCTACCCAATGCAATTTCAATCTAAGTACAACTTAAACCTGAGTTCCTACTCACTCCCCCTCAATCACAGCAGTGATACATAAAACAATTTGACTAATGAATTGATGAAGACACTCTTCAAAAACATACACTTGATTAAGCTTCACAGGTTTTTAATCAAGCAACACAACCACTCTTGCTTCACAGCTTTGAGTGATGCACACAACTAACTTGACTCTGCTTCACAGCTTTAGTCAAGAAACATTCAAACACTCTTGCTTCAAAGCTTTGAGTGCTACATAACCCTTACAATTAAAAACCTATTCCAAGTCACTTATCACAATGATAATTGCTTG
The DNA here is from genome assembly GCA_948472305.1 of Vicia faba. Taxonomy (NCBI): domain Eukaryota; kingdom Viridiplantae; phylum Streptophyta; class Magnoliopsida; order Fabales; family Fabaceae; genus Vicia; species Vicia faba. The sequence goes on from OX451736.1 coordinate 104,207,416, forward strand.
GAGTACAATAATTAAACCTATACAGTTTACAAATGATCTTCTGACCTCAAAGGGATTACTTGCAAAACAGCAGCTCTGTTGAGTATATAGCAGCTGCAACTTCAGTTAGGGTTTCCACAAAAACCTAGGGTTAATTCCGTTTGACCGTAAGACTAGGTCACAGGACTTTATTAACCAGGTTAGGGTTGAGCTAGGTTAACCCAAAGAAAACGCAGGATTCTGTTCTGGAAAGACTGAGTTATTTTCCTGAAAAAACTCAGAATTTAACCAACCTGCAAACCTGTTAGTTCAGAGTAGGATGTCTTAACATCTGTTATGACATCTGAGAAACCTGTCTACTGATTTAGGAAAATGTGATCATTTTGCAAAATGCTCAGATACACACTTATAAACATCAGTACCTGAATGACAATATTTTTCTGCAAAGGTACCTAATGAATCAGTACAAACTAAACTAGAATGTTATGACATCAGTCATGACATTCACACATACACTTGGGTTTTACCAAAAATGCAAGCCAATACCTAAACAACTACACCACCGTTGGAGATGTTCGGGTCAATTCGTTTTTAGGGACGGTGTGGTCACCAGAGCAACAGTAGGACACCTTAGAAGCTACCCTTATGCCATTGATCCTTTTTAATCCGAGGCAACCGTTTCGAGGCAACTGGATCATGGACATAAGGACTTACTAAAACGTCATATACTCGACGACCACGTTTAGAAGTTAAGGTGAGGCGTACCCTAAGAGTGGTGTGTGAATTTGTGTGTTATTTTCATGTTAAGTTTATCTTTGATCATGCATCCTTGTGAGCTACGCTTGCTTTTAATTAGCCATACATTCTTTCATGCAATTAGAGTTTAAAAGTGCGAAAATTTAAATGCGGAAAGATAAAACCTACGCTATTACAAGGCGCGGGTCTATACATCGCCAAATTACAAAGACCCGTTTGAATAAAAATGCGGAAAGTAAAAGACCTAATTACTATTACAAGCCTTGAGCAGTTACATAATATTCGAAAGAAAATAAATGCGCGAAAAGAAATTGAAATCGAACGTCCGAGGGTTTTGACCCTTTTGAAATTAAATTGAATTAAAAGTCTAATTATTTATTTAATTAAAGAAAAGAAATTGTTTTTTTTTTTTATGTTTTTGGTATTTATGAAATAAAGAAAATTAAAATTAAATGGAAACCCTAATTCTAAATGATTTTAATTATTAATGAAAAATATCAAAGTTAACCTAATTTACACTAATTAGTTAATTTACATATTTATTTACAAAAATTAATAGTAATTAATAATAATAATTATAATGAAAGAAAATTATTTATTTAAGAAAAAAAAATGAAAATGTCAAACAAACCTAATTCTACCTATTTTAATTTATTAAGAAAATATTAAGTTTAAAACCTAATTTACTAAATTAATGGTTAGAATTTATTTACAAAAAACATTTTAATGGTGAAATAATCATAATTAAATATATTGTATTTTTGATTTTTCTGGTTTTATTATGAAAAGAAAATTATTTTATGGAATTAAATAAAAATAATTAAAAGAATTAGAAAAGAGAAAAGAAAAGAAAATTAATAAATATAATACAAACATTGGGGGGTGTCTGGTCCATTTTGGAGGTTTTTTGAAGTAACTTGGCCCAACAGAACGAAGCCTTTTTTGACTTCTTGGGATCACGTGTGGGATGGTTGACTGAGTGTACCATGGACCTCATCTTGCAGCCTTCAGATTGGACCTTGAAGCCACTTGTCAGGCCTTAGCATGTGCGTGCATGGTGAACCTTTGATTGAACGCTGCATAGGAATACATTGAGACAAAAATTATTGAACATATGGGGGGACCTGGGAATCGAACCCAGGTCCCAATGCCTGCAGGACAACTCATCCACCAACTGAGCCATTGCGTGTGTTTGTAATGTTAGTGGAACATAAATATTATAATAAAAAACAAAAGTTAATGATATGAAACAAGAAAAACGCGCCAGATTTTGAATACTCCAACCAGATAATGACATGCTATCTTCTTCTTCGTTGTTCCTGTAAATACCAAACAAATAGCGGGGGTTTTAAACCCCCACTAAACGAAACCTGAGAAAATAGCGATTAGAAGCTGGATTAATATAAAAAGGGCGCGAGGTATTAGTTCGATCCGTATGGAGCTCCTGGATTCAATGGCATAAGTCTCAATGTCCAATTTTTCCTCTACATGAAAGCCCTATTTTGGAGCTTCTGAAACCCTAGGTTTCATCAATGGTGGATTTGGCTGTAGGCATTGTTAGTCCAATTAACTATCACCAATCGCTTCAGCACATCATTATTAGTATAAATCAATAAATAAAACACATGAATAATGCATGAAAATTAAGAAACGATTATGGAAAAGTTGGTGATAAACGTGATGCTATTCTACCAATTCTTGGAGTATGGAGACTGGAAAGTGATTGCAACACGTTCAAGGAAGTCTCAGCAAGAGTTTGGAATAGGTTTTAGGCTTTGAAACGTGCTGTAACTATGATTTCAGTTTTCAACTTTTGGTGGAAATTTTGCAATTTGGTTATGGCCTCCTGAGCAGTTTTTCGTGTATGTTTTGATTAGGTTAGGTCTTGCATATGTAAGTGAACGAAATTAGGTCAAGAAACCAAGCCCATAGTCCATGAATTAATGATTTTGATATTTGATTTCCAATCATGTAAAATCCAATCTTTTTCCATGCAAATCTTGCCAAATATGGATGATCTTGTCTTGTTTGGATGTGAAACGACCTAGCCAGCTTGCCCTAGTGTGATTTGCTGCACAAAAAGATTTGAAAAGCATTATTTGATATTTTTCTACAATTAAATCTAATTAAATGAATTAATGTGAATAAAAATTCAATTAATTAATTAAAAATAGGAAAATAAATCATTTTTAGCTCAATGGGTCGTGCATATGCTTTGGGTAATGATTCAAGAAAGAATTTGAGGCCCATTAGCATTTTTGAAGCTTTTGAAGCAAAGTTGACTTTTCAAAATTCCCAAAAATTTCCCAACTTCTCCAAGGCATATCTTGCTCAATTTTGAAGCTATGAACATGTTCTTGGACATTTTGGAAAGGTCTTGAAGTCCTCTAACCAATGCCTTTGGTCCCATGTAATTTTGATTTACCAATCTCAAGTTATGGTCTTTGACTTAAAGTGCCTTTTTGTTGACTTTTGAAAATGACCTATAATGTTGAAATTGATAACTTTTTGTGAGAGCATTTCTTGGACTTGAAGTGTGAAGATGAATTGTAGGAAATGTTATCCTATTCAAAATGAGCATTGGATGGAATTTTTCTGATGAACCATGAGGAAGTTATGCCCTGGTCAATTTGCAGTTGACTTTTTCAACTGTCCAAAAATAGAAACTTTTGCATCTTGAGACTTTTTGAGCCATGCTTTGAGAAATCATGATAAAGAATTGATCAAATGATGTTTGTGGCTTCAAAATAAGATGTTGACCAAAAATTTTGACTTTTGACTGCCAAATGACCATTTTGCCCCTACAGTTGACTGTGAAGCATTTAGGACTTTTGATTGTGCAACTTGATGCTGTGAGTCTTGAAACTTGACATATGGATGCTTGACAATGTATGTAGGCATATGGGACTTGATTGGACCCTTGAAAATCTCAATTTCTTTGCCAAAACCAAAACCCTAGTTTTGACTGTGTTAGGAGGCAATTGGACTGTGCAACCCTTGAGAGATTTTGAAGCTTGATCTTGACAAATCTTTGAAGAATATGGGAGGGCAAATTTTGGGGTACAACAGTTGCCCCTGTTCAATCTTCTTAAACCTGAGGATGTAGATTGGCTGGCGTGCCTTTCGTAATCCGAAGGTGGAAGATGATTGAACACTAGAGTGCCCAGAAATTTGCACTCACATAGTAGAATGTCAGCAGTGATGATGTAGGGAATGGGCTTATAGATGCCATTTGGAGACTGATGGATAAGAGGATGGGCTTATAGATGCCATATGGAACTGTGACAGAACCTTGTCGGGAATGGGCTTATGGACGCCATTTGGAGACTGTTGGTAGTTGTGGAGATGGGCTTATAGATGCCATCTAGGTGTCGATCGCGTAAGAGATTCCTTAGCGAGAACTTGCGTACCTGAGAAAGAAAAATAATTACCTGGCCTGTTATAGGAGTTGATCTTCAAACTCTTTATGTAGATGTGCCCTGTCTAGATACAGGTATCGAATCTTTAAACTCCTCATGTAGATGTGCCCCTGGCCGGATACAGGAATCGAGTCTACAATCGGTTACTCACAGATGTGCCCTGGCTAGATACAGGAATCAAATCTGGAATTAGTCGTCAACAGATACACCCTGGCTGGATACATGAATCGGATCTTCAAACTCTTCAGACGTACCCTGGCTGGTTACAGGAATCGAGTCCGGAATTAGTCGTCAACAGATACACCCTGGCAAGATACAGGAATCAGATCCTCAAACTCTTCAGACGTACCCTGGCTGGTTACAGGAATCAAGTCCGGAAATAGTCGTCGACAGATACACCCTGGCTGGATACAGGAATCGGATCTTCAAACTCTTCAGACGTACCCTGGCTGGTTACAGGAATCGAGTCCGAAAATAGTCGTCAACAGATACACCCTGGCTGGATACAGGAATCGGATCCTAGAAACTCTTCAGACGTACCCTGGCTGGTTGCAGGAATCGAGTCCGGAAAAAGTCGTCAACAAATACACCCTGGCTGGATACAGGAATCAGATCTTCAAACTCTTCAGACGTACCCTGGCTGGTTACAGGAATCGAGTCTGGAAATAGTCGTCAACAAATACACCCTGGCTGGATACAGGAATCGGATCTGGAAATAGTCGTCAACAGATACACTCTGGCTGGATACAAGAATCGGATATTCAAACTCTTCAGACGTACCCTGGCTGGTTACAGGAATCGAGTCTGGAATTAGTCATCAATAGATACACCCTGGCTGGATACAGGAATCGGATCCTCAAACTCTTCAGACGTACCCTGGCTGGTTACAGGAATCGAGTCCGGAATTAGTCATCAACAGATACACCCTGACTGGATACAGGAATCAGATCCTCAAACTCTTCAGACGTACCCTGGCTGGTTATAGGAATCGAGTCCGGAAATAGTCGCTCATAGATATACCCTGGCTAGCTACATGTATCGAATCTGGAATTGCGACAGTTGATAGTAATCATCTTTGTACTGATCTTTTGTCCTGAAAAGACAAAATGTTAGTTGTATGCGATGTCATGATGTATGACATGCGTGATGTTCTCAAAATAAATGAGATTGTAGGTTCATGATGCGTGTATGCATGCTATAATGTATGAAGATGTGATGAATGTATGTGTTTTTCGTCTAGGAAAATAAATCCTTGACGAATGCCGGGAGGTTAACTCCTGGGCTGATGTTGAAGAATAAAGCTTTTGTTTCCGCTGGGGATTATGGTTGCAAGAATGCCGGTAGGAGAAGATGACTCCGTTGGGGAATAAACTTGGCGAATAGATTACTCTGCGGGGAGTGCACTCTATGGGGAAAGAGAGGTTCTTTGTTGAGATGTTGATGATAACTCCGCTGGGGATACCATTGTTGAACTATGTTGGAAGATGAACTCCGTGGGGATAGGAAGACTTCACCGAGAACGATCTTTCCGTGGCAATTGGCTGAGGATAACCCAGTTATATCCTGGTAGGGAAATAACCTTTAAATAAAAAGTCCGGGAGACGCGTTCGTGCTCTATAGGGGATACGCTTCCAGAATCTACTGGGGATAAGCTTCCTGCTGGGGAGATGGATTGAACTCTCCTGGGGGAATCTTTCAGCTTGGACTGGGGAATGGCTCCACTGGATGTCCGATATTCCGCCGGGGAACAATCTTAGATCAAGACTGCCGGGGATGCTTGTTTAAGGAATGTCTGTATACTCCATTGGGGAATATTGAGATCTGCTGGGGATACCCAACTTCCTTGAGGCTGACAGTGGACTAACTCTGCTTGGGGAGAGTATTGCTGACTTGCTGGCGATATTGTGCCTTGTAGGGCTTATGGGAGACCAACTGCTTGGGAGAGAATTGTTGAATCTTGGCTCACTCTCTAGGGAACTAAGATATCTTGGTTACATTCTTCAGCCGAACTTACCTTGGTACCTTCGTGGACGGAGCAATTAGATCGCTTTAGACAACTCGTTATTGCCCCTGTTTCTAATGTTACCTGTAATTAATCCTTTGCTTCGCATGCAAATATTTATGAGTTAGTAATTATTGTCAAATGCATATATCAAAATTTGAACATTGGACGTTCTTCGCGAAACAAAACAGGAAAAGGAAAAACAATTGGCAATTGGTCTGAAAAGTGAATTTGTATTGATTTTTGAATTGGCCTGTAAATAGGCATTTATGTACAAGAGGCTGACGTCCTAGTAAGAGAACGCCGCCGAACAACAGAGTTTATATAATTTGTACAAAGGAAAACAAAACAGCTATGTGAAGAAAGATAATCCCACTGGGTTCCAACTCTGCTATCGCCTTTATATCTTCGAGTGTCTCATCACTTGGCTGCTTAGTTGAAGATGAAGCTGATCGATCTATGCCGTCTGAAACTGATAGTTGATACCAGATTCGGGATGCAAGGTGATTCAATGAGACATAGTATTACGCTTTAATCCCTAACTTTTGCCTGGACCGCCCTTTCGGGTTTTCAGTCCACCGGGATACCCATTTTTGCCCAAGCCGCCTTTTCAGGTTTTCGACTTGCCGGGTGTACAGATTTTTTTCATTTCATCCCTCATTTTGCTCGAACCCTTTTGGTTCGCCGGGAAGCCCTAATTTTTGCCTAGGTATGTCAACCTAGCGGGTCTTTTATTATGCGTAGTATCTTTTTACTATGTCTGCATTGGCGGGGTGAGGAAGGTCGTCACCATCCATGGTGGTTAGAATCATGGCTCCTCCTGAGAACACATGTTTAACCACAAATGACCCTTCGTACGTAGGGGTCCATTTGCCCCTGGGATCACTTTGAGGAAGGATGATGCGCTTGATTACCAGGTCCCCAACTTGATACTCTTGGGGTCTGACCTTCTTGTTAAATGCCCTGATCATCCGTTTTTGATACATTTGACCATGACATATAGCAGTGAGTCTCTTTTCGTCAATTAGATTTAATTGATCAAGTCGAGTCTGGATCCAGTCATCTTTGCTCAAATCTGCATCCTTCATTATCCGGAGAGAGGGTATCTGCACTTCGATCGGCAAGACTGCCTCCATGCCGTAGACCAAGGAAAAAGGAGTTGCCCCGGTTGACGTTCTTGCTGAGGTACGGTACCCATGAAGAGCAAACGGTAACATCTCATGCCAATCTTTATAGGTCACTGTCATCTTCTGCACAATCTTCTTGATATTCTTATTAGCTGCTTCTACAGCCCCATTCATCTTCGGCCGGTAAGGAGAAGAGTTGTGGTGCTGTATCTTGAATTGCTCGCAGAGCTCAGTGATCATCTTGTTGTTAAGATTGGTATCATTGTACGTAATGACCCTTTCCGGGACACCGTATCGATAGATCAGATTGTGTCGAATGAACCGTGCCACGACATTCTTGGTTACAGTGGCGTAGGAAGCTGCTTCAACCCACTTTGTGAAGTAATCAATCGCTATTAGGATGAAGCGATGTCCATTGGATGCCGTAGGTTTAATCTTGCCGATCATATCAATGCCCCACATTGCAAAAGGCCAAGGTGCAATCAAGACATTCAGAGGAACTGGAGGAACGTGCACCTTGTCTGCATAAATCTGGCACTTATGACATGTCCGAGAATGTTGGTAACAGTCGGCTTCCATTATGGACCAGAAATATCCTGCCCGAAGGATTTTCTTTGCCATGGTGTGTCCACTGGAATGCGTTCCGAAAGTACCTTCATGTAGCTCTGCCATGATCCTTTCTGCTTCAGTCTTATCCACACAACGCAGTAAGGTTGAATCATGGTTTCGCTTGTACAGAATGCCATTGTTGAGGAAGAACTTTGCTGCGAACCTTCTCAGAAACGTTTTATCATTGATGGATGCACCTTCAGGGTATTCTTGAGCTTCCAAGTACCTCTTCACTTCATGGTACCAGGGTTTTTCAGTTACTGTCTCAGCCTCAAGATCACAACAGTATGCAGGTTCGTCCAACTTCCAGATAATGATCCGGGGAGCCTCGTTGTCCCACTTGACTTTGAACATGGAAGACATCGTAGCTAACGCATCCGCCAACTGATTCTCCTCTCTTGGGAAGTGTTCAAAAGTTATCTCTGTGAAATGGGGAATCAATATCAACACACATTCTCTGTAAGGAATAAGATTCGGATGTTTCGTATCCCACTCGCCTTTGATTTGATTGATCACGAGAGCGGAATCTCCGAAGACACTCAGAAACTTGATCCTTAAGTCAATCGCAACTTGAAGTCCCATGATGCATGCCTCATACTCTGCCATGTTGTTGGTGCAGTTGAAACATAGCCGGGCAGTGAGTGGAGTATGAGTGCCTTGAGGGGATATGATCACAGCGCCAATACTGTTACCTAGAGCGTTGGAGGCTCCATCAAAGTGCATGGACCATCGGGATCCTTCCTCAGGTCCTTCATCCGGTCCAGGTACTTCACAATCAGTTACTACCATGATGCTCTCGTCAGGAAACTCAAAGTTCATTGACTGGTAGTCGTCCACTGCCTGGTGTGCCAAGTGGTCTGCCAATACACTTCCCTTGATAGCTTTCTGAGTCGTGTACTGGATGTCGTATTCTGTCAAGATCATCTGCCATCTTGCTATTCTTACGGACAGAGCAGGCTTTTCGAATATGTACTTGATCAGATCCATTTTTGAAATCAACAAAGTAGTGTGAGTCAGCATATACTGTCTCAGCCGGCGAGAAGCCCATACCAAAGCGCAGCAAGTTTTCTCGAGCAGTGAGTATCGGGTCTCACAGTCGGTAAACTTTTTGCTAAGGTAATAAATGGCGTGCTCTTTTCGGCCAGACTCGTCATGCTGCCCCATCACACACCCCATTGAGCTGTCAAATACTGTCAGGTATAGTATTAGAGGTCTCCCTTCCACCGGTGGCATAAGGATGGGTGGTTCTTGGAGATACTCTTTGATTCTGTCGAAAGTGGCCTGACATTCATCATTCCAACGTACTACTTGATCTTTCTTCAGCAGCTTGAAGATTGGTTCACAGGTGGCAGTTAGATGCGAGATGAATCGGGCAATGTAATTCAGACGTCCTAGAAAGCCTCTGACTTCTTTCTCTGTCTTTGGAACTGGCATCTCTTGTATGGCTTTCACCTTGGCAGGGTCCACTTGAATACCTTTGTCGCTCACGACGAAGCCTAGCAGTTTTCCGGATCTCACCCCGAAGGTGCACTTGTTCGGGTTCAACCTCAGCTTGTACAACTTCAGACGGTCAAACAGCTTCTGTAGATGGTCAAGGTGTTCCTTCTCAATTTGGGACCTTGCAATCATATCATCGACATACACTTCTATCTCATGGTGGATCATGTCATGAAATAAAGCGACCATAGCACGTTGGTAGGTTGCCCCAGCATTTTTCAACCCGAATGGCATGACCTTGTAGCAGAAGGTGCCCCACTGAGTAACAAAGGTAGTCTTTTCCATATCTTCAGGGGCCATCTTGATCTGATTATACCCTGAAAAACCATCCATGAAGGAGAACACCTTGTGCTGAGCAGTATTGTCAACCAGAACATCAATATGAGGTAGAGGGAAATCATCCTTGGGGCTCGCCCTATTCAAATCCCTGTAGTCAACACACATTCTGACCTTACCATCTTTCTTCGGCACCGGAACCACATTGGCAACCCATTGAGGGTAAGAAGTCACTGCTAGGAACCCGACATCAAATTGTTTCATGACCTCAGCTTTGATCTTCTCGGACATCTCTGGACGCATACAGCGGACCTTTTGCTTTACCGGAGGGAAGTCTTCCTTGGTAGGTAGGTGATGGACCACAATGTCGGTATCCAACCCAGGCATGTCTTCGTAGGACCAGGCAAAGATTTCCACATAATCATGCAACATCCGAACCAACCGTTGTTTCACGCTGAGCTCTAGATTAGCACCAATCTTAACTTCCTTTCTATCTGCCTCGGTACCCAGGTTTACCGTTTCCACTGGCTCTTCATGTGGCTGAATGGCCCTCTCTTCCTGGAGTAACAGTCTTGCAAGCTCGCCAGGCACTTCGCAATCATCTTCACCTTCGTCTTCGGCTAAGTTGATCGGATTTTCGAAATCATAACTGGCAGTAGCAGAGTCGTTACCAGTGAGATCCAGAGTGGATTGGAACCTGTATGAGTGAGTGTGTGTAAATACAGCTGTTTTGCAATATATAAAAGAAAGAAAGAAAGAAAGGGAGCACAAGATTCGAAATGCGGAAAACGTCCAATGTTTTTATTCATGATATATGGAAATGACAGTTAATAAGCCCTCACAAATGAAGCCACGGTGCCCCGGGTAAGACACCGGGCCATAAAGTTTCAATTTATTGTTCATTACAAATTAAAAAACAAAGGAATTCATTACTGCGTAACAAAAGTAACAAGTATGTAGTCTTTTGCGGTCCAATTATTCAGTCCACCGTCGGTCGTCGGGTAAATCCAGCTATCAAACTCTGATTCCTCCGCATCACCTTCAATAGCATTCACTCCCGGGTTGGTGATGAACACGGGAGGTCTTCCGATCCTTGCTTTGCGCACAGCCCTCTGAGCCTCTGCAGTAAAACCCAGCCCAAATTTGTCAGTCTTAGGAGTAAAGTCAGGGAGCCTGCCCCAGTTAGCACATTCATCTTTCTCAATTACAGCCTGGGCATCCTTCAAGGAAGCCATCTTCAAAGGAAAGTCTTCTTCAATCACTGTCTCAGCTGACGCCAATGTTGGAGGCACCTCTTCGAAATGTTGAAAGGGGGTTTCAATGAATTCCCCGTCCATCTCTATATACCGGAACGAGTTCAGATGACTAACCATGTATTCTTCCTCCCCCTGCACCGTAACAATCTTCCCTCTGACAGGGTACTTGAGCTTCTGGTGTAGAGTTGAGGTTACAGCCCCAGCCTTATGAATCCAAGGTCGACCCAGCAAACAGGAATAAGATGGACGAATATCTATCACATAGAACGTTGAATCGAAGACTTGGGAACCAACACGAATCGGAATATCTACCTCACCATGAACCATCCTCTTTGATCCGTCAAAGGCTCGGACCATGATGTTACTAGGCTTCAACTCCAGGCCCTCACAATCCAACCTGTCCAAGGCCTTCTTGGGCAACACATTCAGGGAAGAACCGGTGTCCACCAAGACGTGTGCGAGAGTAGTGCCTCTGCATTCTATGGAGACATGCAGGGCATCATTGTGGTTCCTTCCCTTGGCGGTTAGATCAGCATCAGAGAAACCCAGCCCGTTGTCAGCGGTCAGGTTAGCCACGCAATCAGTGAATTGATCCGCAGATGTCTCCTGTGGCACATGGGCCGTCTTTAGAAATGAGATCAGGGCCTTGGCGTGGGCCTCTGAGCACAACAATAATGATAGCATGGAGATCTTGGAGGGGGTATGCCCCAGCTGCTCAACGACGTTGAAATCGCTCTTCTTAATGATCTTGAGGATTTCCTCTATCTCTTGCTGGGAGGCTTCCACATTAACAGTCTTCGGTGCCTCCATCCGGGCAGGCACATCAACAATCCCTTTGCCCCGAGTGTCATATGACTCGGCAACAGGGGCAGAAACTTGAACAGGTGCATTTGTAGATGTGATTATAAGAGGTCTTCGGATAACTGGTGGCGCAATGTCAGGCGAGAAGAGCCTGCCACTGCGAGTAACTTTGGCGGGACCAGTGATGTTACTGATACTGGTACCAGTGTTGAACTCCTGCTTCACTCCAAGTACGTACACATCTGCCCCATAGTGCCATGGGACAGCCTTATCAGACTTGTAGGGGATTGGCCCCGGAACAATAATAGTTATAGGTGCAACAGACATAATTTTGACTGGCTTCCTCGGGGGAGCCTTGGTAGGATTATTGAAGATGGTAACAACGGATACTTATTCGGTAGGAACAAAAGGAACAACGGTCTTCTTGAACAAGATTTCTTTGCTATCCATCAGGATTTGGATGCCTGACTTCAGCAACGGACAACCAGTAGGGGAAACAACACACAGAAGGCAACCCTTGCTACAGCCCGGAAATAAACCGGTTAGCAACAAGTTCCTCTTAACAGCCAATAAAGGGGTAGCAACATCATCCACAGAAACTGCATACAAGTCTTCCTCAATAGCATTTACTCCATGCTGGGGCATAAGAGCAGTCACAATGTTGGGTCTTTCAGGTGCCTCAAACTGTATTTCCTTCGCATTGATAAGGTCCTTCACCTTATTCCTTAGGCCCCAGCAATCATTAGTGGAATGCCCCGGGCTATCGGAGTGATAAGCACAGCGGGCGTTTGGATTATACTTCGGGGAGGTCGTGTTCACCACCTTTGGAGCCTCTCTGACAGTTACCAAATTGGTCGATAGCAGTTGCGGCAAGATCTGTGACAAGGTCATACGAAGCCGAGTAAATTCTCTTCTGGGTCTCTCAGCCCTTGGTTGGTTAAGTTGCCGAGGAGCGGCGACAGGCTTTGCAATTACCACCGTGTTGACAGCTTGGCGGCGTTCCGGTTTGTTCTGCCTTCTAGGCCCATACACAACACTGGCTTCCTTTTTGAAAGGCTTTTTCTCAGAACTTGAGGACGCACCTTTCTGTATCTTCCCTGATTTCAAACCAGCCTCTATCCTTTCCCCAGTCAGAATAAGGTCTGTAAACCCTGCAGACGAATTGCCAATGAGATGATTGAAGAACGGCCCGGATAGGGTCCCCAAGAACATGTCCACTAATTCACGGTCGGTTAACGGTGGCTGCACCCTGCCAGCCAGGTCCCTCCACTTCTGCGCATACTCTTTAAAACCTTCTCCCGATCCTAGCGACATACCCTGGAGTTGGGTACGTGTAGGAGCGAGGTCGGCATTATACTGATACTGCTTGTAAAAAGCAGTAGCCAAATCCTCCCAGTTACGAACCTTGGTTCCATCCAGCTGATAGAACCATTCGAGATGAGTCCCTGAAAGACTCTCCTGGAAGAAATGGATCCACAAGTTCTTGTCCACAGTATACGGCTGGATCTTCCGTACATAAGATCTGAGATGTAGCTTAGGGCAGGACGCCCCATCATACTTTGCGAAAGATGGTGCTTTGAACTTGTGTGGGATTACCACACCAGAAGATAAACCCAAGTCTCCGAAATCCAAACCAGGCACTTGTTGAATTTCCATGGCATTCAGACGGTCTTCCAACTGCTTGTACTTGTCTTCAGCTGGAGGATACTGCTCCTCATTAAAATCAGTCTCGTTGTCAGAGACCACCGGACTAGGAACCCTTCCCCCCTGGGGACTGCCTTTTCCCACAGACGAACTAGTTTGATCAACCTCATTCTACAGTGCGTTACCAAACCTCCGGCCAGTGTTGAATAGTACAATTCTCTTCTTCTTCTTCTTGACCAGCAGAGCCTTCAATTCCTCCTGTCCTTGGGCCAAACTCATGATCAGCTCTTGGAATTGGGCGTTCTGAGCCTGGAGGGCCTTGATGGACTGCTCAGTAGATGATTCAGGATTTATGATGCTGAAATAAACAACGAAGAACATTAAGCAACCTGAAAAGAAGAGTACCTGCTATGCACATGATATGTGTTTATGCAATGCATTCAAGGGTTCGAAAGTTCAAATTTGTTGTAGACAAAAAGGAACACACGTTATCATTAAGAAATAATTGTTCAGTACATCAAAGCCTCATGGACAAAATATTACAAAAGCAAATCAATCCCAGAAGACACTACGCATCCTCTTTGGAGCAATGTAAGTGTTGAGAGTCTTTTCCTCGTGCAGTAGGCGGGTGAGCTCCAAGACCTTCTTCTCACTAGCATGTAGACTGGACTCAAGAGAATTCCGTTCTTCCTTAAGCTGGATCCAGCTCTTCTGCATTTCTTCCCAGGATGTAGGCATGTCAGGATGTTGAATGGTGTAGGACACCTCTCCTTCCAAAACTGGTTCTTTGACCACAGGGAGAACATGAGGATATGGCATTACTAAATTCTGGGAGCGGGCTCGTACCCATTTGAGATAAGGCTCCAACGGGATGGAATTCCTGTGCCCCAGTGTCTTGCTGTCTACCTTGTTGGGCATCCTCCAGGCTCTGATAAATCTATGGCGAAGTCCTTGTGCATCGTTGTCGAAGTCAAAAACTATGTCAGGAATTACCATGCCATGAGGGCCGTCCCTCCGAGCATAACCAAACTGTCTCCAAGCCAGACACGGGTTGTAAGTAATACCTCCTCTAATTCCAAGTAAAGGAACATTAGGAAACTCCCCGCAACGATCAATGATAGTGACATCCTCTCTGGATCGAGAGCACCAACGTATATCTGCATGTGTAAGAGTCATTAATCGTTGTGACCATCTCAGACCCCGCTCATTCTTCAAAACTGATTGTGGAAGGTGCGAAATAAACCACCTTCCCAGGAGAGGAGTACAACACATAAGAACACCTCTTTTTCTCATGGTTCGAGTGTAACATGAGTGAAGGATGTCCCCAAGCAACGTAGGTATGGGATTCCTGGACATGAAGATCTGGACAGCACTGATATCTATAAGCTGATCGGGATTCGGGAACAACACCAGTCCATAGACAAGGAGGGCCACAACTTCTTCAAAGGCTTGTAGGTCAAGGGAGTTCCAACATTCTTGGGCCTTCTCAAACAGAAACCTGGCCAAGAACCCTTTGATACCACTTCTAACTTCCCAATGTCCCTTGATGTCAGATGGTTGTAGGTGTAAGGCTTTAGCAATTTCTTCAAGCTTGGGTTCCTTTTCCGTACCGTTGTAGGGTAGTTGACTAAGGATAGGGATCTTCAGAAGCCGGGAGAACTCTTCCAATGTAGGCACCAGTTGATAATCCAGGAAAGTAAAGCAGTGGTGCAGAGGGTCAAAGAACTGGAAGAGGACCTTTATCATATCTTCTTCAATGTTGGTGTTGACCAA
This sequence comes from Vicia faba, assembly GCA_948472305.1. Taxonomy (NCBI): domain Eukaryota; kingdom Viridiplantae; phylum Streptophyta; class Magnoliopsida; order Fabales; family Fabaceae; genus Vicia; species Vicia faba. Next base: position 104,222,555 of record OX451736.1, read on the forward strand.
GCTGATGAGTCTTCCATTCCTCTCACTGAAAGAAGAGCTCTCGGGAATCCTGGATATAAGTTCCTTAAGCTGAGGAGGGATCCTTACCAGGCTGATCTGAATTGTCTTTCTGCGAACAGTTTCCATGTCCTACAAAACAAGAACAAAGATGAAGATTTGAACCCCTGAAATGGTTAGTCAATGCATATGATGCTGTATGATGTCATGATGCTATGATTAAACACACCACAAGTATTCACAAGAAGAAAACATGGTAAGGCACACAAGTCACACAACAGCCCTTAGAGTTTAGGCCAGCATGGGGTCTGGGGTACTACCCTCTTGAAGTTGGTGGGCTCAACCTGTCCTATTAGAAGTAACCGGGTTCTAAGGGTCCCAATATCATTGGATTGCTTTCAATGTTCATCGTTTCTATTTAGCCACTGAACTGGCGACCGAAATATTCCAAGAAAACAACCCTCAATTGAGTGTAGTATCGAGTATCAACCAACCTCGGACTGCACCAAAGTCAGTTATCTCACTACCCTAAAGAGGCCAAGATGGTTCAATTAAGGTTCCTAAGGTCAGTTGATGCTTCACGACACCACGCAGCGGCCCCGTACTCTCCTTGACTGGACTCAAGGGTTACCGGTACTCACCAAAGTGCCACATCAACGTAGCAGACTGCTTCAACCATGTCGGTATACCCCACACAGTTCCCTCACAGCCTTGTTGCTACTTTCTAAGAAGGTATCCCCAGATCCGGGTTAGGATCTATAGAACTCCCAAGACAGTTCCCACAATAATAAAGCAAACAATTCAGACAATTGAAAACACAAGTGATCTTAGTCCTAAGGTACACCTCACTTTATAAGAGTCCCCAGCAGAGTCGCCAGTTCTGTGATCGGTGGATTTAGAACTGACTGTTTAATGCTGGATCGCGAAATGTCGCGGAAGCAAGAGTCGCCACCGTCTTTTATTTTCTCCAACATGGACAGGACAAAAGCACAGCAAAATTCCTTATGAGATTATCTCTCGGTTCGGGAGGTAGATTTATAGAAAGGGAAGGTGTTAGCACCCTTTCTATCCATGGTTATCCATGGGCTCTTAGATACTTGCTCATTGTGTTTTCAAAAGTGTTTGCTTTTCAATTGTGAGTGGGTTTGAAAAAGTTTCGTTTAAAGATTTCGGAATAACTCTTGTATCAGTCCTCAAGAGTGTTTGAAAAATTATTTTGAAAGCTTTTTGAAAGTGTCGGTGTGAAAAGAGTTTTTTGATTTGTTTTTGAATAGAGCAAGTATCTATGAGTCATCTACCTACCCTAAGGAATTAGGCTGTGTAAATGTCCTTAAGGTAGTGCTATCCCACCATTGAGAGGTAGGTAGCACCACCGTTGGAGATGTTCGGATCAATTCGTTTTTAGGGACTGTGTGGTCACCATAGCAACAGTAGGACACCTTAGAAGCTACCCTTATGCCATTGATCCTTTTTAATCTGAGGCAACCGTTTCGAGGCAACTGGATCATGGACATAAGGACTTACTAAAACGTCCTATACTCGACGACCACGTTTCGAAGGTAAGGTGAGGCGTACCCTAAGAGTGGTGTGTGAATTTGTGTGTTATTTTCATGTTAAGTTTATCTTTGATCATGCATCCTTGTGAGCTACGCTTGCTTTTAATTAGCCATACATTCTTTCATGCAATTAGAGTTTAAAAGTGCGGAAATTTAAATGGGGAAAGATAAATCCTACGCTATTACAAGGCGCGGGTCTATACATTGCCAAATTACAAAGACCCGTTTGAATAAAAATGCGGAAAGTAAAAGACCTAATTACTATTACAAGCCTTGAGCAGTTACATAATATTCGAAAGAAAATAAATGCGCGAAAAGTAATTGAAATCGAACGTCCGAGGGTTTAGACCCTTTTGAAATTAAATTGAATTAAAAGTCTAATTATTTATTTAATTAAAGAAAAGAAATTGTTTTTTTTAATGTTTTTGGTATTTATGAAATAAAGAAAATTAAAATTAAATGGAAACCCTAATTCTAAATGATTTTAATTATTAATGAAAAATATCAAAGTTAACCTAATTTACACTAATTAGTTAATTTACATATTTATTTACAAAAATTAATAGTAATTAATAATAATAATTATAATGAAAGAAAATTATTTATTTAAGAAAAAAAAATGAAAATGTCAAACAAACCTAATTCTACCTATTTTAATTTATTAAGAAAATATTAAGTTTAAAACCTAATTTACTAAATTAATGGTTAGAATTTATTTACAAAAAACATTTAAATGGTGAAATAATCATAATTAAATATATTGTATTTTTGATTTTTCTGGTTTTATTATGAAAAGAAAATTATTTTATGGAATTAAATAAAAATAATTAAAAGAATTAGAAAAGAGAAAAGAAAAGAAAATTAAGAAATATAATACAAACATTGGGGGGTGTCTGGCCCATTTTGGAGGTTTTTTGAAGTAACTTGGCCCAACAGAACGAAGCCTTTTTTGACTTCTTGGGATGACGTGTGGGATGGTTGACTGAGTGTACCATGGACCTCATCTCGCAGCCTTCAGATTGGACCTTGAAGCCACTTGTCAGGCCTTAGCATGTGCGTGCATGGTGAACCTTTGATTGAACGCTGCATAGGAATACATTGAGACAAAAATTATTGAACATATGGGGGGACCTGGGAATCGAACCCAGGTCCCAATGCCTGCAGGACAACTCATCCACCAACTGAGCCATTGCGTGTGTTTGTAATGTTAGTGGAACATAAATATTATAATAAAAAACAAAAGTTAATGATATGAAACAAGAAAAATGCGCCAGATTTTGAATACTCCAACCAGATAATGACACGCTAGCTTCTTCTTCGTTGTTCCTGTAAATACCAAACAAATAGCGGGGGTTTTAAACCCCCACTAAACGAAACCTGAGAAAATAGCGATTAGAAGCTGGGTTAATATAAAAAGGGCGCGAGGTATTGGTTCGATCCGTATGGAGCTCCTGGATTCAATGGCATAAGTCACAATGTCCAATTTTTCCTCTACATGAAAGCCCTATTTTGGAGCTTCTGAAACCCTAGGTTTCATCAATGGTGGATTTGGCTGTAGGCATTGTTAGTCCAATTAACTATCACCAATCGCTTCAGCACATCATTATTAGTATAAATCAATAAATAAAACACATGAATACTGCATGAAAATTAAGAAACGATTATGGAAAAGTTGGTGATAAACGTGATACTATTCTACCAATTCTTGGAGTATGGAGACTGGAAAGTGATTGCAACACGTTCAAGGAAGTCTCAGCAAGAGTTTGGAATAGGTTTTAGGCTTTGAAACATGCTGTAACTATGATTTCAGTTTTCAACTTTTGGTGGAAATTTTGCAATTTGGTTATGGCCTCCTGAGCAGTTTTTCGTGTATGTATTGATTAGGTTAGGTCTTGCATATGTAAGTGAACGAAATTAGGTCAAGAAACCAAGCCCATAGTCCATGAATTAATGATTTTGATATTTGATTTCCAATCATGTAAAATCCAATCTTTTTCCATGCAAATCTTGCCAAATATGGATGATCTTGTCTTGTTTGGATGTGAAACGACCTAGCCAGCTTGCCCTAGTGTGATTTGCTGCACAAAAAGATTTGAAAAGCATTATTTGATATTTTTCTACAATTAAATCTAATTAAATGAATTAATGTGAATAAAAATTCAATTAATTAATTAAAAATAGGAAAATAAATCATTTTTAGCTCAATGGGTCGTGCATATGCTTTGGGTAATGATTCAAGAAAGAATTTGAGGCCCATTAGCATTTTTGAAGCTTTTGAAGCAAAGTTGACTTTACAAAATTCCCAAAAATTTCCCAACTTCTCCAAGGCATATCTTGCTCAATTTTGAAGCTATGAACATGTTCTTGGACATTTTGGAAAGGTCTTGAAGTCCTCTAACCAATGCCTTTGGTCCCATGTCATTTTGATTTACCAATCTCAAGTTATGGTCTTTGACTTAAAGTGCCTTTTTGTTGACTTTTGAAAATGACCTATAATGTTGAAATTGATAACTTTTTGTGAGAGCATTTCTTGGACTTGAAGTGTGAAGATGAATTGTAGGAAATGTTATCCTCTTCAAAATGAGCATTGGATGGAATTTTTCTAATGAACCATGAGGAAGTTATGCCCTGGTCAATTTGCAGTTGACTTTTTCAGCTGTCCAAAAATAGAAACTTTTGCATCTTGAGACTTTTTGAGCCATGCTTTGAGAAATCATGATCAAGAATTGATAAAATGATGTTTGTGGCTTCAAAATAAGATGTTGACCAAATTTTTTGACTTTTGACTGCCAAATGACCATTTTGCCCCTACAGTTGACTGTGAAGCATTTAAGACTTTTGACTGTGCAACTTGATGCTGTGAGTCTTGAAACTTGACATATGGATGCTTGACAATGTATGTAGGCATATGGGACTTGATTGGACCCTTGAAAATCTCAATTTCTTTGCCAGAACCAAAACCCTAGTTTTGACTGTGTTAGGAGGCAATTGGACTGTGCAACCCTTGAGAGATTTTGAAGCTTGATCTTGACAAATCTTTGAAGAATATGGGAGGGAAAATTTTGGGGTACAACAGAATCGATTTAACTGGACCAGACAAGAGTCTTGGAATAACTTCAACTGGAATACGAATTAGGGAGATCTTATCGGTGATCTAACTGAACTAGAGGAGGTCTTGGATTAACTTTGACTGGATCGGCATCAGAAAAATCTTCGAATCGATTTAACTGGACCAGACAAGAGTCTTGGAATAACTTCAACTGGAATACGAATCAGGGAGATCTTATCGGTGACCTGACTGAACCAGAGGAGGTCTTGGATTAACTTTGACTGGATCGACATCAGAAAAATCTTCGAATCGATTTAACTAGACCAGACAAGAGTCTTGGAATAACTGAGAACTTAACTGCATCTTTCCTGAAAGGTAAAGGCCAATCATATGCAATGCATGATATGGATCAAGCAATGATGTTATCAACATAAATGATATTGTATGGTATGATGCGTATATACATGTATCATGATGTATGGAAATGTAATGTTTTAGCTGGGGAAAATAAATCCCAGATAGCTGCTGGAGAATAGAGTTGGATTCTTCGCTTCCGCTGGGGATGGTGAACGAAGGTGATTGCGAGAATAAACCTACAGGAGAAGATGACTCCATTGGGGGGAATAAACTGATGAGAAGATTACTCTGTGGGGAAGAGGTGCTCTGCTGAGAATTCCACTAATAAACTCCGTCGGGATGAATTATTGTTGCTGGTGATATTGAATCTGTCGAGGATTAGATTCCTATTTGTGAAAGGAAAGAAACTTCGCTGGGGATGATCTTTCAGTTGTGACTTGCTGGGGATAACCCTGTTAGGCTTTTGTAGGGATAATCCTTTGAACTTGGATGGGGAGATTTATTTTGTACTCCGCTGGGGATAAACTTCCAGAGTCTACTGGGGATGATGCTTCAACTCCGTTGGGGAAGCTTTTTCAGACTGCGCTGGGCAAATTTTAACTCCACTGGGGGTATCTTGTATTCTGTTGGGGAACATTCTTATACTCCGCTAGGGAATGTTAAGACTGTCGGGGGTATCAAGCCTTTTTAGTGCTGATGGTAGATCAACTCTGCTTGGGGAGAGCATTGTTGATTCGTTCATAGTTGCAAGTCTCAGCTGGGAGAGCTATCATTACTGTCTTACTCTGCGAGGAGTGAATGTATCTTAGTCATATTCTTCAGCTGAATTTACTTGGTACCTGGTGGACAAAGCAACTATACAGTTCGGAAAATTCTTATTTCCCCTCTTTATGATATTATCCGTAATCGTTTTTTGTTTCATATGTAAATATTCATGAGCAACAATTAATGTCAAGTGCATATATCAAAAATGAACATTGGACGTTCTTTGCAAAACAAAACAGATAAAGGAAAAATGGTTTGAAATTTCTTTGAAAATGAATTGTACTGATTTGAAGTTTGGCCTGTAAATAGGCGCTTTTGTACAAGAGGCTGACGTCCTAGTAAGAGAACGCCGCCGAATAATAGAATTTACACATTTTGTGAAAAACTAAACTAAACAGCTATGTGAATAATCCCACTGGGTTCCAACTCTGCTATTGCCTTTATGTCTTCGAGCATCTCATCACTTTGCTACTTGGTTGAAGGTAGATCAGATTGATTAGTGTCGTCCAAGCTTGATAGTCGATACCGAAGTCTGGATGCAAGGTGATTAAATGAGACATAATGTTACGCTTTGATCCCTAACTTTTGCCTGGACCGCCCTTTCGGGTTTTCAGTCCACCGGGATACCCTTTTTTTCCCAAGCCGCCTTTTTAGGTTTTCGACTTGCCGGATGTACAGATTTTTTCATTTTCATCCCTTATTTTTGCCCGAACCCTTTTGGTTCGCTGGGAAGCCCTTATTTTTGCCTAGGCCAATCAACCTAGCGGGTCTTTGATTATGCGTAGTATCTTTTCACTATGTCTGCATTGACAGGGTGAGGAAGGTCATCACTGTCCATGGTGGTTAGAATCATAGCTCCTCCTGAGAAAATGTTCTTAACCACAAATGGCCCTTCATAAGTAGGGGTCCATTTTCCTCTGGGATCACCTTGAGGTAGGATAATGCGCTTGATTACCAGATCCCCAACTTGATACTCTTGTCGTCTGACTTTCTTGTTAAATGCCTTGATCATCTGTTTTTGGTACGTCTGACCATGACAAATAGCAGTAAGTCTCTTTTCATCGATTAGGTTCAGCTGATCAAGCGGGGTCTGAATCCAGTCATCTTCACTCAAACCTGCATCCTTCATGATTCAGAGAGAGGGTATCTGAACTTCAATGGGCAAAACTGCCTCTATACCATATACCAAGGAATAAGGTGTTTCCCCTGTTGACGTCCGTGTTGAGGTACGGTACCCATGAAGAGCAAATGGTAACATCCCGTGCCAATCTTTGTATGTCACTGTCATCTTTTGCACAATCTTCTTAATATTCTTATTAGCCGCTTCGACATCCCCATTCATCTTCGGCCGATAGGGAGAAGAGTTATGATGCTGTATTTTGAATTGCTCGCAGAGCTCAGTGATCATCTTGTTGTTGAGATTGGTACCATTGTCCGTAATGATCCTCTCTGATACACCGTATCGACAGATCAGATTATGCTGAATGAACCGTGCCACGATGTTCTTGGTTACTGTAGCAAAATAAGCTGCTTCAACCCACTTCGTAAAGTAGTCGATCGCTACCAGGATGAAACGATGCCCATTAGATATCGTAGGTCTGATCTCGCCGATCATATCAATGCCCCACATTGCAAAAGGCCAAGGTGCTGTCAAGACGTTCAGAGGAACTGGAGGTATGTGCACCTTATCAACATAGACTTGGCACTTGTGACATGTCCGAGAATGCTGATAACAGTCAGCTTCCATTATGGACCAATAATATCTTGCCCGAAGGATTTTCTTTGCCATGGTGTGTCCACTAGAGTGAGTTCCGAAAGTACCTTCATGTAACTCCGCCATGATCCTTTATGCCTCGTTCTTATCCATACATCGTAGTAAGGTCGAATCATGATTACGCTTGTAAAGAATTCCATTGCTGATGAAGAACTTTGTTGCGAACCTCCTCAGAAACTTATTGTCATTAACAGATGCACCCTCGGGGTACTCCTGAGCCTCAAGATACCTCTTCACCTCATGAAACCAGGGTTCATCTGCTACCTCGTCAGTCTCAATGTCACAACAATGTGCAGGTTCGTCCAATCTTTCAATGATAATCCAGGGAGCCTCGTTGTCCCAACTGACTTTGAACATAGAAGACATCGTAGCCAGCGCGTCCGCCAACTGATTCTCCTCTCTAGGGAAGTTTTCAAAGGTTATCTCCTCGAAATGGGGAAGCAACTTCAATACATACTCCCTATAAGGAATAAGGTTTGGGTGTTTCATATCCCAATCGCCTTTGATCTGACTGATCACGAGAGCAGAATCTCCGAAAACACTTAGAAACTTAATCCTTAGGTCAATTGCTGCTCGAAGACCCATAATGCACGCTTCATACTCCGCCATGTTGTTGGTGCAGTAGAAACATAGTCGGGCGGTGAACGGAGTATGAGAGCCTTTAGGAGATATGATCACAGCGCCAATGCCGTTACCCAAAGTGTTTGAAGCTCCATCAAAGTACATAGACCAATGGGGTCCTTCCTCAGGTCCTTCATCCGGTCCAGGTGTCTCACAATCAGTTACCAACATGATATTCTCGTCCGGGAATTCAAAGTTCATAGACTGGTAATCATCCACTGCCTGATGTGCCAAATGGTTTGCCAACACACTTCCCTTGATTGCCTTTTGGGTTGTGTATTGGATATCATACTCAGTCAAGATCATCTGCCATCTTGCTATTCTTCCGGACAAAGCAGGCTTTTTGAAGATGTACTTGATTGGATCCATCTTTGATATCAACACAGTAGTGTGAGTTAGCATATACTGTCTCAGCCGGCGAGCAGCCCATGCCAAAGCGCAGCAAGTTTTCTCGAGCAACGAGTATCGGGTCTCATAGTCGTTAAACTTTTTGCTAAGGTAATAAATAGTATGCTCTTTTCGGCCAGACTCGTCATGCTGACCCTACACACACCCCATTGAGTTATCGAGTACTGTCAAGTATAAGATCAAAGGTCTCCCTTCAACTGGTGGCATCAGAATAGGTGGCTCTTGGATATACTCTTTGATCCTTTCGAAAGCGGCCTGGCATTCATCGTTCCAACGTACTACTTGATCTTTCTTCAATAGCTTGAAGATTGGCTCACAAGTAGCAGTTAGGTGCGAGATGAATCGGGCAATGCAGTTCAGTCGTCCCAGGAAGCCTCTGACTTCTTTCTCTGTTTGGGGAGCTGGCATCTCTTGTATAACTTTCACCTTGGCAGGATCCACTTGAATACCTTTATCGCTCACGACGAAACCCATCAGCTTACCAGATCTCACCCTGAAGGTGCACTTGTTCGGGTTTAACCTCAGCTTGTACAACTTCAACCTGTCAAACAGCTTCTGCAGATGGTCAAGGTGTTCCTCCTCAGTTTGGGACCTTGCAATCATATCGTCGACGTATACCTCAATCTCATGATGGATCATGTCATGAAACAAAGCAACCATGGCACGCTGATACATTGCCCCAGCATTTTTCAGTCCAAAAGGCATGACCTTGTAGCAAAAGGTACCCCACTGAGTAACAAAGGTTGTCTTCTCCATGTCTTCGGGAGCCATTTTAATCTAATTATAACCGGAGAAACCATCCATGAAGGAGAAGACTTTACTGTGAGCCGTGTTGTCAACCAGAATGTCGATATGAGGTAGAGGGAAATCGTCCTTGGGACTTGCCCTGTTCAGATCCCTATAGTCAACACACATTCGAACCTTACCGTCTTTCTTCGGCACTGGAACCACGTTGGCCACCCACTGAGGGTAAGAAGTAACTGCTAGAAAACCGACGTCAAACTGTTTCATAACCTCGGCCTTGATTTTCTCAGACATCTCTGGGCGCATTCGGCAGACCTTCTATTTCACTAGAGGACAGTCTTCCTTGGTAGGCAGGCGATGAACCACAATATCAATATCCAAACTAGGCATATCTTCATAAGACCAGGCGAAGATCTCAACGTAGTCACGCAACATCTGAATCAAACGTTGCTTCACACTAAGCTCCAGATTTGCATTGATCTTAACTTCCTTCTTGTCTGTCTCTGTACCCAGATTCACTAATTCCACTGGCTCTTCGTGCGGCTGAATAGCCCTCTCTTCTTGAAGTAACAGTCTTACAAGTTCACCAGGCACTTCGCAATCATCTTCACCTTCGTCTTCGGCTAAGTTGATCGGACTTTCGAAGTCATAACTGGCAGTAGCAGAGTCGTTACCAGTGAGATCCAGAGTGGATGTAGACCTGTATATGTGAGTGTGTGTAAAATAGCTATTTTGCAATATATAATAAAGAAAAACAAGGAGCGCAAAATTTGAAATGCAAGAACGTCCAATGCTTTTATTAATGATATATGAAAATGACACACATAGAGCCCTCACAAATGAAGCCACGGTGCCCCGGGTAAGACACCGGGCCGTAAAGTTTAAAACATTGTCTGCTACATATTCAAAACAAAAAGTTTCATTACTGGGTAACAAAAGAAATAGGGATGAAGTCCTTTGCTGTCCAGTTGCATTGTCCACCATCAGTAGTAGGATAGATCCAACTGCCGAACTCAGACTCTTCCACCTCGTCTTCAATGGCATTCACTCCCGAGTTGCTGATGAACACGGGAGGTCTTCCTATCCGTGCATTCCAAACAGCCTTTTGAGCTTCTGCAGTGAAACCCAAACCAAACTTGTTAGTCTTCTGTGTAAAATCAGGGAGTCGGCCCCAATTCGCACACCCACCTTTCTCGACAATAGCCTGGGCATCCTTAAAGGAAGCCATCTTCATAGGAGAATCTTTAACAACAGTCTCAGTTGATACCAGCGTCTGGGGAACCTCTTCAAAATGCTGAAATGGGGTCTCAATGAACTCCCCATCCATCTCTACATACCGGAAAGAGTTGAGGTGGCTCACCATGTAGTCTTCCTCTCCTTGCACTGTCACAATCTTCCCCTTGACCGGGTACTTCAGCTTCTGATGGAGCGTTGAGGTTACGGCCCCAGCTTTGTGGATCCATGGACGAACCAGTAAACAAGAATAAGATGGCTGAATGTCCATCACATAGAATGTAGAGTTGAAAACCTGATAACCAACCTTAATCAGAATATCAACTTCTCCGTGCACCATCCTCTTAGACCCATCAAAGCCCCTAACAACAATATTGCTTGGTTTCAACTCCAACCCATCATAGTCTAACCGGTCTAGAGCTTTCTTAGGCAAAACGTTCAATGAGGAACCAGTATCCACCAATACATGTGCAAGAGTAGTGCCCTTGCATTCAATGGAGACATGCAGGGCATCATTGTGATTCTTCCCCTTAGCAGTCAAGTCGGCGTCAGAGAAACCCAACCCATTATCAGCAGTCAGATTGGCCACGCAATCTTTAAACTGATCAGCTGATGTCTCTTGTGGTACGTGTGCAGTCTTCAGAAATGTAATCAGAGCCTTGGCATGGGCCTCTGAGCATAGCAACAGTGACAACATAGAGATTTTGGACGGGGTTTGCCCCAACTGTTCAACTACATTGTAGTCACTCTTTTTGATGATTTTCATAATCTATTCCATCTCTTGTTTAGAAGCTTCAACAATAATTATCTTCGGTGCCTCCGTCTGGGTAGGCTCACTGGTGATACCTTTGCCCCGAGTGTCAGAGGACTCGGCGACAGGGGTAAGAATAGGAACTTGAACAGGAATGGTAGCAGGTACACTGGCAGATGTAATAACAACAGGTTTTCGGGCAGTTGGTGGAGAGATATCAGGTGAGAAAAGTCTTCCGATGCGGGTGAATTTAGCAGGTCCAACAATATTGCTGACGTCAGTATCAACATCTAACTCTTGCTTAACTCCATGAAAATAAACATCGGCCCCGTAATTCCAAGGGACAACTTTATCAGAGGTGTAGGGATAGGCCCAGGAACAGTGATGATCAACGGTGCGGTTCTTGGAACAGATGTAATTCTAACAGGATTTCTCGAGGAAGCCTTGGAAGAATTGTCGAAAATGGTTACAATAGCAACTTCTTCAGTATGGACTACAGCAACAACAATCTTCTCAAACAAAATTTCTTTACTATCCATCAGGCGTTGGACACCTGATTTCAAAAGATGGCAACCGGTAGGTAGAACAGAACACATACGGCAATCTTCGTCCCAGCCCGGAAATAAACAGGCTAGCAAAAAGTTCTTCTTCACAGTCAACAAAGGGGTAACAATGTCATTTACAGAAACCACAAACGAGTGTTCATCTATAGCATTCACTCCATGCTTGGGCATAGGTGCAGTCATAACATTAGGTCTTTTGGGCGCCTCGAACTCAATCTCCTTAGCATCAATTAAGTCCTGTATTTTGTTCTTCAAAGACCAACAATCATCTGTATTATGCCCCGGGCTATCAGAGTGAAAAGCACAGCGGGCACTAGGGTTATACTTTGGTGATGTAGTGTTAGGATTCTTCGGGGCCTCCCTTGGAATCACTAGATTGGTTTTCAACAACTGTGGCAGAGTCTGAGATAAAGTCATGTTGAGACGGGTGAATTGCCTTCGAGGTTTCTCGTCCTTTTGTTGATTGTTGTGCCGAGGAGCACCAGCAGGTCTTGAAATAACAATCGCATTAACAACTTGGCGGAGTTCAGGTCTACTCTGGCTTTTCGAACTGTAGACATCGCTGGACTCTTTCTTAAAAGGCTTCTTCTCGGTGCTTGGTGAGGCACCCTTCTGTATCTTACCAGCCTTAATACCAGCCTCAATCCTCTCACCGGTCATAATTAGCTCTGTAAACCCAGACGAAGAGCTTCCAATCAGATGGTTGAAAAATGGACCAGACAAGGTCCCCAGAAACATATCCACAAGCTCCCGATCAGCCAAGGGTGGTTGCACTCTTCCGGTGAGGTCCCTCCACTTCTGAGCATAATCTTTGAAACTTTCTCCCGTTCCCATTGACATACCCTGGAGTATGGTACGCGTGGGAGCAAGGTCGGAATTGTATTGGTACTGCCTGTAGAAAGCAGTAGCCAAATCCTCCCAACTGCGGATACTGGCTCCATCCAACTGGTAAAACCATTCAAGCTGAGTCCCTAAGAGACTGTCTTGAAAGAAGTGGATCCATAGATTCTTATCAGCGGTGTACGGCTGAATCTTCCTTACATATGACTGGAGGTGAAGCTTCAGACAAGAAACTCCGTCATACTTAGCAAAGGCTGGTGCTTTGAATTTTTGGGGAATCACCACCCCAGATGATAGACCCAGATCACCAAAGTCCAGACCAGGCACCTTCTGAACTTCCATCGCACTCAACCGGTCTTCCAGTTGCTTGCATCTATCCTCAGCCGGAGGATACTGGTCTTCGTCGAAGTCCGTCTCATTGTCTGAGACCACTAGGATATGAGCCCTCCTTTCTTCTTGACTATCTTTCCCTCCAGATGAGGTGGTCAAATCAACTTCATCCCATAGCCTGTTTCCAAACCTGTGACCCGTGTTAAACAGGACAATCCTCTTCTTCTTCTTCTTCTTCTTCTTCTTCTCTTTCAGAATCAAGGTCTTCAGGTCTTGCTGACCCTTAGCTAGATTCATGAACAACTCTTGGAATTGGGCATTCTGGGCCTGTAGGGCCTTGATTGCTTGCTCAGTTGATGGTTCAGCAGACATGATGAGTGTTGAAATAAACAGCGAAGAAGATAAGAGATCTGTAATGGGTACCTGTTATGGAGTGCATGGGATGAAATGCGTATGATATGATTTCAAAGACAATCGAGAGATTCAAGTTTGTAAACCATAAAGGAAACACACTTTATTAGATAAACTTTGAAATTCAAATTGTTCAACAAATTGTCCTTAAGGCGTTACAAGAAAGTAAATACTGAAAAGTAAATAAAACTGGAAAGAAAATAATCAAAGGACAATCAGTTCTCCCATGGTCGCTTCTTGTCGGTGCGGACATAATCATTGAGAATCCGCGTTTTCTCCAGCTTCCTAGTCAACTTCTAGATCTTCTGCTCTTGCTCGTTAAACTTTTCTCGGTAAGCATCCCGTTCTTCTCTCAGCTGCATCCAAGACCTTTTCAGTGCCCCAATGTCAGTGGGCATGTAAGGATGGAGGATGGTAGGAAGAACCCCCTCTTCATTAGCAACTTCAACAATGATAGGCGGGACGACTTCATACGACATTCCCATCTTTTGGGCACGGATGCGGACCCATCTGAGATATGGCTCCATCGGAAGTGAAGTCTTTGGACCCAACTCGTGTGGATCAGATCTGTGAACTCTATCCCAAGCCCTTATGAATCTGCGGCATTTCTCGTCGCTATCCCCTTGAAAATCAAAGATGATACTAGGCATTAACAGCTCATGAGGTCCTTCTCTTCTGGCACGCCCAAATTGACGTAAGGCCAAGCATGGGTTGTAATAAATTCCTCCATTGGTTCATATCAGTGGAACATTGGGGTACTCCCCACAATGATCAATAATGGCCACTTCATCCATACCCTTGATAGTCCAGATAATGTCATTATGAGAGAGAGACATAACCCTATAAGCCCAGCCCATGCCTTCTTTGTTCTTCAACACTGATTTGGGGAGGTGCAAAATAAACCACCTCACCAATAAAGGAGCACATCACATCAAGGTTCCCCGCTTTCGGGCAGTACGGGCATAAAGCTGATGAAGAATGTCACCCAAGAGAGTGGCTACAGGATTACGAGAGATGAATATTTTCACCGCATTCACATCAACAAAGGAGTCAGAGTTCGGAAACAATACCAAGCCATATATCAAAAGAGCCAGAATATCTTCGAATGCCTTGAAGTCTAGACTATCCCAGAAATAGTTAGCCTTGCCAACCAAGAACTTAGTCAGAAAGCCCTTTGCTCCACTTCTAGTCTCCCAATTAGCCATTATCTCATCCTTGGTCATATGAAGGGCTGAAGCAATCTCTTCTGGCCTAAGAATTTTCTCCCAACCAGTAAATGGGGTCTGCTCCATAATAGAGATACCGAGCAGACCAGAGAACTCTTCTAAGGTGGGAACCAACTAGTAGTCCTGGAAAGTAAAGCAATGGTACAATGGATCATAGAACTGGACTAGGACACTCATCATCTGCTCGTCCAATTTGGAGGTAACCAAACTGAGAAGATACCCATGTCTTCTGATGAAGGAGGTAGTATCAGGCATCTTTACAATCAACTCTTTAAGCATGGTGGGAACTTGGACAAAGTTGATCCGGATGGTATTCCTACGCATGGGAATCATGACCTACAAAACAGAACAAAGATGAATCCCTCCTGTCTTTGAAATAGGTCAGTCCAATGCAAGATGTATGCAATGTTATGATGTCATGATGTCATGATAGAAAGCACATCACAAGTATCCACAAATAACAAACATGGTAAAGGCACACAAGTCACATAGAGAGCCCTTAAATTTCAGGCTGGCAAGGAGCTTAGGTACTACCCTCTTTCAGTTCAGTTGGTTCAAACCTGTCCTAAAAATAGTAACCGGGTTCTAGAGGATCTCAATATCACTGACTACCCTCGATCGGTCATAATTCCAGTTTAGCAACCTTTTCTTGCGTCCGGAATCATCGTGAGAGTTTAGTCTCAATGAGTGTAGCATACTGCTACTGTTCTATGGCCAAGTTGGTCAATTTAAAGGTTCTAAGGCCAGTTGGTGCTTAATGACCCCTTAGATGACCCATATTCTCCTCGTTCAAACACAAGGGATATCGGTACAATCTAAAGTGCCACACCAATGTAGCTACTGCTTCAACCGTATCGGTCTATGCCGTACACTTCCCTCACAGTTTATTGCTACTTACCTAAAGGGTATCCCCCAGATCCAGGTTAGGATCTATAGTAACTCCGATACAAGCCCACCAATATAAAGCATGCAAAGCAAACAATTGAAAACATAATGATCTAATCCTAAGGTACACCCCACTTATTAAGCGTCCCCAACAGAGTCGCCAGTTCTGTGATACGGTGGGAGAGAACTGACTGTTTTTGGAATACTGGTTTGCGTTTTGCATTTGTTTTCGCAAAATGTCGCGGTAAGTAAGAGTCGCCACCGTCTTTTATTTTATCCAACAAGGAAAGGAAAAAGCACAGACAAATTCCTTTTTCGAGATGTTTCTCGGGTCCGGGAGGTAGATTATAGAAAGGGAAGGTGTTAGCACCCTTTCTATCCGTGGCTATCCATGGGCTCTTAGGTATTTGCTTAAAGTGTTTTCAAAATTGCTTTTCTTTGTGTTTGTGGGTTTGAAAGAAGTTTTTGTTTGAAAGGAGTGTAAGTGCGAAAAGTTTTGTTTTGTTTTGAAAGGAGCAAGTATCTAAGAACCATCTACCTACTCGAAAAAAGAATCAATCTGTGCTAATGTACTTTAGACAATGCTAGCCCACTATTGATGAGTAGGTAGCACCGTCGTTGGAGTTTTAAGGGTTAATTCGATTGAGGGACGTGCGGTCACTAAAGCAATGTTAGGACGCCTTAGTGGTAACCCTAATGTCTTAGATCATTTTTCCGAGGCAACCGTTTCGAGGCAACTATGATCTTTGGACAAGAGGGCGACCTCTAAAACTTCTTATACTCAATGACCACGTTCGAAGGCAACCAAGTGAGGTGTATCCTAAGAGTGCGCATGTGCGAGTGTGTTGTTTTCAGTTAATTTTGTCTTTATACATGTCAATGGTTATCTATGTTGATTTTAGGTTAAACATTCGATCTTGTCATGCATTCCCTATTATCAAACATCTAACAGTTTATAAGTTGCGAAAATTAAATTGCGGAAATTAAAACTAACTATTACAAGGCGTCGGGTATTTACATCGCCAAAAAAAACAACCCTTAAAATTAAAATGCGGAAAATAAATAAAGCAATAAAATAATTAAAGTTCTAATTAAAGCTATTACATTCCGGGAAACAGATACAATATTGAATAAATATGGAACGCGTATGGGAAATTAAATCGGGCGAGTTCTAGGGTTTTGACCCTTTAATTATTAAAGAAAATATTTTTTTTGGTTTATTTTGAATTTATGGAAGAAATTAAATTAAGTTAATTATTAAATTAGTAAACAAATTAATTAATTAATAAAAATGATGTTTTTGGATTTTTGATATTTAAAGAAATAAAAATAAGTTAATCAAAGTTAATAAAAACCTAATCGTCTAAATTAATTTTAATTATTGCAAAATATATTAAAAGTTAATCCTAATTAAAACTAAGTTAATTCAAATAATATTTATCAACAAAAATAAAATGCTGAAATTTAATTTTAACAAATAAAATATTTTTTGGTTTTTTTATTTTATTAAGAAAAAAGTTTAATTGGTTAGTTAATATAAAAAAATAATAACAATAATTAATTAAATAGAAATGATAAAAATAGAGAGAGTTTAGGGTTTGAGCCTGATTTTGGAGGTTTGATTAGCAAGTTCAAGGCCTAATAGCATGCAGGCCTGACTGACTTTCTGGAATTCCATGTGGCACGTTGACTATAGCATATGGTGGACTTTCATTCTTGACCACCAGATCTGGCCTGGGGCCATCTGGCAAGCATTTGAATGAGGCTGTATGATAGATCCCACGCTGACATCATCACTGGATCACCTATTGAAAAATAACAACAAATGCATGGGGGACCTGGGATTCGAACCCAGGTCCTGTAAGTCATTGGACAACGCTTCCACCACTCAACCAACGCGCTTTAGTTGTATACCTATTGGACAATAATAATAAAATAGGAAAACGCGTATTATGCCAAAAATAAAAAAAAGAAACGCGCCAAGTTTGAATCAGCCAATGGGAGGGGGGCACGTCTTCATCTTCTTCGTTCAGCCTGGATATTTACCTGCGGATTTGCATCCGCAGCTAAATTCGCATGTGCGTTCTAAATTCTATTCTAGGCCATAAAAATCAAATCCAGGACCATGGTCATGCTCGTCTTCCTCCACTGATCATGCCTATGTCCATCAATGGGGCTGATTTTGCCTGAAAATAAAATACCCAAAAAGCAATCTACGAAACCCTAGGTTCGGTTACAGGGCTATGGTTCATATAAACGCAATCAAATAATGCCAAAAGTTCAGAAATTGAATGAGCATCATGAATATACCAAAGATTTGTCAAAAAAGTGCAAGAACATGGAGTTACGATTTCAAATGAAAAGCGATTTTTAGAGAGACTTACAGGGCTTTAGGGCACGTATGAGGGCTTGTTAGGGATTGGTTTCACTTCAATGATTGCCCAGCAATGGATTAGTGAGGAGATTTGCTTTTGATTTTTCTCTATGCACGATTTCAGTTTCTCACCTTTTCACCTTTTTTTCAAATTTTGTTCTTGGTGATTCTGCAGCCTCCAACCTCTGAATTCGTATCCTTTGCATTGTATATGTATAATGCAATGTATTAGGTCAACAATTGGGTCTTGAATCTTTGTGCATCAATGCTTGGAGATTTTATTTGATCCTCCATTGATAACTTTCCAATTTTGTCCAAAATCCATCTTTTGTTCATTATATGGTGAGATACGAATTTGATGCTGACCATGATGATAATTAAGACCTATAACAATCAAAAAGATCCTAAGTAATCAATATTTGGAGTGTCATAATATTTGCATATGTTCATTAATGAATCATTGGACGTTTTTGCAAATAAAACACAAGTTTGAAGAAAAATGCAAATAGTTTTATGTATATTGAAAGAGATATCTTTGTATTTACTTTGAATAAGTATTTTGTACAAAAGAGACAGATATCCTAGTAAGAGGATGGTGTCATGAAAATAAGAAAAATTTATACAAAGATATCTATAGGTGATAATCCCATGGGGTTTCCATTCTGCTATAACTATAGATTGAATTGATCAGAACTCCGAGTTTGTCAGTGAAGAGGTTGAAGTTATCCTCAAAGTGATCCGACGAGACATAGTCATACACTTTAATTCCCTAACTTTTGCCTGGACCGCCCTTTTGGGTTTTCAATCCACCGGGAAACCCTTTTTTGCCCAAGTTGCCCTTTCGGGTTTTCAACTTGTCGGGTGTACAAATTTTTTTATTTTATCCCTAATTTTCCCCCGAACCTTTTGGTTCATCGGGATGCCCTTGTTTTGCCTAGGTGTGTCAACCTAGCGGGTCTCTTATGCGTAGTATCTTTTGACTATGTCTGCGTTTGCAAGGTGTGGCAGGTCGTCACCGTCCATGGTGGTTAAGATCATTGCCCCACCGGAAAAGATGTTCTTGATTACAAATGGTACTTCATAGGTAGGAGTCAATTTACCCCTGGGATCACCTTGTGGCAAGATAATGCGCTTGATCACCAAATCTCCAACTTGATGTACATGGTGTCTGACTTTCTTATTAAACGCCTTAATCATCCGCTTTTGATACATCTGACCATGGCAAACAACAGTAAGTCTCTTTTCATCAATTAAGTTCAGTTGATCAAGTCGGGTCTGGATCCAATCGTCTTCACTCAAACCTGCATCTTTCATGATTCTTAAAGAGGGGATTTGAACCTCAATAGGTAAAACAGCCTCCATGCCATAAACCAAAGAATAAGGTGTTGCCCCAGTTGATGTGCGAGCCATGGTACAGTACCCGTGGAGAGCAAAAGGTAGCATTTCATGCCAGTCCTTGTAGGTGACCGTCATCTTCTGTATGATCTTTTTAATATTTTTATTAGCAGCTTCAACTACACCATTCATCTTTGGCCGATAGGGGGATGAATTGTGATGTTGAATCTTGAACTGCTTGCACAAGGCGGTGATCATAGTATTGTTAAGGTTTGTACCGTTATCAGTGATGATCCTTTCTGGGATACCGTACCGGCAAATAAGATTCTGCTTGATGAAGCGGGAAACAACATTCTTAGTAACAGATGCGAAGGAAGCTGCTTCGACCCACTTGGTGAAATAGTCAATGGCCACTAGAATGAAATGGTGTCCATTGGAGGATGTCGGCTTTATCTCCCCAATCATATCAATTCCCCACACCGCGAAGGGCCAAGGAGCTGTTAAGACATTTAGAGGAACCAGAGGTACGTGCACCTTGTCTGCATAAATTTGACACTTATGACAAGTCTGGGAGTGTTGATAGCAGTCTACTTCCATGGTAGACCAATAATAGCCTGCCCATAGGATTTTCTTCGCCATCGTATGCCCACTAGAGTGAGTGCCAAAGGTACCTTCATGTAATTCAACCATGATCTTTTCAGCTTCAATCTTGTCCACACAACGGAGCAGAATAGAATCATGATTTCGTTTGTACAGGATGCCATTACTTAGGAAGAACTTAGTAGAGAATCTCCTTAGGAACTTTTTATCATTGATTGAAGCTCCTTCTGGGTATTCTTGAGCCTCGAGATACCTTTTGACTTCATGAAACCAAGGCTGGTCCACTACTTCTTCAGTATTAATCTCGTGACAGTGTGCTGGTTCGTCCATTCGTTCAATGGTGATCTGGGGAGCCTCGTTATCCCAATTATGTTTAAACATAGATGGCATTATGGCTAGAGCATCTGCTAGCTGATTTTCTTCTCACGGGAAATGCTCGAAGGTAATCTGCTCGAAATGTGGTAACAATGTCAAAACATGTTCTTTGTAAGGGACAAGGTTTGGGTGCTTAGTGTCCCATTCTCCTTTGATCTGACTGATGACCAAAGCTAAATCTCCAAACACAACTAAGGATTTGATTCCCAAGTCTATGGCAGCCTTGAGACCAAAGATGCATGCTTCGTATTCTGCCATGTTGTTCGTACAGTTGAAGCAAAGTCTGGCAGTAAAGGGAGTATGACACCCTTCTGGGGATATGAGTACAACTCCGATACCATTACCAAGTGCATTGGGTGCCCCATTAAAGAACATGGTCCATTAGGATCCTTGTCCAGGTGCGTCATATGGCCTGATTTCTTCACAGTCGTCTAATGTCATGATGTCTTCATACGGAAATTCAAACTTCATGGACTGATAATCCTCTACAGCTTGATGAGCAAGATGATCAGCTAGCACACTGCCCTTTATAGCTTTTTGGGTAGTGTATTGTATGTCATATTCTGTTAGGATCATCTGCCATCTAGCTATCCTCCCAGACAGAGCAAGCTTCTTAAAGATGTACTTTATCAGATCCATCTTAGATATCAGCAAAGTGGTATGAGTCAACATATACTGTCTTAGCCGGCGAGCAGCCCATACCAGAGCGCAACAAGTTTTCTCGAGCAGTGAATATCTGGTTTCACAATCGATAAATTTTTTGCTCAGGTAGTAAATAGCGTGCTCTTTTTGGCCAGACTCGTCATGCTGCCCCAGTACGTACCCCATTGAGTTCTCTAAAACAGTCAGATACATGATTAGTGGTCTTCCCTCAACTGGTGGCATCAAGACAGGAGGCTCTTATAAATACTCTTTGATTTTGTCAAAAGCAATCTGACACTCATCATTCCATCTGACTACTTGTTCTTTCTTCAACAATTTGAAGATTGGTTCACAAGTAGATGTTAGGTGAGAAATGAATCTGGCAATATAGTTAAGGCGTCCCAAGAATCCTCTGACTTCCTTCTCAGTGCGAGGAGCAGGCATTTCTTGTATCGCTTTGACCTTGGCAGGATCAACCTCGATGCCTTTGTTGCTGACAATGAAACCTAAGAGTTTACCGGACCGGACTCCGAATATGCACTTGTTCGGGTTTAACCTTAGTTTGTACTCCTTCAATCTGACAAACAGCTTTTGCAAGTGATCAAGGTGTTCTTATTCAGTTTGTGATCGGGCTATCATGTCATCTACGTAGACCTCTATCTCATGATGTATCATATCATGAAACAAAGCTACCATGTCGCATTGATAGGTTGCCCCGACATTCTTCAGTCCAAATGGCATCACTTTGTAGCAGAACGTACCCCACTGTGTGACAAATGTAGTTTTCTCCATGTCCTCAGGCGCCATTTTTTTCTGGTTATAGCCTGAGAATCCATCCATGAAAGAAAATACTTTGTGATGGGCTGTATTGTCAACCAGGATGTCGATGTGTGGAAGTGAAAAATCATCATTAGGGATGGCCCTATTTAAATCTCTATAATCCACGCACATTCTCACTTTGCCTTCCTTTTTAGGCACGTGAACAATGTTGGCCACCCATTGAGGATAGGAAGTAACAGCCAGAAATCCAGAATTGAACTGTTTCATAACTTTTGCTTTGATCTTCTCCGACATGTCAGGTCTCATGCGGCGGACTTTTTGTTTCACTGGTGGACAGTCTTCTCTTGTGGGTAGACGATGTACCACAATGTCTGTATCGAATCCCGACATGTCTTCGTATGACCAAGCAAATATCTCAACATAATCATGTAACAACTGAATTAGACGCTCTTTGACACTCTACTCTAAATTGGCACCCACTTTGATTTCCTTTTTATCTTCCTCGGTACCCAAGTTGATTGTATCCAACAGCTCTTCATAAGGCTGAATATCTCTTTCCTCTTGTTGTAGTAGTCTGGCTAATTCCCCTGGCACCTCACAATCTTCCTCACATTCGTATTCGGCTTGGTAGATCAGATCTTCAGTGTTAATGAAGGTTATAGCAGTATTGTTACCCATGGGATCCGGAATGGAAGGGTACCTGTATTTGTGAGTGTGGGTGTGCGTAAGGGTATAGCCATCTTAAAACAATAAAATGTAAAAGAAAGACAATGAGCACAAAAGGTTTATATGTGAAAAAACGTCCATGATTCATTGAATGTCATATGAAGATGAAATAAAAACCCTTACAAATGGACCATTGTGCCTCGGGTAAGACACAAGGTTTTTAAAGTGCGAATTGTTCGTGAATATTACAAGTCCAACAAAAATGTAAAAGATAAATTACTGAGATATGAAAGTTATTGGGATGAAGTCTCTGGCTTCCCAGTTGCAAAGTCCTCCGCTGACAGTAGGAAATATCCAATCTTCCAAGCTTCCATCCTCTTCATTGTCTTCTACTGCATTGACGCCTTGGTTGCTAATTTTCACAGGTGGCCCCCTAGCACGGGCACAGCGCACAACCTTCTGAGCAGTTGAAGTAAACCCCAAGCAAAACTTGTCTGATTTGTACGGAATATCTGGAAGCTGCCCCCAGATGGTACATCCCCCTTCTTCCACTACTGCCTTTGCATCCTTTAGAGATGACATCCGAGGTGGAGGTCTTGTGATCTTAGGAATCGAGGATACCACCTTGGTTGCCGCCACTTCTGGAGAGACTTCTTCAAAATGTTGGAAAGGGGTTTCAATGAATTCGCCATCCAACTCCACATATCAGAAAGAATTCAGATGACTAATCATATACTCCTCCTCCCCATGGACATTTATGATCTTTCCTTGGACCGGGTACTTCAGCATCTGATGCAATATGGAGGTGACAACACTGGCATTGTGGATCCAGGGGCGTCCTAACAGACAGGAATAAGAAGGACGGATGTCTATCACATAGAAGGTTGAGTTGAAAATCTGAGTTCCCACCTTTATTGGGATGTCCACCTCCCCGTGGACCATCCTCTTCGAACCATCAAAAGCTCTTACCACTACGTTATTGGGTTTTAAAGTCAGCCCCTCGCAATCCAATCTGTCAAGGGCTTTTTTAGGTAAGACATTTAAAGATGATCCAGTATCAACCAAGACATGGACTAGGGTTGTTCCTCTACACTCCACTGAGACATGTAATGCCTCGTTGTGTTTTCTCCATATGGGTGTCAAATCAGCATCGGAGAAACCCAAGCCATTATCAGTTGTCAAACTGGCCACACAGTCTTGGAACTGGTCAGTAGACGTCTCTTGCGGTACATGAGTTGTATTCAGAAATTATACCAGAGCCTTTGCATGTGCTTCAGAGCACAGAAGCAGAGCTAGCATAGAGATCTTGGAAGGGGTTTGCCCCAGCTGTTCAACCACATCATAATCACTCTTCTTTATTATCCTCAGGATTTCTTCCATCTCCTTCTTGGATGTTTCGGGAATAGCTAGTGATTAAGCCTTCGTCCGGACAAGCTCTTCTTGAATGTTTTTTCCTTTATTCTCAGCAGTGGAAGTAGGGATAGGGATAAGTATCGTATTTTCTTTGTCGATAAGTATGCTTGCAGGTATAATCACTGGTACATAGGTAATTTTCGGAACAGCCACGGGTCCAAAGACTACCTTTGGAGGGGAAATCTCTGGAGAGAAGATTCTACCACTGCGGGTAATCTTACTAGTTCCGGAAATATTGCTAATGTCGGAATTATCCTATTCAGAGCTTTCTCCTTCGGCAGTCAGTTCATCCTGTTTAATACCATGGTAGTAGATTTCTCCACCGTAATTCCATGATACTGTTTTATCTGATTTGTAAGGGGTCGGCCCAGGCATTGTAATCTTAAGTGGAGTAGTCTTTGGAGCAGGTGTAATCCTAATGGGTCTTTTAGGGGGCCTGGAAGAATTGGCGTAGATGGTTATGATAGAAACTTCTTTAACTGGAACGAGTGAAATATGAGCATTCTCAAACATAATTTCTTAGTTATCCATCAGTCGTTGGATACCTTTTTTCAATAGAGGGCAGTCAAATGATGAGGATAGGCAAACATGGCAGTCTTTGTCACAACCTGGGAATATACCAGCTTTCAACAAATTCAACTTAATAATCGGGAGCAGAGTCAACAATTCATCCACGGTAGCAACAAACAAATCTTCTTCGATAGCGTTGGCATTGTGACCATGCCTAGGCATTGGAGCGGAAATAACATTTGGTTTCTCAGGCGCTTCAAACTCAACTTCCTTCGCGTCTATCAGGTCTTGAATTTTGTTCTTCAGAGCCCAACAGTTGTTGGTGTCATGCCTTGGACTTTCAGAATGGTATGCGCACCTGGCATTCAGATAGTAATGAGGAGACACAGTATTGGGATTCTTTGGGGCCTCTTTTAAAGTCGCCAGATTCAATTTCAGAAGATATGGTAGAACTTGGGCTGGAGTCATGTTAATTTTGGTGAATTGCCGAATATACCAAAATTAACAACCTGGGAATATACCAACTTTCAACAAATTCAACTTAATAATCGGGAGCAGAGTCAACAGTTCATCCACGGTAGCAACAAACAAATCTTCTTCGATAGCGTTGGCATTGTGACCATGCCTAGGCATTGGAGCGGAAATAACATTTGGTTTCTCAGGCGCTTCAAACTCAACTTCCTTCGTGTCTATCAGGTCTTGAATTTTTTCTTCAGAGCCCAACATTTGTTGGTGTCATGCCCTGGACTTTCAGAATGGTATACGCACCTGGCATTCGGATGGTAATGAGGAGACGCAGTATTGGGATTCTTTGTGGCCTCTTTTAAAGTCTCCAGATTCAATTTCAGAAGATGTGGTAGAACTACGGCTGGAGTCATGTTAATTTTGGTGAATTGCCGAACTGGCCTTTCTACCCTTTGCTGATTATTTCTCGGCTGGTCTGATGCAGGCTTTGGAATTATAACGGCCCCCACCGTTGGTCGGCGTTCAGTTCTTCCCTGATTCCTCTGAATAAACAGCAAATACTTCCTTCCTCCCAGTGAAGGGTTTTTTCATAGCTGTAGAGGCAGACGCGTCCTTCTAAATCTTCCCACTTCTTATACCAGCTTCCACCCTCTCGCCGGTTAAAATAAATTCGGTAAACCCTGCAGAGGAACTCCCAATCAGATGATTGAAGAAAGGGCCTGATAGAGTTCCCAAGAACATGTCCACCAACTCCCTTTCAGACAGAGGGGGCTGCACCCTTCCGGCTAGATCTCTCTACTTTTGCACGTAATCTTTAAAGCCCTCATTGGAAACCATATCCATACTCTGAAGCTGAGTACGGGTAGGCGCCAAATCGGCGTTGTACTGGTATTGTTTATAGAAAGCTGCTTCCAGGTCTTCCCAATTATAGACGTCAGCCCTTTCTAATTGGTAGAACCAATCAAGTTGCGTTCCTGATAAACTGTCTTGGAAAAAGTGGACCCACATGTCTTTGTCAGTAGAGTGCGGGTGAATCTTCCTGACATACGATCGGAGGTGCATTTTAGGGCAAGACACCCCATCATAATTGGCAAATAGTGGCACTTCAAACTTTGGTGGGATCACAATTCCTGATACCAGTCCCAACTCTTCAAAATCTAGACCTGGTACTCTCTGGATTTCCATAGCGCTTAAACGCTCTTCAAGGTGTTTGTACTTGTCATCAACCGGAGGGTATTGTTGTTCAGAGTAGTCCTCCTCTTCCTCCTCTTATTCAGAATCTAATGGTACTGCCATTTATTTTCCTTTTCTTTCCCCTTCATCAGATGTTGTTGGAAAATCTAAGGTCCTTCTAGCTTGTCCCTGGAATCTTCTGCCCATGATTACCACACCAGTTGGCTTCTTCTTCTTTTTCTATTTCTCTTTCTCTAGCAGAGTCTTTAGCTCCTCTTGCCCCTTGGCTAAGGTCATGATCAACTGTTGAAATTGCGTGTTCCGAGCTTGCAGATCTTTGACCGTTTGTTCGAGATCCATCTCACTGAAATAAACAGTAGAGAGATGAGGAAACTTGTTGCAAAGACCTGTTTATGTTTATGATGAATGATATGTATTCATGCAATGTTTTCAAGGATTTAAAAATTCAAATTTGTTTTAAACAAAAAAAAAGAAACACACGTCATATTAATAAGATAGAATTTGAGTACAGCAATGCCCCTTGGGCAAAATAATACAAAATTCTAAGGTAAAAAGACATTGTGCATCCTCTTTGGTGCAATGTAGGTATTGAGAGTCTGCTCTTCATGAAGTAGCCGAGTGAGTTCCAAAACCTTCTTCTCGCTTGCATAGAATTGGGCTTCGAAAGTATCGCGCTCTCCTTTGAGCTGTATCCAATTCCTTTGTAGGTCTTCGAGTGATGTAGGCATGTCAGGATGTAGGATAGTGTATGGAACTTCTCCCTCCTTAACAGGCTCAATAATCACTGGGAGAATGGAGGGATAAGGCATCATAAGACTTTGAGCGCGGGTTCGTACCCACTTGAGGTAAGGCTCAAGAGGGATGGAATTCTTGTGTCCCAAAGCCTTGCTATCCACCTTGTTTAGCATCCTCCAAGCTCGGATGAATCTTTGGCGAAGTCCTTGATCGTTGTTGTGGTAGTCGAATACCAGGCCTTGAATCAACATATCATGTGGGCCATCCCTTCGGGCATAACCAAACTGTCTTAGAGCTAAGCACGGGTTGTAAGTGATGCCTCCCCTAATGCCAAGTAGAGGGACATTAGGGAATTCCCCACAACGGTCAACAATGATAACATTCTCTTTGGATCGAGAACAACAATGAATATCCGAATGTTTGAGCGTCATTAACCTTTGTGACCACCTCAAACCTTGCTCATTCTTCAAGACTAATTGGGGAAGATGAGAAATAAACCATCTTGCCAGGAGAGGAGTACAACACATAAGAACACCTCTTTTCCTCATTGTACGAGTGTGAAAAGAGTGTAGGATATCCCCAAGCAATGTAGGCACCGGGTTGCGAGACATGAAGATTTTGACAGCGCTTACATCTATGAGTTGGTCAGGATTAGGGAACAAGACCATCCCATAGATGAGAAGAGATACAATCTCCTTAAAAGCTTGCAAGTCTAGGGAATTCCAACAGCTTTGGGCCTTCTCAAACAGAAACTTTTCTAAGAAGCCTTTGACACCACTTCTAGTTTCCCAATGAGTTGTGACATCAGATGAGTGCAAGTGCAGGGCTTGAGCAATCTCTTCTGGCTTTGGATCTCTTTCCGTACCATTGAAGGGTAGTTGATTGAGAATAGGAATCCTCAGAAGTTGAGAGAATTCTTCCAAAGTGGGCACAAGTTGATAGTCAGGAAATGTGAAGCAATGATGCAAAGGGTCAAAGAACTGGAAGAGAACCTTCACCATATCCTCCTCTGTGTTGGAAGTGACCAAGTTGAGTAGATGACCATGTCTCTCGGTGAATGGAGAGTTCTCAGGGATCCTTGAAGCTAGCTCCTTGAGTTGTGGAGGAATTCTTACAAGGTAGATTTGGATAATTTTCCTGCGAAGTGAATCCATAACCTACAAAACAAGAACAAAGATGAATCTCCAAAATCCTTGAAATGGTTAGTGAATGCATATGATGTTCATGATGTCCATGATGTTTATGTACAAGCATGCATATACAAATAAATCAAGCAAGTTATTAGTTTAGGCTTGCATGGGGTTTCATAGGTAAGTACCCTCTTGAAGTTTAGTTGGCTCAACCTGTCCTAACAATAGTAACCATGTTCTAAGGAGCTCAATATCACTGGATTGTTTCCTTGGTCATTGTTTCAGCTCAAGCCTCTTTAATGGCGACCGAAATATCCCAAGAAACCAACCCTCAATGAGTGTAGTATCGAGTATCTACCAACTTTGGACTGCACCAAAGCCGGTCATCTCACTACATCCTAAAAGGCCAAGTTGGTCAAGTAAAGGTTCTAGAAGTTCATTAGTGCTTCATGACATCACTCAGCGGCCCCGTATTCTCTTTGATTGACTCAAAGGCTACCGGTACCCACAAATATCTCACACTAACATAGCTATTGCTTAGACCATGTCGGTATACCCCGCAAAGTTTCCACAACGTATTGCTATTTACCTATAATGTTTTCCCAAATCCGGGTGGAGGATTCAAACCCAAACAAAGAACCACAATGTAAAGCAAACAAGTCAAACAATGTAATCAAATAAATGTGATCTAAACCCTAAGGTAACCCCACAATGATAACATATCCCCAACAGAGTCGCCAGTTCTGTGATACGGTGGGAGAACTGACTTGAGGTTTTGCGTTTTGTCGCAAATGTCGCGGTTAGCAAGAGTCGCCACCGACTTTTCTTTTATCCAAAAGGAAAGGTAAAAAAGCACAGGAAAGACCTTTGAGATGTTTTCTTGAGTTTGGGGGGTAGATTATGAAAAGGGAAGGTGCTAGCACCCTTTTCATCCATGGTTTTCCATGGGCTCTTAGTTACTTGTTTAGATCACTTGCTTTGTTTTGTTTGAAATGGTGTTTGGTGTGGTTTTGAAAGTATTTTGTAAAAGAAGCCATTTTTTAGGCAATCTTTGTAATGATTCTCGTTCGTAAGAATGTATACAAAGATGTTTGTCTTTTGAAAATGTTTTCAATGTTTTGTAAGATGTTTTGAAATGTGTGTGTTTGTTTTTGAAAATAGAAAGGATTGTTTTAAATGAAGCAAGTAACTTAGAAGCTATCTACCTACTCAAATACCTTTCCTATGCATTTTTATTCCTTTGACATTGTTGATTTACCATTGATTTGGTAAACAACCCTATCTTTGGATGTTAACAGGACGGGCGTGGGTCGTCGTATAACCATGATAGCAATGTTGCCAAGTATCTTAGCATTTTTTAGGGACCAAGATCATTTTGTTTAGACAACCTTTGAATAGCGTCATCGAGGGACTATGATCTTATACTTGTTTTGTTTTTCCAAGATACTTCACATGCGTAACATGGCTATTTTATTTTAGGCAACCAAGTGGGAGAAACCCTAAGGGTGCTTGTATGAAAAGTGTGTCATTTTCATGCTTTGTCTTGCATTTAGGGTTTTCTATTTTGCTTTGTTTTTGTTCTTGTCATACAAACCCTAATTGACTAATCATGGCATATGAAAGCAATACATTGCGTAATGTAAACTAAGCTATTACAACAATTTTTATGGGAGGGGGGAATACAAGTTTGAATGGGGATTTGCACAAATATAAAGCTAAATATATTATTACAACCAAATCGAATATGCGCGAATTTAAATAAATATAATACAAATATTTAAAATGCAATACAATGTTCATGTTAGAAAAATGTTTTTATGTCTTGTTTTTGTGTAAGAAAAATAATTAATTTAAACCTAAAAAAAAAGAAGAAATAATATTTAATTTTTGAAAGGGGATAAACCCTAGTTTTCAATTAAAAGAAAATAATGCTTCATGTAATTATTTTGTACATTTTTTGTATAGAAAATATAATAAATAATATTGTATGTGAATATTAAAAATTAAATATGTGTAAAAATGGGTATTTGTAAGTATAAAATGTATAATAAAAATATTAAGTATTTTTAATTATATTTATAAGTTATTTTAAGAAAATAAATTCTGTTTATCAAAATAAACTATTTTTTCATGTGAGAAAATAAAAATAAAAATAAAAGTGTGAAAATAAATAAATCATTTTTAGGATTTTTTATCATTTAGAAAAAATAAAAACAAAAGTATTAAATATGAAAATATAAAAAAAAATACAAAAAATAAAATAGTTAGCCAGGGGGGTGCAATAGCAAGCCAGGGGGGTGTGATTAGCAAAAACAAAAAGGCAAAAGCAACAAAAAAGCCCAAAACTTCATCCCTGTCCTTCGTCCATCTCCTTCATGCGTTTTCCAGTTCAACCTGTAACTTCCTCATGCTTGCATAAAAATAAAAATTCATAACATGAAAAATGTGGCATTTGAGCTTACGATTCCAACCATATAAATTATGTGACCTAACTATCAAAGATCAAAGAGAGTTTTGGAATCCCTAATTTGTGACCTAATTTTTCCAGAGATTTCAAGCTTCAAATTCTCTTAGCACAAGTAATATAAATGAAAAGTAATGGTATGTACAATTTCGTTATGATGAGAGCTACACTTTTTCTTCACAAATCGTGGCTTGAAGTTGCCTGTATAAAGAGATAGAATTTAAGAAAATACCTCCTTCAGTTGGAATCGTGTATGGCAATGTAGGGACTTTAATGGAGGCCTGGTGATTGTTTAAGCTTCCTTGAACTTCCCCGAACCTATTCCAATCTTTATCTTGCTCTGAGGATGGCTGGAACTCTCTGACCAAGTCCAACTACAAGCTTCCAAATTGAAAATGGCAGATCATGAAACATAGGTTACAGAACCTGGGTGATGGCTTAGATTGATTAGTTATCAAGTGTATGAGATGTTTTGATCAGTTAAACACAAAACGCACGAGCCAAATGAGAGTTGGCTGAGCTTTTGCAGAAACTGTATGCTTGGGCAGAATTTTGGTGTTTTTGAGTTTGATAGAGTTTCAAGTCTAAACTAAGCCTCCAATGTGTTGCATATTGTTTGCATATTAGTATATAAATGATCTAAAGTCAACTTCCCAACAGATCTGCCAATGCTAGCCTTTTTGCTAACTTTCTTGTACTTGAAGCAAAGTGACAAGACCAATACGTCACATGCTTGTACCAACTTGCTTAGGGTTGGTAGGAGTTTGAAAAAATTTCTTGAGAGTTGTGGAGTTTTCTTGTATCAAGGGGACAGGTCCAATGCTCCAAGTTGACAAAGTTGTAAAAGTTCATCTTTATGAAAATGGCAATGAAGCCTTTTTGCCCAAAATGGAAATACAACTTGTGTAAAGTTTCAAAAACAAGGATAAAGGCTTTGTCAATTGAGTATGCATTTAATTACGGAGTTTATAGCAAGCTTAGGACCTGTAAAGAAAGTAACAATCAACATAGGTTAGGTTTGCAACTTGATTCTATGTGAAAATGACTTGAACAAAAAGTGAGAAAATGCCAACTTCCTCTCTTCGATTCTCCCTACTCAAAAATGATCTTGGAGAGTTCTTGGATATTTTGGAAAGCTTGCAATGTGATATATAATCCATCTTTGAAATGAAATTTGAGATACCTCTTGGAACTAGGTGAAAAATTTCCATGAAGTTGGGTCCAAAACCTGCCTAAATTAGGGCAAAATTTCACTAAGTTATTTAGTTCATGGGCCTATATTCACAAATTCATAACTTGATATCCAAGCATCTTTAGGGAAAAGTTTGTGAATCAAAGTTGTAGATTTCATGGAGGACTACAACTTTCATGTTGGGAACTTTTCTTGAATAAAAATGCATCATGGTGAAAAAGTGGTGAAAAGTTGAGAAAAAATAAGAAAATTTTTATACTTAAAAAAATTCTAAGTTATGAAAATTTTCAAATTAAAACCCTAATTTGAAAATTTAGTTTTCTTGGTCAACAAGTTTCACATTTTGACATATCTTGATGAATTATGACCCTTGACACTTGATTTTGACTAAAAAGTCAAAGTTTGACTTTTCAGTGTACAGTTGACTTTTGATCAGTTGACTGCAAATTTCATCTGTCAATCCAATGAACTTGAGATTTTTGAACCATGTAATTAGGTCAAGATGATGCCATTAAACCCTTGAAATCATGTTTGAACTCAATTGGTCATTGGCTAGGTTAAAAATCATAAATTGCCCTTTCTCAGCAAAAAACCCTAATTTTGACCATTTTGCCCTTTTGATGATTTGATCAAATTTCTTGAGGAGTTGTGATCCAAACTTGATCAAATGGTACATATGAGTCTAAAATATTGATGTGGATAAAAAATTATGAATTTTGACTGTAAATTGGCCATAGTTGACTTTTTCCCCAATACAACTGATTTGTTAGGTCAATTGTCCAATTGACTGATCAAAAATGTGGTTCAAGGCTTGAAACTTATCATGGACAATCTTAGGGGTCCAAAATGATGTATGAAAGTCACATGAAGCATTGATGGTCCAAAAATCCTTGTGCAAACTCAAACCCTAATTTTGACTTATCAATGCAAGATGAGATGTCTTGAGCTAAGCATACCCTGATCTTGTCTTGAGTCAAAGAAATCTTGTGAGAAAAGTCTTGATAAATTTTGGGGTACAACAATGGTCAAGATGTTCCTCTTCAGTCTGGGATCTTGCAATCATGTCGTCAACGTATACCTCAATCTCATGGTGAATCATGTCGTGGAACAAAGCGACCATGGCGCGCTGATACGTTGCCCCAACATTCTTTAATCCAAACGGCATGACCTTGTAAAAAAAGGTACCCCATTACATAACAAATGTTGTCTTTTCCATATCCTCGGAAGCCATCTTAATCTGATTGTAACCAGAGAAACCATCCATAAAGGAGAAGACCTTATATTGTGCGATGTTGTCAACCAGAACATCGATATGAGGCAGAGGGAAATCGTCCTTGGGGCTTGCCCAATTCTGATCCCTATAGTCAACACACATCCGTACTTTACCATCTTTCTTCGGCACCGGGACCACGTTGGCAACCCACTGAGGGTAAGAAGTAACTGCTAGAAAACCGACATCAAACTATTTCATAATCTCAACTTTGATTTTCTCAGACATCTCCGGGCCCATTCGGCGAACCTTCTGCTTCACTGGAGGACAGTCTTCCTTAGTTGGCAAGCGGTGAACCACAATGTCGGTATCCAACCCAGACATATCCTCATAAGACCAAGCGAAAATCTCAACATAGTCACGCAGCATTTGTATCAACCGTTGCTTGACGCTAGACTCCAGATTTGCACCGATCTTGACCTCTTTCTTGTCTACCTCTGTACCCAGATTTACTGTTTCTACTGGCTCTTCATGGGCCTGTATGGCCCTCTTTCCTGAAGTAACAGTCTAGCAAGTTCCCCAGGCACTTCGCAATCATCCTCACCTTTGTCCTCGGCTTGGTTGATCGGACTTTCAAAGTCATAACTGGTAATAGCATAGTCGTTATCAGTTGGATCCAGAGTGGATGTAGACCTGTATATGTGAGTGTGTGTAAGATAAATAGCTGTTTTGATAAAGTTCAAAAAAAAAAGAAAAATAAGGAGCGCAAAATTTTGTAATGCAAGAAAACGTCTAATGCTTTATTGATGATATATGGAAATGACAAATATTAAGCCCTCACAAACAAAGCCACTGTGTCTCGGGCAAGGCACCGGGCCGTAAAGTTTAAAATTGTTTGTTACAAATCTCAAAACAAAAGTCTTATTACTGTGTAATAAAATAAATGGGCATGAAGTCCTTTGCCGTCCAATTTCTTAATCCACCGTCAGTAGTCGGGTAAATCTAGCTGTCAAAATCTGACTCTTCTTCATCAACCTCAATTGCATTTACTCCCTGATCATGCTTGGGCATAGGTGCCGTTATGACGCTGGGCTTTTCCGGCGCTTCAAACTCGATCTCCTTAGCATCAATCAGATCTTGTACCTTATTCTTCAAAGCCCAAAAGTTATTTGTATCATGCCCTGGGCTATCAGAGTGATAAGCACAGTGGGCGTTTGGATTATACAACGGTGATGTAGTACTGGGATTCTTTGGAGCCTCCTTCAGAGTCACCAAGTTGGTTTTCAACAGTTGCGGCAGAATTTGAGATAGAGTCATACTGGGCCGAGTATACTGCCTTTGTGGTCTTTCTACTCTTTGCTGATTGTTGCGTTGTGGGGCAACAATTGGTCTTGAAATTACCACCGCATTAACTGCTTGGCGGCGTTCGGGTCGATTTTGGCTCCTCGAGCTGTAAACTGCACTAGATTCCTTCTTGAAAGGCTTCTTCTATGTACTTGACGAATCACCTTTCCGTATCTTGCCGCTCTTGATACCGACTTCAACTCTCTCCCCAGTCCTAATCAATTCAGTGAACCCAGACGATGAACTACCGATCAAATGATTGAAATATGGACCAGACAGAGTCCCAAGAAACATATCCACCAACTCCCTATCCTCCATAGGGGGTTGTACTCTTCCAGTAAGATCTCTCCACTTCTGAGCGTAGTCCTTGAAACCTTCGCTCGCACCCATAGACATACCCTGAAGTTGAGTACGCGTGGGAGTAAGGTCGGCATTATACTGGTATTGCTTGTAAAAAGCAACAACAAGGTCCTCCCAGTTGCAGACATTAGCTCCTTCCAGTTGATAGAACCATTCAAGTTGAGTCCCTAACAGACTATCTTGAAAGAAATGAACCTAAAGGTTCCTATCAGCAATATATGGTTGAATCTTTCTGACATACGAGCGGAGGTGTAACTTTGGGCAGGAGACCCTGTCGTACTTAGCAAAGACAGGAGCTTTAAACTTGTGTGGGATCACCACCCCAGATGCCAAACCCAAATCTCCGAAGTCCAATCTAGGTATCTTCTGGATCTCCATTGCGCTCAACCGGTCTTCGAGTTGCTTATACCTATCCTCGGCAGGAGGATACTGGTCTTCATCAAAGTCAGTGTCATTATCAGAAACCACAGGGCTATGACCCTTCCTTTCCTCTTGATTCTCTCCTCCTCCAGATGAATGAGACAAATCCACTTCTTCTCGCAACCTATTCCCAAACTTGTGACCCATATTTAGCAGGACCACCTTCTTCTTCTTCTTCTTCTTGTCCTTCAAGATAAGAGTCTTCAAATCTTGTTGACCTTTGGCCAGGTTCAAGAAAATCTCCTAGAATTGAGCATTCTGAGCTTGCAGAGCCTTGATGGCTTGATCAGTAGGTGTTTCAGAAGATATATTATGCTGAAATAAACAACGAAGAAGATAAGAAACCTGTAAGGGTACCTGTGATGAAGTGCATGGGAATGTAATGCGTATGAAATGATTTCAAAGACTTTAGGGAGATTCAAATTTGTAAACCAAAATAAAACACACTTTATTATATTAAAACTTGAAACAATGTTTAACCAATGCCTTTAAGGCATTACAAAAGAAATACTGAAAAGAAAATCTAAACTAGAAACAATAAAATACATCAGAAGTCCTATGGTCTCTTTCCCTTCATGCTGACATAATCGTTGATTGCCCTTTCGTTCTCAAGCTTCCTTGTAAGCTTCAGGATCTTCCTCTCCTGCTCATGATATTTCTTTCTGTAAGTATCCCTTTCTTCCCTTAACTGGATCCAAGATCTCTTCAATGCCCCAATATCAGTAGGCATGTATGGATGGATGATCGTATAAGGAACCGCTTCTTCATCAGTATGCTCTATAATTACCGGCAAAACAGCTTCATATGGCATCCCCAGCTTTTGAGCACGGGCTCGAACCCATTGGAGGTATGGTTGCATCGGGAGAGAAGTATTCATTCCTAGATCATGTGGATCAGACCTGTTAACCCTGTCTCAAGCTCGTATAAACCTGCGGCGATGTCCCTCAACATCCCCCTTGAAGTCAAAGATAATTCATGTAAGTAGCAGCTCATGAGGACCGTCCCTTCGAGCTCGTCCAATCTGCCGTAAGGCCAAACAAGGATTATAGGTTATTCCTCCTCTAATTCCCAGCAATGGAACATTAGGGTATTCCCCACACCGATCAATGACAGCTATCTCTTCCATATCCTTAGTACTCCAAAGGATGTCCGTATGAGCAAGGGACATGATTCTGTAAGCCCAACCCATACCTTCCTCATTCTTCAACACAAATTTGGGGAGGTGAGAAATAAACCACTTCGCCAGCAGCGGTGCACAACACATGAGAGTTCCCCTTCTCCAAACAGTACGAGTATAAAGAGCATGTAGAATTCACCTAAGAGAGTAGGCAATGGGTTACGAGACATGAAGATCTTGACTGTGTTCACATCTATGAAGTCATATGGATTCGGGAACATGACCAAGCCGTAGATGAGGAGAGCCAGGATGTCTTCAATATCTTGAAAGTCTAAGTTATCCCAGAACTGTTGAGCTTGATCGATCAAGACCTTAGCCAAGAAACCTTTAACCCCACTCCGAATCTCCCAGTTAGATATTACATCAGCCATTGTTAGATGTACGACTGAAGCAATATCCTCTGGCCTAAGAGCTATCTCCAAACCTGTAAAGGGTGTCTGCTCTAGAATAGATATGCCAAGTAAATCAGAAAACTCCTCCAAAGTAGGGACCAACTGATAGTCCGGGAAGGTGAAACAATGATGCAACGAGTCAAAGAACTGGAACAGGACACTCATCATTTGCTCATCCAACTTTGAAGTGACCAAGCTAAGGAGATGACCATGTCTTCTAACAAAGGAAGAAGTATCAGGGACCTTTGAAACCAACTCTCTGAGCTTAGCAGGGATTTGCACGAAGCTGATTCGAATGGTATTTATGTGCATAAAAGCCATGATCTTCAAAATAGAACAAAGATGAATCCCCTCGGTCTTTGGAATGGTTAGTCTGATGAAATATGAATGCGATGTCATGATGTATGATGTCATGATAGAATACACCACAGGTATCACATATAGCAAACATGGTAAGGCAAACAAGTCACACAAGAGCCCTTAAATTTCAGGCTGGCATGGAGTTTAGGTATTACCCTCTTTCAGTTTAATTGGTTCAACCTGTCCTAGTAATAGTAACCGGGTTCTAGAGGTTCTCAATATCACTGACCATCCTCCATCGGTCATAATTCCAGACACGCAATCTTTTCTCGCGGCCGGAACCATCTCG
Source organism: Vicia faba (assembly GCA_948472305.1). Lineage (NCBI taxonomy): Eukaryota > Viridiplantae > Streptophyta > Magnoliopsida > Fabales > Fabaceae > Vicia > Vicia faba. The sequence continues at coordinate 104,259,492 of OX451736.1, forward strand.
AGAGTATGGTCTCAATGAGTGTAGCATACTGCTACTTTCTATGGCCAAGTTGGTCAATTATAGGTTCTAAGGTCAGTTGATGCTTAATGACCCATTAGCAGCCCTATACTCTCCTTGTTCCTCCACAAGGGATATCGGTACCAACTAATGTGTCACACCAACGTAGCTACTGCTTCAACCGTATCGGTCTACGCTGTACAGTTCCCTCACAGTCTATTGCTACTTACCTAAAAGGTATCCCCCAGATCCGGTTTAGGATCTATAGTAACTCCAATACAAAGCCCACAAAGATAAAGCAAACAAATCAAACAATTGAAAACAATATGATGAACTAATCCTAAGGTACACACCACTTATTAAATCCCCAGCAGAGTCGTCAGTTTTGTGATACGGTGGCCAGAACCGGGACGTGTTTCCCCTTTTTTAAGGAATTGCTGGTTTGCGTTTTGCGTTCGTGTTCGCAAAATGTCGCGGTAAGCAAGAGTCGCCACCGAATTTTATTTTATCCAACAAGGAAAGGAAAAAAGAACAGAAAAATTCCTTTTTCGAGATATTTCTAAGTACGGGGGGTAGATTATAGAAAGGGAAGGTATTAGCACCCTTTCTATCCGTAGTTATCTACGGGCTCTTAGGTACTTGCTCATCATTTTCAAAATTGTTTTCTTTGTGTTTGTGTGCTTTGAAATTTTTTTGTTTTGACTTCGATTTAACTCTTGCTTCTGTCTTCAAGAGTGTAATGAAGTGTTTTTGAAAACTTTGTTTGTAAAGGAGTGTAAGTGTGAGAAAAAAGTTTGTTTTGATTGAGAAAGTACTTAAGAACTAATCTACCTACTCGAAAAAAGAATCGTTCTATGTTCGTTTCCTTTAGACAGCGTTATCCCACTATTAGTGAGTAGGTAGCACCGTCGTTGGAATTTTGAGGGTCAATTCGAAAGGGACGTATGGTCACTAAAGCAATGTTATGACGTCTTAGTAATAACCCTAATGTCTTAGATCAATTATCCGAGGCAACAATATCCGAGGCAACTTTTCTGAGGCAACTTTGATCTTTGGACAAAAGAACGACCACTAAAGCATCCTATACTCAATGACCGTTTACCAAAGGCAACCAAGTGGGAGTGTACCCTAGGAGTGCGCATGTGCGAGTGATCCAATTTTAGATTATTTATCTTTGCACATTTAGGGTTATCTAACTGTTTTAAAGTTTGCATACATTATTGTCATGCATCCCTATATCATACATCTAACAGTTTAACGTTTGCGGAATTTAAAGTGCGGAAATTAAACTACGCTATTATAAGGCTTCAGGTATTTACATAGCCAAAAACAAATCCTTTGAAAATAAAGTAATAAATGGAAATAAACGTCCTGATTAAACTATTAGAAACTGTAGGCAGTTACATCAATATGAAAAAATGATAAAAATAAAGCGCACGAGAAAAATTAAGATCAGGAAGAAATTAGGGTTTTGACCCTTCTAACCTAATCAAAAGAAAGATGTTTTTGTTGTTTTTTAATATTTTTTAAAGAAAAGAATTTAGGTTTTAAAATTAAATACAAAAATAATTAGTGATTAAATTAATTAATGAAAATAATTACATGGCCTAGTTTTTATGTTTTGGTTATTTTTAGGAAAAAGAAAATATAATTAAATTAAAAAACCTATTTGTTCTAATTAATATTAATTATGTCCAAAAAAGAAATTAAAGTTATCTAAATTAACAAACCTAATTAAATTAATTAATTTTTTAATAAAAATAAAATCTAGACCTAATTTATGAAAAGTAATATTTTTGTGATTTTTTGATAAAAAAGAAAATAGTTGATTGGTTAGTAAATAAATTAATATAAATTAAATGAAATAAAATAAAATATAAAAGAAAATAGAATTGGGCCTGCAATATGGGGGTGCAAGAATCAGATTCTGGGCCCAAAAACAGGGAGGTCCGTTTGACCTTCCAGATCACTTGCTTCTGCGTTGACTAGGCTCCATGGTGCTCCTCCATTGCTGGCCATCAGATTTGGCCATCTAGCCACTTGGCAGATTGGATGGTGAGGCCTATGGTAGTCCCTTGAACTTACAAACGCATTGGATCCTGAAAAAGAAAATAATATGGAGAAATTGGTGGACCTGGGATTCGAACCCAGGTCCTGAAGCAATTACCATATACTCCATTGCCGCTACGCCACTTGTTCTTTGTTGTACATGAAATAAGCAATAATAATGATATGCAAAAATAAAGTGAGTCAATGGAAAACAATGAAAATGCGTGCCAGGATTCAAATATGCCAATGGGGAGGTGACACGCAGACGTCTTCAACCTTGCACCGTTGGTAAAAGTGAAACACTTTTACCTACTGTGATTGGTGGGAAGAGAACTAACTGTTTTGGAATGCTAGTTCGCGTTTGTGTTTGTTTTTGCAAAATGTCGCGGTAAGCAAGAGTCGCCACCGTCTTTTATTTTATCCAACAAGGAAAGGACAAAAGCACATAAAAAATTCCTTTTTGAGATATTTCTCGGGTTTGGGAGGTAGATTATAGAAAGGGAAGGTATTAGCACCCTTTCTATCCGTGGTTATCCACGGGCTCTTAGGTACTTGCTCATTGTGTTTTCAAAAGTTTGCTTTTCTTTGCATTTGTGGGTTTTAAAAGACTTTTTATTTTGAAGAGAGTGTAAGTGCGAAAAGTTTTGTTTTGTTTTAAAAGGAGCAAGTACTTAAGAACCATCTACCTACTCGAAAAAGGAATTAATCTGTACAAGTGTCCTTTAGACAATGCTATCCCACTATTGAGGAGTAGGCAACATCGTCGTTGGAGTTTTCGGGTTAATTCGATTAAGGGACATGTGGTCACTAAAGCAATGTTAGGACGCCTTAGCGGTAACCCTAATATCCTAGATCATTTTTCCAAGGCAACCGTTTCGAGGCAACTATTATCTTTGGACAAGAGGGCGACCTCTAAAGTGACCTATACTCAATGACCGCGTTCGAGGCAACCAAGTGAGGCGTACCCTAAGAGGCATGTGCAAGTGTGTTAGTTCGGTTAATTTTATCTGTACATGTTATGGGTGAGCTATATTGATTTTAGGTTAAAGATTGATCTTGTCATGCATTGCCTATTTATTAAACATCTAACAGTTAATACTGTACGGAAATTAAATTGCGGGAAATTAAATCTACACTATTACAAGGCGTCGGGTATTTACATCGCCAAAAGCAAACCCTTTAATTTAAATTGCGGAAAATAAAAATAAAGCGATAAATTAAAGTCCTATTAAAATTATTACATGCCGGGAAACAATTACAATATTAGATCAAATGATACGCGTGCAAGAAATTAAATCGGCGCATTTGTAGGGTTTTGACCCTTATTGAAAGCAAACATGTTTTCGTTATTTTGAATTTAAAGAAATTAAAACTAAGTTACTTAATTAATTAAAAATATATTTTTTGGGTTTTTTATATTTAAGGAAATAAAATAAGAATGATTAAAATTATTTAAAAAAACCTAATTCTACATTGATTTTAATTTATTGCAAAAATATTAATGTTAAACCTATTTAAAACTAAATGAATTAATTAATGTTTATTTACAAAAATAAATAATGAAATAAATAATAAAAATAATATTTTTATGCTTTCTGATTTTTATTAAGAAAAATATTAATTATTTGGTTAGTAATTAATTAAGAACAAAAATAAAACAAGTAAATAAATAAAATATTAAAAGAAAAGAAATAACCAAAAGGGGGGTGTTGGGCCCAATTTGAGTGTGAAAATAGCATTTCTGAGGCCCAATATGTCCAAGCCTTGTTTGACTTTCAGGGTCTCATGCGCGCCTATGGACTAGAGTGTATGGTGAGCTTGCATTTTTGACCAATGGATCTGATCTGAAGCCACTTGGCAAGTATCTGGACAAGGGCATATGGTGAGCCTTGCTTTGAGTGCTGCATGGAATTTCCTGAAAATAAAATGCAACAAAGTTTTGGGGGACCTGGGATTCGAACCCAGGTCCCAATGGTTTTTCTAACCATGCTTCTACCAACTGAGCTGTGTTGCTTTCTTGTTAATAAAATAAACGCTAATCATTATATAAGAAAAGTAAGCAATATACTGGAAAATAAAAAAAACGCGCTAAACATATTTGAACTGGCCAATGATGACAAGCCACGTTGTCATCTTCTCCAAATGGTCCTGGTTTGTTTCCTGCGGATTTGGTTCCGTATCAAAATTCGTGGCATCATCCTATAATGCATTCTAGGTCACAAAAATGCAAACCAAACCCATCATCATGTTCGTCTCATTCTCCTAAATCCATCCATGGCCATGGCTTGTCTTGATTTCACCTATAATTAAAACGCCTAAAAATAAAGCAAGAAAACCCTAGGTTCGGGCATTACAATACATGCTATGAAAACAAAATCGAATATTGCAAAAGCTTAGAAATCATACAAGGAACAAGAATATGCTAATGCTTTGTCAAAAAGACGCAAGAATGAGGAGTTATGTTTTCGTGTACAGAGGCATATTCGTGAGTACTTACAGTGCGTTGCAGGGAAGAAGAAGGCTTGGTTTTGATTCCAATCGCTTTAGGGGATGGCAGTCAAGAACACCACGTTGAGTTTTGGTCTTGAAAACGTCCCTAATGTGGATTTCGATCTTCACTTTTTCAAGCTTTTTCTCAAAGTTTGTTTGGCTGTTTCTTGCAGTTTTTGGTCGTGTTCTTGATGTGTATAGCTTGTGTATGTATATTGGAAGCAATTAGGTTAAAAACTTGGGCTTGAATCCATCGGAATTGAAGAATTGAGATATGATTTGATCTTCCATTATCAAGTTTCCAAAAATGCCTCAAATCAAATATTTTGTGCACAACAATGCTTGATACGAATTTCATTATGTGAATCATGATAATTGAAAGCTGTAATGATCACAAAGATCTCATTCCATCAATTTTTAGATTCTATTTGAATTAATATTGATTTAAAATGAATTAAATCAACAAAAATTAAATAAAATAGAAAAATAAATGATTGGTCATGAAATTTAAGATAGGACACGTGTGTGGTGTGACAAGACCAAATCAAGTGGAAAAAGTGGTCCCTTTTGTCAAAAATTGGAGTTTGGAGGATAGTTGACTTTTGGCAATTTTGGAAAAATGCCCAACTTCAACAATGCATAACTTCTTCAATTTTGAACTTTTTGAAGTGTTCTTGGACTTTTTAGAAACCTTGATATTCCATTCTCAAGTTATAAGCTTTGGCAAAAAAGGTGTTTTTGTTGACTTTCAAAAATGACCTATAATGTCCAAATTTGTAACTTCTTGTGAGAGCATTTCTTGATCTTTGGATATGAAGATGGATTGTAGGAAATTGCATACTATTCAAAATGAGCTTTGGATGGGTCATTTCTCATAAAGTATGAGAAAGTTATGCTTTGTCAAAGTTGAGTTGACTTTTCCTGTAAAACCCTAATTTAGCAACTTTTGAATCTTGATGAATCTTGAGCAATCCTTGATGAATCATGATCAACCCTTGATAAAATGATGATTTACCTTTCAAAATGAGAATGTTGACAAAAAAATCTTGAGGTTTGACCATTTGTAGGTCACAGTTGACTTTTGCCCTAGCACAATCGATTTTTGGACCTCTTGAGCAATTGACTGACCAAACTTTCTCTGCAAGGCTTGAAATTTGACATGGATGAACTTGAGAACATATTAGGACATTGGGGAGAATTTAATACTATTTGGATGTGAGGACCTTGATGCAACACAAAACCCTAATTTTGAATTGACTGCCTTAGGAGGTGATTTGACTGTCCAACTCTTGAGCCATCTTGAACAACTTGGAGATGATTCTTGACATGTATTGAGGAATATGGGAGGGAAAATTTTGGGGTACAACAGTTGCCCCTGTTAAATCTTCTTAAACCTGAGGATATATATTGGCGTTCGAGCCTTTCATGATCCGAAGGTGGAAGATGATTGAACACTAGAGTGCCCAAAAATTTGCACTCGTATGAAGTAGTATTTGTCTTGTGATGTCGGGAATGGGCTTACAGATGCCATCTGGAGATTGATGATAGGAGATGGGCTTAATGATGCCATCCGAAGGAGTGTCGATCGCGTAAGAGATTCCTTAGCGAGAGCTTGTATACCTGTTGTTGAGGGAGATTCCACTAGGGAATGCTGTTCTTTGTCTTAGGAGGAATAGAACTTTAGGAGCTTCGATCGTCCGTTATTCTACTGGGGAATCATCTCTATTGAATTTTAAGAGCTTCGGTCATCCGTTATTCTACTGAGGAATCATCTCTGTTAAATTTTAAGAGCTTCGGTCGTCCGTTATTCTACTGAGGAATCATCTTTGTTGAAGAGGTGAGAGTGAACTACTATCTGGTCGCAACCCAAGCTTCATAATGATAAGACCGACTGCTATCTGGTCGTAATCCAGGATTTACAGTGACTTACTGGGGAGATGAGATTAAACTTGTTATCCGGTCGTAATCCAGGCTTTGCAATACCTCACTTCTTATCTGGTCGAAATCCAGGCTTCAGGACAACTCAAGTGGTTATCTGGTTGCCTCCGGGCTTCAACTTGAATATAGGGCACACTAATATCCGGCCGACTCCAGGCTTCTTAGTAACTGTCCATGTAAACTGCTATTTGGTCGGAATCCAAGCTTCACAGTGCCTTGTACCGCTATCTGGTCGTAATCCAGGCTTTACGATGTGTTATACCATTATCTGGTCGAATCCAGGCTTCACGGTGTCACGTACTGTTATCTGGTCGAATCCAATCTTCACAATACCTCACTTCTTATCTGGTCGAAATCCAGGCTTCAGAACAAATTAAGTGGTTATCCGGTCGCATCCGGGCTTCCCTTTGACTGTTGGGTTTACTAGTATCCGGTTGAATCCAGGCTTCATAGTAACTGGATGGGTCAACTATTATTTGGTCGTAATCCAAGCTTCACAGTATCCCTTAACACTATCTGGTCGTAATCCAGGCTTCACGATGTGTCATACCACTATCTGGTCGAAATCCAGGCTTCGTACTACTCTTGGTTGCTATCTGGTCGTAATCCAGTCTCCACAACATCTTCTACCATTATCTGGTCGTAATCCAGGCTTCATGGTCTTGTATTGCTTTCTGGTCGTAATCTAGGCTACACAATAACTTGTTGAGCTGTTATCCGGTCGTAATCCGGGCTTCACGGCTTGTGTTTATGATATACCACTATCTGGTCGAATCCAGGATTCATGGTGCTTACTGAGCTGCTATTCAGTCGTAATCCGGGCTTCACGACTCACTGGGGAATAAACTATTATCTGGTCGTTCTCCGGGCTTCACAATATGCTGTAGAAATCAAGATACTATCCTGGTCGTACCCGGGCTTCATAACTTGAATTTTGATTGTATCTTTTCTGAAAGGTAAAGGTTAGCTGTATGTAATGCATGATATGTATCAGGCAATGATGTTCTCAAAATAAATGAGATTGTATGGTATGATGCGTATATGCATGTAGCATGATGTATGGACATGTAATGTTTTAACTGGGGAAAATAAATCTCGGAGCTGCTAGAGAATAAAGTTGAATGCTTTGCTTCCTCCAGGGATAGTGAACGAAGATGATTGTGAGGATAAACCTGCAGGAGAAAAGAACTCCGTTGGGGAATAAACTGATGAAGAGATTACTCTGTGGGGAAGGGATATTCTGCTGAAGATTTTAACGATAAACTCTGCTGGAGGTTTCGTTGATGAACTCCGCTGGGGATGGATTACTGTTGCTGGTGACACTGGATCTGTTAAGGATTGAACTCCTGCTTGGGGAAAGGAAAGAACTTCGCTGGGGATGATCTTATGCTTGCTGGAGAATGTCTTTATACTCCGTTGAGGAATATTAAGACCTTTTGGGAATACCAAACCTTTTTAGCGCTTGATGGTGGATTAACTCTGCTTGACGAGAGTATTGCTGATTCGTTCATGGTTGCCAGTTTCAACTGAGAGAGCTATTATCACTGTCTTACCCTGCGGGGAGTGGAGGTATCTTAGCCATATCCTTCAGCTAAATCTACCTTGGTACCTGGTGGATAGAGCAACTTGTACAGTTCGGAAAATTCTTATTTCCCCTGTTTTTGATATTACCAGTAATTCGCCTTTTGTTTCGTATGTACATATTTATGATCAACAATTAATGTCAAATGCATATATCAAAAATGAACTTTGGACGTTCTTTGCAAAACAAAACAGATAAAGGAAAAAGAAATTTGTCTAAAATGAATTTGTATTGATTTTGAAGTTTGGCCTGTAAATAGGCGTTTTTTGGTATAAGAGGCTGACGTCCTAGTAAGAGAACGCCGCCGGATAAATAGAATTTACACAATTTGTAAAAAGAAACAAAACAACTATGTGAATGATCCCACTGAGTTCCAACTCTGCTATTGCCTTTATATCTTTAAGCATCTCATCACTTTGCTGCTTAGTTGAAGATGAATCTGATTGATTAGTGCCGTCCGAGCTTGATAGTCGATACCGAAGTCTGGATACGAGGTGATCTAATGAGACATAGTGTTACGCTTTGATCCCTAACTTTTGCCTGGACCGCCCTTTCGGGTTTTCAGTCCACCGGGATACCCATTTTTGCCCAAGCCGCCTTTTCAGGTTTTCGACTTGCCGGGTGTACAGATTTTTTTATTTTCATCCCTTATTTTTGCCCGAACCCTTTTGGTTCGCCGGGAAGCCCTTATTTTTGCCTAGGCCAGTCAACCTAGCGGGTCTTTGATTATGCGTAGTATCTTTTCACTATGTCCGCATTGACGGGGTGAGGAAGGTCGTCACCATCCGTGGTGGTTAGAATCATAGCTCCTCCTGAGAAAATGTTCTTAACCACAAACGGCCCTTCGTAAGTAGGGGTCCATTTTCCCCTGGGATCACATTGAGGTAAGATAATGCACTTGATTACCAGGTCCCCAACTTGATACTCTTGTCATCTAACTTTCTTGTTAAATGCCTTGATCATCCGTTTTTGGTACGTCTGACCATGACAAATAGCAGTAAGTCTCTTTTCGTTGACTAGTTTTAGCTGATCAAGCCGGGTCTGGATCCAATCATCTTCACTCAAACCTGCATCCTTCATGATCCGGAGAGAGGGTATCTGAACTTCAATGGGCAAGACTGCCTCCATGCCATAAACCAAGGAATAGGGTGTTTCCCCTATTGACGTCCGTGCTGAGGTACGGTACCCATGAAGAGCAAATGGTAACATCTCGTGCCAGTCTTTGTATGTCACTGTCATCTTCTGCACAATCTTCTTAATGTTCTTATTAGCCGCTTCTACAGCCCCATTCATCTTCGGCCGGTAGGGAGAAGAGTTATGATGTTGTATCTTGAATTGCTCGCAGAGCTCGATGATCATCTTGTTGTTGAGATTAGTACCATTGTCCGTAATGATCCTCTCTGGTACACCGTATCGATAGATCAGATTGTGCCGAATGAACCATGCCATGACGTTCTTGGTTACGATAGCAAAGGAAGCTGCTTCAACCCACTTCATAAAGTAATCAATATCCACCAGGATGAAACGATGCCCGTTGGATGCCGTAGGTCTGATCTCACCGATCATATCGATGCCCCACATTGCAAAAGGCCAAGGTGCTGTCAAAACATTCAGAGGAACTGGAGGTATATGCACCTTATCAGCATAGACCTGACATTTGTGACATGTCCGAGAATGCTGATAACAGTCGACTTCCATTGTGGACCAGTAATATCCTGCCCGAAGGATTTTCTTTGCCATGGTATGTCCACTGGAATGAGTTCCAAAAGTACCTTCATGCAGCTCTGCCATGATCTTTTCTGATTCAATCTTATCCACACAACGCAGTAAGGTCGAATCATGGTTACGTTTGTAGAGAATATCATTGCTGATGAAGAACTTTGCCTCGAACCTCCTCAGAAACTTCTTGTCATTAACAGATGCACCCTCAGGGTACTCCTGAGCTTCAAGTTATCTCTTCACCTCATGATACCAGGGCTTTCCTGTTACTTCTTCAGTCTCAAGATCACAACAATACGCAGGTTCGTCCAATCTTTCAATAATGATCTGGGGAGCCTCGTTGTCCCAATTGACTTTGAACATAGAAGCCATCGTAGCTAGCGCGCCCGCCAACTGATTCTCCTCTCTAGGGAAGTGTTCAAAGGTTATCTCCTCGAAATGGGGAAGCAATGTCAACACATACTCCTTATAAGGGATAAGATTCAAGTGTTTCGTATCCCACTCGCCTTTGATCTGACTGATCACGAGAGCGGAATCTCCGAATACACTTAGAAACTTAATCCTTAGGTCAATTGCAGCTCGAAGACCCATGATGCATGCTTCATACTCCGCCATGTTGTTGGTGCAGTTGAAACATAGTCGGGCGGTAAATGGAGTATGAGAGCTTTTAGGAGATATGATCACAGTGCCAATGCCATTACCCAAAGCGTTCGAAGCTCCATCAAAGTACATAGACCATCGGGATCCTTCCTCAGGTCCTTCATCCGGTCCAGGTGTCTCACAATCAGTTATCAACATGATATTCTCGTCCGAAAATTCAAAGTTCATAGACTGGTAATCATCCACTGCCTGATGTGCCAAATGGTCTGCCAATACACTTCCCTTGATTGATTTTTGAGTTGTGTACTGGATGTCATACTCAGTCAAGATCATTTGCCATCTTGCTATTCTTTCGGACAAGGCAGGCTTTTCGAAGATATACTTGATTGGATCCATCTTTGATATCAACAGAGTAGTGTGAGTCAGCATATACTGCCTCAGCCGGCGAGCAGCCTATGCCAAAGCGCAACAAGTTTTCTCGAGCAGTGAGTATCGGGTCTCACAGTCGGTAAACTTTTTGCTAAGGTAATAAATAGCATGCTCTTTTCGGCCAGACTCATCATGCTGACCCAACACACACTTCATCGAGTTATCGAGCACTGTCAGATATAAGATCAAAGGTCTCCCTTCAACTGGTGGCATCATAATAGGTGGCTCTTGGAGATACTCTTTGATCCTTTCGAAAGCGGCCTGACATTCATTGTTCCAACGTACCACCTGATCTTTCTTCTGCAGCTTGAAGATTGGTTCACAAGTAGCAGTCAGGTGTGAGATGAATCGGGCAATGTAGTTCAGTCGTCCCAGAAAGCCTCTGACTTCTTTCTATGTCTTGGGAGCTGGCATCTCTTGTATAGCTTTCACCTTGTCAGGGTCCACTTGAATACCTTTGTCGCTTACAATAAAACCTAGCAGCTTACCAGACCTCACCCCGAAGGTGCACTTGTTCGGGTTCAATCTCAGCTTGTACAACTTCAGCCTGTCAAACAGCTTCTGCAGATGGTCAAGGTGTTCTTCCTCAGTCTGGGACCTTGCAATCATATCATCGACGTATACTTCAATCTCATGATTGATCATGTCATGAAACAAAGCAACCATGGCACGCTGATATGTTGCCCCAACATTCTTCAGTCCAAAAGGCATGACCTTGTAGCAAAAGGTGCCCCACTGAGTAACAAAGGTGGTCTTCTCCATGTCTTCGGGAGCCATTTTAATCTGGTTATAACCGGAGAAGCCATCCATAAAGGAGAATACCTTGTGTTGAGCAGTGTTGTTAACCAGAACGTCAATATGAGGTAGAGGGAAGTCATCCTTAGGGCTCGCCCTGTTCAAATCCCTGTAGTCAACACACATTCAGACCTTACCATCTTTCTTCGGCACTGGAACCACATTGGCCACCCACTGAGGGTAAGAAGTAACTGCTAGAAAACCGGCGTCAAACTGTTTCATAACCTCAGCCTTGATTTTCTCAGACATCTCTGGGTGCATGCGGTGAACTTTCTATTTCACTGGGGGGTAATCTTCCTTGGTGGGCAGGCGATGAACCACAATATCAGTATCCAACCCAGGAATATCTTTGTAACACCAAGCAAAGATCTCAACATAGTCACACAACATCTGAATCAACCGTTGTTTCACACTAGGCTCCAGATTGGCACCAACCTTGACTTCCTTCTTGTCTGTCTCAGTACCCAGATTCACTGATTCCACTGGCTCTTCATGTGGCTGAATAGCCCTTTCTTCCTGGAGTAGAAGTCTTGCAAGTTTACTAGGCACTTCGCAATCATCTTCACCTTCGTCTTCGGCTAAGTTGATCGTATTTTCGAAGTCATAACCGGCGGTAGCAGAGTCGTTACCAGTGAGATCCAGAGTGGATGTGGACCTGTATACGTGAGTGTGTGTAAAATAGCTGTTTTGCAATATATAATAAAGAAAGACAAGGAGCGCAAGATTTGAAATGCAAGAACGTCCAATGCTTTTATTAATGACATATGAAAATTACACACAAAAGCCCTCACAAATGAATCCACGATGCCCCACGTAAGACACCGGGCCATAAAGTTTCAAAACATTGTCTATTACAATTTCAAAACAAAAAGTTCATTACTGGGTAACAAAAGTAATAGGGATGAAGTCCTTTGCTGTCCAGTTGCTTGGTCCACCGTCGGTCGTAGGATAGATCCAGCTGTCGAATTCAGACTCTTCCACATCATCTTCAATGGCATTCACTCCCGAGTTGCTGATGAACACGGGAGGTCTTCCGATCCTTGCACTTCGAACAGCCCTTTGAGCTTCTGCAGTGAAACCCAAACCAAATTTGTTAGTCTTCTGTGTAAAATCAGGGAGTCGGCCCCAATTTGCACACTCACCCTTCTCAATAACATCCCGAACATCTTTTAAGGAAGCCATCTTCATAGGAGAATCTTGAACCACAGTCTCAACTGATGCCAGTGTCTGGGGAACCTCTTCAAAGTGCTGAAATGGGGTCTCAATGAACTCCCCATCCATCTCTACGTATCTGAATGAGTTGAGGTGGCTGACCATGTACTCTTCCTCCCCTTGTACTGTCACAATCTTCCCTTTGACCGGGTACTTCAACTTCTGGTGGAGCGTTGAGGTTACGGCCCCAGCTTTATGGATCCATGGACGACCCAACAAACAAGAGTAGGATGGCCGAATGTCCATCACATAGAACGTAGAATTGAAGACCTGATAACCAACTTTAATTGGAATATCAACTTCACCGTGCACCATCCTTTTAGACCCATCAAAGGCCCCGACAACGATGTTACTTGGTTTTAGCTCTAACCCTTTGCAATCCAACCGGTCTAGAGCTTTTTTGGGCAAGACGTTCAATGAGGAACCAGTATCAACCAATACATGTGCAAGAGTAGTACCCCTGCATTCAATGGAGACATGCAAAACATCGTTATGATTTTTCCCTTTGGTAGTCAAATCGGCGTCGGAGAAACCCAAACCATTATCAGCAGTTAAATTGGCCACACAATTGGTAAACTGATTATCCGATGTCTCTTGTGGCACGTGGGCAGTCTTCAGGAAGGTAATCAGAGCCTTGGCATGGGCCTATGAGCACAGCAATAGTGACAACATAGAAATCTTGGATGGGGTTTGCCCCAGTTGCTCAACTACGTTGTAATCACTCTTCTTAATAATCTTCAGAATCTCTTCCATCTCCTGTTTGGAAGCTTCAACATTAATTGTCTTCGGTGCCTCCGTCTGGGCAGGCACATCAGTGGTGATCCCTTTGCCCCGAGCGTCATATGACTCGATGACAGGGGTAGGACTAGGAACTTGATTAGGAATGGCAGTAGGTACACTTGCAGGTGTAATGACAACATGTCTTCGGGCTGTTGGTGGAGCAATATCAGGTGAGAAAAGTCTTCCGCTGCGGGTGACTTTAGCAGGTCCAGTAATGTTGCTGACGCCGGTATCAGCATCCAACTCTAGCTTAACTCCATGAAAATAAACTTCAGCCCCATAGTGCCAAGGGACAGCTTTGTCAGAGGTGTAGGGGATGGGCCCCGGAACAGTGATAATCACAGGTGCGATTTTCGGAACAGATGTAATTCTAACAGGCTTCCTCGAGGGAGCCTTGGAAGAATTATCGAAAATGGTAATGATGGAGACTTCTTCAGTAGGAATGGAAGGAACAACAGTCTTCTCAAACAGGATCTCCTTACTATCCATCAGGTTTTGGATACCTGACTTCAAGAATGGGAAACCGGTAGGTAAAACAAAACACATATGGCAACCTTCGTCACAACCCGGAAATAAACCGGCTAGCAACAGGTTCTTCTTGACAATCATCAGAGGGGTAACAATGTCATCCACAAAAACTACAAACAAGTCTTCCTCTACAGCATTCACTCCATGTTTGGGCATGGGAGCAGTCACAACATTAGGCCTCTCGGGCGCCTCGAACTCAATCTCCTTTGCATCAATTAAGTCTTGTATCTTTTTCTTCAAAGCCCAACAATCATCTGTATTATGCCCCAGGCTATCGGAGTGATAAGCGCAACGGGCGTTAGGGTTATACCTTGGTGACGTTGTATTTGAATTCTTTGGGGCTTCCCTTAGAGTTACCAGATTAGTCTTCAGCAACTGTGGCAGAATTTGAGATAAGGTCATGCTGAGACGAGTGAATTGCCTCTTAGGTCTCTCGTCCTTTTGTTGATTGTTGTACCGAGGAGCACCAGCAGGTTTTGAAATAACAACCGCGTTGACAGCTTAGCGGTGTTCAGGTCTACTCTGTCTTTTTGCACTGTAGATAACACTGGACTCTTTCTTAAACGACTTCTTCTCGGTGCTTGATGAAGCACCCTTCTGTATCTTTCCAGCCTTAATACCAGCTTCAATCCTCTCACCAGTCAAAATAAGATATGTAAACCCAGCTGAAGAGCTTCCAATTAGATGGTTGAAGAATGGACCAGACAGGGTCCCTAGAAACATATCAACAAGTTCCCGATCAGCTAAGGGTGGTTGTACCCTTCCGGCGAGGTCTCTCCACTTCTGGGCATAATCTTTTAATCCTTCCCATGTTCCCATTGACATACCCTAGAGCTGGGTACGCGTAGGAGCGAGGTCGGAGTTGTACTGATACTGCCTGTAGAATGCAGTAGCCAAATCTTCCCAACTGCGGACACTGGCTCTGTCTAACTGATAGAACCACTCAAGCTGAGTCCCTGAGAGACTGTCTTGAAAGAAATGGATCCATAAGTTCTTATCAGTAGTGTAAGGATGGATCTTCCTCACATATGACGGGAGGTGCAGATTCGGACAGGAAACTCCGTCATACTTGGCAAAGGCTGGTGCCTTGAATTTATGGGGAATCACCACCCCAGATGATAGACGTAGATCTCCAAAGTCCAGACCGGGCACCTTCTGAATTTCCATAGCGCTTAAACGGTATTCCAGTTGTTTGTACTTATCCTCAGCAGGAGGATACTGTTCTTCATCGTAGTTCGTCTCGTTGTCGGAGACCACAGGGCTAGGAGCCCTCCTTTCTTGTGGACTATCTTTCCCTCCAGATGAGGTGGTTAGATCAACTTCATTCTGTAGCCTGTTCCCAAACCTGTGTCCTGTGTTAAACAGGATGGTCCTCTTTTTCTTCTTCTTCTTCTCTTTCAGAATCAAGGTCTTCAGGTCCTGCTGACCCTTGGCTAGATTCATGAACAACTCTTGAAATTGGGCATTCTGGGCTTGGAGGGCCTTGATAGCTTGCTCAATTGAAGGTTCAGTAGACATGATGATTGCTGAAATAAACAGCGAAGAAGATAAGAGACCTGTAAAAGGGTACCTATTTATGAAGTGCATGGGATGAAATGCGTATGATTTATGATTTCAAAGACAATCAGGATTCAAATTTGTAAACAAGAAAGGAAACATACTTTATTAGATTTAAACTTCAAAATTTAAATTGTTCAACAAATTGCCCTTAAGGCGTTACAAGAATGGAAATACTGAAAAGTAAACAAAAAACTGGAAAGGAAATCATCAAAGGTCCATCAATGCTCCCATGGTCTCTTCTTATCAGTGCGGACATAGTCGTTGAGAATCCGCTCATTCTCTAACTGCCTGGTCAACCTCTAGATCTTTTGCTCTTACTCGTTGAACTTCTCTCGATAAGAATCCCGTTCTTCCCGCAGTTGCATCCAAGATCTCTTCAGTGCCCCAATGTCAGTGGGCATGTAAGGATGGAGAATGGTTGGAAGAACCCCTTCTTCACTAGCAACTTCAAGAGTGACAGGCCGGACGGCCTCATATGGCATACCTAGATTCTGGGCATGGATGCGGACCCATATGAGATATGGCTCCATTGGCAGAGAAGTCTTTGGGCCCAGCTCATGTGGATCAGATTGGTGAACTCTGTCCCAAGCCCTTATGAATCTACGACGTTGCTCGTCGCTATCCCCTTAAAAATCAAAGATGATATGAGGCATCAGCATCTCATGAGGTCCTTCTCTTCTGGCTCTTCCAAACTGACGGAGAGCTAAGCATGGGTTGTAAGAAATTCCTCCATGGGTTCCTAGCAGGGGAACATTGGGATACTCTCCACAGTGATCAATGATAGTCACCTCATCCATACCCTTGAGAGTCCAGATAATGTCATTATGAGAAAGAGACATCACCCTATAAGCCCAACCCATTCCTTCTTTGTTTTTCAGTACTGACTTGGGGAGGTGCGAAATAAACCACCTCGACAATAAAGGAGTACAGCACATCAAGGCTCCCCGCTTTCGGGCAGTACGAGCATAGAGCTGATGAAGAATGTCACCCAAGAGAGTGGGTACACGGTTCTGAGAGATGAAGATCTTTATGGAATTCACATCAACAAAAGTGTCAGGATTCGGAAACAGTACCAAGCCATAAATCAAAAGAGCCAGAATATCCTCGAACGCTTTAAAGTCTAGGCTATCCCAGAAGTAATTAGCCTTGCCAACCAAGAACTTAGTCAGAAAACCCTTAGCTCCACTTCTAGTCTCCCAATTAGCCATTACCTCTTCTTTGGTCAAATGGAGGGCTGCAGCAATTTCTTCAGGCCTAAGAGTCTTCTCCCAACCAGTAAATGGAGTCTGCTCCAGAACAGAGATACCGAGAAGTTCAGAGAACTCTTCTAGGGTAGGAACCAGTTGGAAGTCCTGGAAAGTAAAACAATGGTACAACGGGTCATAAAACTGGACCAAGACACTCATCATTTGTTTGTCCAATTTGGAGGTGACCAAACTGAGAAGAGAGCCATGCCTCTTGATGAAGGAAGTAGTGTCAGGCATCTTGGCAACCAACTCTTTAAGCAAGGTAGGGACTTGGACAAAGTTGATCCGAATAGTATTCTTACGCATGGGCATCATGATGACCTACAAAACAGAGAAAAGATGAAACCCTCCTGTCTTTGAAATAGGTTAGTCCTTATGCAAGATGTATGCAATGTTATGATGTCATGATGTCATGATAGTAAGGACACCACAAGTATCCACAAATAGCAAACATGGTAAAGGAACACAAGTCACACTGAGAGCCCTTAGATTTCAGACTGGCATGGAGCTTAGGTACTACCCTCTTTCAGTTCAGTTGGTTTAAACCTATCCTGAAAATAGTAACTGGGTTCTAGAGGATCTCAATATCACTGACTACCCTCAATCGGTCATAATTCCAGTTTAGCAACCTTTTCTTGCGGCCAGAATCATCGTGAGAGTTTAGTCTCAATCAGTGTAGCATACTGCTACTGTTCTATGGCCAAGTTGGTCAATTTAAGGTTCTAAGGTCAGTTGGTGCTTAATGACCCCTTAGAAGACCCATATTCTCCTCATTCCAACACAAGGGATATCGGTACAGACTAAAGTGCCACACCAACGTAGCTACTGCTTCATCTGTATCGGTCTACGCCGTACATATCCCTCACAGTTTATTGCTACTTACCTAAAGGGTACCCCCAGATCTGAGTTAGGATCTATAGAACTCCGATACAAACCCACAAAATTAAAGCATACAAAACATACAATTGAAAACACAATGATCTAATCCTAAGATACACCTCACTTATTAGAGTCCCCAACAGAGTCGCCAGTTCTGTGATCGGTGGGAAGAGAACTGACTGTTTTGGAATGCTGGTTCGCGTTTGCGTTTGTTTTCGCAAAATGTCACGGTAAGCAAGAGTCGCCACCGTCTTTTATTTTATCCAACAAGGAAAGGACAAAAGCACAGAAAAAATTCCTTTTTGAGATATTTCTCGGGTTCGAGAGGTAGATTATAGAAAGGGAAGGTATTAGCACCCTTTCTATCTGTGGTTATCCATGGGCTCTTAGGTACTTGCTCATCGTGTTTTCAAAAGTTTGCTTTTCTTTGTGTTTGTGGGTTTGAAAAGAGTTTTTATTTTGAAGAGAATGTAAGTGCGAAAAGTTTTGTTTTGTTTTAAAAGGAGAAAGTACTTAAGAACCATCTACCTACTCGAAAAAGGAATTAATCTGTACAAGTGTCCTTTAGACAATGCTATCCCACTATTGAGGAGTAGACAGCATCGTCGTTGGAGTTTTCGGGTCAATTCGATTAAGGGACATGTGGTCACTAAAGCAATGTTAGGACGCCTTAGCGGTAACCCTAATATCCTAGATCATTTTTCCGAGGCAACCGTTTCGAGGAAACTATGATCTTTGGACAAGAGGGCGACCTCTAAAGTGACCTATACTCAATGACCGCGTTCGAGGCAACCAAGTGAGGCGTACCCTAAGAGTGGCATGTGCAAGTGTGTTAGTTCGGTTAATTTTATCTGTACATGTTATGGGTGAGCCATATTTATTTTAGGTTAAAGATTGATCTTGTCATGCATTGCCTATTTATCAAACATCTAACAGTTAATATTGTACGAAAATTAAATTGCGGGAAATTAAATCTACACTATTACAAGGCGTCGGGTATTTACATCGCCAAAAACAAACCCTTTAATTTAAATTGCGGAAAATAAAAATAAAGCGATAAATTAAAGTCCTATTAAAACTATTACATGCCGGGAAACAATTACAATATTGGATCAAATGATACGCGTGCAAGAAATTAAATCGGCGCATTTGTAGGGTTTTGGCCCTTATTGAAAGCAAACATGTTTTCGTTATTTTGAATTAAAAGAAATTAAAACTAAGTTACTTAATTAATTAAAAAATATATTTTTTGGGTTTTTTATATTTAAGGAAATAAAATAAGAATGATTAAAATTATTAAAAAAACCTAATTCTACATTGATTTTAATTTATTGCAAAAATATTAATGTTAAACCTATTTAAAACTAAATGAATTAATTAATGTTTATTTACAAAAATAAATAATAAAATTAATAATAAAAATAATATTTTTATGCTTTCTGATTTTTATTAAGAAAAATATTAATTATTTGGTTAGTAATTGATTAAGAATAAAAATAAAACAAGTAAATAAATAAAATATTAAAAGAAAAGAAATAACCAAAAGGGGGGTGCTGGGCCCAATTTGAGTGTGAAAATAGCATTTCTGAGGCCCAATATGTCCAAGCCTTGTTTGACTTTCAGGGTCTCATGCACGCCTGTGGACTAGAGTGTATGGTGAGCTTGCAGTTTTGACCAATGGATCTGATCTGAAGCCACTTGGCAAGTATCTGGACAAGGGCATATGGTGAGCCTTGCTTTGAGCGCTGCATGGAATTGCCTGAAAATAAAATGCAATAAAGTTTTGGGGGACCTGGGATTCGAACCCAGGTCCCAATGGTTTTTCCAACCATGCTTCTACCAACTGAGCTGTGTTGCTTTCTTGTTAATAAAAAAAACGCTAATCATTATATGAGAAAAGTAAGCAATATACTGGAAAATAAAAAAAACGCGCTAAACATATTTGAACTTGCCAATGATGACAAGCCACATTGTCATCTTCTCTAAATGGTCCTGGTTTGTTTCCTGTGGATTTGGTTCCGTATCAAAATTCGTGGCATCATCCTATAATGCATT
This sequence comes from Vicia faba, assembly GCA_948472305.1. Taxonomy (NCBI): domain Eukaryota; kingdom Viridiplantae; phylum Streptophyta; class Magnoliopsida; order Fabales; family Fabaceae; genus Vicia; species Vicia faba. The sequence continues at coordinate 104,279,352 of OX451736.1, forward strand.
CTAGGTCACAAAAATGCAAACCAAACCCATCATCATGTTTGTCTCATTCTCCTAAATCCATCCATGGCCATGACTTGTCTTGATTTCACCTATAATTAAAACGCCTAAAAACAAAGCAAGAAAACCCTAGGTTCGGGCATTACAATACAGGCTATGAAAACAAAATCGAATATTGCAAAAAGCTTAGAAATCATACAAGGAACAAGAATATGCTAATGCTTTGTCAAAAAGACGCAAGAATGAGGAGTTATGTTTTCGTGTACAGAGGCATATTCGTGAGTACTTACAGTGCATTGCAGGGAAGGAGAAGGCTTGGTTTTGATTCCAATCGCTTTAGAGGATGGCAGTCAAGAACACCACGTTGAGTTTTGGTCTTGAAAACGTCCCTAATGTGGATTTTGATCTTCACTTTTTCAAGCTTTTTCTCAAAGTTTGTTTGGCTGTTTCTTGGAGTTTTTGGTCGTGTTCTTGATGTGTATAGCTTGTGTATGTATATTGGAAGCAATTAGGTTAAAAACTTGGGCTTGAATCCATGGGAATTGAAGAATTGAGATATGATTTGATCTTCCATTATCAAGTTTCCAAAAATGCCTCAAATCAAATATTTTATGCACTACAATGCTTGATACGAATTTCATTATGTGAATCATGATAATTGAAAGCTGTAATGATCACAAAGATCTCATTCCATCAATTTTTAGATTCTATTTGAATTAATATTGATTTAAAATGAATTAAATCAACAAAAATTAAATAAAATATAAAAATAAATGATTGGTCATGAAATTTAAGATAGGACACGTGTGTGGTGTGACAAGACCAAATCAAGTGGAAAAAAGTGGTCCCTTTTGTCAAAAATTGGAGTTTGGAGGATAGTTGACTTTTGGCAATTTTGGAAAAATGCCCAACTTCAACAAAGCATAACTTCTTCAATTTTGAACTTTTGGAAGTGTTCTTGGACTTTTTAGAAACCTTGAGATGTCCTATAATAAACACTTTTGGTCTCATCTCATTTTGATATTCCATGCTCAAGTTATAAGCTTTGGAAAAAAGTGTTTTTGTTGACTTTCAAAAATGACCTATAATGTCCAAATTTGTAACATCTTGTGAGAGCATTTCTTGATCTTGGGGTGTGAAGATGGATTGTAGGTAATTGCATCCTCTTCAAAATGAGATTTGGATGGGTCATTTCTCATAAAGTATGATAAAGTTATGCTTGGTCAAAGTTGAGTTGACTTTTCCTACAAAACCCTAATTTAGCAACTTTTGAATCTTGATGAATCTTAAGCAATCCTTGATGAATCATGATAAAATTATGAATTATCTTTCAAAATGAGAATGTTGGCAAAAAAATCTTGAGGTTTGACCATTTGTAGGTCACATTTGACTTTTGCCCTAACAGAGTCAATTTTTGGACCTATTGAGCAATTGACTGACCAAACTTTCTCTGCAAGGCTTGAAATTTGACATGGATGAACTTGAGAACATATTAGGACATTGGGGATAATTTGAGACCATTTGGATGTGAGGACCTTGATGCAACACAAAACCCTAATTTTGAATTGACTGCCTTAGGAGGTGATTTGACTGTCCAACTCTTGAGCCATCTTGAACAACTTGGAGAAGATTCTTGACATGTCTTGAGGAATATGAGAGGGAAAATTTTGGGGTACAACACCTACAAACTTTTTGTCCGTCACTATAAACAGAGCATGTTCCAAAATCCTCCATGAGAAATATAAATGACATCTAATGCCATGGTTGGATTCGTCTTGTCCTCCTGAACATGATGGTACCATTCATGAAGGCTAATTTTACCTGCAAGCAAAAACCCTAAAACAGAATCCAAAAACCTAACAATGGAAGTTCACGATTCAGTCCATGAAAATGCAATTGGGTATTATAGAAAGCTTGCAAACATGATGGTGATCAAGAATGTACAATTATTTTATGCTATAGGTGCAAGAATAATGTTATTCGATTTCAAAAAAGAAGCCATGTCGTGGGTGACTTACAGTGCAGTATAAGGCCTGGAAACACTTGCTTTGGATTGCTTTGGTTTGCTGATGACCCCAGGAAACGATTGGAATGGTTCAAAGGTCCTGAAATTGCCTCTAAATGGGAATTCGTCTTTGCACTTTTTCTTAACTTTTCAAGTTTGTGTTCTTGGTGTTGCGCCTCCTTCTCCCCTAGTTTTTGGTCTGCCTTCGTTCTATATGTATCAAGGAATGGATTAGGGTTGATAGAATGTACTCAATCTTCTTCCATTATTGAATTTGATTGTGATTTGATTCTCTTGAATATAATTCCAAAATTGGCCTAAAATCAATCTTTTTGTCCATCCCAATGCCTTGCACGATTTTGATTTGATGCTAGCTGTAATTTAAAACATGAAACAAGCACAAAATCTTTTGTTTTCAATATTTTGGATTTTATATGATTTGTTTTGATTTAAATTGAATTAATTCAAATAAAAATCAAAATAAATAATAAAAACATGATAAAGACAAGTGGCAAGGTCTAGAGCTCGTGGACTATGTTTCCAACTCAAAACAAGTGAAAAAGATTGGGCCCATTTGGCAAAAATTGAAGTTTTAGGCATAGTTGACTTTTGGCAATTTTGCAAAAAAGGTCAACTTTACCAATGCATAACTTCCTCAATTTTGACTCTTTGGAGGTGTTATTGGACTTTTTAGAAAGCTTGAGATGTCCTATAATCAACCCTTTTTGTATCATATCAATTTTATATTTCATGCTCATGTATGAAGCTTTGACAAAAAAGGTGTTTTTGTTGACTTTTCAAAATGACCTATAATGTCCAAATTCATAACTTCTTGTGAGTGCATATTTTGAACTTGGCAGCTGAAGATGGATTGTAGGGAATTGAATCCTATTAAAAATGAGATTTGGATGAGTCATTTCTCATAAAGTATGAGAAAGTTATGCTTGGTAAAAGTTGAGTTAACTTTTCCTGCAAAATCCTAATTTAGCAACTTTTGGTTCTTGATGAATTATGAGCAATCCTTGATGAATCGTGATCAACCCTTGATCAAATGATAAAATATCCTTCAAAATGAGAATGTTGACTAAAAATATTGAAGTTTGACTGTATGTGGGCCACAGTTGACTTTTGCCCTAGCACAGTCGATTTTCAGGCTTTTGAGCAATTAACTGAGCAAACTTCCTTTGTAAGGCTTAAAATTTGACATGGATGATCTTGAGAACATATTAGGACAATGTTGAGAATTTGGGGTACCTTGGACTCAAGTATCTTGATGCAACATGAAACCCTAATTTGAGGTTGACTGCCTTAAGAGAGAGCTTGTCTGGCCAACCCTTGGACTACCTTGAGCAACTTGAGGATCTTTCTTGAAATGTTTTGAGAAATATGGGAGGGAAAATTTTGGGGTACAAAAGTATACAATATAATCTCATTTATTTTGAGAACATTGTTGTACCCCCAAATTTGCCCTCTCATGTTTTCAAAGGTCTTCCCTTACATGGTTGGTCACAAACACTTGCCTAACAAAAATAAAGTTTTTTTGAAGATGAACAAGGTGTCTTTCGATTGGCATATGGGAAAAGTATTCGATTGGGTATCTAAAATACTTCGATACAGGCTTGACTCACCAGTCTTCAATTGGGAATTTGGCACTCTTCGATCGGGCTTTGATTAGTAAGCTTCGATTAGGTGTTTGGAACCCTTCGATCAAGCTTTGGTTTGCAAGTCTTCGATTGAGCGCTGGACCCCCTTCGATCAAGTCAATTTCACAATGCTTCGACTATGCATTAACTACTTCAGGCTTACCTTCGACTCACGAGGAAAGAATCTCCTACAAGTTTGTTTCGATTCACAAAGGAAAAGGCCTCTCAACTTTCCAGCACACCAGGCAAGAGGCTCATTCGAAGAACATGTAAATGACTCATTCGAAGAACATGTAAAGGTCCATTTGAAGAAGCATTCAGAAGGCCCGTTCGAAGGGCACATAAGAAGTCCATTCGAAGGAGGCAACTCAAGACCAATCGAAGAGCATGGCCTGGAGGCATTCGAAAATCAAAGGTGTCCAGGTTCATTCAAGATTCCAAAGAGACATGAATATTTCAAAAAAGGAAATCTTTTAATATGTCTGATTCTTGTCTCATGGATTTAAAGGCCTGGTTAAATGGTTGTCCCTTGCCGTTTTCATGCACCCTCACACTCCTATAAATATGAGGCCAATGACACATTACAGGGGGACGAGGATTTGGAGATGCGCTGCCCACAAACCAACCAAAGGTTATCAACATTTTCATAAGTAATCCAAGCCAAAGCAGCCATTCAACAAAAGTATCCACGCCCAGAAATCCCATATCGAAGATACCCACATCTATAAAGTTCCAAATCGAAGGTTCCAACTACTGGTAAGAGAGGGTAAAATGTCAAACCTTGTATTTACATAACACATCCATATTTGTTGTTTTATTCGATTGTCATTCTAGACAGAATCAAAGGGCTTGGGTTTGGCACCAGGTCATGTTTTTTGTTGCTAACACTTGCTATAGATATAGCCTGAAAAGACCCAGCGCACGCAGGATCGATGGACCTGGGTTTCGATACCCAGGTCATGCGTTTTATTTTGCTAACATATTTTTGCAGATGCAGTGCCTCCACAGGTGATCCTTCAGGCCTTTCCAGTAACCCCCTTCATAGAATCGAAAGGCAGCCTTCTTCCTCTAAATCGAAGCCCACCTTCTCCCTGCAATCGAAGTTTACGCATATCCTTCCCAAACCCAATCGAAGGAGTCAGGAAAGGGTGCAAATTGAAGCTTTCCCCGTCAATTCTCAAGCCCAATCGAAGGCTACTCACACCCATTCCCTAGCTCAATCGAAAGAAGGCCAAAGAAGGGTGAATCGAACGAGTCCATGGCATGGATCGAAGAAGTCTTTTCTCTTCTTTATTTTTACTTTTTACTTGTCTTTCAATTTAGTTATAATAGTTAATTAGGTCTTTACTTTTATCGCTTTATTTTCAATGGGTTTGTTTTTGGCGATGTAAATACCCGACGCCTTGTAATAGCTTAGCTTTATTTTCCGCAATTTATTTTCCGCAATCATTAACTGTTAGATGTTTGAATAATAGGCTATGCATGATAAGATCAACCTTTAATTTAAAATCAACCGTAGCTCACCATAACATGTACAAAAATAAATAAACTGAAAAACAATACACTCGCACATGCCACTCTTAGGGTACGCCTCACTTGGTTGCCTCGAACGTGGTCATTGAGTATAGGAAGTTTTAGAGGTCGCCCTCTTGTCCAAAGATCATAAGTTGCCTCGAAACGGTTGCCTCGGATAAAATGATCTAAGACATTAGGGTTACTGCTAAGGCGTCCTAACATTGCTTTAGTGACCACGCGTCCCTTAAATCGAATTGACCCAAAAACTCCAACGACGGTGCTACCTACTCCTCAATAGCGGGATAGCACTGTCTAAAGGACATTTGCACAGTTTAATTCCTTTTTTGTGTAGGTTGAGGTTCTTAAGTACTTGCTCTTTTGAAAACAAAAACAAAACTTTTTTGCACTTACACCCCTTTCAAAACAAAAACTCTTCTCAAATCCACAAACACAAAGAAAAGCAAATTTTTTGAAAACATAGTGAGCAAGTACCTAAGAGCCCGTGGATAACCACTGATAGAAAGGGTGCTAATACCTTCCCTTTCTATAATCTACCTCCCGATCCCGAGAAACATCTCGAAAAGGAATTTTTCTGTGCTTTTGTCCTTTCCTTGTTGGATAAAATAAAAGATGGTGGCGACTCTTGCTTACCGCGACATTTTGCGAAAACAAACGCAAACGCGAACCAGCATTCTAAAACAGTCAGTTCTCATTCCCACCGATCACAGAACTGGCGACTCGGCTGGGGATATTATATAAGTGAGGTGTACCTTAGGATTAGATCACTATGTTTTCAATTGTATGCTTTGTATGCTTTAATTTTGTGGGCTTGTATCGGAGTTCTATAGATCCTAACCCGGATCTGGGGATACCCTTTAGGTAAGTAGTAGTAAACTGTGAGGGATCTGTTCGGCGTAGACCGACACGGATGAAGCAGTAGCTACGTTGGTGTGGCACCTTAGTCTGTACCAATATCCCTTGTGTTGGAACGAGGAGAATATGGGTCTTCTAAGGAGTCATTAAGCACCAACTGACCTTAGAACCTTAAATTGACCAACTTGGCCATAGAACAATAGCAGTATGCTACACTCATTGAGACCAAACTCCTCACAAAGCAACCTTACCCAGGTTCCTTCTCGGTTCAGATGCGGTTTTACCCAGAATCATCATAAAGCAACCTTACCCAGGTTCCTCCTGAAGTCCCACACCGACTCATCACAAGGAAACCTCACCCAGGTTCCCTCTGCAGTTTTACCCAAACTCATTTCGAAGTAACCCTACTATCCAGGTTCCTTCTCACAGCCCTAATATCCCGGCTTTCATCTCAAAGTAACCCTACCATCCAGGTTCCTTCTCACAGCCCTACTATCCAGGCTTTCATATCGAAGTAACCTTACTATCCAGGTTCCTTCTCACAGCCCTACTATCCAGTCTTTGATCTCTAAGTAACCCTACTATCCAGGTTCCTTCTCACAACCCTACTATCCAGGCTTTCATCTCAAAGTAACCCTACTATCCAAGTTCCTTCTCACAACCCTACTATCCAGGTTTTCATCTCGAAGTAACCCTACTATCCAGGTTCCTTCTCACAGCCCTACTATCTAGGCTTTCATATCGAAGTAACCCTAATATCCAAGTTCCTTCTCACAGCCCTATTATCCAGGCTTTCATATCGAAGTAACCCTACGACCCAGGTTCCTTCCCAAGCCCTACTATCCAGGCTTTCATATCGAAGTAACCCTACTATCCAGATTCCTTCTTACAGCCCTACTATCCCGACTTTCATATCGAAGTAACCCTACTATCCAGGTTCCTTTTCACAACCCTACTATCCAGACTTTCATATCGACGTAACCCTACTATCCAGGTTCCTTCTCACAGCCCTACTATCCAGGCTTTTATATCGAAGTCACCCTACTATTCAGGTTCCTTCTCACAACCCTACTATCCAGGCTTTCATATCGAAGTAACCCTACTATCCAGGTTCCTTCTTACAGCCCTACTATCCAGGATTTCGTATCGAAGTAACCCTACTATCCAGGTTCCTCCTCACAACCCTATTATCCAGGCTTTCATATCGAAGCAAACCAACTATCCAGGTTCCTTCTCATAACCTCACTATCCAGGTTCCTCATCTCTTATCCCCAAACAGCGGTCCACAACACTGTAAGACCGGGACCTGATCAAACACGATTGGTTTCACATTTCCCCAGTAAGTCACGGTGTAGCTTGTACCCTGACCAAATATGAAGTTCACTTCCGCTTCCTCAAGCAGGAGTTATTTCCCCAGTAGAGTAACAGACAACTGATGCTCCTAAAATTCTATTTCTCCCAAGACAGAGACCAACATTTCTCAGCAGATTCCTCCTCAACGATAGGAACATGAATTCTCATCAAAGGAATATCTCGGGAAATCAACATCCTCAGATAGCATCTTTAAGCCCATCTCCGACGATTCTCCGTCATATCTTCCGAATGACGTCTTTAAGCCCATCTCTGGTGACCTTCCGTCATCTCCTTCAAATGGCATCTGTAAGCCCATTCCCGATACTACCTACATAGTCAATCATCATTATAGACGAGTGCAAATTTCTGAGCACTCTAGTGTTCAATCATCTTCCACCTTCAGATCACGAAAGGCAGACAAGCCAATCTAAATCTTCAGGTTTAAGAAGATTGAACAGAGGCAGCTGTTGTACCCCAAAATTTACCCTCTTTTCATTCACGCATATTATTGGTTTTATGGTTATGGAATAAAGGTATATTTATCAAGCTTCTTCAGGTTACAAGTGACGTTTATTTCGCCAATGGATGTTCTCAGAGTATTTTCCGTGCTGAAGATCGGTTCGCTGTTTTGCAATGATTTGGGGTTCAAAGATTCACAAGTCCAACCCGGCGCATCATATTCAGGTGTTCTTTTGCCAATATATCTCTGATAACGTATTCTCAAATTCAGGTTCGACTCAAGAGTCAATTCTTTAAAGAAGGTCTCCGAATGTGTGAGTTTTCTCGAAGAAATATGGTGAAAAAGTGTGCTGAAAGTGCAATTTTTACGCACTAAAAATTCATAACTTGAAGATCGTGGCTCGTTTTGAACCCGTTCTGGTGGCCAAAATTTCGTATTGACGTTATCTACATTTTCATCTCTCATGGATGGAAGCCAATTTCAATCATAAGGTCTTCAAAAATGCGGATTTATCAAGTATTTTTGTACATAAAATTTGTGACAGAAGTTTATTTGCGTCATGTTCAGAAAATCATAACTTGGTCAATTTTCATCGTATCGAGCTGGTTCCATCACCAAAATTTCAAAAATTGAGTTGGCTAAGTTTTCACATGACGTACTGAGTTAGAACGGTATCCAAAAGGCCTTCGTTTTTTCTCAGAATGCGTGTGACGCGTCGAAAATCCTGAATGCTGAATATTATTTCATCTGGGTCGAAAATTCAAAAATTCATAACTCGTTCAATTTTTATCGGATCGGGCCCATCTCTTTACACAAGGTCACTGACTGAAAGATCTACAACTTTTCTTCCAAAGTCGATACTGGATTATGCTCCGATCAATACCAGTTTTTTATTGAAGAACGTGTCAGAATCGACACTGGAGCCCAAAATAAGTTTGTCTCAGCTGAAACTTCAAAAATTTATAACTAATTCACCATTTATCCGATTGAGCCCATTTTTGGACAAGAGTTAGTTTTCGATATCGGATACATTTTGTTTTCACATTTCAACTTCAAAAATTACACTGAAGCCCCTGCGATTTATCTTGGAACGTGACAGACTCAAGTGAACATTGGAGGCCCAATTGCACATTCAAAGCCCATATCTTTGCTCTAATTTCCATTATATAATCTCATTCTTTTCACACAAAGAAGAAGGACAGAGAAAAAAACATTTACCACAACCCTGTCAAAATATCAAATTCTTTCAAGAATCCTAAAAAACAAGAAATCCTTGTTACAAACCTCCATCTCACTACAAACAAGCCATCCTCGTTACAAATTCACATCTCACTACATACAAGAAATCCTTGTTACAAACCCACATCTCACTTCTTCAGTAAGGGTAAGGCTGGTTTGATCTCCATGATCAAAAGGGTGTAGAAGCATTCATACATGCCATATCGGTTTTAACATTAATTTTTTTCTCCATATATTTGCTTTATTTGTATTTCATAATGTGTCCATGAGATTCAACACTGTAGATTTAGACAGGGTTCCATGCAGGTTATTACAAAACACTGAGGCCAAAATAGAACCACTACCAATGCATGACTCATGGCAAGGCAGACATCCTGAGGAGGCTAAGGGTGTATGGGTTCAACAACCACCCCTATTGGTTTTGGTTTTCTTCATTTCTATTTATCCTTTTACCTATTTTTATTCTTTCTGTTTAAAATCTTTTTCATAAAATTTAACATTTTTCAGAAACCTTTGATTTTTCATAATAAACTCGAATAATTGATTTTAGTTTTTTTTTAATTTTAGCTTTTAAATTAATTTTTGGGTCAACACCCACCCCTGGAAATATGTATAATTTTGCTTATTTTTAACCTTTTGTGCATCATTTCTTTCTCTTTAATATCTTCCTTAAAAACCCTAAATTCATATAAACTCTAATTTCATTTAAATCAAAAACCCTATTAATTGGCAAACTTAACATTTTTTACAAACCCTAATTAATTTAGGTTTTAAACTTTTTTTATTATTATTAACTCTTTTATTTTATAAACTTTTTTATTTATTATTAACTCTTTAATTTAATTAATTAACTTTTTTCTGCAAATTAGGAAAACAATTAGGTTTTAGATTTTCTTAGTAATTAACCCTTTAATTAACCTTTTTTTAACAAATTAGGATTAGGTTTTTGTTTTAGTTAGTAACTGAATTTTTGGCTTTTTTTCATTTATTAATAAATTAAGTTAATTAATTTTTTTATTATTAAAATTAGTTAGAATTAGGTTTTTTAATTAACTTAAAATTATTTTCTACAAAAAAACACCAAAAACTTTAACTTAGAATTTTAGGTTTTAATTTTTCCTTAATTTCTTTTTATTTATTCTTTTACATTTTTATTTCTAGGAACATTGTATAGGTCGCATTGTCAATGTAATAGCGTAGATTTATCTTTTCTCGCATTTTTTTTCTAATTATGTAATTACTTCCGGGATGTAATAGTTTTAGGATTTCTTTTCCGCACTCTTCATTATTATGTAACTGCCCCAAAGCTCTGTAATAGCCTAGGTTTACACTTCCGCCTTTACCTTCTGCTACTATATTTTATGCAATGCTTAGACTAATAGGATTGTATGGAAAGACCGATAAACTAATTGAACATAGCACAACCTAATTCAAAGATAATATATCTGAAAATAAACACTGCTACACACTTGCACTCCTAGGGTACTCCCCACTTGGTTGCCTCGGAAAACAATGGTCATGTCCCTCGAACATAGGGATACCCTTAGCAAAGACCCTCGATTAAAGTCATCATAAATATCATGTTCCCTCAATGTCCCTCGAGTTGCCTACGAGAAATGATCTTGTCCCTCGATGTTGCCTACAAATATATGATAACAGTCCCTTCGAAATGCTAAGGTATCCTTACATGTTGCCTTCAATGACCATTACGTCCCTTTCGATAGTCCCTCAAACATCCAACGACTAGGGTTACCTACTCACTAATAGTAGGATAACACGGTCTAAAGGATAGGAGGAAAAGAACGCCTTTTTTCGAGTAGGTAGATTAGTTCCTAGGTACTTGCTCAAACAAACAAATCTTTTTCACACAAACACTTTTCAAACAAAGTTTTCAAAAACAACTTCGTAACACTCTTGAGGACATAAACAAGGGTTAAAACAAAGTAAAATAAAACTTTTCAAAACAAAGCACACACAAGCAATTTCAAAATGAGCAAGTACCTAAAAGCCCATGGAAAACCATGGATGGAAAGAGTGCTAACACCTTCCCTTTCTATAATCTATCCCCCGTACTCAGAAACATCTTGAAAAAGGTTTTTTCTGTTCTTTTTCCTTTTCCTTTGTTGGATAAAATAAAAGTCGGTGGCGACTCTTGCTTACCGCGACATTTTGCAAACAAAAAACGCAAAACGCAAACCAGTATTAAACAATCGGTTCTGCCACCGTATCACACCATCCATGAATGAGAAGACCTTATGCTAGGCAGTATTATTGACTAAGACGTCAATATGTGGTAGAGGGAAGTCATCCTTGGGGCTTGCCCTATTCAGATCCCTATAGTCTACGCACATGCGAACTTTCCCGTCTTTCTTTGGCACTGGTACTATATTGGCCATCCATTGAGGATATGACGTTCCAGCTAGGAACCCTGCATCAAAATATTTCATTACTTCGGCTTTGATCTTTTCAGACATATCAGGCCTCATGCGACGAACTTTTTGTTTAACAGGAGGGTAGTCTTCCTTCGTAGGCAGACGATGAACCACAATGTCGGTATCCAACCCAGGCATATCTTCATAAGACCAAGCAAATACTTCCACATAATTGTGCAACATCTGGACCAATCTGTTCTTAACATTGCTTTCCAAATTAGCGCCGATCCTGATTTCCTTCTTATCTGACTCGGTACCCAAGTTGATAACCTCTACTGACTCTTCATGTGGTTGAATAGCTTTTTCCTCTTGTAATAGAAGTCTGGCTAGTTCTCCTGGTATATCACAATCTTCCTCGCCTTCTTCTTCGACTTGGTGAATTGGATGTTCGAAATCATTCTTGGCAATAGTAGAGTTGTTAACAATAAGATCCAAAGTGGATGATGATCTGCAAATGTGTGTGTGTGTGTGCGCATGTAAGATACATGGCTATTGAAAAATGTAATAAAGGAAATGAAAGATAATGAACATAAAATTTGAATGCAAAGAGGTCTAATGGTTTATATTAAATGATCATATGATAGATGAACATGATAAAAACCATTAACAAATGGACCAAAGTGCCCCGGGCAAGGCACATGGCTTAAAAGTCGTTGTTTGGAAATAATATTACAGACATAGAGTTCTTGAATTGACAGAAAAAGTAAATAGTAATTACTCCTTAATGAAATAAACATGAGTGAAATCCTTTGCATGCCAATTGTTGAGTTTCCCTTTGGTTGTTGGGTAGATCCAGTCTTCAAAAGCACACTCAACATCAGAGTCTTCTACATCGTTCACTTCATGATTTTTGAGGTGGAGAGGCGACTTTCCAGCACGAGCCCTTCTAACATCTTTCTGAGCCTGGGAGGTGAAACCTAACCCAAACTTGTCTGCCTTGAACGGGATATCGAGGAGTTAACCCCACATCACATTGTTTTGTGATACGGTGGCCAGAACCGGGACTATTTTTTTAGGAATTGCTCGTTTGCATTTTGGGTTTGTGTTTGCAAAATGTCGCGGTAAGCAAGAGTCGCCACCGACTTTTATTTTATCCAACAAGGAAAGGAAAAAAGCACAGAAAAATTCCTTTTTTCGAGATTTCTCGAGTACGGGGGGTAGATTATAGAAAGGGAAGGTATTAGCACCCTTTCTATCCGTAGTTATCTACGGGCTCTTAGGTACTTGCTCATCATTTTCAAAATTTCTTCCTTGTATGTTTATGCGATTTAAAAAGTTTTTGACTTCGATTTAACTCTTACTTCTGTCTTCAAGAGTGTTACGAAGTGTTTTTGAAATCTTTGTTTATAAAGGAGTGTAAGTGTGAAAAAGTTTGTTTAGATTGAGCAAGTACTTAAGATTCTACCTACTCGAAAAAGAGATTTGTTCTATGTTCGTTTCCTTTAGACAAGGCTATCCCACTATTAGTGAGTAGGTAGCACCGTCGTTGGAGTTTGAGGGTCAATTCGAAAGGGACGTACGGTCACTAACGCCATGTTAGGACGTCTTAGTAATAACCCTAATATCTTAGATCAATTATTCGAGGCAACAATTCCGAGGCAACCATTCTGAGGCAACTTTCCGAACGGGACTTTGATCTTTGTTTAGACAAGAGAGCGACCACTAAAACACCCTATACTTAATGACCATTTACCGAAGGCAACCAAATGAGAGTATACCCTAGGAGTGCGCATGTGCGAGTGATTCAATTTCAGATTATTTATCTTTGCACATTTTAGGGTTTGCTAACTGTTTTAAAGTTTTACATACATTCTTGTCATGCATCCCTAATATTCATATATCTAACAGTTTAATATTTTTTCGGAAATAAAAGTGCGGAAATTAAACTACGCTATTACAAGGCTTTAGGTATTTACATAGCCAAAAACAAACCCTTAAAAAATAAAGCGGTAAATGAAAATAAAAGACCTAATTAAACTATTACAACTTGTGGGCAATTACATTAATATGGTAAAAATAATAATAAAGCGCGCGATGAAATTAAGATCGGGAAGAAATTAGGATTTTGACCCTTTCTAACCTAATTAAAAGAAAAAATGTTTTTGTTGTTTTTTTAATTATTTTTGAGAAAAGAATTAGGTTTTTAAATTAAATACACAATTAACTAGCTAATTAAATTAATTAATGAAAATAAATAAATGGCCTACTTTTGTGTTTTTTGTTAAAAAAAAAATATAATTAAGTTAAATTAAAACCCTAATTGTTCTTAATTAATGTTAATTTGTTTACAAAATAATTAAAGTTATCTAAAAATTAAAATCTAATTAAATTAATTAATTTATTGATAAAAAATAAACCTAATTGGATGAAAAATAATATTTTTGTGATTTTTTGATAAAAAATAAAAATTAATTTTGTGTTAGTGAATAAAATAAATAAATTAAATAAAATATAAAGAAAAGGAAAAAGAAACTTGGGCCTGCAAAGTGATTTGAGGGGTGTGTATACAGCAATTCTTGGCCCAAGACAAAGAGGTCCACGTTTGACTTTTTGCATCCAGTGCGTTGCTTTGACTGAGGACTTTGGTGCTCCTTCATTGAGGGCCTCTGGATCTGGCCATCTGGCAGGCTGGATGATGAGGTCACATGATGGACCTTGGCTTTGCACGTGCATTAGATTACCTAAAAGAAAATAATATGAAGAAAGTGGGGGACTTGGGATTTGAACCCAGGTCCTGAAGCATTTTTCACACACTCCACTACCATCTGCGCTGGCTGTTTTATTTGTATATAATATAAAAAATAATTATTATATAATAAACAAACGAAATAATAAAATATTTGTGCAAAAATTCAAATCAGCGAATGGGATGGAGGCATGTATGTCATCTTCCTCCCTGCACTATTGGTAAAAGTCCCAGACTTTTACCTATGGACGTTTGTCCGTCACTATAAACTGGGTTCATTCAAAAATCCTCCACGAGCAATATAAATGACATCTAATGCCATGGATCGAACCGTCTTGTCATCCTGAACATCATGGTACCCTTCATGAAGGCTAATTTTTCCTGTATACAAAAACCCTAAAATGGAACCAAAAAACCTAACAATGACAATTCTCGATTCAGTCTATGAAAATGCAATTAAGTATTACAGAAAGCTTGCAAATGTTCTAAGGATCAAGAGTATATGATTGTTTCGTGCTATAAATAACACAATGATGCAATTCGATTTCAAAAATATATCAATGTCATGGATGACTTACAGCGAGTTTAAGGGCATGAGAATGCTTGTTCTTGATTGGTTTCGCTTGCCTACACTCCCAGGAAGTGATTGGAATGGTCAGGAAGGCCTGTAATTGCTTGCAACTAGGAATTCGATTCAACACTTTTTCTTATTTTTTTCAAGTTTGGTTCTGGTTCTCACACCTCTTTCTAGCCTTGCTTTAGGTCTGCAAATGATCCTTATGTACTAAGGAATGAATTAGGGTTGCCAATATGATCACAATCTTCCTCCATCAATGCTTTTGATTTTGATTTGATACACTTGAAAACCATTCCAAAAGTAGCCTAAAACCAATCTTTTTGTGCACTCCAAGCCTTTACACGAATTCAATCTTATGCTAGCTGGAATTTAAGACCCGAAACATGTACCAAATCTTGAGATTTCAATATTTTGAATTTTCTATGATTTGTTTTAATTTAAAATGATTTAATTCAAATAAAAATCAAAATAAATAATAAAAATAAGATAATGACAAGTGGCAAGGGCTAGGGCTCATGGACCATGTTTCCAACTCAAAATAAGTGCAAAAGATTGGGCCCATTTGGCAAAAATTGTAATTTTAGGCATAGTTAACTTTTGACAATTTTGCAAAAAAGGTCAACTTCAACAATGCACAACTTACTCAATTTTGACTCTTTTAAGGTGTTCTTTGACTTTTTAGAAATCTTGAGATGTCCTATAAGCAACCCTTTTGGTCCCATCTCAATTTGATATTCCATGCTCATGTATGAAGCTTTTACAAAAAGGGTGTTTTTGTTGACTTTTCAAAATGACCTATAATGTCCAAATTCATAACTTCTTGTGAGTGCATATTTTGAACTTAGGAGCTGAATATGGATTGTAGATAATTTCATCCTATTCAAAATGAGCTTTGGATGGGTCATTTCTCATAAAGTATGAGAAAGTTATGCTTGGTCAAAGTTGAGTTGACTTTTCCTACAAAACCTTAATTTAGCAGCTTTTGGTTATTGATGAATTATGAGAAATACTTGATGAATCATGATCAAACCTTGATCAAATGATGAATAATACTTCAAAATGAGGATGTTGACCAAAAATCTTGAAGTTTGACTGTATATAGGCCACATTTGACGTTTGCCCTAGCACAATCGATTTTCAGGCCTTTGAGCAATTGACTGAGAAAACTTCCTCTGCAAGGATTGAAACTTGACATGGATGATCTTGAGAACATATTAGGACATTGGTGAGAATTTGGGATCCCTTGGACTCAAGTATCTTGATGCAATATGAAACCCTAATTTGAGGTAGACTGCCTTAGGAGAGGGCTTGTTTGGTCAACCCTTGGACTTTCTTGAGCAACTTGAGGATCTTTCTTGAAATGTTTAGACAAATATGGGAGGGAAAATTTTGGGGTACAACAGCTGCCCCTGTTCAATCTTCTTAAACCTGAGGATGTAGATTGGCTTGCATGCCTTTCGGGATCCGAAGGTGGAAGATGATTGAACACTAGAGTGCCCAGAAATTTGCACTCACATGAAGTGGTACTTGTCTTGTGATATCGGGAATGGGCTTACAGATGCCATTTGGAAATTGCTGACGAGGGATGGGCTTAAAGATGCCATCCGAAGGAGTGTCGATCGCATAAGAGATTCCTTAGCGAGAGTCAGTATACCTGTTGTTGAGGAGGATTCCGCTGGGGAATGCTGATCTCTGTCTTGAGAGAAATAGAATTTTAGGAGCTTCAGTCGTCCGTTATTCTACTGGGGAATCATCTCTGTTTTTTTGAAAAAAAGTTGAATTTTAGGAACTTCGGTCGTCCGTTATTCTTGTTAAGGAACCGTCTCTTCGTCGAAGAGGTTAAAATAAACTACTATCTGGTCATGATCCAGGCTTCATAGTGATAAGATCGATTGCTATCCAGTCGTAATCCAGGCTTTACAGTGACTTACTGGGAAGATGAGGTTAAACTTGCTATCCGGTTGTAATCCGGGCTTCGTAATTTTTCGATTCTTATCTGGTCGTAATCCAGGCTTCAGAAGGAATTAAGTTGTTATCCGGTCGCATCCGTGCTTCAACTTGAGCTTAGGGCATACTAATATCCGGTCGACTCCGGGCTTCTTAGTAACTGTCCAGGTAAACTGCTATTTGGTCGAAATCCAAGCTTCACAGTGTCTTGTACTATTATCTGGTTGTAATCCAGGCTTCATTCCCTTTATCATTATCTGGTCGTAACCCAGGCTTCACGATGCTTTATACCATTATCTGGTCAAATCCAGGCTTCATGGTGTTCTGTACTGCTATCTGGTCGTAATCTAGGCTTCACAATACCCTACTTCTTATCTGGTCGTAATCCAGGCTTCAGAAGAGATCAAATGGTTATTCGATCATAATCCGGGCTTCCCTTTGGTTTTGGGCCTACTAACATCCGGTCGTAATCCGGGCTTCATAGTGTTTGGCCGAGTAAATTGCTATTTGGTCGTAATCCAAGCTTCACAGTGTCCCTCACTGTTATCTGGTTGTAATCCAGGCTTCACAGTGTCTTTTACCGCTATCTGGTTGTAATCCAGGCTTTATGGTACCTCGCACTGCTATCTGGTCATAATCTAGGCTTCACAGTAACTTGCTGAGCTGTTATCCAGTCGTAATTCGAGCTTCACGGCTCGCTGGGGATTAAACTACTATCTGGTCGAATCCGGGCTTCATAGCTTAGAGATAAACCACTATCTGGTCGAATCCAGGCTTCGTGGTGTTTCATACTGTTATCCGGTCGTAATCCGGGCTTCACAATATACTGTAGAAATCAAGGTACTATCCGGTCGGATCCGGGCTTCATAGCTTGAACTTTGTGAGAATTTGATTGTATCTTTCCTGAAAGGTAAAGGTTAATTGTATGTAATGCATGACATGTATCAAGCAATGATGTTCTTAAAATTAATGAGATTGTGTTGTATAATGCGTATGCATATGTCATGATGTATGGATATGCAAATGTTTTTATGACAATCTCTAGTTGGGGAAAATAAATCCCGGATTGCCGCTGGAGAGTGCAAGAAGTTGAATTCTTTGTTTCCGCCGGGGATAGTGAATGAAGATGATTGTGAGAATAATCCTGCTGGAGAATAAACCGACGAGAAAATGATTCTGTAGGGAAGAGATGCTCTGTTAGAAGACCTGTTGATTTGGAGGAACAACCTCGGCTGGGGATGAATCACCGTTGTTAGCGACAATGAACTCTGTTGGGGATTGAGTTTCTGTTTGTGAAAGACATGAACTCCGCTGGGGATAATTTTCCAATGGCGATTTCACTAAGGATAATCTTTTAGACTCTACTGGGGACAATCCTCCAGACTCTACTGGGGATAATCCTCCAGTGCTGATGATAGATAAACTCTGCTTGGGGAGGATATTGCCGACTCATTCAGCTGGGGAGAGTGGTGTCCTGTTCGGGACTGCTAACATCACTGTCCTTTTCTTAGTCTTCAGGGAGTGAATGTACCTTCAATCATTTTCTCCAACTAGGTCTATCCCTATACCTGGTAGACAGAGCAACTGTATAATTTGGACATTTCTTATTTTCCCCTGTTTCTGATATTACGAGTAATCGTCTTTTGTTTCACATGTAAATATTTATGAGCAGTAATTATTGTCAAATGCATATATCAAAAATGAACCATTGGACGTTCTTGCAAAACAAAACATAAAAAAGGAAAATAATTTGAAATTTCTTTGTGAAAATGAATTGTATTGATTTTGAAATTGGCTTGTAAATAGGCATTTTTGTACAAGAGGCTGACGTCCTAGTAAGAGAACACCATCGAACAATAGAATCTATACAGTGTAAAAGAAAGAAAAACAGCTACGTGAACAATCCCACTGGGTTCTAACTCTGCTATTGTCTTTATATCCTCGAGCATCTCATCACTTTGCTACTTGGTTGAAGGTAGATCAGATTGATTAGCGCCGTCCGAGCTTGATAGTTGATACCGAAGTCTGGTTGCAAGATGATCCAATGAGACATAGTGTTACTCTTTAATCCCTAATTTTTGCCTGGAACGCCCTTTCGGGTTTTCAGTCCACCGGGATACCCTTTTTTTCCCAAGTCGCCTTTTCAGATTTTCGACTTGCCGGGTGTACATGTTTTTTCATTTTCATCCCTTACTTTTTCACGAACCCTTTTGGTTCACCGGGAAGCCCTTATTTTTGCCTAGGCCAGTCAACCTAGCGGGTCTTTGATTATGCATAGTATTTTTTCACTATGTCTGCATTGACGGGGTGAGGAAGGTCGTCACCATCCATGGTGGTTAGAATCATGTCTCCTCTTGAGAAAATGTTCTTAACCACAAATGGCCCTTCGTACGTAGGGGTCCATTTGCCCATGGGATCACCTTGTGGCAGGATGATACGTTTGATCACCAGATCCCCGACTTGATACTCTTGTCGTCTAACTTTCTTGTTAAATGTCTTGATCATCCATTTTTGATACGTCTGACCATGACAAATAGAAGTTAGTCTTTTTTCGTCGATTAAGTTCAGCTGATCAAGCCAGGTCTGGTTCCAGTCATCCTCACTCAAACCTGCATCCTTCATAATCCGAAGAGAGGGTATCTGGACCTCAATGGGTAAGACTGCTTCCATACCATGCACCAAGGAGTAGGGTGTTTCCCCTGTTGAAGTTCGCGCTGAGGTTCGGTACCCATGAAGAGCGAATGGTAACATCTCATGCCAATCTTTATATGTTACCGTCATCTTCTGCACAATCTTCTTGATGTTCTTATTAGCCGCTTCAACAGCCCCATTCATCTTCAGTCGGTAAGGAGAAGAGTTGTGATGCTGTATCTTGAACTGCTTGTAGAGCTCGGTGATCATCGTATTGTTGAGATTTATACCGTTGTCTATAATGATCCTCTCGGGTACACCATATATACAAATCAAATTGTGCCGAATAAACCGTGCCACGACGTTCTTGGTTACTGTAGCAAAGGAAGCTGCTTCAACCCACTTCATGAAATAATCAATTGCTACCAAGATAAAATGATGCCCGTTGGATGCAGTTGGTCTGATCTCACCAATCATATCGATGCCCCACATTGCAAAAGGCCAAGGAGCCGTCAAGACGTTCAGAGGAACTGGAGGTATGTGCACCTTATCAGCATAGACTTGGCATTTATGATAGGTCCGAGAATGCTGATACTAGTCGGCTTCCATGGTGGACCAATAATATCCTGCTCGTAGGATCTTCTTTGCCATGGCGTGTCCACTGGAATGAGTTCCGAAAGCACCTTCATGTAACTCTGCCATGATCCTTTCTGTCTCGTTCTTATCCACACATCGCAGTAAGGTTGAATCATGATTACACTTGTAAAGAATACCATTACTGATGAAGAACTTCGCCGCGAACCTCCTCAGAAACTTCTTATCATTAACAGATGCACCCTCAGGGTACTCCTGAGCCTCAAGATACCTCTTTACCTCATGAAACCAGGGTTTATCTATTACTTCTTTAGTCTCAATATCACAGCAATGTGCAGATTCGTCCAACCTCTCAATGGTAATCTGGGGAGCTTCATTGTCCCACCTGACCTTGAACATAGAAGACATAGTAGCTAGCGCGTCCGCTAACTGATTCTCCTCTCTGGGGAAGTGTTCAAAGGTTATCTCCTCAAAATGTGGAAGAAGCGTCAATACATACTCTTTGTAAGGAATGATATTTGGGTGCTTCGTATCCCACTCGCCTTTGATCTGACTGATCACGAGAGCGGAATCTCTGAACACACTCAAGAATTTAATCCTTAGGTCAATAGCTGCTCGAAGGCCCATAATGCACGCTTCATACTACACCATGTTGTTGGTGCAGCTGAAACATAATCGGGTGGTGAATGGAGTATGACAGCCTTCAGGAGATATGACCATGGCGCCAATGCCATTACCCAATGCGTTTGAAGCTCCATCAAAATACATTGACCACCGGGATCCCTCCTCAGGTCCTTCATCCGGTCCAGGTTTTTCACAGTCAGACACCAACATGATGTTCTCATCCGAAAACTCAAAATTCATAGACTGGTAACCCCATCGAATTGTCGAGTACTGTCAAGTATAAGATCAAAGGTCTCCCTTCCACTGGAGGCATCAGAATAGGCGGCTCTTGGAGATATTCCTTGATCCTTTCAAAAGCGGCCTGACATTCATCATTCCATCTTACCACTTGATCTTTCTTCAGCAGCTTGAAGATTGGCTCACAAGTAGCAGTTAGGTGTGAGATGAATCGGGCAATATAGTTCAGACGTCCCAGAAAGCCTTTGAATTCTTTTTCTGTTCGGGGAGCTGGCATTTCCTGTATACCTTCACCTTTGCAGGATCCACTTGAATACCTTTATCACTAACGACGAAACCCAGCAGCTTACCAGACCTCACTCCGAAGGTGCACTTGTTCGGATTTAGCCTCAGTCTGTACAACTTCAACCTGTCAAATAACTTCTGGAGATGGTCAAGATGTCCCTCTTCAGTCTAGGATCTTGCAATCATGTCGTCAACGTATACCTCAATCTCATGATGAATCATGTCGTGGAACAAAGCGACCATGGCGCGCTGATATGTTGCCCCAGCATTCTTCAATCCGAACAACATGAATTTGTAGCAAAAGGTACCCCACTGCGTAACGAAGGTTGTCTTCTCCATGTCTTCGGGAGCCATCTTAATCTGATTGTAACCAGAAAAACCATCTATAAAGGAGAAGATCTTATGTTGCGCGGTGTTGTCGACCAGAACATCGATGTGACGGAGTGGGAAATCATCCTTGGGGCTTGCCCTGTTCAGATCCCTATAATCCACACACATCCGTACCTTACCATCTTTCTTCGGCACCGGAACCACGTTGGCAACCCACTGTGGGTAAGAAGTAACTGCTAGAAAACCGGCATCAAACTGTTTCATGACCTCAACTTTGATTTTCTCAGACATCTCTGGGCGCATTCGGCGAACTTTCTGTTTCACTGGAGGATAATCTTCTTTAGTTGGCAAGCGGTGAACCACGATATCGGTATCCAACCCAGGCATATCTTCATAATACCAGGCAAAGATCTCAACATAGTCATGCAGAATCTGTATCAGCCATTGCTTGACGCTAGACTCCAGATTTGCACCGATCTTGACCTCTTTCTTGTCTACCTCTGTACCCAGATTTACTGTTTCCACTGGCTCTTCATGCGGCTGTATGACCCTCTCTTCCTGAAGTAACAGTCTAGAAAGTTCCCTAATCACTTCACAATCATCCTCACCTTCGTCCTCGGCTTGGTTGATCGGACTTTCGAAGTCATAACTGGCAGTAGCAGAGTCGTTATCAGTGGGATCCAGAGTGGATGTAGACCTGTATATGTGAGTGTGTGTAAAATAGCTGTTTTGCAAGATAGAAAAGAAAAAACAAGGAGCGCAAAATTTGTAATGCAAGAAAACGTCCAATGCTTTTATTGATGATATATGTAAATGACACATAATAAGCCCTCAAACAAAGCCACGGTGTCTTGGGCAAGGCACCGGGCCGTAAAAGTTTCAAATTGTCTGTTACAAAACTCAAAACAAAAGTCTTATTACTGTGTAATAAAAGAAATGGGTACAAAGTCCATTACCGTCCAATTGTTAATCCACCGTCGATAGTCGGGTAAATCAAGCTGTCAAAATCAGTCTCTTCATCGTCATCTTCAATCGCATTCACTTCTGGATTAGTGATACGCGGGGGAGGTCTTCCAATTCGCGTACGCCGAACAACCATTTGAGCTTATGCAGTAAAACCCAAACCAAACTTGTCAGTCTTGTGTGCAAAGTCAGGGAGTTGGCCCCAATTCGCACACCCACCTTTTTCAATAACAGCCCGGGCATCCTTGAGGGTAGCCATCTTCATTGGAGGATCTTCAGCAACAGTCTCAGTCGATGCCAGAGTCTGGGAGACTTCTTCAAAGTTTTGACACGGGGTTTCAATGAACTCCCCATCCATTTACACATACCGAAAAGAGTTAAGGTGGCTCACCATGTACTCTTCTTCTCCTCGTACTGTAACAATTTTCGCCTTCACTGGGTATTTCAGCATCTGGTGGAGCGTAGAAGTTACTTCCCCAGCTTTATGGATCCACGGGCGACCCAGCAAATAAGAATAAGATGGTCGAATGTCCATCACATAGAATGTAGACGCAAAAGTCTGAGAACCTACCTTAATAGGAACATCCACCTCCCCATGCACCATCCTTTTAGACCCGTCAAAGGCCATAACCATAATATTACTCGGCTTGAGTACTAACCCTTCACAGTCTAACCGGTCTAACGCTTTCTTGGGTAAAACATTCAACGAGGACCCAATGTCCACCAGCACGTGAGCTAGAGTAGTGCCCCTGCACTCGATTGAAACATGTAGAGCGTCATTATGATTCTTTCCTTTGGCAGTCAAATCTGCATCGGAGAAACCCAACCCGTTATCAGCGGTCAAACTAGCCACACAGTCTTTGAACTGATCAGTGGATGTTTCCTACGGCACATGCGCAATTTTCAGGAAAGCAATCAGAGCCTTAGCACAGGCTTCTGAGCACAGCAATAAAGACAACATATAGATCTTTGACGGGGTTTGCCCCAGCTGTTCGACTATGTTGTAGTCTCTTTTCTTGATGATCTTCAAAATCTCCTCTATCTCCTGTCTAGAGGCTTCAACAGTAATTTTCTTTGGTGCCTCCGTCTGGGCAGGCCCACCGGTGATCCCTTTGCCCCGAGTGTCAGATGACTCGGCGACAGGGGTAATGATTGGAACACGAACAAGGACAGTAGTATATGTACTGGCAGGTGTAATAGCAACAAGCTTCCGAACAGTTGGTGGGGAGATCTCAGGAGAGAAAAGTCTTCCGCTTCGAGTGACTTTGCTAGACCCAACAATATTGCTGACATCAGTATCAACCTCTTCAACTGTCAAGTCTTGTTTAATCCCATGATAATACACATCGGCCCCGTAGTGCCACGGGACAACCTTATCCGACGTGTAAGGGATAGGTCCAGGAACAGTAATGATCAAAGGAGCAACTCTCGAAACAGATGTAATCCTAACAGGCTTTCTCGAGGAAGCCTTGGAAGAATTGGCGAAAATGGTGATTATGGAAACATCTTCAATAGGAATCAATGGAACCAAAGTTTTCTCGAACAAGATTTCTTTGTTATCTATCAAGCGTTGAACACCTGACTTCAATAGATGGCAACCAGTAGGCAGGATGGAACATGGGTGGCAACCTTCGCCACAACCCGGAAATAAACCGACCAATAATAAGTTCTTCTTAACGGTCAACAACAAAGTAGAAATGTCTTCCACAGAGGTTACAAACGAATCATCATCCACAACATTTACTCCATGATTGGGCATAGGAGCAATCACGACATTAGGCTTCTCCGACGCTTCAAACTCGATCTCCTTAGCATCAATCAGATCTTGTACCTTATTTTTCAAAGCCCAACAGTTGTTTGTATCATGCCCCGGGCTATCAGAGTGATAAGCAATGCAGGCGTTTGGATTATACATCAGTGATGTAGTACTGGGATTCTTTGGAGCCTCCCTCAGAGTCACCAAGTTCGTCTTCAACAGTTGCGGAAAAATTTGAGATAGAGTCATGTGAGCCGAGTATATTGTCTTTGCGGCCTCTCTACTCTTTGCTGATTGTTGCATTGTGGGGCAACAATTGGTCTTAAAATTACCACCGCATTAACTGCTTGGCGGCGTTCGGGTCGATTTTGGCTCCTCAAGCTGTAAACTGCACTAGATTCCTTCTTGAAAGGCTTCTTCTCTGTACTTGACGAATCACCTTTCCGTATCTTGCCACTCTTGATACCGACTTCAACTCTCTCCCCAGTCCTAATCAATTCAGTGAACCCAGACGATGAACTACCGATCAAATGGTTGAAGTACGGACCACACAAAGTCCCAAGAAACATATCCACCAACTCCCTATCAGCCAGAGGGGGTTGTACTCTTCCAACAAGATCTCTCCATTTCTGAGCGTAGTCCTTAAAACTTTCTCTCGCACCCATAGACATACCCTAAAGTTGGGTACACGTGGGAGCAAGGTCGGCATTATACTGGTACTTCTTGTAGAAAGCAGCAGCGAGGTCCTCCCAGTTACGAACATTAGCTCCTTCTAGTTGATGAAACAATTCAAGTTGAGTCCCTGACAGACTATCTTGAAAGAAATGAACCCAGAGGTTCCTATCAGAAGTATATGGTTGAATCTTTCTAACATACGAGCGGAGGTGTAACTTCGAGTAGGAGACCCCGTCGTACTTAGCAAAGACATGCTCTTTAAACTTGTGTGGGATCACCACCCCAGATTCCAAACCTAAATCCTCGAAGTCCAACCCAAGTATCTTCTGGATCTCCAGAGCACTTAGCCGGTCTTCAAGTTGTTTATATCTATCCTCGGTAGGAGGATACTAGTCTTCATCAAAATCAGTGTCATTGTTTGAAACCACAGGACTAGGATCCTTCCTTTCTTCTTGATTCTCTCCCCCTCCAGATGAGTGAGACAAATCAACTTCTTCTCACAACCTGTTCCAAAATCTGTGACCCATATTCAGGAGGACCGTCTTCTTCTTCTTCTTTTTGTCCTTCAAGATAAGAGTCTTCAAATCTTTCTGCCCCTTGGCCAGGTTCAAGAACATTTCCTGGAGCTGAGCATTCTGAGCTTGAAGAGCCTTAATAGCTTGATCATTAGGAGTTTCAGAAGACATGATTGCTGAAATAAACAGCGAAGAAGATGATAAACCTGTAAGGGTACCTGTGATGAGGTGCATGGAAATGGAATGTGTATGAAATGATTTCAAAGACTTTAGGTAGATTCAAATTTGTAAACCAAAATAAAACACACTTTTATTAGATTAAAAACTTGAAACAATGTTTAACTAATGCCTTTAAGGCGTTACAAAAGAAATACTGAAAAACAAATCTAAACTAGAAATAGCAAAAGACATCAGCGCTCCCATGGTCATTTTCCTTTCGTGCTGACATAATCGTTGATTGTCCTCTCAGTCTCCAGCTGCCTTGTAAGCTTCAGGATCTTCCGTTCCTGCTCATGATACTTCTCTCTATAAGTATCCCTTTCTTCCCTCAACTGGATCCAAGATATCTTTAATGCCCCAATATCAGTAGGCATGTATGGATGGAGGACCGTATGAGGAACCCCTTCTTCATCATTATGCTCCATAATTACGGGTAGAACGACTTCATATGGCATCCCTAGCTTTTGAGCACGGGCTCGAACCCACCGGAGATACGATTGCATTGGGAGAGAAGTCTTCATTCCTAGCTCATGTGGATCAAACCTATTCACTCGGTCCCAAGCTCGTATAATTCTGCGGCGATGTCCCTCAACATCCCCTAGAAGTCAAAGACAATGCCTGTAAGTAGCAGCTTATGAGGACCGTCCCTTCGAGCTCGTTCAAACTGTCGTAAGGCCAGACAAGGATTATAGGTTATTCCTCCTCTAATTCCAAGCAATGGAACATTGGGGTATTCTCCTCACCGATTAATGATAGCTACTTCTTCCATATCCTTAGTGCTCCAAAGGATGTCCGTATGAGCAAGGGACATGATTCTGTAAGCCCAACCCATACCTTCCTCATTCTTCAATACAGATTTGGGGAGGTGAGAAATAAACCACCTCGCCAGCAACGGTGCACAACACATAAGGGTTCCCCTTCTCCGAGCAGTACGGGCATAAAGAGCATGTAGAATGTCACCTAAGAGAGTGGGCACTGGATTACGGGACATGAAGATCTTGATTGTGTTCACGTCGACAAAAGAATCTGAATTTGGGAACAGAACCAAGCCATAGATGAGGAGTGCCAGGATGTCTTCAAATGCTTGAAAGTCCAAACTGTCCCAGAATTATTGAGCTTGATCAATCAAGAACTTAGCCAGGAAGCCTTTAACCCCACTCTAAATGTCCCAGTTAGACACTACATCAGCCTTTGTTAGATGGAGGGATGAAGCAATATCCTCTAGCCTAGGAGCTATCTCCAAACCTGTAAAGGGTGTCTGCTCTAGAATAGAAATGCCAAGTAAATCAGAGAACTCCTCCAAAGTAGGGACCAACTGATAGTCTGGGAAGGTGAAACAGTGATGCAATGGGTCAAAGAACTGGAACATGACACTCATCATTTGCTCATCCAACTTGGAAGTGACCAGGCTGATGAAATGACCACGTCTTCTAACAAAGGACGAAGTATCAGGAACCTTTAAAACCAACTCTCTAAGCTGAGCAGGTATCTGCACGAAGCTGATCCGAATGGTATTTCTGCGTATAGATGCCATGATCTGCAAAACAGAACAAAGATGAATCCCCTTGGTCTTTGAAATGGTTAGTCTAATGAAATATGCATGCAATGTCATGATGCATGATGTCATGATATAAACACACCACAGGTATCACAGATAGCAAACATGGTAAGGGAAAACAAGTCACACAATAGCCCTTAAATTTCAGGCTGGCATGGAGTTTAGGTATTACCCTCTTTCAGTTTAGTTGGTTCAACCTATCCTAGAAATAGTAACCAGGTTCTAGAGGATCTCAATATCACTAACCATCCTCGATCGGTCATAATTCCAGTTTAGCAACCTTTTCTTGCATTCTGAATCATCGCGAGAGTATGGTCTCAATGAGTGTAGCATACTGCTACTTTTCTATGGCCAAGTTGGTCAATATAAGGTTCTAAGGTTAGTTGATGCTTAATGACCCATTAGCAGCCCCATACTCTCCTTGTTCCTCCACAAGGGATATCGGTACCAACTAATGTGTCACACCAACGTAGCTACTGCTTCAACCGTATCGGTCTACACCATACAGTTCCCTCACAGTCTATTGCTACTTACCTAAAAGGTATCCCCAGATCCGGGTTAGGATCTATAGTAACTCCGATACAAGCCCACAAAGATAAAGCAAACAAATCAAACAATTGAAAATAATATAATGAACTATTCCTAAGGTACACCCTACTTATTAATGTCCCCAGCAGAGTCGCCAGTTCTGTGATACGGTGGCCAGAACCGGGACGTGTTTCCCTATTTTGTTAAGGAATTTATGCTGCTTTGCATTTTGTATTTATTTCCGCAAAATGTCGCGGTAAGCAAGAGTCGCCATCGACTTTTATTTTATCCAACAAGGAAAGGAAAAAAGCACAGAAAAATTCCTTTTTTGAGATATTTCTGAGTACGGGGGGTAGATTATAGAAAGGGAAGGTATTAACACCCTTTCTATTCGTAGTTATCTACGGGCTCTTAGGTATTTTCTCAACATTTTCAAAATTGTTTTCTTTGTGTTTGTGGGCTTTGAAAAGTTTGTTTTGACTTCAATTTAACTCTTGCTTCTGTCTTCAAGAGTGTAATGAAGTGTTTTTGAAAACTTTGTTTGTAAAGGAGTGTAAGTGTGAAAATTTTTGTTTGGATTGAGCAAGTACTTAAGATCTAATCTACCTACTCGAAAAAAGAATCATTCTATGCTTGTTTCCTTTGGACAACGCTATCCCACTATTAGTGAGTAGGTAGCACCGTCGTTGGAGTTTTGAGGGTCAATTTGAAAGGGACGTACGGTCACTAAAGCAATGTTAGCTCGTCTTAGTAGTAACCCTAATGTCTTAGATCATTTATCCGAGGCAACAATATCTAAGGCAACCTTTCCGAGGCAACTTTGATCTTTGGACAAAAAGATGATCAGTAAAACATCCTATACTCAATGACCGTTTACCGAAGGCAACCAAGTGGGAGTGTATCCTAGGAGTGCGCATGTGCGAGTGATTCAATTTCAGTTTATTTATCTTTGCACATATTAGGGTTATCTAACCGTTTTAAAGATTAAACATACATTCTTGTCATGCATCCTATTATCAAACATCTAACAGTTAATAATTTGCGGAATTTAAATTGCGGAAATTAAACTAAGCTATTACAAGGCTTCGGGTATTTACATAGCCAAAAACAAACCCTTTGAAATTAAAGCGATAAATAAAAATAAAGCCCTAATTAAAACTATTACAAACTGTGAGCAAATACAATAATTGGGTAAAAATAAAGCGCACGAGAAAATTAGATCGGCGAGAAACTAGGGTTTTGACCCTCTTTATTAAAAGAAAAATGTTTTTGTTGTTTTTAATATTTTTAAAGAAAAGAACTAAGTTTTTCTAAATTAAATACAAAAAATCAATTAGTGACTAAATTAATTAGTGAAAATAATTAAATGACC
This sequence comes from Vicia faba, assembly GCA_948472305.1. Lineage (NCBI taxonomy): Eukaryota > Viridiplantae > Streptophyta > Magnoliopsida > Fabales > Fabaceae > Vicia > Vicia faba. The sequence goes on from OX451736.1 coordinate 104,308,366, forward strand.
TATTTTTGATTTTTTTGGTTATTTTAGGGAAAAAATAAAATATAATTAAGTTAGTAATAAAACATATTTATTCTAATTAATTTTAATTATTTGCCAAAAAGGAAATTAAAGTTACCTAATTTAACAAAACTAATTAAATTAATCAATTTTTAATAAAAATAAAACCTAGACCTAATTTGTAAAAAAATAATATTTTTTGTGATTTTTTGATAAAAGGAAAATAATTTGATTGGTTAGTAAAAAATTAAATAAAATAATGAAATGAAATAAAATAAAATATAAAAGAAGATAGAGATGGGCCTGAAAATGGGGGTGTGAAATGCAATTTCCTGGGCCCAAAACAAAGAAATTCGTTTGACTTTGTGAATCCAGTGTGGCATACTGACTATGGCTTTTGATGTTCCTCCCATCATGGCCCTTAGATCTGACCTCAGGATACTTGGCATGATTGATGATGAGGGAGCATGGTAGTCTCTTGGCTTTGTATACGCACTGGATTGCCTGAAAGAAAATAAGAAAAGAACAAATGCTGGAGGCAGGGGTCGAACCCCTGACCTCAAGCCTTCTAATGCCTTAAGCGCTTACCTGGCTACCACTACGCCATCTGTTTTTGTTGTTATAATATCAAATAATAACAATAATATGTAAAACAAAGAATTAGTGGAAATTTGAAAAAACGCGCACTGCTAGTTTGAACAGGCCAATGGGACGGTGACAACTGGTCATCTTCTTCCCCTCTCCGTGGGTAAAAGTCCCAGACTTTTACCCACGGATGCTTGTCCGTAGCTATAAGCAGAGCTTGCTCCAAAATCTTCCATGGGCCAAATAAATAACACCTAACACCATGGTTGAGTTCGTCTCGTTCTCCTGAACATGATGGTACCACTTACGAAGGCTAATTTTTCTTGTAAATAAAAACCCTAAAACAAACTCCAAAACCCTAACAATGGCAGTTTACAATTCAGTCCATGAAAATGCAATTGGGTATTATAGAAAGCTTGCAAACATGTTGGTGATCAAGAATGTACAATTATTTTATGCTATAAGTGCAAGAATAATGCTATTCGAATTCAAGAATATAACAATACCGTGACGGACTTACAGTGCGTCGTAGGGCTTGAAAACGCTTGCTTTCGATTGCTTTAGCTTGCTGATACTCCTAGGAATCGATTGGGATTGCTAGAAAGCCTTGAGGATTCCTGGAATACTAAATTCGATCTCACACTTTTTCTTGATTTTTTCAGATTTTGTTCTTGCTCATGCGCCTGTTTCTAACATCTCCTTTAGGTCTGGCCTCGTTCTATATGTATTAGTGGAGGGATTAGGGTTGAAAGAATGCATCCAATCTTCCTCCATCAATGATTTGGATCTTTCATTTGATTCACTTTAAAAACTTTCCAAAAATAGCTTTTTTCAATCTTTTTGTCCACTCTAATGCCTTGCACGAGTTTGAATACTTGCTAGCTGTAATTGAAACCTGAAACAAGCACAAAATCTCTTTCTTTCAATATTATGGATTTTATATGATTTGTTTTGATTTAAATTGAATTAATTCAAATAAAAATCAAAATAAATAATAAAAATAATATATGAACAAGTGGAAAAGGCTAGAGCTCGTGGACTATGTTGCCAACTCAAAACAAGTGAAAAAGATTGGGTCCATTTGGCAAAATTTGAAGTTTTAGGGATAGTTGACTTTTGGCAATTTTGCAAAAAAGGTCAACTTCACCAATGCATAACTTCCTCAATTTTGACTCTTTGGAGGTGTTATTGGACTTTTTAGAAAGCTTGAGATGTACTATAAGCAACCCTTTTGGTCTCATATCAAGTTGATATTCCATGCTCTTGTATGAAGCTTTGACAAAAAAGGTATTTTTGTTGACTTTCCAAAATGACCTATAATGTCCAAATTCATAACTTCTTGTGAGTGCATATTTTGAACTTGGGGGATGAAGATGGATTGTAAGGAATTTCATCCTCTTAAAAATGAGCTTTGGATGGGTCATTTCTCATAAAGTATGAGAAAGTTATGCTTGGTCAAAGTTGAGTTGACTTTTCTTGCAAAACCCTAATTTAGCAACTTTTGAGTCTTGATGAATTGGGAGCAATCTTTGATGATTCATGATCAACCCTTGATAAAATGATTAAATATACTTCAAAATGAGGATGTTGACCAAAAATCTTGAAGTTTGACTGTATGTAGGCCACAATTGCCTTTTGCCCTAGCATAATCGATTTTTGGGCATTTGAGCAATTGACTGAGCAAACTTCTTCTGTAAGGCTTGAAACTTTACATGGATGATCTTGAGAATATATTAGGACATTGGTGTGAATTTGGGATCCCTTGGACTCAAGTATCTTGATGCAACATGAAACCCTAATTTGAGGTAGACTACCTTAGGAGAGAGCTTGTCTGGCCAACCCTTGGACTACCTTGAGCAACTTGTGGATCTTTCTTGAAATGTTTTGAGAAATATGGGAGGGAAAATTTTGGGGTACAACATCTGCCCCTGTTCAATTTTCTTAAACCTGAGGATATAGATTGGCTTTCGTGCCTTTCATGATCCAAAGGTGGAAGAGGATTGAACACTAGAGTGCCCAAAAATTTGCACTCGCATGAAGTGGTAGTTGTCTTGTGATATGGGGAATGGGCTTACAGATGCCATTTTGAAATTTCCAATGAGGGGGATGGGCATAAAGATGCCATCTGAAGGAGTGTCGATCGCATAAGAGATTCCTTAGCGAGAGCTTGTATACCTGTTGTGGAGGAAAATTCCGCTGGGGAATGCTGATCTCTGTCTCGAGAGAAATAGAATTTTAGGTGCTTTCTCGTCCATTATTCTACTGGTGAGTCGTCTCAGTTTGAATTTTATGAACTTGGTCATTTGTATTCTACTGAGGAATCATCTCTGTTGAATTTTAGGAACTTGGTCGTCCGTATTCTACCGAGGAATCATCTCTGTTGAATTTTAGGAACTTGGTTGTCTGTATTCTACTTAGGAAACATCTCAATTTGAATTTTAGGAACTTGTCGTCTGTATTATTCTGAGGAAACATCTCTGTTGAATTTTAGGAACTTGGTCGTCCGTATTCGACTGAGGAAACATCTCAATTTGAATTTTAGGAACTTGGTCGTTCGTATTCTTCTGAGGAAACATCTCTGTTGAATTTTAGGAACTTGGTCGTCCGTATTCGACTGAGGAATCATCTCAATTTGAATTTTAGGAACTTGGTCGTCTGTATTCTACTGAGGAATCGTCTCAATTTGAATTTTAGGAACTTGGTCGTCCGTATTCGACTGAGGAATCATCTCAATTTGAATTTTAGGAACTTAGTCGTCCGTATTCGATTAAGGAATCATCTCAATTTGAATTTTAGGAACTTGGTCGTCCTTATTCTACTGAGGAATCATCTCAATTTGAATTTTAGGAACTTAGTCGTTCGTATTAGATTGAGGAATCATCTTAATTTGAATTTCAGGAACTTGGTCGTCCGTATTCTACTGAAGAATCATCTCAATTTGAATTTTAGGAACTTAGTCGTCCGTATTCGATTGAGGAATCATCTCAATTTGAATTTTAGGAACTTGGTCGTCCGTATTCTATTGAGGAATCATCTCTATCAAAGAGGAAAATTGAATTTTAGGAGCTTCAATCATCCGTATTCAACTGGGGAATCTTCTCTGTTGACATTTAGGAACTCCGGTCGTCCGTTATTCAACTGAGGTAAAAGGCTTCATAGCTTGAACTTTGTGAGAATCTGATTGCATCCTTCCTGAAAGGTAAAGGTTAGCAATATGTAATGCATGATATGTATCAAGCAATGATGTTCTCAAAATGAATGAGATTGCGTTTGTATGATGCGTATATGCATGTGTTATGATGTATGGAAACATAATGTTTTTATGATGCTCTCTAGCTGGGGAAAATAAATCCCGGATTGCTGCTGGAGAAAAGAGTTGAATTCTTCGTTTCTGCTGGAGATAGTGAATAAAGATGATTGTGAGAATAAACCTGCAGGAGAGGACAACTCTGCCGGGGAATAAACTGATGAGGAAATGACTCTGTGGGGAAGAGATGCTTTGCTAAGGATTTTGCTGATAAATTTAGCTGGGGACGAATTACCGTTGTTGGTGGTAATGAACTCTGTTGGGAAATGAGTTTCTGATTATGAAAGGAATGAACTCCGTTGGGGATGATTTTCCAGTTGAGACTTTACCGGGGATAACTTTTTAGACTCTACTGGGGACAATCTTCCAGAGTCTACTGGGGATAATTCTCCATACTCCATTAGGGATAATTTTTCACACTCCGCTGGGGATAATTGTCTAGTGCTAATGATGGATAAACTTTGCTTGGGGAGAACATTGCCGACTCATTCGCGGTTGTGAGCCTCAATTGGGGAGTGTTAACATTACTGTCTTTTTATTAATTTGCGGGGAGTGAATATACCTTAGTCATATTCTTCAGCTAAACCTATCCCTGTACCCGGTGGACAGAGCAACTGTAAGACTTGGACATTTCTTGTTTGCCCCTGTTTCTGGTATTACGAGTAATAGTCTTTTGTTTCGCATGTAAATATTTATGAGCAGCAATCAATGTCAAATGCATATATCAAAAATAAACATTGGACATTCTTGCAAGACAAAACAGAAAAAGGAAAACAGTTTGAAATTTCTTTGTGAAAATGAATTGTATGAACTCTTGAAGTTTGGCCTGTAAATAGGAATTTTTGTACAAGAGGCTGACGTCCTAGTAAGAGAACGCCTCCAAACAATAGAGTTTATACAATTTGTGAAAAACAAAGAAAAACAGCTATGTGAATAATCCCACTGAGTTCCAACTCTGCTATTTCCTTTATGTCTTCGAGCATCTCATCACTTTGCTACTTGGTTGAAGGTAGATCAGATTGTTTGGTGTCGTCCGAGCTTGATAGTCGATATTGAAGTCTGGTTGCAAGGTGATCCAATGAGACATAGTGTTATGCTTCGATCCCTAATTTTTTCCTGGACCGCCCTTTTGGGTTTTCAGTCCACCGGGATACCCTTTTTGCCCAAGCCGCCTTTTCAGGTTTTCGACTTGCCGGGTGTACATTTTTTTTTGTTTTCATCCCTTATTTTTGCCCGAACCCTTTTGGTTCGCCAGGAAGCCCTTATTTTTGCCTAGGCCAGTCAACCTAGCGGGTCTTTGATTAGGCGTAGTATTTTTTTACTATGTCTACATTGACGGGTTTAGGAAGGTCGTCACCATCCATGGTGGTTAGAATCATAGCTCCTCTTGAGAAAATGTTCTTAACCACAAATGGCCCTTCGTACGTAGGGGTCCATTTGCCCCTAGGATCACCTTGAGTTAATATGATGCGCTTGATGACTAGATCCCCGACTTGATATTCTTGTCGTCTGACCTTTTTGTTAAATGCCTTGATCATCCGTTTTTGATACGTTTAACCATGACAAATAGCAGTAAGTCTCTTTTCATCGATTAAGTTCAACTGATCAAGCCGAGTCTGAATCCAGTCATCTTCGCTCAAACCTGCGTCCTTCATAATCCGAAGAGAGGGTATCTGAACTTCAATGGGCAAGACTTCCTCTATACCATATACCAAGGAATAGGGTGTTGCCCCTGTTGACGTTCACGCTGAGGTACGGTATCCATGAAGAGCAAATGGTAACATCTCGTGCCAATCTTTGTATGTCACCGTCATCTTCTGCACAATCTTCTTGATATTCTTATTAGCCGCTTCGACAACCCCATTCATCTTCGGTCGGTAAGGAGAAGAGTTGTGATGTTGTATCTTGAACTGCTTGCAAAGCTCGGTGATCATTGTATTGTTGAGATTTGTACCATTATCCATAATGATCCTCTTAGGTACACCATATCGACAGATTAGATTATGCCGAATAAACCGTGCCACAATGTTCTTGGTTACAATAGCAAAGGAAGCTGCTTCAACCCACTTTGTAAAGTAATCAATAGCTACCAGAATGAAACGATGCCCGTTAGATGTCGTAGGTCTGATCTCACCAATCATATTGATGCCCCACATTGCAAAAGGCCAAGGTGCTGTCAATGTTAGAACAAAGTTTGAATCTACTACCCTAAGTTTAAGTTTTGATGATAACAAAATGCTAAGAGACATTAATTGTATGATTCATGTAAGACACATATGCTATCTAAAAAATTACATTCTGTTTTACAGAAACTCTGATGGGTATCAGCAGGAGAACATCCTCATCAGCATCAGAAAATTGGATATCAACATCAGCATCAGAAGATGCTATATCAGATACCAGAATCAGAAGATCAACTTGCGCTTATGCTGAAGCTTGATGAACAGATCTGCGCTCAACACTCTGAACTCTGATAAAGACAACAACAGTTCATCAGCACTTAAGCAGCGTCAGAATGAGCCAAAGCCAGAACACGCTTTAGTTGCAACGGTACTGTGCATTCAAGATGAGTTATTACCAACGACATCATTCCAGACAAGATCTTCTTAATAAGGAAAGAATGTTATTGGCATTGAAACAGAATTATTGCTCCAACGTACACTAATTCCAATGCTATATAAACAAGTCAATGAAGATTGAATTGGCTAATGCTCTACAACAATCTCCACGCCTAAAAGCTATTCATAATCTTCCTTACTCTCAGTTTGCTAAAAGCTCCAAAATTCCTTACTCAATTATTTTAGCAATCTAGTTTCCATAAGCTTAAGTTGTGTAGTATCACAGTTGTGATAAACAGTTTTGTAGAAAACATTCACACACCTAGATTTCAATTCTTTGTAAGAAAGTAATTCCTTGAGAAACCGGTTTGTGGTTTGCATCAAGAAGGCTTTAGCAGTTGTTAAAGCAGATTGTAATATTCAGTTGAATATAGTGGATTAAGACCTCGTTGGAGAGAGGCGAAATCACCTTGACGGGTGGACTGGAGTAGTTTGAGATCAAACGAACCAGGATAAAAATATCGTGTTGATTGCATTGATTTTCAGTTTTACAATTCAACCCCCCTTCTTGTGTTTTTCACTTCTTCAATTGGCATCAGAGCGCCTGGTTCTGAGCTAAAACACTTAACCGTGTCAGTACAAGATCCAGCGTCAGAAAAACACAATGGCAGGAACTTATTCACACACCAGCAATGACAACAATGAAGACAGAGACAGATTCAGCGGCAAACCTCCAGTCTTTGATGGAGAAAATTTTGATTACTGGAAAGACAAAATTGAAAGCTTCTTTCTGGCACATGATGTTGATCTGTGGGACATGGTGACAGATGGATACACGCACCCTGTGAATGCAAGCGGTCAGAAGATTGATAGGAAAGCAATGTCTGACCAATAAAAGCGTGACTTCAAAAATCACCACAAGGCCAGAACCATTCTTCTCAGCGCCATCTCTTACGCTGAATATGAAAAGATCTCTAACAGAGACACAACAAATAACATGTTTGACTCACTCAGAATGACGCATGAAGAGAACGTTCAGGTCAAAGAAACTAAAGCTCTTACGCTCATTCAGAAGTATGAGGCATTCAAAATGGAAGAAAGTGAATCCATTGAAACAATATTCTCAAGATTCCAAAGTCTGGTGGTTGGTCTCAAAGTTCTGGACAAAGGATACTCTACTGCTGATCACATCAAGAAGATCATCAGAAGCTTACCAAAGCAGTGGAGGCCAATGGTTACAGCTCTAAAGCTAGCAAAAGATCTCAACAAAATTTCTCTGGAGGAACTTATCAGCTCCTTTAGAAGTCATGAGATAGAGCTAGAAGTTGATGAACCTCATAAGCAAGGTAATCCTTTAGCATTAAAATCTAACAAAAAATCTGAGTCTAAAGTTTTGCAGGCAGTTGAAGAAACATCTGATGGATCCTCATTAGAAGAAGACGAACTTTCTCTCCTCTCCCGAAGAGTGAATCAACTGTGGAAGCAGAGGCAAAGGCAGTTCAGGAATCCCAGAAGATCTGATCAGAACGAGTCTTCTTCCAGATACAGAAGGACAGATTCTTCCTATGGATACAGAAGATCTGAAGGCTCCTCAGGAAGCAGAAAGCCAAACACCAAGGACATCATCTGCTATGAGTGCAATGATCAAGGACACTACAAGAGTGATTTCCCAAAGCTTCAGAGGGAAAAGCCCAAAAAGAAGTTTGGAAGAGAAAATAAGAAAAGTCTCATGGCTACATGGGATGACTCTGACTCGTCTGAAGCTGACTCAGAATCAGATGATGAGAGAGCAAACATAGCTCTCATGGCCAACATTTCAGAAGATAGTGAAGCTTCTGAATCAGACTCAGAATCAGATACTGAAGAGGTATTTCCTGACTTTGCAATTAATTTTACTAAGGCTGAACTTGCTGAAAGCCTTAATGAAATTCTGGAAAGGTACCAGCAGATTAGAGTTAAATTCAGAAACCTGAAAAAGAATCTTGAATCTGACTCTGATAAGACTGAGAGTCTTAAATTGGAGAATTCTGAGCTGAGAAATAAAATTTCAAAATTAGAAAATGTTTTACAAAACTCTCATAAGGAACCAATTTCTGAAACTCCCAGCAGCGCTGATGAGATCATCAAGGAGTATGATCACAGTTTCCAGAAGTTCCTTGCTAAAAGCATAGATAGAAGCAAAATGGCTTCAATGATCTATAGAGTTAGCAGAAACGACAGGAAGGGAATAGGATACCAAGGTAAGGTTCCTACACCAAAGAATGTCATGGATTTAACCATTAAACACACTCCTCTGAACTCACATTTTGTGTATGGTCACACACATGATATTAAATACACTAGCAGTAAGTATTTTGTGAAACCAAAATTCAACCAGAGTTTTGGTAAAACTAACAAATCAGGACCCAAGAAAATCTGGGTACCTAAGGATAAAATAATACATGTTGCAGATATCTTTAGCAGCAAATCAGAAACACCAGTCATGGTACCTGGACTATGGCTGCTCGCGACACATGACAGGAAGAAGGCATATGTTCCAAAGCCTGGAACTTAAGCCTGGAGGCCACGTTGGCTTTGGAGGCAACCAGAGGGGAAAGATCATTGGGTCTGGAACTGTAGGTAATGGAAATCTTACCTCTATAAATAATGTTCTGCTAGTAGATGGATTAATGTATAATCTGTTATCCATAAGTCAATTAAGTGATAACGGTTATGATATAATCTTTAATCAAAAATCATGTAAAGTTGTTAGTCAGAAAGATGGGACTATCCTGTTTAATGGAAAGAGGAAAAACAACATCTATAAAATCAAACTTTCTGAACTGAAAAGTCAGAATGTAAAGTGTCTTCTGTCTGTTAACAACGAGCAGTGGATCTGGCACAGAAGATTGGGGCATGTTAGTATGAGAAGAATATCTCAGATTAACAAACTCAATCTGGTCAGAGGACTTCCTAATTTGAAGTTCAATTCAGATGCTCTGTGTGAAGCATGTCAGAAAGGCAAGTTTGCAAAACCTTCTTTCAAATCTAAAAATGTTGTTTCTACCTCTAAGCCATTAGAACTTCTGCACATTGACTTATTTGGACCAGTTAAAACTGCTTCAGTCAGTGGCAAGAAGTATGGGTTAGTAATCGTAGATGACTATAGCAGATGGACATGGGTAAAGTTCTTAAGACACAAGGACGAGTCACACTCTGTGTTTGTTACCTTCTGTAACCAAGTTCAGAATGAAAAGGATCTTAGAATCGTTAAAGTCAGAAGTGATCATGGTGGAGAGTTTGAAAACAAAGATTTTGAGTCATTCTTTAATGACAAAGGCATTCTGCATGATTTCTCTTGTCCTAGAACTCCCCAACAAAATGGAGTTGTAGAACGAAAGAACAGAACATTGCAAGAAATGGACAGAACTATGATCAATGAGACAAACGTTGCTAAGATCTTCTGGGCAGAGGCAATAAACACAGCGTGCTACATTCAGAATAGAATCTCAATAAGACCTATTCTGGAAAAGACTCCATATGAATTGTGGAAGAACAGAAAGCCCAGCATTTCATATTTTCATCCATTTGGATGTACTTGTTTTATGTTAAATACAAAGAATTATTTGAACAAGTTTGACTTTAAAGCACATAAGTGTATTATGTTAGGATACTCTGAACGCTCAAGAGGGTACAGAGTATACAATACAGAAACACAGATTGTGGAAGAATCAATCAGTGTTCGTTTTGATGATAAGCTTGACTCTGAAAAGTCAAAGCAGAATGAAGTTTTTGCAGGTATGGAAATTGAATTTACAGGTTCTGAAGACAAGTCATCAGAAGCTCTCAACACAGACACTCCTTCAACATCTGGAAGGAGCACTGCTAGCAATCCTACAACAGCTGCTGATCAACCTCAGAAGAGATTACCCAGAAGCAGCTTGGATCATCCAGAAGAAACTATCTTAGGAAGAAAGGAAGATCCAATCAGAACAAGAGCAAGCTTCAGAAACTCTGAAGAATCCCTCATGGGACTTGTGTCTCTGATTGAACCTTCTTCTATTGATGAAGCACTTCTGGACAACGACTGGATTCTAGAAATGCAAGAAGAGCTGAATCAATTCACCAGAAATGACGTATGGGATCTTGTTCCCAGACCTAAAGGATTCAACGTCATTGGAACAAGATGGGTGTTCAGAAACAAGCTGAACGAACAAGGTGAAGTTATCAGAAACAAAGCACGACTGGTAGCACAAGGTTATAGTCAGCAAGAGGGGATAGACTATACAGAAACCTTTGCCCCAGTCGCCAGGTAAGAATCTATAAGACTTTTAATTTCATTTGCTGTTCATAAAGGCATCACTCTGTATCAGATGGATGTCAAGAGTGCATTTTTAAATTGTTATATAGAAGAAGAGGTTTATGTGCACCAACCCCCTGGTTTTGAAAGTACAAAAAACCCAGAACATGTTTTCAAACTAAAGAAGTCACTATATGGTCTGAAACAAGCTCCCAGAGCTTGGTATGAAAGACTAAGTAACTTTCTGTTAGAAAATGATTTCACCAGAGGGAAGGTGGACACTACCTTATTCTGTAAGTCAGTTAAGAATGACATCTTAGTCTGTCAAATTTACGTAGATGATATTATTTTTGGATCTACTAATCCTTCTCTTGGAAGAAAATTTGCTAAGTGTATGCAGGCAGAATTTGAGATGAGCCTCATGGGAGAACTGAAATTCTTTCTGGGAATTCAGATCAATCAAAACCCAGAGGGAACTTACATTCATCAGAGCAAATATGTCAGAGAACTTCTGAAGAAATTTGACCTCTCAGAATGTAAGCCATCAAAGATTCCAATGCATCCCACGTGCATTCTGGAAAGAGAAGAGGTAAGCAAAAAGGTAGAACAGAAGGTCTACAGAGGTATGATTGGTTCTCTCCTTTATCTGACAGCTTCAAGGCCTGATATCTTATTCAGCGTATGTATTTGTGCTAGATTCCAATTAGATCCTAGAGAATCTCACTTAACAGCTGTTAAGCGAATTTTCAAGTATCTGAAAGGTACTACTAATCTGGGTTTATTTTATAGAAAATCTAGTGATTACAACTTAGTAGGCTACTGCGATGCTGACTTCGCTGGAGACAGAGTAGAGCGTAAAAGTACTTCTGGAAGCTGCCAGTTTCTAGGAGAAAATCTGATCTCTTGGTCCAGCAAAAGGCAATCCACAATTGCGCTATCAACAGCAGAAGCTGAGTACATAACAACAGCAGGATGTAGCACACAAATGCTCTGGATGAAAAGTCAGCTTGAAGACTTCCAGATTTTTGAGAGTAACATCCTTATACTCTGTGACAATACTTCTGCCATTTGCTTAAGTAAGAATCCTATTTTACATTCTAGGGCTAAGCATATAGAAATAAAACATCACTTCATTAGGGACTATATTCAGAAAGGAATTTTGAACTTAAAGTTTATTGATACAGACCATCAATGGGTTGATATCTTCACTAAACCCCTTTCTAAAGATAGGTTCAATTTCATTCTGAAACATCTCAGCATGAAACTCTGCCCAGAATGAAAATGTTTTAAGTTTATATAATTATCCTTCAGAATGTATTTGTTTTACTGTGAACCTCTGATCAATCTCTTTTCAGAAAGATAGAACATGCAGATTGTATCAGATGCTATTCTTAAAGATCTGAGCGTTTCAGCTAAAGGATAGACGTGCTGCTCACTAAATCAAACAAGTGTCATCCAATCATCAGCAAATCTCTGAAGCAGAACGCGTGCACGCTTCTGAGAAGGCAAAATGCTGATTGGGTGCATTGAGACACATGTCTGGTAACCGTTTCAAGTATCTTTCTCAAATCCCCCAAAATCAGCAAGCATTAAATGAAAGTAATCATGTTTTAAAAAGTAATCATGAATTATTTCTCTCTCTTGAAACCGTTTACATTTTCAAAAATTATTTTGAAATCTATTTAAGCACATTAACATCATTCATTAATCCTTTACCGTTTCTTACAATCTCACAAATATTTTTCTGCATTTTCCTTGTGTGTTCATCTCTCTCAAAAGAAACCCATTTTTCAGTTTTCTCAGAAAAACCCTAAGTGTGAACATGGCAACCTCCAGCAATGTTTCTGCAGGTTCTTAGAAGAAGCCTTCATCTGAACAATACAAGATTCCCTTCAGAACACTCCTTACACCAGTGAAGAATTTGGAAGTGCTGTCTGAACTAATTGTTGACTTCTCCAGTCTGAAAGAAAATGGATTTGACTTGACAGAAGAAGTTAGGGCACAAGGATGGGAGAGATATTTTGACAGGTTGGTTGGACCAACGTTCCCAATCTTGGTCAAGGAGTTCTGGATTCATGTGTACTCTTCTACACATCAAGTCACCTCCTACATAATGGGAAAGAAGATTGTGATCACTGAGGATCACATAGCAAGATTGATTGGATACAGTGGCGGTGGTGTCCGCTGTATCGATATGGCTGAAAGATGCTCTGACGTTGTTGTCATTGCAGAGCAGATTTTCACCCATGGGGTTCCCAGCAGCAAAATCAGAGACTTAAAGGATCAAGAAAGAATATGGGCGAAGGTCATTCTGGGGTGCTTTAATCACAGGAAGCCAACAAGCTCCCCTGATTATATAAATATAGATCAGCAGTTTCTGATCTATTTTATTAATCAGAAGGTAAAGATCAACTTGGCTCATCTTCTGTTTAATCACCTCAGGACCAGCGTCAAGGAGACAAGGGAAGAAGAAAGAACAAAAAGGGATTGGATACCCTTTGGCAGGTTAATATCAGATATTCTGACTCAGAATAGGCTGATAGAGCACCTTACAGAAGCTCAGGAATTAAGTTCTATTGAACCAACTGTTGGCAAGCCTCTGAACGCCAAGAATCTGAAGAAAATGAAACTGATAGAGAATATCAGAAAGGAGCCCAGCGTTACTCCTCTTACTGACATCACCAGCAGAAGAGTCCCTCTGGACGACTTTCCATTATTTTCTGAGATAGAATCTAAACCAGTGGTGGTTCTCAGATACTTGGACGCCTGCAAGGCTGATGGTACAGATCCTAAACTGAATATCAAAGATCTGCACCAACCACAACCAGAAGTTGCTATGAAGAAGACGAAGAAAAGGAAGGCCACTTCAGAAGGATCATCCCAGCAGACCCCCAAGAAAAGAGGTAATTTATCTGCTGCTTCTGTTTTAAATTCTTCTGCTATTCCAACATCAATTCCAACTCCAGCTTCACATGAAATTCTAATCCCCATACCAACTATTGATGAAAACGAACCAGAAGATGACCCTTCTGAGTCACTGACTCTCAGGAGACCCCGCACCAAATCCCAAACTCCAAAACCTACAACATCAACAACATCAGAACTTGACAAAGTTCTGTCTGAAATTGATGAACGTGTTTCCGCTCACCTCAGAAAATCCAAACACTCAACCAGAGACTGCCCACTCTCCTCAACCAGAACATACTCTCTCACCCATACCAGAAGAACCACAAATTCTTGAACAACCAGAAATTCCTCCTCCTTCTCCACAACCAGCAATTCCTCCTCCCTCTCCTCAACCAGAAATTCATCCACCATCACCTCAACGATCACCTCCACAACCTGAGTTTCATCATTCTGAAACTCCTTCACCTGAACCTCAAACCCCTGAACCTCATTCTCCTCTATCCTCTGAACCACAACCCTTGGCAATTCAGCTGCCATGTGGTACAACTGTAACCATGGCCCAACTGCCATCCTCGCCAAAAACTACCCCTCCAAATACTCCAAAAACTCCAAACAGTCCAATTATTATTTCTGATACTCCCACTCCATCTCCCAAACAAGACCCCAGCAGGACCTTCATCGACTTAACAATCCTTGACCGTCTTGCTGATCTCAAACACAAAATAGTCATTCCCAAACCAAAACAGCCAGATGTTGGCTCTGGCATTGTGAATTTTGAAATAGGTTTGCAGCAATGGATTGCTTCTCTGAAGCAAGTTTGCCCTAGAATGATTGATCCTGCTGCCTCAGATCAACTCTGAACACGATTCAGAATATGGGTACGCGCTGAAGCCCTCAAATTGCAAGACATCAATTATGAGCAGGCACAACAGAACTTCAGCAAGCTGCTGAAGGAAGTTGAAAGTCAGCTGCCACAGGATGAAGTGCTCTTTCTGGATAGTGAGCCATGGTCTGAGAAGCGCCCAGCTTCAAAAGTACAGCCAGAAGAAGATCAGACAACTCAAGCTGAAGTCAGTCAAGCTGAAGATGTTGCAGAAAGCTCTCAGAAGCTTCCTACTTCTGATGTTTCTCAAGCTGCCTTGGACAGGCAGACTCTGGAAGAGCTGAAGCTGAATGATATTCGTCTGAAACAAAGAATGGATGAAAATGATCAGAATATGAAGGAAAGGATGGATGTGCAAGATAGCAAGATAGATACAGTAGTCAGCATGGTGCATAAGCAGACTGAAACTGCTGATCAGATTAAAGCAATGCTGGAGACTCTGTTCACACGCTTTCCTCCCCAACCTTAGTTTTTCATTCATGCCATTTTCAATGTTTTCTTTGCATATCTTCTGTACTGTTTTGTCTGGCTCTGACTTTTAATATAACAAGTTTTTCTGCTCTGATCGCTTTAGCACATCACTTACACTTTTTGATTCCTGACAAAAAGGGGGAGAACAAGAATGATATTTTTCAATAACGGATTACTCAGACAAAAAGTCTCAAACATTCTAACACTCTGACATACTTGAATGTTTTCTGTTTTTGCATAAGTCTACAGGTACAAGAATGCTCTCTGATACACTGAAGCTCGAAGCTATGATATTCTGATCTGAAGAACAAGAATGATATTTTTCAATAACGGATTACTGAGACAAAAAGTCTCAAACATTCTAACACTCTGACATACTTGAATGTTTTCTGTTTTTGCATAAGTCTACAGGTACAAGAATGCTCTCTGATACACTGAAGCTCGAAGCTATGATATTCTGATCTGAAGCTCTGATATTCTGATGTTCAAAGAAAGTCAATAAAGATCTGATCCTGAAGAACTCTTGGAATTAAAAAGGGAAGTAATAAATTCAGGGGGAGTATCTCCGATCTAAACTCTGATATCTCTTTATCCCTTATCTTTGATAACTTCCTAATTATTTCTGATACAACTTATTATTTAGTTATCTCTGATACTTTTCATGATTATTTTCAATTAAAAAATATCTAGTTTTTGTCATCATCAAAAAGGGGGAGATTGTTAGAACAAAGTTTGAATCTACTACCCTAAGTTTAAGTTTTGATGATAACAAAATGCTAAGAGACATTAATTGTATGATTCATGTAAGACACATATGCTATCTAAAAAATTACATTCTGTTTTACAGAAACTCTGATGGGTATCAGCAGGAGAACATCCTCATCAGCATCAGAAAATTGGATATCAACATCAGCATTAGAAGATGCTATATCAGATACCAGAATCAGAAGATCAACTTGCGCTTATGCTGAAGCTTGATGAACAGATCTGCGCTCAACACTCTGAACTCTGATAAAGACAACAACAGTTCATCAGCACTTAAGCAGCGTCAGAATGAGCCAAAGCCAGAACACGCTTTAGTTGCAACGGTACTGTGCATTCAAGATGAGTTATTACCAACGACATCATTCCAGACAAGATCTGCTTAATAAGGAAAGAATGTTATTGGCATTGAAACATAATTATTGCTCCAACGTACACTAATTCCAATGCTATATAAACAAGTCAATGAAGATTGAATTGGCTAATGCTCTACAACAATCTCCACGCCTAAAAGCTATTCATAATCTTCCTTACTCTCAGTTTGCTAAAAGCTTCAAAATTCCTTACTCAATTATTTTAGCAATCTAGTTTCCATAAGCTTAAGTTGTGTAGTATCACAGTTGTGATAAACAGTTTTGTAGAAAACATTCACACACCTAGATTTCAATTCTTTGTAAGAAAGTAATTCCTTGAGAAACCAGTTTGTGGTTTGCATCAAGAAGGATTTAGCAGTTGTTAAAGCAGATTGTAATATTCAGTTGAATATAGTGGATTAAGACCTCGTTGGAGAGAGGCGAAATCACCTTGACGGGTGGACTGGAGTAGTTTGAGATCAAACGAACCAGGATAAAAATATCGTGTTGATTGCATTGATTTTCAGTTTTACAATTCAACCCCCCTTCTTGTGTTTTTCACTTCTTCAGTCAAGACGTTCAGAGGGACTGGAGGTATGTGCACCTTATCAGCATAGACTTGGCACTTATGACAGGTCCGAGAATGCTGATAACAGTCGGCTTCCGTGGTGTACCAATAATATCCTTCCCGTAGGATTTTCTTCGCCATGGTATGTCCACTGGAATGAGTTCTGAAAGTACCTTCATGCAACTCCGCCATGATCCTTTCTGCTTCGTTCTTATCCACACATCGCAGTAAGGTTTAATCATGGTTACGCTTGTAAAGGATACCATTACTGATGAAGAACTTCGCCGCGAACCTCCTCAGAAACTTCTTATCATTAACAGATGCACCCTCAGGGTACTCTTAAGCCTCAAGATATCTTTTTACCTCGTGAAACTAGGGTTTATCTGTTACCTCTTCAGTCTCAATGTCACAACAATGTGCGGGTTCGTCCAACCTTTCAATGGTAATCTGGGGAGCCTCATTGTCCCATCTGACCTTGAACATAGAAGACATCGTAGCTAGCGCGTCCGCTAACTGATTCTCCTCTCTGGGGAAGTGTTCAAAGGTTATCTCCTCGAAGTGTGGAAGCAATGTCAACACATACTCCTTGTAAGGAATACGATTTGGGTGTTTCGTATCCCACTCGCCTTTGATCTGACTGATCACGAGAGTGGAATCTCCGAATACACTTAAGAACTTAATCCTTAGGTCAATAGTTGCTCGAAGACCCATGATGCACGCTTCATACTCCGCCATATTGTTGGTGCAGTTAAAACATAGTCGGGCGGTGAACGGAGTATGACAGCCTTCAGGAGATATGATCATGGTGCCGATGCCATTACCCAAAGCGTTTGAAGCTCCATCAAAGTACATAGACCATCGGGATCCTTCCTCAGGTCCAGGTGTTTCACAATCAGTCACCAACATGATGTTCTCATCCCGGAACTCGGAGTTCATAGACTGGTAATCATCCACTGCCTGATATGCCAAATGATCTGCCAACACACTTACCTTGATCGCTTTTTGGGTCGTGTATTGGATGTCATACTCAGTCAAGATCATCTGCCATCTTGCTATTCTTCCGGACAAGGCAGGCTTTTCGAAGATATACTTGATTGGATCCATCTTTGATATTAATAGAGTAGTGTGAGTCAGCATATACTGTCTCAGCCGGCGAGCAGCCCATGCCAAAGCGCAGAAAGTTTTCTCAAGCAACGAGTATCGGGTCTCGCAGTCGGTAAACTTTTTGCTAAGGTAGTAAATAGCATGCTCTTTTCGGCCAGACTCGTCATGCTGCCCCAACACACACCCCATCGAATTATCGAGTACTGTCAAGTATAAGATCAAAGGTCTCCCCTCAACTGGAGGCATCATAATGGGTGGCTCTTGGAGATATTCTTTGATCCTTTCGAAAGCGGCCTGACATTCATCGTTCCATCTTACCACTTGATCTTTCTTCAGTAGCTTGAAGATTAGCTCACAAGTAGCAGTTAGGTGTGAGATGAATCGGGCAATATAGTTCAGACGTCCCAGAAAGCCTTTGACTTCTTTTTCTGTTCAGGGAGATGGCATTTCCTGTATAGCCTTCACCTTTGCAGGATCCACTTGAATACCTTTATCACTAATGACGAAACCCAGCAGCTTACCAGACCTCACTCCGAAGGTGCACTTGTTCGGATTTAGCCTCAGTCTGTACAACTTCAACCTGTCAAATAACTTCTGGAGATGGTCAAGATGTTCCTCTTCAGTCTGGGATCTTGCAATCATGTCGTCGACGTATACCTCAATCTCATGGTGAATCATGTCGTGGAACAAAGAGACCATGGCGTGCTGATACGTTGCCCCAACACTCTTCAATCCGAACGGCATGACCTTATAGCAAAAGGTACCCCATTGCGTAACAAAGGTTGTCTTCTCCATATCCTCGGGAGCCATCTTAATCTGATTGTAACCGGAGAAACCATCCATAAATGAGAAGACCTTATGCTGTACGGTGTTGTCAACCAGAATGTCGATATGAGGGAGAGGGAAATCATCCTTGGGGCTTGCCCTGTTCAGATCCCTATAGTCAACACACATTCGAACCTTACCATATTTCTTTGGCACGGGAACCACGTTGGCAACCCACTGTGGGTAAGAAGTAACTGTTAGAAAACCGACATCAAACTGTTTCATAACCTCAGCCTTGATTTTCTCAGACATCTCTGGGCGCATTCGGCAAACTTTCTGTTTCACTGGAGGACAGTCTTCCTTAGTTGGCAAGCGGTGAACCATAATATCGGTATCCAACCCAGGCATATCTTCATAAGACCAGGCAAAGATCTCAACATAGTCACGCAATATCTGTATCAGCCGTTGCTTTGACGCTAGACTCCAAATTTGCACCGATCTTGACCTCTTTCTTGTCTACCTCTGTACCCAGATTTACTGTTTCCACTGGCTCTTCATGCAGCTGTATGGCCCTCTCTTCCTGAAGTAATAGTCTAGCAAGTTCCCCAATCACTTCACAATCATCCTCACCTTCGTCCTCGGCTTGGTTGATCGGACTTTCGAAGTCATAACTGGCAGTAGCAGAGTCGTTATCAGTGGGATCCAAAGTGGATGTAGACCTGTATATGTGAGTGTGTGTAAAATAGCTGTTTTGCAAGATAGAAAAGAAAAAACAAGGAGCGCAAAATTCGTAATGCAAGAAAACGTCCAATGCTTTTATTGATGATATATGGAAATGACACATAATAAGCACTCAAACAAAGCCATGATGTCTTGGGCAAGGCACCGGGCCGTAAAAGTTTCAAATTGTCTGTTACAAAACTCAAAACAAAAGTCTTATTACTGTGTAATAAAAGAAATGGGTACGAAGTCCATTACCGTCCAATTGCTTAATCCACCGTCGGTAGTCGGGTAAATCTAGCTGTCAAACTCAGACTCTTCATCGTCATCTTCAATCGCATTCACTTCCGGATTAGTGATACGTATGGGAGGTCTTCCAATTCGCGCACACCGAATAACCATTTGAGCTTCTGCAGTAAAACCCAAACCAAACTTGTCAGTCTTATGTGAAAAGTCAGGGAGTTGGCCCCAATCCGCACACCCACCTTTTTCAATAACATCCCGAACATCCTTGAGGGAAGCCATCTTCATTGGAGGATCTTCAACAACATTCTCAGTCGATGCCAGAGTCTGGGGGACTTCTTCAAAGTTTTGACATGGGGTTTCAATGAACTCCCCATCCATTTCCACATACCGAAAAGAGTTAAGGTGGCTCACCATGTACTCTTCTTCTCCTCGTACTGTAACAATTTCCCCCTTCACTGGGTATTTCAGCATCTGGTGGAGCGTAGAAGTTACTGCCCCAGCTTTATGGATCCACGGGCGACCCAGCAAATAAGAATAAGATGGTCGAATGTCCATCACATAGAATGTAGACCTTAACAGGAACATCCACCTCCACATGCACCATCCTTTTGGACCCGTCAAAGGCCCTAACCACAATATTACTCGGCTTCAGTACTAACCCTTCACAGTCTAACCGGTCTAACGCTTTCTTGGGTAAAACATTCATCGAGGACCCAATGTCCACCAGCACGTGAGCTAGAGTAGTGCCCCTGCACTCGATTGAAACATGCAGAGCATCATTATGATTCTTTCCTTTGGCAGTCAAATCTATGTCGGAGAAACCCAACCCGTTATCAGCGGTCAAACTAGCCACACAGTCTTTGAACTGATCAGCGGATGTTTCTTGCGGCACATGCGCAGTTTTCAGGAAAGCAATCAGAGCCTTAGCACAGGCTTTTGAGCACAACAATAAAGACAACATAGAGATCTTTGACGGGGTTTTCCCCAGCTGTTCGACTATGTTGTAGTCTCTTTTCTTGATGATCTTAAAAATCTCCTCTATCTCTTGTCTAGAGGCTTCAACAGTAATTTTCTTTGGTGCCTCCATCTGGGCCGGCCCACCGGTGATCCCTTTGCCCCGATAGTCAGATGACTCAGCGACAGGGGTAATGATTGGAACACGAACAGGGACAGTAGTAGATGTACTGGCAGGTGTAATAGCAACAGGCTTCCGAACAGTTGGTGGGGAGATCTCAGGAGAGAAAAGTCTTCCGCTTCGGGTGACTTTGCTAGACCCAACAATATTGCTAACATCAGTACCAGCCTCTTCAACCGCCAAGTCTTGTTTAATCCCATGATAATACACACCGGCCCCGTAGTGCCACGGGACAGCCTTATCCGACGTGTAAGGGATAGGTCCAGGAACAGTAATGATCAAAGGAGCAACTCTCGGAACAGATGTAATCCTAACAGGCTTTCTCAAGGAAGCCTTGGAAGAATTGGCGGAAATGGTGATTATGGAAACATCTTCAATAAGAATCAATGGAACCAAAGTTTTCTCGAACAAGATTTCTTTGTTATCCACCAGGCGTTGAACACCTGACTTCAATAGATGGCAACCAGTAGGCAGGATGGAACATGGGTGGAAACCTTCGCCACAACCCGGAAATAAACCGGCCAATAATAAGTGCTTCTTAACGGTCAACAACGGAGTAGAAATGTCTTCCACAGAGGTTACAAACGAATCATCGTCCACAACATTTACTCCAAGCTTGGGCATAGGAGCAGTCACGACATTAGGCTTTTCCGGCGCTTCAAACTCGATCTCCTTAGCATCAATCAGATCTTGTACTTATTTTTCAAAGCCTAGCAGTTGTTTGTATCATGCCCCGGGCTATCAGAGTGATAAGCACAACAGGCGTTTAGATTATACAGCGGTGATGTAGTACTGGGATTCTTTGGAGCCTCCCTCAGAGTCACCAAGTTCGTCTTCAATAGTTGCGGAAAAATTTGAGATAAAGTCATGTGAGCCGAGTATATTGTCTTTGGCGGCGTTCGGGTCGATTTTGGCTCCTCGAGTTGTAAACTGCACTAGATTCCTTCTTGAAAGGCTTCTTCTCTGTACTTGACGAAGCACCTTTCCGTATCTTGCCGCTCTTGATACCGACCTCAACTCTCTCCCCAGTCCTAATCAATTCAGTGAACCCAGACGATGAACTACTGATCAAATGGTTGAAGTACGGACCAGACAAAGTCCCAAGAAACATATCCACCAACTCCCTATCAGCCAGAGGGGGTTGTACTCTTCCAACAAGATCTCTTCATTTCTGAGCGTAGTCCTTAAAAACTTCTCTCGCACCCATAGACATACCCTGAAGTTGGGTACACGTGGGAGCAAGGTCGGCATTATACTGGTACTGCTTGTAGAAAGCAGCAGCGAGGTCCTCCCAGTTACGGACATTAGCTCCTTCTAGTTGATAGAACCATTCAAGTTGAGTCCCTGACAGACTATCTTGAAAGAAATGAACCCAGAGGTTCCTATCAGCAGTATATGGTTGAATCTTTCTAACATACGAGCGGAAGTGTAACTTTGGGCAGGAGACCTCGTCGTACTTAGGAAAGACAGGCTCTTTAAACTTGTGTGGGATCACCACCCCATATGCCAAACCCAAATTCTCGAAGTCCAACCCAGGTATCTTCTGGATCTCTAGAGTACTTAGCCTGTCTTCAAGTTGTTTATATCTATCCTCGGTAGGAGGATACTGGTCTTCATCAAAATCAGTGTCATTGTTTGAAACCACAGGCCTAAGACCCTTCCTTTCTTCTTAATTCTCTCCCCCTCCAGATGAGTGAGACAAATCAACTTCTTCTCACAACCTGTTCCAAAATCTGTGACCCATATTCAGGAGGACCGTCTTCTTCTTCTTCTTTTTGTCCTTCAAGATAAGAGTCTTCAAATCTTTCTGCCCCTTGGCCAGGTTCAAGAACATTTCCTGGAACTGAGCATTCTGAGCTTGAAGAGCCTTAATAGCTTGATTAGTAGGAGTTTCAGAAGACATGATTGCTGAAATAAACAGCGAAGAAGATGAGAAACCTGTAAGGGTACCTGTGATGAGGTGCATGGGAATGGAATGTGTATGAAATGATTTCAAAGACTTTAGGTAGATTCAAATTTGTAAACCAAAATAAAACACACTTTTATTAGATTAAAAACTTGAAACAATGTTTAACTAATGCCTTTAAGGCGTTACAAAAGAAATACTGAAAAGCAAATCAAAAATAGAAATAACAAAAGACATCAGCGCTCCCATGGTTGTTTTCCTTTCGTGCTGACATAATCGTTGATTGTCCTCTCAGTCTCCAGCTGCCTTGTAAGCTTCAGGATCTTCCGTTCCTGCTCATGATACTTCTCTCTAGAAGTATCCCTTTCTTCCCTCAACTGGATCCAAGATCTCTTTAATGCCCTAATATCAGTAGGCATGTATGGATGGAGGACCGTATGAGGAACCCCTTCTTCATCAGTATGCTCCATAATTACCGGTAGAACGGCTTCATATGGCATCCCTAGCTTTTGAGCATGGGCTCGAACCCACCGGAGATACGGTTGCATTGGGAGATAAGTCTTCATTCCTAGATCATGTGGATCAAACCTATTCACTCGTTCCCAATCTCGTATAATTCTGCGGAGATGTCCCTCAACATCCCCTAGAAGTCAAAGACAATGCCTGTAAGTAGCAGCTCATGAGGACCGTCCCTTCGAGCTCGTCCAAACTGTCATAAGGCCAGACAAGGATTATAGGTTATTCCTCCTCTAATTCCAAGCAATGGAACATTGGGGTATTCTCTGCACCGATCAATGATAGCTACTTCTTCCATATCCTTAGTGCTCCAAGGGATGTCCGTATGAGTAAGGGACATGATTTTGTAAGCCCAACCCATACCTTCCTCATTCTTCAATACAGATTTGGGGAGGTGAGAAATAAACCACCTCGCCAGCAACGGTGCACAACACATAAGGGTTCCCCTTCTCCGAGTAGTACGGGCATAAAGAGCATGTAGAATGTCACCTAAGAGAGTGGGCACTAGATTACGGGACATGAAGATCTTGACTGTGTTCACGTCGACAAAATAATCTGAATTTGGGAACAGAACCAAGCCATAGATGAGGAGTGCCAGGATGTCTTCAAATGCTTGAAAGTACAAACTGTCCCAGAACTTTTGATCTTGATCAATCAAGAACTTAGCCAGTAAGCCTTTAACCCCACTCTGAATGTCCCAGTTAGACACTACATCAACCTTTGTTAGATGGAGGGCTGAAGCAATATCCTCTGGCCTAGGAGATATCTCCAAACCTGTAAAGGGTGTCTTCTCTAGAATAGAGATGCCAAGTAAATCAGATAACTCCTCCAAAGTAGGGACCAACTGATAGTCTAGGAAGATGAAACAGTGATGCAATGGGTCAAAGAACTGGAACAGGACACTCATCATTTGCTCATCCAACTTGGAAGTGACCAGGCTAAGGAGATGACCATGTCTTCTAACAAAGGAAGAAGTATCAGGAACCTTTGAAACCAACTCTCTAAGCTGAGCAGGTATCTGCACGAAGCTGATCCGAATGGTATTTCTGTGTATAGATGCCATGATCTGCAAAACAGAACAAAGATGAATACCCTCGGTCTTTTAAATGGTTAGTCTAATGAAATATGCATGCAATGTCATGATGCATGATGTCATGATAGAAACACACCACAGGTATCACAGATAGCAAACATGGTAAGGGAAAACAAGTCACACAATAGCCCTTAAATTTCAGGCTGGCATGGAGTTTAGGTATTACCCTCTTTCAGTTTAGTTGGTTCAACCTGTCCTAGAAATAGTAACCGGGTTCTAGAGGATCTCAATATCACTAACCATCCTCGATCGATCATAATTCCATTTTAGCAACCTTTTCTTGCATTCAGAATCATCGCGAGAGTATGGTCTCAATGAGTGTAGCATACTGCTACTTTTCTATGGCCAAGTTGGTCAATATAAGGTTCTAAGGTCAGTTGATGCTTAATGACCCATTAGCAGCCCCATACTCTCCTTGTTCCTCCACAAGGGATATCGGTACCAACTAATGTGTCACACCAACGTAGCTACTGCTTCAACCGTATCGGTCTACGCCATACAGTTCCCTCACAGTCTATTGCTACTTACCTAAAAGGTATCCCCAGATCCGGGTTAGGATCTATAGTAACTCCGATACAAGCCCACAAAGATAAAGCAAACAAATCAAACAATTGAAAACAATATAATGAACTATTCCTAAGGTACACCCTACTTATTAATGTCCCTAGCAGAGTCGTCAGTTCTGTGATACGGTGGCCAGAACCGGGACGTGTTTCCCTATTTCGTTAAGGAATTTATGCTGCTTTACGTTTTGTATTTATTTTTGCAAAATGTCGCGGTAAGCAAGAGTCGCCATCGACTTTTATTTTATCCAACAAGGAAAGGAAAAAAGTACAGAAAAATTCCTTTTTTGAGATATTTCTGAGTACGGGGGGTAGATTATAGAAAGGGAAGGTATTAGCACCCTTTCTATCCGTAGTTATCTACGGGCTCTTAGGTATTTTCTCAACATTTTCAAAATTGTTTTCTTTGTGTTTGTGGGCTTTGAAAAGTTTGTTTTGACTTCAATTTAACTCTTGCTTCTGTCTTCAAGAGTGTAATGAAGTGTTTTTCAAAACTTTGTTTATAAAGGAGTGTAAGTGTGAAAATTTTGTTTGGATTGAGCAAGTACTTAAGATCTAATCTACCTACTCGAAAAAAGAATCATTCTATGCTTGTTTCCTTTGGACAACGCTATCCCACTATTAGTGAGTAGGTAGCACCATCGTTGGAGTTTTGAGGGTCAATTCGAAAGGGACGTACGGTCACTAAAGCAATGTTAGCTCGTCTTAGTAGTAACCCTAATGTCTTAGATCATTTATCCAAGGCAACAATATCCGAGGCAACCTTTCCGAGGCAACTTTGATCTTTGGACAAAAAGACGATCACTAAAACATCCTATACTCAATGACCGTTTACCGAAGGCAACCAAGTGGGAGTGTACCCTAGGAGTGCGCATGTGCGAGTGATTCAATTTCAGTTTATTTGTCTTTGCACATATTAGGGTTATCTAACCGTTTTAAAGATTAAACATACATTCTTGTCATGCATCCTATTATCAAACATCTAACAGTTAATAATTTGCGGAAAATAAACTAAGCTATTACAAGGCTTCGGGTATTTACATAGCCAAAAACAAACCCTTTGAAATTAAAGCGATAAATGAAAATAAAGCCCTAATTAAAACTATTACAAACTGTGAGCAAATACAACAATTGGGTAAAAATAAAGCGCACGAGAAAATTAGATCGGCGAGAAACTAGGGTTTTGACCCTCTTTATTAAAAGAAAAATGTTTTTGTTGTTTTTAATATTTTTAAAGAAAAGAACTAAGTTTTTCTAAATTAAATACAAAAAATTAATTAGTGATTAAATTAATTAGTGAAAATAATTAAATGACCTATTTTTGATTTTTTTGGTTATTTTAGGGAAAAAATAAAATATAATTAAGTTAGTAATAAAACATATTTATTCTAATTAATTTTAATTATTTGCAAAAAAGGAAATTAAAGTTACCTAATTTAACAAACCTAATTAAATTAATCAATTTTTAATAAAAATAAAACCTAGACCTAATTTGTAAAAAAATAATATTTTTTGTGATTTTTGATAAAAGGAAAATAATTTGATTGGCTAGTAAATAAATAAATAAAATAATTAAATGAAATAAAATAAAATATAAAAGAAGATAGAGATGGGCCTGAAAATGGGGGTGTGAAATGCAATTTCTTGGGCCCAAAACAAAGAAATCCGTTTGACTTTGTGAATCCAGTGTGGCATACTGACTATGGCTTTTGATGTTCCTCCCATCATGGCCCTTAGATCTGACCTCAGGATACTTGGCATGATTGATGATGAGGGAGCATGGTAGTCTCTTGGCTTTGTATACGCACTGGATTTCCTGAAAGAAAATAAGAAAAGAACAAATGCTGGAGGCAGGGGTCAAACCCCTGACCTCAAGCCTTCTAATGCCTTAAGCGCTTACCTGGCTACCACTATGCCATCTGTTTTTGTTGTTATAATATCAAATAATAACAATAATATGTAAAACAAAGAATTAGTGTAAATTTGAAAAAACGCGCGCTGCTAGTTTGAACAGGCCAATGGGACGGTGACAACTGGTCATCTTCTTCCCCTCTCCGTGGGTAAAAGTCCCAGACTTTTACCTACGGACGCTTGTCCGTAGCTATAAGCAGAGCTTGCTCCAAAATCTTCCATGGGCCAAATAAATAACACCTAATACCATGGTTGAGTTCGTCTCGTTCTCCTGAACATGATGGTACCACTTACGAAGGCTAATTTTTCCTGTAAATAAAAACCCTAAAACAAACTCCAAAACCCTAACAATGGCAGTTTACAATTCAGTCCATGAAAATGCAATTGGGTATTATAGAAAGCTTACAAACATGTTGGTGATCAAGAATGTACAATTATTTTATGCTATAAGTGCAAGAATAATGCTATTCGAATTCAAGAATATAGCAATACCGTGACGGACTTACAATGCGTGGTAGGGCTTGAAACCGCTTGCTTTCGATTGCTTTAGCTTGCTGATACTCCTAGGAATCGATTGGGATTGCTAGAAAGCCTTGAGGATGCCTGGAATACTGAATTCGATCTCACACTTTTTCTTGATTTTTTCAGATTTTGTTCTTGCTCATGCGCCTGTTTCTAACATCTCCTTTAGGTCTGGCCTCGTTCTATATGTATTAGTGAAGGGATTAGGGTTGAAAGAATGCATCCAATCTTCCTCCATCAATGATTTGGATCTTTCATTTGATTCACTTTAAAAACTTTCCAAAAATAGCTTTTTTCAATCTTTTTGTCCACTCTAATGCCTTGCACGAGTTTGAATACTTGCTAGCTGTAATTGAAACCTGAAACAAGCACAAAATCTCTTTCTTTCAATATTATGGATTTTATATGATTTGTTTTGATTTAAATTGAATTAATTCAAATAAAAATCAAAATAAATAATAAAAATAAGATATGGACAAGTGGAAAAGGCTAGAGCTCGTGGACTATGTTGCCAACTCAAAACAAGTGAAAAAGATTGGGTCCATTTGGTAAAATTTGAAGTTTTAGGGATAGTTGACTTTTGGCAATTTTGCAAAAAAGGTCAACTTCACCAATGCATAACTTCCTCAATTTTGACTCTTTGGAGGTGTTCTTGGACTTTTTAGAAAGCTTGAGATGTCCTATAAGCAACCATTTTGGTCTCATATCAATTTGATATTCCATGATCATGTATGAAGCTTTGACAAAAAAGGTGTTTTTGTTGACTTTCCAAAATGACCTATAATGTCCAAATTCATAACTTCTTGTGAGTGCATATTTTGAACTTGGAGGCTGAAGATGGATTGTAAGTAATTTCATCCTCTTAAAAATGAGCTTTGGATGGGTCATTTCTCATAAAGTATGAGAAAGTTATGCTTGGTCAAAGTTGAGTTGACTTTTCCTACAAAACCCTAATTTAGCAACTTTTGAGTCTTGATGAATTGGGAGCAATCTTTGATGAGTCATGATCAACCCTTTATAAAATGATGAAATATAATTAAAAATGAGGATGTTGACAAAAAATCTTGAAGTTTGACTGTATGTAGGCCACAATTGACTTTTGCCCTAACACAATCGATTTTTGGGCATTTGAGGAATTGACTGAGCAAACTTCCTCTGTAAGGCTTGAAACTTGACATGGATGATCTTGAGAATATATTAGGACATTGGTGAGGATTTTGGATCCCTTGAACTCAAGTATCTTGATGCAACATGAAACCCTAATTTGAGGTAAACTGCCTTAGGAGAGAGCTTGTCTGGCCAACCCTTGGACTACCTTGAGCAACTTGTGGATTTTTCTTGAAATGTTTTGAGAAATATGGGAGGGCAAATTTTGGGGTACAACATCACCAAATTGGCCTTTAGCAGATGTTGTAAGCCTTGTGATAATGACATGCTTATTATTGTAAATTGTCGTCGGGGAACTTCAGGTCTCTGATTGTTGGAGGGTTGCCTTTGAGTAGGTTGAGGGTTGAAAATTAACACATCATTTACAGATGAATGATGGTCCTTCTTGGTATGGGCTCTTACCCCATACACATCATTTGTTTCCTTTTTTCCAGTGAAGGGCCTTCTGACGGAGTTGGATGTGGAACCAGGTGCCATATGAATTTTGCCGCTTCTAATACCGCTTTCAATCCTTTCACCAGTTAAAATCAACTTGGCGAATTCGGACGAAGAACTTCCGATTAATAGGTTGAAGAATGGACCAGTTAACGTACCCATAAACATATCAACTAGCTCTCTTTCGGTCAAAGGTGGATGGACCCTACTGGCAAGGTCCCTCCCACGTATGGATGCAGGAACATTCTAATTGATAAAACCACTCTAGCTGAGTTCCAACCAGACTCTCAGAAAAGTGAATCCACAGTTTTCTGTCAGCAGTGTGTGGTTGTATTTTACGCACATAGGCTCTTAGAAGTAGTTTGGGACAGGAGACACAATCATACTTGGCGAAGACTGGTGCCTTGAACTTATAAGGAATGACGACCCCAGGAACTAGGCCCAAATCACTAAAATCCAAGCCAGACACAACTTGAATTTTAACTGCTTTTAGCCTATTCTCCAATTCTTTGTACTTTTCCTCACCAGCAGGTGGGTATTGTTCATCAAAGTGATCCTCATCTTCAGAAGCTTGATCAATTACACCCTCAGCACGGGTGCTTCTTGTCTCTTCTGCTTGGTTCTCATCCTCCTTAGATGAGTCTTCGACTATTTGCACTTGGCGAATCGGTTCTTTGAATCTCTTCCCCATGTTGATGAGGGCCTTCTTTTTCTTCTTTTTGGTTGTCAATGCTGTCATTAGCTCTTACTGCCCCTTGGCCAAGGTCATCAAGGTGGCTTGGAATTGAATGTTCCGAGCTTGCAAGTCCTTCACTGTTTGTTCGAGATCCATTCTTACTGAAATAAACAGTAGAAGGATAAGGAAACCTGTTGTGAAAAGCTTATGATATGATGCATGAGTATGTATATGCAAATGTTCAAGGATTTAAAGAATTTAAATTTGCATAGACAAAGAGTGAACAAACGTTAACTTGCATTAAAGAGTTCTGATTTGAATACAAACACGCCTCTTGGGCTTACAACAACAGAAATAAGCATAAAGTAAACTCTTAAGACAGAAAAGTTATGCGCATCCTCTTTGGCGCAATGTAGGTGTTTAAATTTCTTTCTTCATGAAGCTCCCTTGTAAGCTCTAATATCTTCTTCTCGCCCTCATAAAACTTAGCTTTAAAGGTGTCTCTCTCCCCTCTTAACTGAATCCAAGCATTTTGCAAATCTTCAAGAGAAGTAGGCATATCAGGATAGAGGATAGTATGTGGAACGTCTCCCTCAACTACTGGCTCCATGATAACAGGTAAGACGACTTCATAAGGAATCTTAAGACTTTGAGCATGATCCCACACCCATTTAAGATAAGGTTCCAAAGGAATGGAATTCTTACGCCCCAATGTCTTGCTATCAACTTTGTTAACCATACCCCAAGCTCGTATAAATCTTTGACGGTAACCTTGGGTATTGCTTTCGTAGTCAAACACAATTCCTTGGACGAGTACCTCATGAGGGCCATCTCTCCTAGCGTATCCAAATTGTCTCAAATCTAAATAAGGGTTGTAAGTAATGCCTCCCCTAATGCCAAGTAGAGGGACATTAGGGAATTCCCCGCAGCGATCAATGATGGTAATGTCTTCCAAAGAGCGATAATACCAACAGATATCAGCATGTGACAGTGACATCAATCTTTTAGACCACCTCATACCTTGTTCATTCTTCACCACGGGTCGAGGTAGGTACGAAATAAACCACCTATCCAAAATGGGAGTTCAACACATCAAAGCCCATCTTTTCTTCAAAGTGCGAGAGTGAAGAGAATGCAAGATGTCTCTAAGCAATGTAGGCACCGGATTACGAGATATGAAAACTTTGATCGCATTTATATCTATAAGTTGGTCAGGATTAGGAAATAGTACCAACCCATAGACGAGAAGAGCCAAAATTTCCTCAAAGGCTTGTAGATCCAAAATATTCCAACACTCTTGAGCCTTGTCCAACAAAAACTTTGCTAGGAACCCTTTGATACCACTCCTTGTAACCCAATTTTGCTACTATGTCAGATCGTTGCAAATGTAGAGCTCAAACAATTTCCTCAGGTTTGGGGTCTCTTTCAATACCGTTGAAAGGTAACTGATCAAGAATAGGGATCTCCATGAGTTGAAAAAATTCTTCCAAAGTGGGCATAAGTTGGTAATCGAGAAAAGTGAAGCAATGATGCAAAGGGTCGAAGAATTGGATAAGCACCTTTACCATATCTTCTTCAATACTTGAGGTAACCAAACTAAGGAGTCGACCATGTCTTTTGGTGAATGGAGAATCTTCAGGTACCCTTGATACTAAATCCTTGAGTTGTGGAGGTATCCTCATGAGACTGACTTGGATAGTGTTCCTACGAGCAGAAGCCATGTCCTATAAAACAGAAAAAAAATAAATCCAAAAAATCCTTGAAATGGTTAGCGAGTGTGAGTATGATGTTTATGATGCTTATGATGCTTATTATGTTATGTACATGTATATATACAAAGCAAACAGGTCCTTAGGTTTAGGCTTGCCTGGAGTCCCATAGGTAAGTACCCTCTTGAAGTTTAGTTGGCTCAACCTGTCCTAGTTAATAGTGACCGAGTTCTAAGGGATCTCAATATCACTGATCTTTCCCACAAACTTCATTTCGATTGACAACTGACTTGCCACCAAACAAAGCTCGGGAGCCAAATCTCAATGGGTGTAGTATCAAGTATCGACCAACTTCAGACTGCACCAAAGCCGGTCATCTCACTACGTCCTAATGGCCAAGTTGGTCAAGTAAGGTTCTAAGGTCAGTTGATGCTTCACGACACCATGCAGAGGCCCCATACTCTCCTTGATTGACTCAAGGGTTACCTGTACCAACCAAAGTTCCAGATCAACATAGCTACTGCTTCAACCATGTCGGTATACCCTGCACAGTTCCCTCACAGTTTATTGCTATTTACCTAAAAGGTGTCCCCAAATCTGGGTGTAGGATTTAAAAGAAACCCAAACAAGGAACCAAAATGTAAAGCAAACAAATCAAACAAGTGTAAGCAAGTAAAGGTGAATATAGCTCTAAGGTAACCCCACTTTTAAATGTGCCCAGTAGAGTCGCCAGTTCTGTGATACGGTGGGGGAACTGACTTGAGGTGTTTTGTGTTTGTGTTCGTAAATGTTGCAGTTTATCAAGAGTCGCCACCAACTTTTCTTTTATCCAATAAGGAAAGGTGAAAAAGCATAGGAAAGACCTTTAGAGATATTTTCTTGAGTTCGGGGGGTAGATTATGAAAAGGGAAGGTATTAGCACCCTTTTCATCCATGGTTTTCCATGGGCTCTTAGTTTCTTGCTAGATCACTTGATTTTGTTTGAAAATGTGCTTTTGTATGGTTTTGAAAGTATTTTGAAAAGGTGCCATCGTTTAGGCAAACTTTGTAATAGTTCTTGTTTGTAAGAACGTGTGATCGGTGGATCTGGAACTGACTGTTTAATGCTGGTTCGCGAAATGTCGCGGAAGCAAGAGTCGCCACCGTCTTTTATTTTCTCCAAATGGGAAGGACAAAAGCACAGAAAAATTCCTTAAAGAGATTGCTCTCGGTTCGGGAGGTAGATTATAGAAAGGGAAGGTGTTAGCACCCTTTCTATCCATGGTTATCCATGGGCTCTTAGATACTTGCTCATTATGTTTTCAAAAATGGTTTGTTTGCTCAATGTGGGTTTAAAAAAGTTTCTTTTGAAAATTTCAGATCGACTCGTACGTCAGAGTGTTTGAAAAATTTGCTTTGAAAGCTTTTGAAAAGTGTCGGTGTGAAAAGATTTCAGTTTGTTTTTGAAGAGAGCAAGTATCCATGAGTCGTCTACCTACCCTAAGAAATTCGTCTGTGTAAAAGTCCTTTAAAGTAGTGCCATCCCACCATTGAGAGGTAGGTAGCACCACCGTTGGAGGTGTTCGGGTCAATTCGAGGTTAGGGACATGGTGATCACCAGAGCAATGGGAAGACACCTTAGAAGCTACCCTCATGCTAGGTTCCCGGATCATGAGGACTTACTAAGACGTCCTCTACTCGACGATCACCTTTCGAAAGGCAACAGTGAGGCGTACCCTAGGGGTGGTGTGTGCGATTCGTGTGTTGTTTTCATTTGCATTTGTCTTTTGTCAAGTTCATTGTGATCTACGCTTGATTTTATTATGTCCATTCATTCTTGCATGCTTATTTAACAGTTTAATATTTGCGGGAAAATAAATCTAAACTATTACAAATGACGCGGGTCCACATCGCCCAAAATTAAACCGGACCCGATTTGACGGAAAATAAATAAAGCAATAAAATAAAAGTGCGAGAAATAAAATCGTTACAACGCTTTGGGAGAATTACATAATTATAATAAACGACATAAAATAAATGCGCGAAATTAACAATTAAAAACATGGGCGTTGAACCCTTTTGCAAAAAAATTTAAAGTTAATGAAGAATTAAAATTAAAATTAAAAGAAAATGTTTTTGGTATTTTGTGTTTTTTAGGATTTAAGAAAAAAAGAATTAATTAAAATTAAAATGAAATGTTAAACCTAATTCTAATTATTTTTTAAGTTATTAAGAAAATATTAAAGTTAATTTAAATCTAAGTTAATTTACATGCAAAATTTAATTATAGAAAATAAATAAACTAAACATTATTATTGTGAAAAAAAAGGGAAAATTAAAAAGGAATAAAAATTAACAATTAAACCTAAATTCTATATTTTTTTGGATTTTTAGTTATTAAAAGAATTAAAGTTAAAACCTATTTTACTAAATTTATTTACATGTTAATTATTTACAAAAAAAATAAATAAAATAAATATTTTATTATGTTAATCTTTTTTCTGATTTTTTTTTGTGATGTTTTTATATTTTATGGCAATAATTAATTAAATTGAACAATCAAGAAAATAAAATAATAAATTAAATAAAACACAAGAAAAATAAAAAGAATGGCAAACCAGGGGGGGGTAGCCCCAATATGGAGGTTTTGATGGTAAAGCCTGGCCCATTAAGATTCAGCTTCGTTGACTTTTCCAAGCATTATGT
Source organism: Vicia faba (assembly GCA_948472305.1). NCBI lineage: Eukaryota > Viridiplantae > Streptophyta > Magnoliopsida > Fabales > Fabaceae > Vicia > Vicia faba. The sequence goes on from OX451736.1 coordinate 104,342,189, forward strand.
GGCATGTTGACTGGGGTACATGGTGTTCTCCCAATCTTCGCCCTTGGCTTGATCTCATGGGACGCGTGGCTGCTGATTCTTGAGGATGCATGGTACGTTTTTATCTTGGACGCTGCATGGGAACACAATTTGCAAAATAATATAGGAAACAAGACAGACCTGGGATTCGAACCCAGGTCTTGGACGTTGCAAGCTCAACACCTGTGCCACTGAAGCGCTTGATTTCAATTTAATATATAATGGCTATTAAATATAATAAAAGAAAACAAAGTGTTAGTGGGCAACGCGCGCCAATTTTTAAACCGGCCAATCGCTGATGGACAACACATCATCTCCTTCGTTGTCCCTGTAAAACAAAAGCAGAGGCAACGGTTTTGGATGCGTGGCCTAAGGTTAGTTTCCAGAAAATAGCGACTAGCGCTATGATGCCCATAAATTGGGCGCGAGGGTCAAGATTTCTTCGTCTTGATGCACTGAATCCGACCATGGTATTGAGGTGGCCTGATTTTACGTGATTAAGAAACCCCTAAATGGGAGCTCTGCAAACCCTAGACGGCATCAATGGCCAAATCACATATATTGCACAAAAACGAAATTAATTGGCATGGTTAGCATCAGAACAAAATAACAATCATGAATCAACAAATAAAACTTAAGAAAGATGCTTAAATCATGATGCACGACTCCAAGTTTTCATCTGTACAGTTTTGAGTCATTATACCAATTCTTTGCGTTTTGGTTGTTGTTCTTGATTGGCACACGTTCAGAGAACCACAATGAAGCTATTGGAATCAAAATTTAGACTTGAATCGACCTCTAGAATGCTTTTCAGAATTGAGTTTTTATGGAAAATTTTCAAGTTTGTGATGTATTCTTGAGCGCAGCTTTTTAGTTTTTTTGCATTAGGTTTGTATTCCTGTATTTGTATGGAAGGCATTAGGTTAACAAAACTAGCACAAATCTCTTGCAATTATGGATTAAGGATTTGATTTGTTAAGAATCCTTTTCATATCTTTCCATGTGCATTTTGTATCAATTTGCATCCAATTAGTCCAAATCTTTCCCTATTAACCTATGCACGAAATATTGATGGCAAATTATGCATAAAAAGATTGGTTAAGGTAAGTTTTATATTTTCCACATATTTATATAATTTAAATGAATTAATATTAATAGAAATTCAAATAAATAAATAAAAAATGAGAAAATACTTCCCTTTGGGCCAAGTGGTCGTGCATGGGCTTGGAATGATGAATCATGGAAGAAAATAGGGCCCATTAGCAATTTTAGGTCATTTGAAGTAAAGTCAAAATTCCCAAAAATTTCCCAACTTCCACAAGGCATAACTTGCTCAATTTTTAAGCTTTTCACATGTTCTTGGACATTTTGGAAAGGTCTTTGAGTCCTTTAACCAATGCCTTTGGTCCCATGTCATTTTGATTTACCAATCTCAAGTTATGGCCTTTGACTTAAAGTCCCTTTTTGTTGACTTTTAAAAATGACCTATAATGTTGAAATTGATAACTTTTTGTGAGAGCATTTCTTGGACTTGAAATATGAAGATGAGTTGTAGGAAATGTCTTTCTATTCAAAATGAGCTTTTGATGGAATTTTTCTGATAATTCATGTGAAAGTTATGCCCTGGTCAATTTCAGTTGACTTTTTTCAACTGTCCAAATATAGTAACTTTTGCATCTCTGATTATTTCTGAGCCAAATTTTGAGAATCATGATCAAGCATTGATCAAATGATGTTTGTGGCTTCAAAATGATATGTTGACCAGAAATTTGAACTTTTGACTGTCAAATGACCATTTTGCCCCTACAGTTGACTGTAGTGCAATTTAGGGTTTTGACTGTGCAACTTTGAGCTGAATGCCTTGAAACTTGATATGAAGATGCTTGACCACATTTGTAGGCATATGAGACTTGACTGGGTCCTTGAACACTTCCTTTTCTTGCTCATAACACAAACCCTAGTTTTGACTGTATAGGAGACTGTTGCACTGCACAACCCTTGGGGAATTTTGTGACTTGGCTTGGCAATTTCTTGAAGAATATGGGAGGGCAAATTTTGGGGTGCAACAGTTGCCCCTGTTCAATCTTCTTAGACCTGAGGATGCAGATTGGCTGACGTGCCTTTCGTAATCCGAAGGTGGAAGATGATTGGACACTAGAGTGCCCAGAAATTTGCGCTTCCATAGTAGCAGTGATGATGGAATGGGCTTATAGATGCCATTGGGAGGTTGCTAGATAGGATGATGGGCTTATAGATGCCATCTGGATGTTGATCGCGTAGGAGATTCCTTAGCGAGAACCTGCATACCTGCAAAAGAAAGAATGAGTACCTGACACGTTGCAGGAGCTGATTTTAGATGCTTGGTATAGATATGTCCTGACTGGTTACAGGAGCTGAGTCTGGAGCTTCAAACGCTGATGAATGAACCAGGGATGATTGTTGTCTTAGCCTGAATGGTAAGAGAACCTTGGGTGACTTTAACTTCAACAACGCTCGTTGAGAAAAATCTTGGCGGGAACTACCATCTTTGCAATATCGGGAAGAGAACCATAGGCAATTATAATCTGAAAGGAATGATCACCTCACACTCATCGTCGGAGAGGGAAACATCTGAAAAGGACTTGTCACCTCACACACCGTCGGAGAGGGAAACATCTGAAAAAGGGCTTACCACCTCACGCACCGTAGGAGAGGGAACCATGGGAGACTATCACCTCACACTCATCATCGGAGAGGGAAACATCTGAAAAAGGATTACTACCTCACACACCGTCGGAGAGGGAACCATAAGAGACTATCACCTCACACTCATCGTCGGAGAGGGAAACATCTAAAAAAGGATTACTACCTCACACACCGTTGGAGAGGGAACCATAGGAGACTATCACCTCACACTCATCGTCGGAGAGGGAAACATCTGAAAAAGGATTACTACCTCACACACCGTCGGAGAGGGAACCATAAGAGAATATCACCTCACACTCATCGTCGGAGAGGGAAACATCTGAAAAGGAATTACCACCTCACACTCATCGTCGGAGAGGGGACCATAAGAGAATATCACCTCACACTCATCGTCGGAGAGGGAAACATCTGAAAAGGAATTACCACCTCACACTCATCGTCGGAGAGGGGACCATAAGAAAATATCACCTCACACTCATCGTCGGAGAGGGAAACATCTGAAGAAGGACTTCTGGAAGCAGTATCAGAACGTCACCATATCTGGTTTACATCTGAAACTATATCTGGAAGGAAATCTGGAAGCAGCATCAGAACGTCACCATATCTGGATCATATCTGAAACTATATCTAGAAGGAAATCTGGAAGCAGCATCAGAACGTCACCATATCTGGATCATATCTGAAACTATATCTAGACAGAATTGCGATAGTTTGATAGTAGTCATTTGTATTGATCTTTTTTCCTGAAAAGGCAAAACATAATTGTATGCAAAATTATGATGCATGAACTGTATGTCTTCAAAATTAATGAGATTCATGTAGTATGATGCATATGCATGCTATAATGTATGAGGATATGGTGTTTATGAATGTATATTTTCGTTTAGGAAAGTAAATCCTTGACGAGTGCCGGGAAGTCGCATCCTGGGCTGATGTGGAAGAATAGCTTTTGCTTTCGCTGGGGTTGATAGTTGCAAGTATACCGGTAGGAGAAGATGACTCCGTTGCGGAATAAACTTGGCAAATGGAAGATTCTGCAGGGAGAAAAGATACCCTAACGACCATACTGGGAAGCAATACTCTGTGGGGAATAGAGATGCTTTGCTGAATGTTGATAGTTTGCTGGGGATACCCTTGTTGTGCTGGAAGTGTTGATAGACTTCGCTGGGGATAGGAAGACTTTGTCGAGGACGCTCCTTCCGCGGTTTTTGGCTGAGGATAACCCAGTTATATCCTATTGAGGAAATAACTCTTTAAATAAAGCCGGAGGACGCGTTCGTGCTTCGTGAGGATAAACTTCCCGAATCGTCTGGGGATAAGCTTGCTGTTTGGGGATATGAATTCCATCTTTCCTGGGGAACTGGATTGGATTCTCTGGGGAAGTTTTGAACTGTATTGGTTATGTTCTTCCACGGAACCTACCCTGATGCCTTGGAGGATAACAATCAGATTGCTTAGACCATTCGTTATTGCCCCTGTTTCTATGGGGGAGGCACATGTGGGATGCTGATAATTGTTGAAGGTCAAACCTTCTTCTGGTAGGCAGGTGACAAGATGACGGGACATAGTCATACGCTTTGATCCCTAATTTTTGCCTGGACCGCCCTTTCGGGTTTTCAGTCCACCGGGATACCCATTTTTGCCCAAGCCGCCTTTTCAGGTTTTTGACTTGCCGGGTGTACAGATTTTTTCATTTCATCCCTTCATTTTGCCCAAACCCTTTTGGTTCGCCGGGAAGCCCTTATTTTTGCCTAGGCGTGTCAACCTAGCGGGTCTTTGATTTTGCGTAGTATTTTTCGGCTATGTCCATGTTCTCAGAAAGTAGGGAGTTGCCCCGGTTAGGAGTGTTTTTGTCGTGCCACCAGAAGATGTTTAATCAGGCAAGACTCGTTGTTGGAATGCCCCAAGTGACTCAGGCGGAGATTTGCCCCAGGCTATTTGGCCTTGAGAGATTCCCTGAATCTTGATTGGATTGCCCCAGATAATGGACACTAGTCATGCCATGCCCCTTGATTGGAGGTACTTCTGTTCATTAGGCATTCGTCGTGTAAACTTCTATACTGTTCAAACAAAAAGTCATATGCAAACAAAGTTATATTAAAAATGCAAAGCTTATGTCTGTCTTGAAGATTTTGAAAATGCATTTTTTCATAAAACATGTGAATGTTTGTAAAACATGATGTCAACTCCGTATTTACCGTAGGCCTTAAGGAGTCAGGATACCTTTCGTAACAGTATGCTTTCGAACTAACCCATGCTTCAGCTAGGACTTTTGAGGGTTATGACGTGGCCTGGTTCACGGTTTAAGAAACAAAGGATAAAGGCTCAAATTTTATTTGTACCCACCCGCTCTTCATGATGTTCTCCAAACCTAAACTCAGTTGATCATGCGTTAGACCTTGCTTGAGTCTTTGCTTTGATGTTCCAGTAATGGTTCAGATGTTGATAGCTTATTTTGAATAGGCAGTCCTTCTTTGTTTTTGTTGAGGGTTTGTGAGACCTCTTTTTTTTGATTTCGTTATCCCTATTTTTGCCTGAACCGTTTCCTTTTTGGAATTACAGTCAGCGGGATGCCCCAGTTTCATAAGTCTCTTTTCATAGGTTTAGACTTTTTGGGCTTTTCATTTATGAATTTTGATGATGACTGCCTGTCCTTTTGATTGTTCTGAACCATCACTGTCTTTGGTCGTTTTGTAAAGATGCACTTGGATCAACTGAGAGAACTACCCTGCCCCAGGTTATGATTAAGGGTTTTGATTTTCGAAAATAAAAACTCCTACTTCTTTGGCTCTGATGGGTTAACGAGGGATTATCATCCTTATAACTCCAGCGTTTAGGGGTTGAAACAATGCCTGTACCTCATCAGCGGGGTTTGTTCAAAAGCATACTGTAATGATCGCGGTATCGTTTTTGTCATCCTCCCTCAAGAGGCTTAGAATTAACGAGAGTTGACATCAGAAAAAATATGAAACAATTTGCATATAGTAAATGCGAATATATTGATTCAAAATAGCCATAAGCGATGCATTAATGGAACAACAATGTTTTAACATGAATAAATGTTTAAACGGTCAAAAGAAAAACACAACTTGAACATTCAAATGAACAAAAGTTTCCTAGTCTCGGAGCTTGTCACTTCAACTGATGAGCCTTGGAGGAATGGTAGAAAAATTCAGCCTGTCCATCTTGTGTGAACTCCAATGCCCCTTCATCGATCAGGTCCTGGATTTTGTTCCTCAGATCCCAACATTCATTGGTATCATGTCCTGGGCTAGCAGAGTGGTAGGCACACCTCTTATTGGGATCATAGGCAGGAGATGCTGTGTTGGGGTTCCGGGGATGAGCCCTTAATGTGATCAGATTCAACCTCAATAGGCGTTGCAAAGCTTGAAACAGCGACATGTTGAGCTGGGTGAATTGCCTCCTGGGCTTGTCTGGCTGAACTTGGCGAGGTTGGTGCTGAATTTGTGGCACTGGAGTCATTTGAGGAGCTTTCCCCTTATCCTCTTGTCTCGAGGATGATTGGATGATGAATGGCTTTTTACCCTTAGATGTTTGCCCCAGTTGGTTACCCTGAAGCAGTTGGTTGACGAGAAACCAGAGCTCCTCTTGTCTTTGAACCAGGCCTTGAATGACATTCCTCTGTCCCCGCATTTGGGCTTTCATAGCATCCATCTCAGCTTGTAGGTGTTCCAACTTTTCATCCTCAGCATTGCCCCTGACGAAGGTCTCTGTGAGAAGTATCCTTAGCTCCTCTTGCCCCTTGGATAGATTCAGGAGGATTTCCCCGAACCGAGTCTCTTGAGTAAGAAAGTCCTGGTTGTCTTGTGGGCAAGCCATTGCTAAAATAAACAGCGAGAAGGGTGAGTAACCTGCAAAGAACGGGTATCTGTAATGCAATGATATGTATGATATGCATGCAATGTTTTCAAGGATCTCGCAGGGTAAATAGAGAAACTTGTTAGAGTTGGAAACTGGCAACTTGATTGAAGGAACTTCCTGTTGTAGAGAGCCCTTCTTCAAGGGTCAAAGGCTCACCATATCCAGTGGGTCATAGCCCCTGACAGCTTTGGCTAGAGGAAAATAAATCCTCTTTGCCCCTTGTTAGATGTTTGATTCATCATGACCTGCATCACAAGCCCTTGAGATCCTTGAAATGGGTTAGGATGTGTGCAGGATGCATGCAATGGTATGATGTTATGCTATGTATGGGGTAATGTGAGTAACCCTGTTATGAGTCCCAATTAAGGACTATAAACCGAAACCTGCAAGAAACTTTGATAAACTTGTTATGAGTCCTGATTAAGGACTATAAACAGGACCTGCAAGTAGTTAGTACACCCTGTTATAAGTCCCAATTAAGGACTATGAACCAAACCTGCAAGAAACCTAAGTAAAACCTGTCATGAGTCCCAATTAAGGACTATAAACAGAACCTGCAAGTGGTTAGTACACCCTGTTATAAGTCCCAATTAAGGACTATGAACAAAACCTGCAAGACATCAAGGGTCAGATAACAAGCATGCAAGTAGTCAAGTACGAAGGCACGCAAGTCACACAAGAGAAGCCCTTAGGGTTTAGGCCAGCATGGGGTCTAGGTATTACCCTCTTGAAGTTGGTGGGTTCAACCTGTCCTATTAGAAGTAACCGGGTTCTAAGGTTCCCAATATCACGGGATTGCTTTCATTGTTCATCGTTTCGATTTAGCCACTGAACTGGCGACCGAAATATTCCAGGAAAGCAACCCTCAATTGAGCGTAGTATCGAGTATCAACCAACCTCGGACTGCACCAAAGTCAGTTATCTCACTACCCTAAAGAGGCCAAGATAGTTCAATTAAGGTTCCTAAGGTCTGTTGATGCTTCACGACACCACGCGGAGGCCCCGTACTCTCCTTGACTGAACTCAAGGGTTACCGGTACACACCAAAGTGCCACATCAACGTAGCAGACTGTTTCAACCATGTCGGTATACCCCGCACAGTTCCCTCACAGCCTTGTTGCTACTTTCTAAGAAAGGTATCCCCCAGATCCGGGTTTAGGATCTATAGAACTCCCAAGCAACCCACAATTTAAAGCACACAAGGAAAACAATTGAAAACATAGTTATAAGCTAGCCCTAAGGTACACCCCACTTTAAGTTTAAGTCCCCAGCAGAGTCGCCAGTTCTGTGATCGGTGGATCTGGAACTGACTGTTTAACGCTGGTTCGCGAAATGTCGCGGAAGCAAGAGTCGCCACCGTCTTTTATTTTCTCCAAATGGGAAGGACAAAAGCACAGAAAAATTCCTTAAAGAGACTGCTCTCGGTTCGGGAGGTAGATTATAGAAAGGGAAGGTGTTAGCACCCTTTCTATCCATGGTTATCCATGGGCTCTTAGATACTTGCTCATTATGTTTTCAAAAATGGTTTGTTTGCTCAATGTGGGTTTAAAAAAGTTTCTTTTGAAAATTTCAGATCGACTCGTACGTCAGAGTGTTTGAAAAATTTGCTTTGAAAGCTTTTGAAAAGTGTCGGTGTGAAAAGATTTCAGTTTGTTTTTGAAGAGAGCAAGTATCCATGAGTCGTCTACCTACCCTAAGAAATTTGTCTGTGTAAAAGTCCTTTAAAGTAGTGCCATCCCACCATTGAGAGGTAGGTAGCACCACCGTTGGAGGTGTTCGGGTCAATTCGAGGTTAGGGACATGGTGATCACCAGAGCAATGGGAAGACACCTTAGAAGCTACCCTCATGCCAGGTTCCCGGATCATGAGGACTTACTAAGACGTCCTCTACTCGACGATCACCTTTCGAAAGGCAACAGTGAGGCGTACCCTAGGGGTGGTGTGTGCGATTCGTGTGTTGTTTTCATTTGCATTTGTCTTTTGTCAAGTTCATTGTGATCTACGCTTGATTTTATTATGTCCATTCATTCTTGCATGCTTATTTAACAGTTTAATATTTGCGGGAAAATAAATCTAAACTATTACAAATGACGCGGGTCCACATCGCCCAAAATTAAACCGGACCCGATTTGACGGAAAATAAATAAAGCAATAAAATAAAAGTGCGAGAAATAAAATCGTTACAACGCTTTGGGAGAATTACATAATTATAATAAACGACATAAAATAAATGCGCGAAATTAACAATTAAAAACATGGGCGTTGAACCCTTTTGCAAAAAAATTTAAAGTTAATGAAGAATTAAAATTAAAATTAAAAGAAAATGTTTTTGGTATTTTGTGTTTTTTAGGATTTAAGAAAAAAAGAATTAATTAAAATTAAAATGAAATGTTAAACCTAATTCTAATTATTTTTTAAGTTATTAAGAAAATATTAAAGTTAATTTAAATCTAAGTTAATTTACATGCAAAATTTAATTATAGAAAATAAATAAACTAAACATTATTATTGTAAAAAAAGGGAAAATTAAAAAGGAATAAAAATTAACAATTAAACCTAAATTCTATATTTTTTGGATTTTTAGTTATTAAAAGAATTAAAGTTAAAACCTATTTTACTAAATTTATTTACATGTTAATTATTTACAAAAAAAATAAATAAAATAAATATTTTATTATGTTAATCTTTTTTCTGATTTTTTTTTGTGATGTTTTTATATTTTATGGCAATAATTAATTAAATTGAACAATCAAGAAAATAAAATAATAAATTAAATAAAACACAAGAAAAATAAAAAGAATGGCAAACCAGGGGGGGTAGCCCCAATATGGAGGTTTTGATGGTAAAGCCTGGCCCATTAAGATTCAGCTTCGTTGACTTTTCCAAGCATTATGTGGCATGTTGACTGGGGTACATGGTGTTCTCCCAATCTTCGCCCTTGGCTTGATCTCATGGGACGCGTGGCTGCTGATTCTTGAGGATGCATGGTACGTTTTTATCTTGGACGCTGCATGGGAACACAATTTGCAAAATAATATAGGAAACAAGACAGACCTGGGATTCGAACCCAGGTCTTGGACGTTGCAAGCTCAACACCTGTGCCACTGAAGCGCTTGATTTCAATTTAATATATAATGGCTATTAAATATAATAAAAGAAAACAAAGTGTTAGTGGGCAACGCGCGCCAATTTTTAAACCGGCCAATCGCTGATGGACAACACATCATCTCCTTCGTTGTCCCTGTAAAACAAAAGCAGAGGCAACGGTTTTGGATGCGTGGCCTAAGGTTAGTTTCCAGAAAATAGCGACTAGCGCTATGATGCCCATAAATTGGGCGCGAGGGTCAAGATTTCTTCGTCTTGATGCACTGAATCCGACCATGGTATTGAGGTGGCCTGATTTTACGTGATTAAGAAACCCCTAAATGGGAGCTCTGCAAACCCTAGACGGCATCAATGGCCAAATCACATATATTGCACAAAAACGAAATTAATTGGCATGGTTAGCATCAGAACAAAATAACAATCATGAATCAACAAATAAAACTTAAGAAAGATGCTTAAATCATAATGCACGACTCCAAGTTTTCATCTGTACAGTTTTGAGTCATTATACCAATTCTTTGCGTTTTGGTTGTTGTTCTTGATTGGCACACGTTCAGAGAACCACAATGAAGCTATTGGAATCAAAATTTAGACTTGAATCGACCTCTAGAATGCTTTTCAGAATTGAGTTTTTATGGAAAATTTTCAAGTTTGTGATGTATTCTTGAGCGCAGCTTTTTAGTTTTTTTGCATTAGGTTTGTATTCCTGTATTTGTATGGAAGGCATTAGGTTAACAAAACTAGCACAAATCTCTTGCAATTATGGATTAAGGATTTGATTTGTTAAGAATCCTTTTCATATCTTTCCATGTGCATTTTGTATCAATTTGCATCCAATTAGTCCAAATCTTTCCCTATTAACCTATGCACGAAATATTGATGGCAAATTATGCATAAAAAGATTGGTTAAGGTAAGTTTTATATTTTCCACATATTTATATAATTTAAATGAATTAATATTAATAGAAATTCAAATAAATAAATAAAAAATGAGAAAATACTTCCCTTTGGGCCAAGTGGTCGTGCATGGGCTTGGAATGATGAATCATGGAAGAAAATAGGGCCCATTAGCAATTTTAGGTCATTTGAAGTAAAGTCAAAATTCCCAAAAATTTCCCAACTTCCACAAGGCATAACTTGCTCAATTTTTAAGCTTTTCACATGTTCTTGGACATTTTGGAAAGGTCTTTGAGTCCTTTAACCAATGCCTTTGGTCCCATGTCATTTTGATTTACCAATCTCAAGTTATGGCCTTTGACTTAAAGTCCCTTTTTGTTGACTTTTGAAAATGACCTATAATGTTGAAATTGATAACTTTTTGTGAGAGCATTTCTTGGACTTGAAATATGAAGATGAGTTGTAGGAAATGTCTTTCTATTCAAAATGAGCTTTGGATGGAATTTTTCTGATAATTCATGTGAAAGTTATGCCCTGGTCAATTTCAGTTGACTTTTTTCAGCTGTCCAAATATAGTAACTTTTGCATCTCTGATTATTTCTGAGCCAAATTTTGAGAATCATGATCAAGCATTGATCAAATGATGTTTGTGGCTTCAAAATGATATGTTGACCAGAAATTTGAACTTTTGACTGTCAAATGACCATTTTGCCCCTACAGTTGACTGTAGTGCAATTTAGGGTTTTGACTGTGCAACTTTGAGCTGAATGCCTTGAAACTTGATATGAAGATGCTTGACCACATTTGTAGGCATATGAGACTTGACTGGGTCCTTGAACACTTCCTTTTCTTGCTCATAACACAAACCCTAGTTTTGACTGTATAGGAGACTGTTGCACTGCACAACCCTTGGGGAATTTTGTGACTTGGCTTGGCAATTTCTTGAAGAATATGGGAGGGCAAATTTTGGGGTGCAACAGAACGTATACAAAGTGTTGAGCTTTTGAAAATATTCCATGTTTAGAAAGTGTTTTTTTTTAAATAGAAAGGATGTTTGTTTTGAAATTGAGAAAGCAACTAAAAGTAATCTACCTACTGAAAAGGTCTTAGGTGTTCTTTTTCCTCCTCCTTTAGACGTTGTTATCTTACCACTGTTTTGGTAAGAAGCCCCATCATTGGATGTGAAGGGACGGGCATTGGGTCATAGTATGATCATGATAGCAATGTTGTGAGATGACTTAACACTTTTCTTTTAGGGACTAAGATCATTTTGAAAGGCAACTTTGATAGCTTCATCGAGGGACTATGATCTTGTATTTCAATTTTGTTTGTGCTAAGACATCCCACGTGCACAACATGACCTTTTTTGTAAGGCAACAAGTGGAATCACCCTATGGGTGCATGTGTGAGTAGTGTTTGATTTCATGCATCTAATCTTGATTAGGGTGATCTATTTGTCAATTTCATGTCTTGCCACACACACCCTAATTACTAGCATTTGCATTCGAAAGCGATAATTTGCAGAAATGTAAAGTCCTACGCTATTACAATATTTTGGGGATGGGGGTACATATTTATGAATGGGGATTGCAAGGAATTTAAGTTCTAATTATCTATTACAACCATATTGAAATAGATAAGAATGTACAGGAAATGTAAAATGCTTATTTACTTAAGAAAAGAAATAAGTTTTGTTTAAGAAAATATTTTTTGTCTTTTTATGTTAAAAGAAAATAAAATATAATATGTGAATATGAAATATTTTTGGTATTTTTGGTTAATGAAAAATAGATATGATGGCAAAATAATAAAAGAGAAAGAAAATAGAACCAGCGCAAATGCTGAAAATAGAAGAAGTCAGAAGTTATGACTCTGGCTTACTGCATAAACAGAAACAACGTTAGTAGAAATATAGAAGTTCAGAAGTTCTGGATCTTCTGAGAATTCAGAAGTTTTCAGAAGTTCTGATGCAACTGTCAGAACTTTGTCTCTCTCCTTGCTAGTCAGAACATCTGCAGCTTAGTCATTTCTTAACAGAACAAAAGTTGCATACATGACAGTTATGACAAGTTTTAAGAAATATCAGAAACACAAATCAGAAGCAACATGAATTTGCTAATCCTAATTCCGAGTCTTAATTTATTTATGAAACTCTGAACTTGAATTCCCTCTATTTAGGCAGGCAAATGCATGAAATCTCAGAATATGTACACCATCAGAATCAGAATATCTACATTGTGTTAAATGTGCAAAAATTTGACAATGCTTACATAATATGATGAGAGTCAGCAGGCACTTACCTTGCAGCAGGAAATACTCTAGGAGCTGGAGTTTGGTTCTGACCACTTGTGGTGTTCTGAGCAGCTTCCTCACGTTTTCAGCAGGTTGGAAACTTTCAGCTTGGATTGTAAATGATTAGAAGATTCTGGAACAACCAAAGGATAAAGTTCTGATCCTTTTAAAGTGGATATTGGTGGAGGATGTGTTACTGTTTGATTATAGAATTTTGAATGGCTTTTGAATGTATATTAAGAACTGTATGGGTGGTTTTGTTCAGGAAACAACTTGAGAAAAATGGAGCTTTATTACAAGAATCAAATGCTAAGGTTTTATATTTTTGTGTTTGCAATCTTTTTGGATTCTTGGAATTTTTGCAGGGGGTTCAAGGCTTTTCTTTCTCAAATTCCACACCTTTCTCTCAAATTTTTCCGACCTCTTTTCAATGGCCAAAGGTGTTCTATTTATAGGCAAAGGTTTTGCAGTTTGATGAGGTCAAGTGGAACCAACATCATACGCTTAGATGTTGACTTACTCTTGAAGTAAGCTTAAACAAGTGGATCAATGCATCAAGTTGGATGGTTAACAATGCCTAAGCTGGATTTGGCAGCGTGACTTAAGGAAAAGTAGAAGCAGCGCATGGGCTTAGCATACTTTTGTACAACAATTGGTCTTCCCAAGATAATAGGGGTACACGTGGGGGAAATCCTTTGGATAACAACCCATAAGTGGTTGTGAGCATTAAATGTAGATCAGAAATCCTGCCATGTGAAACTCTGCGTCGTTGCTTAACTCTGGATTAGAAGTTCTGCTTCAGCGTAGCATCTCATGTTCTGAGCCTCTTATCTTCTGGCTCCAGCATGTTCTGAAGAAGCTTTCATACTTTCTAGAAAGCTTGCAGCACGCTTCTTAACCTTCTTTGATTTACCCTGGCAAACTCTAACTGAAACTTTGTGAAAACTTGCCTAGAAGTTCTGACTAAACTCTGTCTTGAGAATATCCAGAATTTGCTGAGTACTTTAGTGATAATCTGGTCAGAAGTTCTGAAATGTCCATAATCCTTAAACACTTAGAAAAATTTCTAAGTACTTTAGAATTTGACTTTTCCAAAGTAAAAATTTGACTTTTGAATTTCCTGATGAAACAGACTTCATATTTCAACATGTCTTGATGAAATATGATTTTTGAGATTTGATTTTGATCTAAAAGTCAGAGTTAGACTTCTCAGTGTGCAAATGACCATTTTCCCTTGTGAATGACTTGCTTGGAAAAATTGATAGTTCAAGGCCTGGAAACTTGATAGAAGAAAACCTGGGATCCAGGGATCCCTTATGAAATGAGAGGGCAAATTTTGGGGTACAATACACAACAATATCAATTGACAAGAAAAATTAGTTTATTAATTTAAAAATAACATCATCAGTTGTGTTTTATATTGCTTTATTTCCTTTTATATTTCTCTATAAAAGTCAATTTGAGATAACCCCACTCAAGTGTTTTTCTTGGAATTTGTTGCTTTAGCTTACATAGATAGTAGATTTTCCCTATTGTATTTAATGCATGTTACTTTCACCTATCAGTTCTACCCCAATGTTTGTAGTATTTTTAACAAAAGTATTTATATTATCCTTTTTCTCAAGGATTGGTGTGATATCAATGTTGTTCTATAGTTTGAGTGTCTATAAGTGTTTGAATGATAAACAAAGTTTTAATGCTTAGTTTTAGTAACCAAAAATCAAGTTTCATGCACTAGATAAGTCTTTGGATAATAGAGAGGTTGTTGTTTAAAAATGTTTGTTTTGATAAAAAAAGGTGCCAAGATTAGTTTTCATCAACCTATTCCACAATTATTCGATTAACCTTGCATATGAACTAATCAATGATCAATACATTCACGTATCCTCTCAATATTTATCATGTCTAAGCAATATTGTGAGTGTTATCATGTTAATATTTAAATGATCTTTCAACCTAACTATTAATATGATAATATTTAATGCTTGATACAAGTGAATACTAGCTCACAAATTTATGTCTAGAGTTTGTTCATTAGTGTTTGAATATCTTAGGTCAAGCTTGGAACTTAATTCTCAATAATGGACCAAACCATAAAAATAACAATGATAGAAAGATATTCAACATGTATTAATCTTCAACCAATTTCATATACAAAATGATTAAAAGAAATACATTAAGCCTAGGTTTACTACTTCTAACCTTGACACAAAAAGTGTTTAGCTACTAATTGTCATGATACCTTTCTCAATGGGTAGACAATGGATGTTGATGAACATTAATCTTCAAGTAACCTTTGAAGAAAGATGCAAGAGTTCTTATTTTTCTCCCTTCTTTGAGATAAGAACAAAAATAATCTTTCTATGTTGTAATGTAATGATCCAAAGAACAAAAGGTTTCTATATCCAAAATCAGAATTTTTTCCCTCCCAAGACAAAAGTTGGTGGAAATTTTCCACAAAAGGTAGCAAAAAGTAGCCAAAAGTATGGACTAACTATGCTCCATCGTCGGGCGACCATAAAGCATCGCCGAGCGATTTTAGCTGGATGCCATACGTGACCAGTTGGGCGTGTTAAAACCTCAAAAGGGCATCTTTCATTGCCCGACGATAAGAATGCTTCGTCGGGCGATCCTTCTTTCGCCAGGCACCCCAGAAGTGAAGTAATACATGATTGAAGCTTCTTTTTCTTCATCATTTTCGTCGGGCGATGCCTACTTTCTCCGGGCGATCCTTTGCAGCAACTCACTCTTCCTTCTTATGCTTGGATAGCCTAAATTCTCCACTTTTTGCACCTTTCCTGCACAAGTTTTGCTGAAACACTAACAAACACATTAAACCTTCACAACTCTTTAAACACTATGCAAAATGACTAAAATAAATGTTTAACCTAATCAAAAGTAAAATAAAAGGTCTCAAAGTGTCAATAATTGATATGTATTTTATGTACAAATTGACACTTAACAACACTCCCCAACTAGAATCTTTGATTGTCCTCAATTCAAAGGTAAACACTAAAATAACCTGATGAGTTAAGAGGAATAACATCAACAAGATTAATTTGAATGGTCCAAACTCAAAAATGCAGTCACGACACAAATTAATTGTTTTCAGAATCAAGCGTGATAATGAAATAAGTTCTAAATACAAATATTTAGCTATGCATAAATTAGTAACAATATGTTCATACTTGAATTAACTACTCTCCATCAACTTAATATGGCTTATGTACCTAAGACAAGGGACAAATTACACTCAATAGTAATTGTGCTAACATACAGAACAATTCATGCATTCATAAAATAAATAAAAAAGAATATCAAGGAAACTTAGATCACAAAAGGAATTTTTAGGTTGTAACTTGACTAAGGTTAAAAACAAGGGATTATATATGCACGATCATTGAAACAAAAATGGGTTAAGATAATGAAGAGCATTTCACAAATTCATAACATTCATTTTTGCTTCATCCCTCTTTCAACTTTGATTTTTGATTTATATTTATCACAATGCACCCTTATCTTTTTTTCTTCTTATTTTATTATTTTTTGATACATTTATTTATATAAATGTAATTTTTTTTCTTTTTGATACAATACTTAAGGGATGCATTGTGCCACCAATTCTTTTTCTATTAACCAACATCCCCAACTTTAAACATTTCTTTCTCACTTTTTTATGAATGCTCTTCAAAGGTTAATTTCAAAATTAGGTAAAGTGTTTATAGACAAAAAAAATTTAAGGCTCAAAAGCGTTCACAAGTATTCAAAAACTCACAAGGTTAGATGAAGCCCTTTTGGGAATGATGGTTATTCTCATAAAACAGAAACAATACCTTGATCACTTCTAATTTTCCAAGATATATTTTCAACAACAAGATTTAACATGAATCGTTCGAGCTAAAACAACAATTACTATAACTTTAACGATTTTATAAACAATGGAAAGTTTCTCACGTTGGTGGTTATGTCCTAATGATTCAAGCATGCACACACATTTACATAACAACACATAACCATCTCTTTTCTTAAAGCATTATTTTCATTATTATGCTAACATTCTACAAAACAGTAAAATGATACCTTATTTATGCAATTCTTTAATATTTGTATCATCACCACCCAAATGACGAGTTCGATTGAGTTCCAAATAGTCAACTTGCTCCTTGAGCACTTCTTCAACCTATGTCCCCTTTTTTTAAAATAAAAAAAATGAAATACAAAATCTACTAAAACAATATCTAACCATTTTAACCAAAACAACTCTTTTTTTTAACAAAAGAAAATGGGTACCACTACCCAACAAAGACAAAAAACAAACAAAATCCCAAAATACAACCACCAAACTCTAGTTGTT
This sequence comes from Vicia faba, assembly GCA_948472305.1. NCBI lineage: Eukaryota > Viridiplantae > Streptophyta > Magnoliopsida > Fabales > Fabaceae > Vicia > Vicia faba. The sequence goes on from OX451736.1 coordinate 104,359,422, forward strand.
CACAAAAAATTAAAAACACACCAAATTGTTTCAATAATTAAAGACTAGATGTTGTACCCCAAAATTTACCCTCCCATATTTCTCAAAACATTTCAAGAAAGATCCTCAAGTTGCTCAAAGAAACCCAAGGGTTGACCAGACAAGCTCCCCCCTAAGGTAGTCTACCTCAACTTAGGGTTTCATGTTGCATCAAGATACTTGAGTCCAAGGGATCCAAAATTCTCACCAATGTCCTAATATGTTCTCAAGATCATCCATGTCAAGTTTCAATCCCTACAGAGAAAGTTTGCTCAGTCAATTGCTCAAAGGCCTAAAAATCGACTATGCTATGGCAAAAGTCAACGGACCCCCATACAGTCAAAATTCAATATTTTTGGTCAACATCCTCATTTTGAAGTATATTTCATCATTTGATCAAGGGTTGATCATGATTCATCAAGGATTGCTCATAATTCATCAAGAACCAAAAGTGGCTAAATTAGGGTTTTGTAGGAAAAGTCAACTCAACTTTGACCAAGCATAACTTTCTCATACTTTATGATAAATGACCCATCCAAAGCTCATTTTGAATAGTATGCCATGATCTACAATCCATATTCATCTCCCAAGTTCAAAATATGCACTCACGAGAAGTTATGAATTTGGACATTATATGTCATTTTGGAAAGTCAACAAAAACACCTTTTTGTCAAAGCTTAATACATGAGCATGGAATATCAAATTGAGATAATACTAAAAGGGTTGCTTAGAGGACATCTCAAGCTTTCTAAAAAGTCCAAGAACACCTTCAAAGAGTCAAAATTGAGGAAGTTATGCATTGGTGAAGTTGACCTTTTTTGCAAAATTGCCAAAAGTCAACTATGCCTAAAACTTCAATTTTTGCCAAATGGGCCCAATCTTTTTCACTTGTTTTGAGTTGGCAACATGGTCCACGAGCTCTAGCCCTTGCCACTTGTCATTATCATGTTTTTATTATTTATTTTGATTTTTATTTGAATTAAATCAATTTTAATCAAAATAAATCATGAGAAAGTCTAAAGTATTGAAAACTCAAGATTTTATACTTGTTTCAGGTCTCAAATCCAGTTGGCAAGTATTTCAAATCGTGCAAGGCGTTGGTGTGGACAAAAAGATTGGTTTTAGGCTATTTTTGGAATGATATTCAAGAGAATCAAATCAAGATCAAATTCATTGATGGAGGAAGATTGAGATCATTTTTGGAACCCTAATACATTCCTCAATACATATAGAAGGAATGCAGACCTAAAATAGGCGAGAGGCAGGCGCGGGAACCAGAACAAAAACTTGAAAAAACACCAAAAAGTGAAAACACGAATTCACACTTAGAGGCTAATTCAAGACCCTTGGACCATTCCAATCGCTTCCTGGGATCCCTAGCAAGCAAAAGCAATCAAGAACAAGTGTTCCCAAGCCCTATATCTCGCTGTAAGTCCATCACGACATTGCTTATTTCTTGAATTCGGTTTACATGATTTAGACATTGATAGAATGAATTAATGATATATTCTTGATCACCATCATGTTTGCAAGCTTCCTGTAACATTTGATTGCATTTTCATGGCTTGTGTTGGATTTCACCATAGCTAGGGTTTTATGGTTCAATTTAGGATTTCCGTTTATAGGCAAAATTGGGCCATGAAAGGGCCATCATTGAACTCAGCAGATCCAGACAAAGACATTCATGGCTTTAGTTTTGATTTATCTTACTCATGCTTGATTTTGAGAAATGGCAGGGATATAGTGATGGACAAACGTCCATAGGGTAAAAGTCTGGGACTTTTACCAACGGAACAAGGTTAAAGATGACTGCGTGGCACCCTTCCATTGGATCGTTTGAAAATTCGTGCTAATTATTTTATTATTTCATTTGTTAATTATATAATATTTGTTGTTTACATTATGTACAAACAAGAACAAATGGCGCAGTGGTAGTGGAGTATGTACAAAACGCTTCAGGACCTAGGTTCGAATCCTAGGTCCCCCTTTCTTTCATATATTTTATCTTTTCAGGTTCCAGCACGCACATGAAGCTAATGACCACCATGGTCCATCATCATTCAGTCAGCCAAGTGGCCAGATGGCTAAATCCAAAGGCCAGCAATGAGGGACCATCATGGGCTGCAGTCAACGCATAGCATCAGATCTGGGGAGTCAACGCGGACCACCATGTTTTGGGCCCAGATCAGGCTTCCCACACCTCCCAAATTGCTTTGTTCAGGCCCAATCTCTTTATTTATTCTTTTTTTATATTTGTTTCATTTAATTTATTTATTTTATTTTACTAACCAATTAATTATTTTCTTTTATCAAAAAATCATAAAAATAATACTTTTCACAAATTAGGTTTAGATTTTATTTTTTATCAAAAAATTAATTAATTTAATTAGATTTTAATTTTAGGTAAACTTTAATTTCTTTTTGCAAATAATTAAAAATAATTAGAATAATTAGGTTTTTTATTTCTAATTTAATTACATTTTATTTTTCTTAAAAATAACTGTTGTACCCCAAAATTTGCCCTCCCATATTCTTCAAGATTTGTCAAGAATCATCTTCAAATGGTTCAAGATTGCTCAAGAGATTGCACAGTCAAACCACCTCCTAAGACAATTGAAATTAGGGTTTTGGTTCTTTTAAGGAATTTGGGGTTTTTCAATGGTTCAATCAAGTCTCATAGGCCTATAAACATTCTCAAGCATCTACATGCCAAGTTTCAAGGCTCACAGTGTCAACTTGCACAGTCAAAAGCCTCATTTGATCCACAGTCAACTGCAGGGGCAAAATGGTCATTTTACATTCAAAAGTCAGAATTTTTTATCAACATCTTATTTTGAGTCCACAATCATCATTTTATCAAATCTTGATCATGATTCCACAAAGATAGCTCAAAAATCATCAAGATGCAAAAGTTATTATTTTTGGATAGTAGAAAAGTCAACTGTATCTTGACCAGGGCATACTTTTTCATGGTTCATCAGAAAAATCCCATCCGATGCTCATTTTGAATGGGATGACATTTCCTACAAACCATCTTCACACTCCAAGTTCAAGAAATGCTCTCACAAGAAGTTATCAATTTTTACATTATAGGTCAAATTCAAAAGTCAACAAAAATGCACTTTAAGTCAAAGAACATAACTTGAGATTGGTAAATCCAAATGACATGGGACCAAAGGCATTGGTTATAGGACTTCAAGAGCTTTCCAAAATGTCCAAGAACATGTTCATATGATCAAAATTGAGCAAGATATGCATTGGAGAATTTGGGAAATTTTTGTGAATTTGCAAAAGTCAACTTTGCTCAAAACACCTTGTTTTTGCTAATGGGCCTCAAATCTCTTCTTGAAACTTCATCCATGACCTATGCACGACCCATCAAGCTTAGTTGAATTTATTTTCTTATTTTTATTAATTAATTGGATTTTTAATCAATATTAATTCATTTAATTAATTTAAATTGTAGGAAAATAGAATTTTTTTTATTAATAACCAAGTATTAAAATAATATTTCGCAAATAACCGGGTTTCGGAAAAAATTATGCAAATAACCATGTTTCAGATGGCTCCACAAAGGAGGAGCCATCTCATTTGGCGCATGCACCTCCTTTTTTAAGGGAGGCGCCATCTCACTTGGCGCCTAAGTGCTTAGGGCATGCCCTAAGCCAAGTGAGATGGCGCCTAAGTGTAATTTTAGGGAAAAACAATTTTTATTTTATTTTTTTTCCTGTGCATTGCCTATTGGACAGAGATCAACAAAATGGACTTTTTATTAAAAAAAAATTACATCCAACTGTATTACATTAAAATAACAGTAAAAAAAATGGATACAAAAATACTGGGAAAAAAAAAGATACATCAGTGATCCCCCGGAACCCGGTAATGACCCCCCGTTCCGCATCCCCATCCTCGCCTTTCTCTTGCTGGGTGTCGTCGCGTTTCCTGCTGCGGCAAGGTCGATGGCCCAGCGAAGTCAATGCAGTCCGAATCCATAAAATCAGTAAGATCTCCATATCTAGAAGATCCGCTCTGGTACAGTCGGTTACCCATACCCTCAAAGTTTGGTCGTGTTGGCGGTGGGTGGGGTTCCATGGTTGGTCGGTAGCATTGGTCGTCTGAGTATGGGGGGTAGAAAGGAAATGGATCTTGGGGTGTTTGGTATTGTGGATGTTGGGTGGTTTGGTGATATGGTGGGTGGTGGTAGGTTTGGTCGGCTTGGTCATAATCTTCCGACATTCCCATATCAGGGCTAAGGCTGGATGTTGAGGGCGCCATATTGGGATATGTGGAAGACTGAAATTGTGTGTGGGGTATTTGGGTGTGCTGGTATTGGGGTTGGTATTGTGGTTGGGTTTGAGGCATATCGGGGTATTGGTAGTTTGGTGGTGATTGTGGTTGGTAGTACGGCATTTGATTGTAGTTGTGTTGTGGTGGGGAATATGGTTGGGTGTTTGTGGGTCTGTTTCTTCTTGGGGGTTGGTTGAAGGTTGATGGGTTTTGGGTTTGTTGATGGGGAATCGAGGGTTGTGCCCATTGTGTGCGTGGGTCAACCAAGTACCTCGGATGAGACACGTGCATTTCTGGGTTACTAACCGACCTGTACCACGACATATATTGATCCGTGTGTCGCATGTTACCTTGAGTAAGGAAAACCGAGAATTGCAAGACGTAGCGGTGACGCCTCTGCCACATCTTACACCATTCCGGAGCAAAGTCTTTCCAGTTGGTAAGACCCCACTGGGCGTCGACCCTTTTAAGATGCCATGGGGACAAATCTGTTGGATCACTTGGTATCTCTTGATGCATTCCGAACTGCATCTTCACACGGTCGCTGTGGTGCATCTCCATAATGTTGAACCGAACGAGTGAAGTCTTTGCAGTCCAAGTTGCTGCATCCTCTGGGTTTGGATCATGGCCCAAGCCCAAATATGGTCTCCAGACGAACTACGATAAAATTTAAATCAGGTTAACGCAAAAGTAATGTATAAATAATTAAAATGAACAAAAGTTAAAAGCTACGATGTACGTCGTCTGGGCCTAAGTGATCCAACAGATTCCGGTAGAGTGCGACATTGAATCTTGGATTCTTGCCGTAAGGCGTGGTTAGCAAAGACTAAGGCGATTGAAATGGTGTACGGAAACTGGGAGGAGTCATACCGAGAACTTCCCCGCTACCTGAATGCACTCAAAACGTAATCTCCAGGTAGTGTTTATGTTCTGGAAACATTGCCAGCGTACGCCCAAGATGGTAGTCTACTGCATGGCAACGGAATATTCAGTCGCGTGTTTTGGGAATTTCAACCATGCATCACAGGGTTTGCATCATGCAAACCAATTCTACAAATTGACGGGACTTGGTTGTATGGGAAGTACAAAGGAACGCTATTGATGGCAGTTGCACAAGATGGCAACAACAACATTTTCCCCGTTGCGTTTGCCCTTGTCGAGGGGGAGACCGGTGGTGCTTGGAGCTTTTTCCTGAAAAATCTTCGGACACACGTGGCTCCTCAACCAGATCTCTGTTTGATCTCGGACAGACATGCCTCCATTGAAAGTGCCTACAATAATCCAGCAAATGGTTGGCATGACCCTCCTTCTACGCGTGTCTATTGCGTCAGGCATATCGTCCAGAATTTCTCGAGGGAGGTCAAGGACAAAACATTGAGGAAAGCGGTTATGAATGCGGGATATGCATTGACACAACCCACATTCAAATATTACCGCAACGAGATCCGTTTGTCTAATCCAGAAGCCGGTAGGTGGATCGACAATATTCCGGTGGAAAAGTGGACTAGGTCATACGACAATGGCCAAAGATGGGGGCATATGACAACGAATCTTATTGAATCAATGAATGGGGTATTCAAGGGCATACGAAACCTCCCAATCACTGCCTTGGTAAAATCTACGTATTTTAGGATGGCTGCATTATTTGCCAAAAGAGGTGAAATGTGGAATGCGGTGTTGCAATCAGGACAACTATGGAGTGAAAGCTGCATGAAATACATTAAGGCTGAAAGTGCTAAAGCCAACACTCACATGGTTACACGGTTTGACCGACACAGCCACAACTTCATTGTGAAAGAGACAATCGACCACAATGAAGGCCTGCCAAGACAAGAATACAGGGTCATTTTACCTTCTCAATGGTGCGATTGTGGCAGGTTTCAAGCATTTCGTATGCCTTGCTCTCATGTCATTGCCGCTTGTGCTCATACCCATCAAGACGCTCTTCAACTGCTGTCAAACGTTTACAAATCTGAAACGTTGCTCACTGTTTACAACAACAACTTTCCTTTGGTGGAAAAACCGGATTATTGGCCTGAATACAACGACGATATAGTTTGGCACAATGACCAAATGCGAAGGAACAAGAAGGGTCGTCCCAAAAGTAGGCGCATCACAACAGAAATGGACGATCTTGACAGGTTGGAAAGGAAGTGTGGTTTATGCCGTCAGGTCGGACACAATCGCAAAAACTGTCCGATTCGGGCGTCTGGTTCGACCACATAAATATTGTAATACAATAAATCTTTTCAATATTTGTGTTGTAAACATTAGGGTTTTCCGTTAACAGATTTTGCTACAGTTAATAAAACGCGTACAACAATAATTAACGATATTCAATCTAGGAAATTACAACTGTTAACACAATTTCATCTGACCCATGCATCATCAGCATTACATCACTGTCTGTTTTGACTTCCTCCAACCACACATTAGGTCTTCCTGTCGCATGTGAGGTTGTTGTTCGTTTTCGCTGGATCCTTCGAATTTTTTCACCCTCCGCGATGTCTCCATCTAGCCACCGCATCAACTCCCGCTTCAGACGCTCCATGGAGTGAATGTGCCAGAATTTCATTTTCATCGCAAGTTTCGTGGCGGAGAATATAACGTAACCATCTCTGCTAAAAATCATAGGCGACGTCATTACGCAAATAACGAAGTACAAAATAAAAATACAGTGAGAGAAAGTGTGAGAAATTTCGAAGAAATAGACGAATTATTTATAAACCAGCATTTTGCCCTAGTTTTGCCCTAGGCGCCAAGTGAGATGGCGCCTCCTCTCATTTTTAAGGAGCATTCGCCATCTCACTTGGCTAAAAGCCAAGGGAGGCGCCAAGTGAGATGGCGCCTAGGGCAAAATCCTAGGTGGAGGCGCCAAGTGAGATGGCTCCTCCTTTGTGGAGCCATCTGAAACATGGTTATTTGCGTAATTTTTTCCGAAACCCGGTTATTTGCAAAATATTATTTTAATACATGGTTATTAATAAAAAAAATTCAGGAAAATACAAAGATTTGATTTTTCAATCTTTTTGTGAAGCAAATGTGGTCAAGATATGCTGGCAATTTCGTGTACAAATCAAATATGCAAGAATCTCCAAAATTGGCAACTTTTTCCAATCATGAAAATGCAAAAAGATTTGATTTTCAATCAAATATTCAATTATCAATTCCATGGTTTTTTGCTCAAGATTGTGACCTAATTCTATTCCTCTATAAATATGCAAGCTAACCCTAATGCCATACACGTGAGAAAGCTGCAGAAAAAAGCCATAGCCATTCAAGAAAATTCAAGAAAAGCTCAAAACTGATTTTCACATTCCAGGCCAATTCAAGGACTTTTGTTGATTCTAATACACTGTAGGAGGTTCCCAGAACGTGTGGCGATCAAATTCAAGCCTTGAAGCTCAAAGAATCGCCCTAAACAGAACCACGGTTTGCCATTTATTTTCAGAATCGTGCAGCTCAATTCATGCATATTTAACGTGTTTTTGTGTTTGTTTTGCATTGCTAGAACTCATATGAAGCTGATGGTATAACTGAATTGGATTAAAACGTCATAAATCAAAAGTTGCCATGGTTGAATTTTAGGGTTCCTGAGCTTTGGATTTGGGGCTTTCTAAACCCAGAAAAATCAGGACTTGTAAGGCACGTGGTTGGATTCGTGAGAACCAGACGAATCCAAAGCAACCATCGCGAAATATTTATGTAGCCTGTAGCTCTATTCGCTATTGTTGTCACACTGTTTAGTGGGGGTTAAAAACCCCCGCTATCTAATGTTTGTTTTGCAGAATGAACGAAGAAGATGATGAGGTGTGGATGTCTCATTGGCCAGTTCAAAAAAGACGCGCGTGTTTTTCTTTTTACAGCATATTGTTTGATTGCCTAATATATTAATTGCTAGTCATTATAATAACGAATGAATCGTGCAGTTGGAGTGGTAGACGCGTTAGCATATGAGCTCTGGGACCTGGGTTCGAATCCCAGGTCCCCCCAAAACGCTTATGTTATTTTTCTTTACATGTTCTTGTGCAGATCTCCAAAGGGTATCCACCATATACCTCAATCATCAACGCGCCAAGTGGCTTGCAAAGCAGATCTGAAGGCCAGGATGGAATGACCACCATACGCTCAGTCAACGAACCCATAGCTAATCCAGAAAGTCAACATGGTTGGGAAACGAATGGGCCTGAAAATTGCTAAGAAACCTCCTAAATGGGCCAGCACCCCCCCTGGTTTATTCATTCTTTTTTTTCTTTTCTTTTATATTTTCCATTTAACTTTTTTGCTAATTATTATTATTATTATTATTTAATTAACTCATAAATTAATTATTTTCATAATAAATTCAGAAAAACTAAAAATAATATTTTTTCTTAATTAAAATTAATTTCACTTTATTTTGTAAATAAATACTAACAAATTAATTTAGTTTTTTTAATTAGGTTAATTTCACTATTTTTGCAATAAATAAAATAAATTAGAATTAGGGTTTTACTAACTTTTGATTATTTTTTTATTTATTTCCTTGAGACATTAGAAGATTAAAAAAATATTTCCTTTTGTTAATTAATTAGGTTTAATTTAATTTAATTCATAAATAATCAAATCTCTTTCTTTCTCAAAAAGAGTCAAAATCCTAAGGACTTCCTCGATTCAATTTTTCTCGCGCATATTTATTCTTGATTATTTTTTGATCATATATTATGTAATTGCTCCGAGGATGTAATAGCGTTAATTAGGACTTTTTTATCGCTTTCCTTTAATTTCCCGTATTTACTTTTCAAAGGGTTTGTTTTTGGCGATGTAAATACCCGACGCCTTGTAATAGCGTAGATTTATTTTCCGCAACATTTAACTGCTAGATGTATGTTAACTAGGCTATGCATGACAAGACTTATCTCTGAAATTAAAATCAACCCGTAGCTCACAATAACATGTACAAAGATAACTTAACATGAAATCTGACACACTCGCACATGCCACCCCTAGGGTACGCCTCACTTGGTTGCCTCGATGTGGTCATTGAGTATAGGGTGTTTTAGAGGTCGCCCTCTTGTCTAAAGATCCAAGTTGCCTCGAAACGGTTGCCTCGATAAAAAACGATCTAAGACATTAGGGTTACCGCTAAGGCGTCTTACTATTGCTTTAGTGACCACATGTCCCTATAATCGAATTGACCTGAAAACTCCAACGACGGTGCTACCTACTTCTCAATAGTGGGATAGTACTGTCTAAAGGACATTTACACAGCTTAATTTCTTTTGAGTAGGTAGATTTCTCCTAGGTACTTGCTCTTTCAAAACAAAAAAATACTTTTCGCACCTACACTTTTTCTGACAAAAGTTTTCAAACAAACACTTCATACACTCTTGAGGACTGATACAAGAGTTAAAACGAAGTTTTCAAACGAACTTTTTCAAAACCCACAAACACAAGAAAAGCAAAACATTTTGAAAACATAGTGAGCAAGTACCTAAGAGCCCGTGGATAACCACGGATAGAAAGGGTGCTAACACCTTCCCTTTCTATAATCTTCCTCACGAATCGAGAAACATCTCGAAAAGGAATTTTGTTGTGCTTTTGTCCTTTCCTTATTGGAGAAAATAAAAGACGGTGGCGACTCTTGCTTACCGCGACATTTCGTGAACCAACATTAAAAACAGTCAGTTCTATTTCCACCGATCACAAAACTGGCGACTCTGTTGGGGAAAATATTTATAAGTGAGGTGTACCTTAGGATTAGATAACTCTTGTTTTCAATCGTATGCCTTGAATGCTTTAATTTTGTGGGTTTGCATCGGAGTTTTATAGATCCTAACTCGAATCTGGGGAATACCCTTTAGGTAAGTAGAAATAAACTATGAGGGACCTGTCCGGCGTAGACCGACACGGGTGAAGCAATAGCTACGTTGGTGTGACACCTTGGTATGTACCGATATCCCTTGTGTTGGAACGAGGAGAATATGGGTCTTCTGAGGAGTCATTAAGCACCAACTGACCTTAGAACCTTAAATTGACCAACTTGGCCATAGAACAGTAGCAGTATGCTACACTCATTGAGGCTAAACTCTCGTGATGGTTCCGGCTGCAAGAAAAGGTTGCAAAGCTGGAGTTATGAACGATTGAGGGTAGTCAGTGATATTGAGATCCTCTAGAACCCGGTTACTATTTTCTAGGACAGGTCTTAACCAACTGAAACTGAAAGAGGGTAGTACCTAAACTTCATGCTGGCTTGAACTCTAAGCGCTGTCTTGTGTGACTTGTGTGCCTTACCATGTTTGCCTTTTGTGAATACTTGTGGTGTGCTTTATCATAACATTATACCATCATAACATTGCACGCATCCTGCATAAGGACTAACCCATTTCAAAGACAAGAGGGTTTAATCTTTGCTCTGTTTTGTAGGACATCATGATGTCCATGCGAAGGAATACTATCCGGCTCAACTTTGTTCAACCGCCTGCTTTGCTTACAGAATTGGTTGATAGGATTCCAAATACTACTTCCTTCATCAAGAGGCATGGTTCTCTTCTCGGTTTAGTCACTTCAAAGTGGGACCAACAACTGATGAGTGTCCTGGCCCAGTTTTATGATCCCCTATATCATTGTTTCACTTTTCAAGACTTCCAGCTGGTCCCTACCCTGGAAGAATTCTCTGATTTTCTTGGTATCCCTGTTTTAGAACAGACTCCATTCACTGGTTGGGAAAAGACTCTTAGGCCTGAGGAGATTGCTGCAGCCCTTCCTTTGACCAAAGAAGAGGTAATGGCTAACTGGGAGACTAGAAGTGGAGTTAAGGGCTTTTTGGCTAAGTTTCTGATTGGCAAAGCTAATAGTTTCTGGAATGACTTAGACTTCAGGGCGTACGAAGACATCCTGGATCTCTTAATCTATGGTCTAGTATTGTTTCCAAATCCTGATACCTTTGTTAATGTCAATGCCATAAGGATCTTCATCTCTCGGAACCCTGTGCCCACTCTCTTGGGTGATATCCTGCAACAGCTCTACGCTCGTACTGCCCGAAGACGGGGAACTCTGTGGTGTTGTGCTCCCTTGTTGGTGAGGTGGTTTATTTCGCACCTCCCTAAGTTCGTACTGAAGAACCAAGAAGGAAGGGGCTGGGCCCATAGGATAATGTCCCTTACTGATAAAGATATCATTTGGACTCTCAGAGGTTTAGATGAGGTGGCTGTTATTGACCGTTGCGGAGAGTATCCTAATGTTCCTTTGATCGGAACCCAGGGAGGAATCTCTTATAATCCATGTTTAGCTCTCCGTCAGTTTGGAAGAGCCAGAAAAGCAGGGCCTCATGAGATGTTGGTACCTCACATCAGTCTTGAGTTTCAGGTAGATAGTGACGAGCTGCGTCGTAGATTCATCCGGGCTTGGGATAGAATTCACAAAGCTGACCCACATGAGTTGGGACCGAAGACTTCTCTACCAATGGAATCCTACTTCAGATGGGTCCGTGTCCGTGCTCAGAAGTTAGGTATGCCATACGAAGCTATCAGGCCTATTACTCTTGAAGTTCTTGATAAAGACGGGGTTCCTCCAACTGTCCTCCATCCTCAGATACCCACTGATATTGGTACACTAAAAAGATCTTGGGCGCAACTACAGGAAGAACGGGATTCTTATCGGGAAAGGTTCAATGAACAAGAACAGAAAATCCAGAAGCTGACTAGGCAATTGGAGAACGAACGGACCCTGAATGACTATATCCGCACTGAAAAGAGGAGGCCATGGGAACATTGATGAACTTTTAAGGATTTCTTTTATATTTTTATCTACTTTTCAGTACTTTCACTCTTGTAACGCCTAAGGGAAATTTGTTGAACAATTTAAATTCCAAAGTTGAATCTAATAAAGTGTGTTTCCTTTTTGTCTACAAAGTTGAATCCCGATTGTCTTTGAAAACATAAATCATACGCATTTCATTCCATCATATGCATAACAGGTACCCCTTTTTACAGGTCACTTATCTTCTTCACTGTTTATTTCAGCAATCATCATGTCTTCTGAACCTTCCACTGAACAAGCGATCAAGGCCCTCCAGGCCCAGAATGCCCAGTTCCAAGAGATGGTTATGAGCCTAGCCCAGGGTCAACAGGATTTGAAGACTCTGATTCTGAAGGAAAGGAAGAAGAAGAAGAAGAAGAGGACCGTCTTGTTCAACACTGGATGCAAATTTGGGAATGCACTGCAGAATGAGGTTGATCTGACTACTTCCTCTGTAGGGAAAGACAGTCCCCAAGAGAGAAGGGTTCCTAGTCCCGTGGTCTCCGAAAACGAGACAAATTATAATGATGAACAGTATCCTCCTGCTGAGGATAGGTACAAACAGTTGGAGAACCGCTTAAGTGCTATGGAGATTCAACATGTGCCCGGGTTGGACTTTGGAGACCTAGGCTTATCCTTTGGGGTGGTGATTCGACATAAGTTCAAGGCGTCTGCTTTTGCAAAGTACGACGGAGCTTCCTGTCCTAAGCTGCACCTCCGATCGTATGTAAGGAAGATCCAACCTTATACAACTGACAAGAATTTGTGGATCCATTTCTTCCAGGATAGTCTTTCAGGGACTCAACTCGAATGGTTCTATCAGCTGGATGGAGCCATCATTCATAACTGGGAGGATTTGGCTACTGCGTTCTATAAGCAGTATCAGTATAATTCCGACCTCGCTCCTACTCGTACCTAACTCCAGGGTATGTCACTAGGGACGGGTGAAGGATTTAAGGAGTACGCTCAAAAATGGAGAGATCTGGCTGGAAGGGTGCAACCACCTCTGACTGACCATGAACTTGTGGATATGTTCTTGGGGACCCTATCTGGTCCATTCTTCAACCATTTAATTGGGAATTCTTCAGCCGGGTTTACATACCTTATCTTGACTGGTGAGAGAATAGAAGCGGGTATCAAGTCTGGAAAGATACAGAAAGGTGCCTCCTCGAGCACTGAAAAGAAACCGTTCAAGAAGGAATCTAGTGTTGTCTATGGTTCAAGGAGACAGAATAAACCGGAACGCCGCCAAACCGTCAACGCGGTGGTTATTTCAAAGCCTGCTGCTGCTCCTCAGTATCATAACCAACAAAGGGGTGAGAAACCTAAAAGGCAGTTTACTCGACTCAGCATGACCTTGTCCCAGATATTGCCGCAGTTACTGACAACCAATCTGGTAACACTGAAGGAAGCTCCGAAGATTGTGAACACAACCTTTCCAAAGTACAATCCCAACGCCCGCTGCGCTTATCACTCTGACAGCCCGGGGCATAACACAGATGATTGTTGGGCTCTGAAGAATAAGGTTCAGGATCTAATTGATGCTAAAGAGATAGAGTTCGAGGCGCCCGAAAGGCCCAATGTTGTGACTTCTCCTATGCCCAAGCATGGAGTGAATGCTGTAGAGGAAGACCTGTTTGTAGCCTCTGTGGATGATATTGTTACTCCGTTGTTGACTGTCAAGAGGAACCTGTTGCTAGCCGGTTTATTTTCGGGATGTAGTATTGGTTGCTATCTGTGTTCCGTTTCACCTGCTGGTTGTCCATCTTTGAAGTCAAGCATCCAGAACCTGATGGATAATAAGGAGATCTTGTTCGAGAAGATTGCTGTTCCTGCTACCCCTACTGAAGAGGTGTCCATTGTCACCATTTTCAATAACTCTCCTAAGGCTCCCTCAAAGAAGCTTGTCAAAATCATGCCTGTTCAGAAGATTGCACCTATAATCATCACTGTTCCGAGGCCCATCCCCTATACATCCAACAAAGCTGTCCCTTGGCACTATGGGGCATATGTTTATGTTCTTGGAGTTAAACAAGAGTTTGATACTGGTACCAGCGTCAGCAACATCACCGGGCCTGCTAAAGTCACTCGTAGTGGTAGGCTTTTCTCACCTGACATTGCTCCACCAACAATCCAGAGACCTATTGTCATTTCACCTGCAAGTGTACCTACTTCCCTTCCTGACCAAGTTCCGATTTCTACCCCCGCTGCCGAGTCATCTGATGCTCGGGGAAAAGGGATCGCCACTAATATGCCTGCCCAGACGGAGGCACCAAAGACCGTCAATGTTGAAGCTTCCAAGCAGGAGATGGAAGAGATCCTTAAGATTATCAAGAAGAGTGATTTCAATGTAGTTGAGCAGCTGGGGAACACCCCCTCTAAAATTTCTATGCTATCACTGTTGTTGTGTTCAGAGGCCCATGCCAAGGCCCTGATTACCTTCCTAAAGACGGCCCACGTGCCACAAGAAACATCAGCTGACCAATTTACCGATTGTGTGGCCAACTTAACTGCTGATAATGGTTTGGGTTTCTCCGATGCTGACCTGACTTCCAAAGGGAAGAACCATAATGATGCCTGCATGTCTCCATTGAATGCAGGGGCACTACTCTTGCCCATGTGCTGGTTGACACTGGTTCCTCGTTGAACGTATTACCCAAGAAAGGTCTAGACAGGTTGGATTGCGAGGGTTTGGAGCTAAAGCCTAGTAACATTATTGTCCGAACCTTTGGCGGGTCTAAAAGGATGGTACATGGTGAAGTTGACATTCCAATCAGGGTTGGTTGTCAGGTCTTTGATTCTACATTCTATGTGATGGACATCTGTCCATCCTATTCTTGTTTGTTGGGTCGTCCATGGATCCACAAGGTTGGAGATGTGACCTCCACACTACATCAGAAGCTGAAATACCCGGTCAGAGGGAAGATTGTGACAGATCAGGGGGAGGAAGAATACATGGTCAGCCACCTCAACTCGTTCCGGTACATAGAGATGGATGGGGAGTTCATTGAGACCCCCTTTTCAACACTTTTAAGAGGTCCCTCAGACACTGGCATCAGCAGAGACTGTGATTGAAGATCCTCCTTTGAAGATGGCTTCCTTAAAGGATGCCCGGGCTGTTATTGAGAAGGGTGAGTATGCAAACTGGGGCCGACTTCCTGACTTCACTCAGAAGACTGACAAGTTTGGCTTGGGTTTCACTGCAGAAGCTCAGAGGGTTGTTCATCGTGCAAGGATTGGAAGACCTCCTGTATTCATTAGCAACTCGGGAGTAAATGCCATCGAAGATGACGTGGAGGTATCTGAATTCGACAGCTGGATCTACCCTACGACTGACGGTGGACCAAGCAACTGGACAGCGAAAGACTTCATACCTATTACTTTTGTCACTCAGTAATGAACTCCTTTGTTTTGAATTTGTAACAGACAATAATTTGAAACTTTATGGCCCGGTGTCTTACCCGGGGCACCGTGGCTTCATTTGTGAGGGCTTTTGTGTGTCATTTTCATATATCATTAATAAAAGCATTGGACATTTTTTGCATTTCAAATCTTGCGCTCCTTGTCTTTCTTTATTATATATTGCAAAACAGCTATTTACACACACTCACATATACAGGTCCCAATCCACTCTGGATCTCACTGGTAACGACTCTGCTACTGCCGGTTATGACTTCGAAAATCCGATCAACTTAGCCAAAGACGAAGGTGAAGATGATTGCGAAGTGCCTGGTGAGCTTGCAAGACTGCTACTCCAGGAAGAGAGGGCCATTCAGCCACATGAAGAGCTAGTGGCAACGGTAAATCTGGGTACTGAGACGGACAGAAAGGAAGTCAAGATTAGGGCCAATCTGGAGCTCAGTGTGAAACAACGGTTGATTTAGATGCTGCATGACTACGTGGAAATCTTTGCCTTGTCTTACGAAGACATGCCTGGGTTGGATACCGACATTGTGGTTCATCACCTGCCTACTAAGGAAGAATGCCCTCCGGTAAAACAGAAGGTCCGCCGTATGCATCCAGAGATGTCTGAGAAAATCAAAGCGGAGGTTATGAAACAATTTAATGTCGGGTTTCTAGCAGTAACTTCTTACCCTCAGTGGGTTGCCAATGTGGTTCCAGTGCCGAAGAAGGATGGTAAGGTCCGAATGTGTGTTGACTACAGGGATTTGAACAGGGCGAGCCCTAAGGATGACTTCCCTCTGCCTCACATCGACGTTCTGGTTGACAACACTGCTCAGCATAAGGTGTTCTCCTTCATGGACGGGTTCTCCGGTTATAATCAGATCAAGATGGCTCCTGAAGACATCGAGAAGACCACTTTTGTTACTCAGTGGGGTACCTTTTGTTACAAGGTCATGCCTTTTGGGTTGAAAAATGCTGGGGCAACGTATCAGCGTGCCATGGTTGCTCTGTTTCATAATATGATCCATCATGAAATTGAAGTATATGTCGACGATATGATTGCAAGGTCCCAAACTGAGGAGGAACACCTTGACCATCTACAGAAGTTGTTTGACCGGTTGAAGTTGTACAAGCTAAGATTAAACCTGAACAAGTGCACCTTCGGGGTAAGATCTGGAAAATTGCTAGGCTTCGTCGTGAGCGACAAAGGTATTCAAGTGGACCCTGCCAAAGTAAAAGCCATACAAGAGATGCCAGTTCCCAAGACTGAGAAGGAAGTCAGAGGTTTTCTAGGACGGCTGAACTACATTGCCCGATTCATCTCGCACCTAACTGCTACTTGTGAACCAATCTTCAAGCTACTGAAGAGAGATCAAGTAGTACGTTGGAACGATGAATTTCAGGCCGCTTTCGAAAGAATCAAAGAGTATCTCCAAGAGCCACCCATTCTTATGCCACCAGTTGAAGGGAGACCTCTAATCTTATACTTGATAGTACTGGACAACTCAATGGGGTGTGTGCTGGGGCAGCATGACGAGTCTGGCCGAAAAGAGCACACTATTTATTACCTTAGCAAAAAGTTTACCGACTGTGAGATCCGATACTCACTGCTCGAGAAAACTTGCTGCGCTTTGGTATGGGCTGCTCGCCGGCTGAGAAAGTATATGTTGACTCACACTACTCTATTGATTTCAAAAATGGATCCAATCAAGTACATCTTCGAAAAGCCTGCCTTGTCCGGAAGAATAGCAAGATGGCAGATGATCTTGACTGAATATGACATACAGTACACGACTCAAAAAGCAATCAAGGGAAGTGTGTTGGCAGACCATTTGGCACATCAGGCAGTGGATGACTACCAATCTATGAACTTTGAATTTCCAGACGAGAATATCATGGTAGTGACTGATTATGAAATACCTGGACCGGATGAAGGACCTGAGGAAGGATCCCGATGGTCTATGCACTTTGATGGAGCCTCGAACGCTTTGGGTAACAGTATTGGCGCTGTGATCATATCTCCCAAGGGCTCTCATACTCCACTTACCGCCCGGCTATGTTTCAACTGCACCAACAACATGGAGGAGTAGGAAGCGTGCATCACGGGTCTTCGAGCTGCAATTGACCTAAGGATCAAGTTTCTGAGTGTCTTCGGAGATTCCGCTCTCGTGATCAGTCAGATCAAAGGCGAGTGGGATACGAAACACCCAAATCTTATTCCTTACAAGGAGTATGTATTGACGTTGATTCCCTATTTCGAGGAGATAACCTTTGAACACTTTCTAAGAGAGGAGAATCAGTTAGCGGACGCGCTAGCTACAATGTCTTCTATGTTCAAAGTCAAGTGGGACAACGAGGCTCCCCGGATCATTATTTGGAAATTGGATGAACCTGCACATTGCTGTGATCTTGAGACCGAAGAGGTAACAGAAAAGCCTTGGTATCATGAAGTAAAGAGGTACCTCGAAGCTCAAGAATACCCCGAGGGTGCATCCATTAATGACAAGAAGTTTCTGAGAAGGTTCGCGACAAAGTTCTTCCTCAGCAATGACATTCTTTATAAACAAAACCATGATTCAACCTTACTGCGTTGTATGGATAAGACTGAAGCAGAAAGGATCATGGCAGAGCTGCATGAAGGTACCTTCGGAACTCATTCCAGTGGACACACCATGGCAAAGAAAATCCTTCGGGCAGGATATTACTGGTCCACAATGGAAGCCGGCTGTTATCAGCATTCACGGACATGTCACAAATGCCAGGTCTATGCTGATAAGGTGCACATTCCTCCAGTTCCTTTGAACGTCATGACATCACCTTGGCCTTTTTCAATGTGGGGCATTGATATGATCGGAGAGATCAGACCTACGGCATCCAACGGGCATTGCTTCATCCTGGTAGCGATTGATTACTTTACAAAATGGGTTGAAGCAGCTTGCTTTGCTACCGTAACCAAGAACGTTGTGGCACGGTTCATTCGGCACAACCTGATCTGTCGATACGGTGTACCCGAGAGGATCATTACGGATAATGGTACCAATCTTAACAACAAGATGATCACTGAGCTCTGCGAGCAATTCAAGATACAGCACCACAACTCTTCTCCTTACCGGCCGAAGATGAATGGGGCTGTAGAAGCGGCTAATAAGAACATCAAGAAGATTGTGCAGAAGATGACAGTGACCTACAAAGATTGGCACGAGATGTTACCGTTTGCTCTTCATGGGTACCGTACCTTAGCACAGACGTCAACAGGGGCAACACCCTTTTCCTTGGTATACGGCATGGAAGCAGTCTTGCCCATTGAAGTTCAGATACCCTCTCTCCGGATCATGAAGGATGCAGGTTTGAGCGAAGATGACTGGATCCAGACTCGGCTTGATCAATTAAACCTAATCGACGAGAAGAGACTCAGTGCTATTTGTCATGGTCAGACGTACCAAAAACGGATGATCAAGGCATTTAACAAGAGAGTCAGACGACAAGAGTATCAAGTCGGAGACCTGGTAATCAAGCGCATCATTCTCCCTCAAGGTGATCCCAGGGGCAAATGGACCCCCATGTACGAAGGGCCATTTGTGGTTAAGAACATCTTCTCAGGAGGAGCAATGATTCTAACCACCATGAATGGTGACGACCTTCCTCACCCCGCCAATGCAGACATAGTAAAAAGATACTACGCATGAGTAAAAGACCCGCTAGGTTGACTGGCCTAGGCAAAAATAAGGGCTTCCCGGCGAACCAAAAGGGTTCGGGCAAAAATAAGGGATGAAAATAAAAAAAATATGTACGCCCGGCAAGTCGAAAACCTGAAAAGGAGGCTTGGGCAAAAATGGGTATCCCGGTGGACTGAAAACCCGAAAGGGCGGTCCAGGCAAAAGTTAGGGATAAGCGTAATACTATGTCTCCTTGGATCACCCCGCATCCAGACTTCGGTATCGACTGTCAGGCTCAGACGGCACCAATCAATCAGATTCATCTTCAACTAAGCAGCAAAGTGATGAGACGCTTGAAGACATAAAGGCGATAGCAGAGTTGGAACCCAGTGGGATTTTTCACATAGCTGTTTTGTTTCCTTTTCACAAATTGTATAAACTCTATTTTGTTCGGAGGAGTTCTCTTACTAGGACGTCGGCCTCTTGTACACAAAACGCCTATTTACAGGCAAATTTCAAAATCAATACAAGTCTATTTTTCAGACAAATTGCCAATTGTTTTTCCTTTATCTGTTTTTTTTTGCAAAGAACGTCCAATGTTCATTTTTGATATATGCGTTTGACATTAATTGTTGTTCATAAATATTTGCATGCGAAACAAAGGACTAATTACGGGTGACATCGGAAGTAGGGGCAATACGTATTATCTAAAAGGTCTAGTTGCTCTGTCCACCCAGGTACCAAGGTAGGTTCAGCTGAAGAACATGACCAAGATACCTTCACTCCCCTCAGAGTAAGACAAGAATCTGTAATACTCCCCCCAAGCAGAGTTGGTCTCCCATCAGCCCTAAAAAGGCACGGTATCCCCAGCAAGTCAGCAACATTCTCCCCTAAGCAGAGTTAGTCTACCATCAGTCCTGAAGAAGTTGGATACCCCCAGAGGATCTTAATATTCTCCAGCAGAGTATACAAATATTCCTCAGCAAGCATCCCCGGCAGTCTTAATATTCCTCGACAGATTATAAGATTGTTCCCCGGCGGAATACAAGATACCCCCAGTGGAGCCATTTCCTCAAAAAATTTCCCCAGGAGAGTTGAATCATCTTACCCAGTAGATTCTGGAAGCTTATCCCCTGCAGAGTGCAAATGTGTCTCCCCAGCCTTATTCAGAAGGTTATTCCCCACCAGAGTCTAACTGGGTTATCCTTAGCAAATTGCAACGAAAAGATCGTCCTCAGCGAAGTTCTTTCTATCCCCCAGCGGAGTTCATCAAAATCCCCAACAGAGCTAATCAACGGAATCCCCAGCGGAGTTTATCGTTAAAATCTCAGCGAAATATCTCTTCCCCACAGAGTAATTCCCTGCAGAGTAATCTCTTCACCAGGTTTATTCCCCGACAGAGTCATCTTCTCCTACCGGTTTATTCTTGTAGTCATCTTCGTTCATCATCCCCAGCGAAAACGAAGAACTCTACTCTTCAAACATCAGACCAGGATTTAACTCCCCGGCATCTATCAAGGATTTATTTTCCAGACGAAAATACATTCACATCTCATACCTCCTATTTTACATACATGACAAAGTGCATACGACGCGATCTCATTTATTCTTGAGAACATCATGACATCATGCATTTCATACATCATGACATTGCATACAATAAATGTTTTTGCATTTTCAGGAAAAATTCAATCCAAAGATGATTACCATCAACCTTTCTTAAGTTCCAGATCAACACCTGTAACTAGCCAGGAAGTATCTGTGGACGATTGATTGTAGATCTATACCTGTAACTAGCCAGGAAAGTTATCTACATGAAGAGATTGAAGATCAACACCTGTAACAGGCTAGGAAATTATCTTTCTTTCCCAGGTCAGAGATATATACCTGAAACCAGACAGGAAAGCTATCTCGACCAACTCTTTTCTTAAGTTCCGGATCAATACCTGTAACTAGCCAGGAAGTATCTGTGGACGACTGATTGTAGATCTATACCTGAAACCAGCCAGGAAAGTTATCTACATTGAAGAGATTGAAGATCAACACCTGTAACAGGCCAGGAAATTATCTTTCTTTCTCAGGTCAGATATCTATACCTGAAACCAGACAGGAAAGCTATCTCGACCAACTCTTTTCTTAAGTTCCGGATCAATACCTGTAACTAGCCAGGAAGTATCTGTGGACGACTGATTGTAGATCTATACCTGAAACCAGCTAGGAAAGTTATCTACATTGAAGAGATTGAAGATCAACACCTGTAACAGGCCAGGAAATTATCTTTATTTCTCAGGTCAGAGATCTATACCTGAAACCAGACAGGAAAGCTATCTCGACCAACTCTTTTCTTAAGTTCCAGATCAATACCTGTAACTAGCCAGGAAGTATCTGTGGACGACTGATTGTAGATCTATACCTGAAACCAACCAGGAAAGTTATCTACATTGAAGAGATTGAAGATCAACACCTGTAACAGGCCAGGAAACCATCTTTCTTTCTCAGGTCAGAGATCAATACCTGAAACCAGCCAGGAAAACTATCTCCCCGACCGCCCTTTCTTAAGTTCCGGATCAATACCTGTAACTAGCCAGGAAATATCTGTGGACGATTGATTGTAGATCTATACCTAAAACCAGACAGGACAACTATCTACTCGGCCAGCTCAAACAATTCAACAATCACTCTTGGATGGCATCTTTAAGCCCATCTCCACAACTATCCATTACATTTCCAGATGGCATCTATAAGCCCATCCTCCTATCCATCATATCTCCAAATGGCATCTTTAAGCCCATCTCCACAACCAGCCATTACATTTCCAGATGGCATCTATAAGCCCATCCTCCTATCCATCATATCTCCAAATGGCATCTGTAAGCCCATTCCCGACATCACACACAACTATCCATTACATTTCCAGATGGCATCTATAAGCCCATCCTCCTATCCATCATATCTCCAAATGGCATCTGTAAGCCCATTCCCGACATCACACTGCTGATACTACACCATGCGAGTGCAAATTTCTGGGCACTTTAGTGTTCAATCATCTTCCACCATCGGATCACGAAAGGCACGCAAGCCAATCTACATCCTCAGGTCAAAGAAGATTGAACAGGGGAAACTGTTGTACCCCAAAATTTTCCCTCCCATATTCTTCAAGGTTTGTCAAGAATCATCTTCAAATGGTTCAAGATTGCTCAAGAGATTGCACAGTCAAACCACCTCCTAAGATAGCTGAAATTAGGGTTTTGGTTCTTTCAAGGAATTTGGGGTTTTCAATGGTTCAATCAAGTCTCATAGGCCTATAATCATTCTCAAGCATCTACATGCCAAGTTTCAAGGCTCACAGTGTCAACTTGCACAGTCAAAAGCCTCATTTGATCCACAGTCAATTGCAGGGGCAAAATGGTGATTTTATAGTCAAAAGTCAGAATTTTTGATCAACATCTTATTTTGAGTCCACAATCATCATTTGATCAAATCTTGATCATGATTCCACAAAGATAGCTCAAAAATCATCAAGATGCAAAAGTTATTATTTTTGGACAGCAGAAAAGTCAACTGTATCTTGACCAGGGCATAACTTTTTCATGGTTCATCAGAAAAATCCCATCCAATGCTCATTTTGAAGGGGATGACATTTCCTACAAACCATCTTCACACTCCAAGTTCAAGAAATGTTCTCACAAGAAGTTATCAATTTTTACATTATAGGTCAAATTCAAAAGTCAACAAAAATGCACTTTAAGTCAAAGACCATAACTTGAGATTGGTAAATCCAAATGACACGGGACCAAAGGCATTGGTTAGAGGACTTCAAGAGCTTTCCAAAATGTCCAAGAACATGTTCATATGATCAAAATTGAGCAATATATGCATTGGAGAAGTTGGGAAATTTTTGTGAATTTGCAAAAGTCAACTTTGCTCAAAACACCTTGTTTTTGCTAATGGGCCTCAAATCTCTTCTTGAAACTTCATCCATAACCTATGCACGACCCATCAAGCTTAATTGAATTTATTTTCTTATTTTTATTAATTAATTGGATTTTTAATCAATATTAATTCATTTAATTAATTTAAATTGTAGGAAAATACAAAGATTTGATTTTTCAATCTTTTTGTGAAGCAAATGTGGTCAAGATATGCTGGCAATTTCGTGTACAAATCAAATATGCAAGAATCTCCAAAATTGGCAACTTTTTCCAATCATGAAAATGCAAAAAGATTTGATTTTCAATCAAATATTCAATTATCAATTCCATGGTTTTTTGCTCAAGATTGTGACCTAATTCTATTCCTCTATAAATATGCAAGCTAACCCTAATGCCATACACGTGAGAAAGCTGTAGAAAAAAGCCATAGCCATTCAAGAAAATTCAAGAAAAGCTCAAAACTGATTTTCACATTCCAGGCCAATTCAAGGACTTTTGTTGATTCTAATACACTGTAGGAGGTTCCCAGAACGTGTGGCGATCAAATTCAAGCCTTGAAGCTCAAAGAATCGCCCTAAACAGAACCACGGTTTGCCATTTATTTTTAGAATCATGCAGCTCAATTCATGCATATTTAACGTGTTTTTGTGTTTGTTTTGCATTGCTAGAACTCATATGAAGCTGATGGTATAACTGAATTGGATTAAAACGTCATAAATCAAAAGTTGCCATGGTTGAATTTTAGGGTTCCTGAGCTTTGGATTTGGGGCTTTCTAAACCCAGAAAAATCAGGACTTGTAAGGCACATGGTTGGATTCGTGAGAACCAGACGAATCCAAAGCAACCATCGTGAAATATTTATGTAGCCTGTAGCTCTATTCGCTATTTTTCATCACACTGTTTAGTGGGGGTTAAAACCCCCCGCTATCTAATGTTTGTTTTGCAGAATGAATGAAGAAGATGATGAGGTGTGGATGTCTCATTGGCCAGTTCAAAAAAGACGCGCATGTTTTTCTTTTTACAGCATATTGTTTGATTGCCTAATATATTAATTGCTAGTCATTATAATAACGAATGAATCGTGCAGTTGGAGTGGTAGACGCGCTAGCATATGAGCTCTGGGACCTGGGTTCGAATCCCAGGTCCCCCCAAAACGCTTATGTTATTTTTCTTTACATGTTCTTGTGCAGATCTCCAAAGGGTATCCACCATATACCTCAATCATCAACGTGCCAAGTGGCTTGCAAAGCAGATCTGAAGGCCAGGATAGAATGACCACCATACACTCAAGCAACGAACCCATAGCTAATCCAGAAAGTCAACATGGCTGGGAAACGAATGGGCCTGAAAATTGCTAACAAACCTCCTAAATGGACCAGCACCCCCCCTGGTTTATTCATTCTTTTTTTTTCTTTTCTTTTATATTTTCCATTTAACTTTTTTGCTAATTATTATTATTATTATTTAATTAACTCATAAATTAATTATTTTCATAATAAATTCAGAAAAACTAAAAATAATATTTTTTCTTAATTAAAATTAATTTCACTTTATTTTGTAAATAAATACTAACAAATTAATTTAGTTTTTTTAATTAGGTTAATTTCACTATTTTTGCAATAAATAAAATAAATTAGAATTAGGGTTTTACTAACTTTTGATTATTTTTTTATTTATTTCCTTGAGACATTAGAAGATTAAAAAAATATTTCCTTTTGTTAATTAATTAGGTTTAATTTAATTTAATTCATAAATAATCAAATCTCTTTCTTTCTCAAAAAGGGTCAAAACCCTAAGGACTTCCCCGATTCAATTTTTCTCACGCATGTTTATTCTTGATTATTTTTTGATCATATATTATGTAATTGCTCCGAGGATGTAATAGCGTTAATTAGGACTTTTTTTATCGCTTTCCTTTAATTTCCCGTATTTACTTTTCAAAGGGTTTGTTTTTGGCGATGTAAATACCCGACGCCTTGTAATAGCGTAGATTTATTTTCCGCAACATTTAACTGCTAGATGTATGTTAACTAGGCTATGCATGACAAGACTTATCTCTGAAATTAAAATCAACCCGTAGCTCACAATAACATGTACAAAGATAACTTAACATGAAATCTGACACACTCGCACATGCCACCCCTAGGGTACGCCTCACTTGGTTGCCTCGACGTGGTCATTGAGTATAGGGTGTTTTAGAGGTCGCCCTCTTGTCTAAAGATCCAAGTTGCCTCGAAACGGTTGCCTCGATAAAAAACGATCTAAGACATTAGGGTTACCGCTAAGGCGTCTTACTATTGCTTTAGTGACCACATGTCCCTATAATCGAATTGACCCGAAAACTCCAACGACGGTGCTACCTACTTCTCAATAGTGGGATAGTACTGTCTAAAGGACATTTACACAACTTAATTTCTTTTGAGTAGGTAGATTTCTCCTAGGTACTTGCTCTTTCAAAACAAAAAAATACTTTTCACACCTACACTTTTTCTGACAAAAGTTTTCAAACAAACACTTCATACACTTTTGAGGACTGATACAAGAGTTAAAACGAAGTTTTCAAACGAACTTTTTCAAAACCCACAAACACAAGAAAAGCAAAACATTTTGAAAACATAGTGAGCAAGTACCTAAGAGCCCGTGGATAACCACAGATAGAAAGGGTGCTAACACCTTCCCTTTCTATAATCTGCCTCCTGAACCGAGAAACATCTCGAAAAGGAATTTTGCTGTGCTTTTGTCCTTTCCTTATTGGAGAAAATAAAAGACGGCAGCGACTCTTGCTTACCGCGACATTTCGTGAACCAGCATTAAAAACAGTCAGTTCTATTTCCACCGATCACAATAACCAAAAACCAAAAAATAGGCCATGTAATTATTTTCATTAATTAATTTAATTAACTAATTAATTTGTATATTTAATTTTAAAACCTAACTCTTTTTTCTTAAAAAATATTAAAAACAACAAAAACAATTTTTTAGGTTAGAAGGGTCAAAACCCTAGTTCTTTCCCGATCTAATTTCTTCGCGCGCGCTTTATCTTATTATTTTTACCCTATTATTGTAACTGGCTACAAGTTGTAATAGTTTTAATTAGGACTTTTATTTTTCATTTATCGCTTTATTATTTAAGGGTTTGTTTTTGGCTGTGTAAATACCCGAAGCCTTGTAATAGCTTAGTTTAATTTCCGCACTTTAAATTCTGCAAAATATTTAACTGTTAGATGTATGATTAGGGTTGCATGACAAGAATGTATCTAAACTTTAAAACAGTTAGATAACCCTAAAATGTGCAAAGATAAATAATTTGAAATTGAATCACTCGCACATGCGCACTCCTAGGGTACACTCCCACTTCGTTGCCTTCGGTAAACGATCATTGAGTATAGGATGTTTTAGTGGTCGTCCTTTTGTCCAAAGATCAAAGTTGCCTCAGAAAGGTTGCCTCAGATATTGTTGCCTCGGGTAATTGATCTAAGACATTAGGGTTATTACTAAGACGTCCTAACATTGCTTTAATGACCGTACGTCCCTTTCGAATTGACCCTTAAAACTCCAACGATGGTGCTACCTACTCACTAATAGTGGGATAGCACCGTCTAAAGGAAACGAACATAGCACAATTATTTTTTCGAGTAGGTAGATTAGTTCTTAAGTACTTGCTCAATCAAAACAAACTATTTTTTTCACACTTACACTCCTTTACAAACAAAGTTTTCAAAAACACTTCATTACACTCTTGAAGACAAAAGCAAGAGTTAAATCGAAGTCAAAACAAAATATTTTCAAACCACACAAACACAAAGAAAACAATTTTGAAAATAATGAGCAAGTACCTAAGAGCCCGTAGATAACTATAGATAGAAAGGGTGCTAATACCTTCCCTTTCTATAATCTACCCCCCGTACTCAGAAATATCTTGAAAAAGGAGTTTTTCTATGCTTTTTTCCTTTCCTTGTTGAATAAAATAAAATTCGATGGCGACTCTTGCTTACCGCGACATTTTGCGAACACAAACGCAAAACGCAAACCAGCAATTTCCTAAAAAAGGGAAACAAGTCCCAGTTCTGGCCACCGTATCGCAGAACTGGCGACTCTGCTGGGGAGTTAATAAGTGGGGTGTACCTTAGCATTAGTTTATCATATTATTTTCAATTATTTGATTTGATTGCTTTATCTTTGTGGGCTTTGTATCGGAGTTACTATAGATCCTAACCCGGATATGGGGGATACCTTTTAGGTAAGTAGCAATAGACTGTGAGGGAACTGTATGGTGTAGACCGATACGGGTGAAGTAGTAGATACATTGATGTGGCAAATTAGTTGGTACCGATACCCCTTGTGGAGAAACAAGGAGAGTATGGGGCTGCTATATGGGTCATTAAGCATCAACTGACCTTAGAACCTATAATTGACTAACTTGGCCATAGGAAGTAGTGATATGCTACACTCATTGAGACCATACTCTCGAGATGGTTCCGGCCGCAAGAAAAGATTGCGTGACTGGAATTATGAGCTATGGAGGATGGTCAGTAATATTGAGAACCTCTAGAACCCGTTTACTATTATTAGGACAGGTTGAACCAACTAAACTGCACGAGGGTAGTACCTAAACTCCATGCCAACCTGAAATTTAAGGGCTCTTGTGTGACTTAAATGCCTTTACCATGTTTGCTATCTGTGATACATGTTGTGTGTTTTTATCATGACATCATGCATCATGACATCATGCATCATGACATCGCATGCATATTTCATTAGACTAACCATTTCAAAGACCGAGGGGATTCATCTTTGTTCTATTTTGCAGATCATGGCTTTTATACGCAGAAATACCATTCGAATCAACTTCGTGCAAATCCATACTCATCTCAGAGAGTTAGTCTCAAGGGTTCCGGATACTTCTTCATTTGTTAGAAGACATGGTCATCTCCTTAGCCTGGTCACTTCCAAGTTGGATGAGCAAATGATGAGCGCGTTGTTCCAGTTCTTTGATCCATTGCATCACTGTTTCACCTTCCCGGACTATCAGTTAGTCCCTGCTTTGGAGGAGTTCTCTGATTTACTGGGTATATCCATCCTCGAGCAGACACCCTTTACAGGTTTGGAGATAGCTCCTAGGCCAGAGGATATTGCTTCAGCCCTACATCTAAAAATGGTTGATGTAGTGTCTAACTGGGAGACTCGTAGTGGGATTAAAGGTTTATTGGCTAAGTTTTTGATTGATCAAGCTCAACAGTTCTGGGATAGTTTGGACTTTCAAGCATTTGAAGACATCTTGGCTCTCCTAATCTACGGCTTGGTTCTGTTCCCAAATCCAGATTCTTTCATAGATGTGAACACGGTCAAGATCTTCATGTCTCGTAACCCAGTGCCTACTCTTCTAGGTGATATTCTACATGCTCTCTATACTCGTACTGTGTGGAGAAGGGGAACTCTCTTGTGTTATACACCGCTGCTGGCGAGGTGGTTTATTTCGCACCTCCTCAAGCCTGTTTTGAAGAATGAGGAAGGTGTAAGTTGGGATTATAGAATCATGTCCCTTGCTCATACGGACATCCTTTGGAGTTCTAAAGATATAGAAAGAGTAGCTGTCATTGATCAATGTGGGGAATACCCTAATGTTGCGTTGCTTGGAATTCGAGGGGGTATAACCTACAATCCTTGTTTGGCTTTACGACAGTTTGGACGCGCTCGGAGAGATGGTCCCCATAGGCTGCTGCTTACAAGCATTGTCTTTGACTACAAGGGGGATGTTGAGGGACATCGCCGCAGGTTTATAAGAGCTTGGGGAATTGTGAACAGGTCTGACCCACGTGAGTTAGGAATGAAGACTTCTCTCCCGATGAAACCATATCTCCAGTGGGTTCGAGCCCGTGCTCAAAAGCTGGGGATGCCATATGAAGCTGTTTTGCCGGTGATTATAGAGCATACTAATGAAGAAGGTGTTCCTTATACGGTCCTCCATCTATACATGCCTACCGATCTTGGGGCATTGAAGAGATCTTGGATCCAGTTAAAGGAAGAAAGGGATACCTACAGAGAGAAGTATCATGAACAGGAGAGGAAGATCTTGAAGCTTACAAGGCAGCTTGAGAATGAAAGGACAATTAACGATTATGTCAGCACGAAGGGAAAGAGACCATGGGATTTTTGATGTCTTTTATCGTTTCTAGTTTAGATTTGCTTTTCAGTATTTCTTTTGTAACGCCTTGAAGGCATTGTTAAACACTGTTACAATTTTTAATCTAATAAAGTGTGTTTATTTTGGTTTACAAATTTGAATCTCCCAAAGTTTTTGAAATTATTTCATATGCATTTCATTCCCATGCACCTTATTACAGGTACCCTTACGGGTTTCTTATCTTCTTCGCTGTTTATTTCAGCAATCATGTCTTCTGAAACACCTGCCATCAAGGCTCTTCAAGCTCAGAATGCACAATTCCAAGAGCTGTTCCTGAATTTGGCCAAAGGACAGCACGATTTGAAGTCTCTTATCTTGAAGGAAAAGAAGAAGAAGAAGAAGAAGAAGAAGAAGAAGAAGAAGAAGAAGGTGGTCCTCCTGAATATGGGTCGCAGATTCGGGAATAATTTGCAACAGGAAACTGATTTGTCCCATTCATATGGAGGGGGAGAAAATCAAGAAGAAAGAAAAGGGCCTAGTCTTGTGGTCTCTGATAATGACACGGGTTTTGATGAAGACCAGTATCCTCCTACCGAGGATAGATATAAGAAACTTGAAGACCGGTTGAGTGCAATGGAGATCCAGAAGATACATGGGTTAGACTTTGGAGATTTGGGCTTGGCATCTGGGATGGTGATCCCCCACAAGTTTAAAGCTCCTTTCTTTGCTAAGTACGATGGGGTATCCTGCCCGAAGCTACACCTTCGCTCGTATGTCAGAAAGATTCAACCATATACTGCTGATAGGAACCTGTGGGTTCATTTCTTTCAAGATAGTCTGTCAGGGACTCAACTTGAATGTTTCTATCAACTGGATGGAGCTAACGTCCGCAACTGGGAGGACCTTGTTGCTTCTTTTTATAAGTAATACCAGTATAATGCCGACCTTGCTCCCACGCGTACCCAACTTCAGGGCATGTCTATGGGTACAGGCGAAGGCTTTAAGGACTATGCTCAGAAGTGTAGAGATCTTGCTGGAAGAGTCTAACCCCCTCTGTCAGATATGGAGTTGGTGGATATGTTTCTCGGGACTTTGTCTGGTCCATACTTCAATCATTTGATCGGTAGTTCATCATCTGGGTTCGCCGAATTGATTTTGACTAGGCAAAGAGTTGAAGCTGGTATTAAAGGTGGCAAGATACAGAAAGGTGCTTCGTCAAGTTCAGAAAAGAAGCTAGTGCAGTTTACAGCTCGAGGAGCCAAAACCGACCCGAACGCCGCCAAGAAGTTAATGCGGTAGTAATATTAAGACCAACTGTTTCCCCACAACGCAACAATCAACAAAGAGTATAGAGACCACAAAGACAATATACTCGGCTCAGTATGACCCTATCTCAAATTTTGCCGCAATTATTGAAGACCAACTTGATCACTCTGAGGGAAGCTCCGAAGAATCCCAGTACTACATCACCGCTGTATAATCCGAACACCCGTTGTGCTTATCACTCCGATAGCCCAGGGCATGATACGAACAACTGCTGGGCCTTGAGGAATAAGGTGCAAGGTTTGATTGAAGCTAAGGAAATTGAGTTTGACGCGCCAGAAAAGCTTAACGTCATAACTGCTCATATGCCTAAACATGATCAGGGAGTGAATGCAATTGGGGATGATGAAGAAGAGTCAGACATTGACAGCTGGATTTACCCAACTACCAACAATGGCTTAAGCAATTGGACGGCGAAGGACTTCGTGCCCATTTCTTTTATTACACAGTAATAGACTTTTGTTTTGAGATTTGTAACAGACAGTTTTAAACTTTACGGCCGGTGCCTTGCCCGAGACACCGTGGCTTTGTTTGTGAGGGCTTAATGTTTGTCATTTCCATATATCATCAATAAAGCATTGGACATTCTCTTGCATTACAAATTTTACGCTCCTTGTTTTTCTATCTTGCACTTTATTAAAACAACTATAGTCTTACACACACTCACATATCATAATACAGGTCCACATCCACTCTGGATCCCACTGATAATGACTCTGATACTTCCAGTTATGACTTCGAAAGTCCGATCAACCAAGCCGAGGACGAAGGTGAGGATGATTGCGAAGTGCCTGGTGAACTTGCTAGACTGTTACTTCAGGAAGAGAGGGCCACACAGCCCCATGAAGAGCCAGTGGAATCAGTAAATCTGGGTACGGAGGAAGACAATAAATAGGTTAAGATCGGTGCAAATCTGGAGTCTAGCGTCAAGCAACGGTTGATACAAATGTTGCATGACTATGTTGAGATCTTTGCTTGGTCTTACAAAGATATGCCTGGGTTGGATACCGATATTGTTGTTCACCGCTTGCCAACTAAAGAAGACTGTCCTCCAGTGAAACAGAAAGTTCGCCAAATGCGCCCAAAGATGTCTGAGAAAATCAAAGTTGAGGTCATGAAACAATTTAATGCCGGTTTTCTAGCAGTTACTTCTTACCCGCAGTGGGTTTCCAATGTGGTTCCGGTGCCGAAGAAAGATGGTAAGGTTCGAATGTGCGTTGACTATAGGGATCTGAACAGGGCAAGCCCCAAGGATGATTTCCCTCTGCCTCACATTGATGTTCTGGTCGACAACACCGCACAACATAAGGTCTTCTCCTTTATGGATGGTTTCTCTGGCTACAATCAGATTAAAATGGCTCCTGAAGACATGGAAAAGACAACCTTTGTTACGCAGTGGGGTACCTTTTGCGACAAGGTCATGCCATTTGGTTTGAAGAATGTTGGGGCAACGTATCAGCGCGCCATGGTCGCTTTGACCATCTTCAAAAGCTATTCGACAGGTTGAAGATGTATAAGTTAAGGTTAAACCCGAACAAGTGCACCTTCGGAGTGAGGTCTGGTAAGCTGTTGGGTTTCGTCGTTATTGATAAAGGTATTCAAGTGGATCCTGCAAAGGTGAAGGCTATACAGGAAATTCCAGCTCCCCGAACGGAAAAAGAAGTCATAGGCTTTTTGGGACGTCGAAACTATATTGCCCAATTTATCTCACACCTAACTGCTACTTGTGAACCAATCTTCAAGTTGTTGAAGAAAGATCAAGTGGTAAGATGGAATGATGAATATCAAGCCGCTTTCGAAAGGATCATAGAATACCTACAAGAGCCACCTATTCGGATGCCTCCAGTTGAAGGGAGACCTATGATCCTATACTTGACAGTACTCGACAATTTGATGGGGTGTGTGCTGGGGCAGCATGACGAGTCTGGCCGAAAAGAGCATGCTATTTACTACCTTAGCAAAAAGTTTACCGACTATGAGACCCGATACTCACTGCTTGAGAAAACTTGCTGCGCTTTGGCATGGGCTGCTCGCCGACTGAGACAGTGTATGCTGACTCACACTACTCTATTGATATCGAAGATGGATCCAATCAAGTATATCTTTGAGAAGCCTGCCTTATCCAGAAGAATAGCGAGATGGAAGACGATCTTGAATGAGTATGACATCCAATACACGACTCAAAAGGCAATCAAGGGGAGTGTGTTGGCGGATCATTTGGCATATCAGGCCGTGGATGATTACCAGTCTATGAACTTCGAATTCCCGGATGAGAGCTTTATGTTGGTGACTGACTGTGAAACACCTAGACTGGATGAAGGACTTGAGGAAGGATCCCGATGTTCCATGTATTTTGATAGAGCTTCAAACGTGTTGGGTAATGGCATTGGCGTCGTGATCATATCTCCCGAAGGCTGTCATACTCCATTCACTGCCCGATTATGTTTTAACTGCACCAACAATATGACGGAGTATGAAGCATGCATCATGGGCCTTCGAGCAGCTATTGACCTAAGGATTAAGTTCTTAAGTGTATTAGGAGATTCCGCTCTCGTGATCAGTCAGATCAAACACGAGTGGGATACGAAACACCCAAATCTTATTCCTTACAAATAGTATGTATTGACGTTGCTTCCATACTTCGAGGAGATAACCTTTGAACACTTCCCCAGAGAGGAGAATCAGTTGGCGGACGCGCTAGTTACTATGTCTTCTATGTTCAAGGTCAGGTGGGACAATGAGGCTCCCCAGATTACCATTGAGAGGTTGGACGAACCCGCATATTGCTGTGACATTGAGACTGAAGAGGTAGCAGATAAACCCTGGTTTCACGAGGTAAAAAGGTATCTTGAGGCTCAGGAATACCCTGAGGGTGCATCTGTTAATGATAAGAAGTTTCTGTGGAGGTTCGCAGCGAAGTTCTTCATCAGTAATGGTATTCTTTACAAGCGTAACCATGATTCAACCTTACTGCGATGTGTGGATAAAAACGAGGCAGAAAGGATCATGGTAGAGTTACATGAAGGTACTTTTGGAACTCATTCCAGTGGACACACCATGGCAAAGAAGATCCTACAGGTAGGATATTATTGGTCTACCATGGAAGCCGACTATTATCAGCATTCTCAAACCTGTCATAAGTGCCAAGTCTATGCCGATAAGGTGCACATACCTCCAGTTCCTCTGAACGTCTTGACGGCTCCTTGGCCTTTCGCAATGTGGGGCATCGATATGATTGGTGAGATCAGACCTACTGCGTCAAACGAGCATCGTTTTATTCTGGTAGTGATTGATCACTTTACGAAGTGGGTTGAAGCAGCTTCCTTTGCTACAGTAACCAAGAATGTCGTGGCACAGTTTATTCGGCACACCTTGATTTGTCGATACGGTGTACCAGAGAGGATCATTACAGACAACGGTACAAATCTCAACAATACAATGATCAGCGAGCTCTGCACAAACTTCAAGATATAACATCATAATTCTTCTCCTTACCGGTCGAAGATGAATGGGGTTGTAGAAGCGGCTAATAAGAACATTAAGAATATTGTGCAGAAGATGACGGTGACATACAAAGATTGGCACGAGATGTTACCATTTGCTCTTCATGGGTACCGTACTTCGATGCGGACTTCAACAGGGGCAACACCCTACTCCTTGGTGTATGGCATGGAAGCAGTCTTACCTATTGAGGTCCAGATACCCTCTCTTCGGATTGTGAAGGATGCAGGTTTGAGTGAGGACGACTGGATCCAGACCCGGCTTGATCAACTGAATTTAGTCGACGAAAAGAGACTTACTGCTATTTGTCATGGTCAGACGTATCAAAAGTGGATGATCAAGGCATTTAACAAGAAAGTTAGACGACAAGAGTATCAAGTCGGGGATCTGGTGATCAAGCGCATCATACTGCCGCAAGGTGATCCCAGGGGCAAATGGACCCCTACATATGAAGGGCCATTTGTGGTTAAGAACATTTTCTCAGGAGGAGCTATGATTGTAACCACTATGGATGGTGACGACCTTCCTCACCCCGTCATTGCAGACATAGTGAAAAAATACTATGGATAATCAAAGACCCGCTAGGTCGACTGGCCTAGGCAAAAATAAGGGCTTCCCGGTGAAACAAAAGGGTTGGGCAAAAATAAGGGATGAAAATAAAAAAAACTGTACACCCGACAAGTCGAAAACCTGAAAAGGCGACTTGGGAAAAAAAGGGTATCCCGGTGGACCGAAAACCCGAAAGGGCGGTCCAGGCAAAAATTAGGGATTAAAGCATAACATTATGTCTCGTTGGATCACCTTGCAACCAGATTTTGGTATCAACTGTCAAGCTCGGACGACACTAATCAATCTGATCTACCTTCAACCAAGTAGAAAAGTGATGAGACGCTAGAGGATATAAAGGCAATAGCAGAGTTGGAACCCAGTGGGATTGTTCACATAGTTGTTTTTCTTTGCTTTACGCAAACTGTATAAACTCTATTATTCGACGACGTTCTCTTACTAGGACGTCAGCCTCTTGTACAAAAACGCCTATTTACAGGCCAACTTCATAATCAATACAAGTTATTTTCACAAAGAAATTTCAAATTATTTTATTTTCTGTTTTATTTTGCAAGAACGTCCAATGTCCATTTTTGATATATGTATTCGACAATAATTACTGCTCATAAATATTTACATGCGAAACAAAAGACGATTACTCGTAATATCAGGAACAGGGGCAAACAAGAAATGTCCAAACCATACAGTTGCTCTATCCACCAGGTATAGAGATAGACCTAGTTGGAGAAAACGACTGAAGGTACATTCACTCCCTGCAGAGTAAGAAAAAAACAGTGATATTAGTGGTCTCGAACAAGACACCATTCTCTCCAACTGAGGCTCGCAACCACGAATGAGTCAACGATATTCTCCCCAAGCAAAGTTTATCTATCACCAGCACTGGAAGGTTATCCCTAATGGAGTTCAGAGAATTATCCCCAGTAGACTCTGGAGGATTGTCCCCAGTAGAGTCTAAAAGATTATCCCCAGTGAAGTCACCATTGGAAAATCATCCCCAACGGAGTTCATTCCTTTCACAAATAGAAACTCAACTCCCAACAGACTTCATCATCGCCAACAACAGTAATTCATCCCCAACTGAGTTTATTTCTCCAAATCAATAGGTCCTCCGACGGAGTATGTCCTCCCCACAGAGTCATTTCCTCGTCAGTTTATTCCCCAGTGGAGTTATTCTTTCCCACAAGATTATTTCCTCGCCGGTTTACTCTCCAGCAGGATTATTCTCACAGTCATCTTCATTCACTATCCCCAGCGGAAGCAAAGAATTCAACTCTTTTCTCCAGAAGCAATCCGGGATTTATTTTCCCCAGCTAGAGGATATCACAAAAACATTGCATGCCCATACATCATGACATACGCATAGACATCATACAACACAATCTCATTTATTTTGAGAACATCGTTGCTTGATACATGTCATGCATTACATACAATTAATTTTTACCTTTTAGGAAAGATGCAATCAAATTCTCACAAAGTTCAAGCTATGAAGCCCGGATTCGATCGGATAATAGTTTAATCCCCAACAAGCCGTGAAGCCTGGATCACGACCAGATAGTGGTATATCTTTAACATAAGTTATGAAGCTCGGATTACGACTGGATAGTATCTTGATTTCCTCTGAACACGATGAAGCCTGGATTCGACCAGATAATGGTATAAAGCATCGTGAAGCCTGGATTACGACCAGATAACGATAAAAGGACTGAAGCCTGGATTACGACCAGATAACAATACAAGACACTGCGAAGTTTTGATTACGTCCAAATAGAAGTTTACCTAGACAGTTACTAAGAAGCCCGTAGTCGACCGAATATTAGTGTTCCCTAAACTCAAGTTGAAGCCCAGATGCGACCGGATAATAATTCATTTCCTTCTGAAGCCTGGATTACGACCAAATAAGAATCGAGAAATTGCAAAGCCCAGATTACGACCGGATAATCTCATCTCCCCAATAAGTCACTATAAGGCTTGGATTACGACCAGATAGCAGTTGGTCTTATCACTATGAAGCCTGGAGCACGACCAGATAGTAGTTCATTCTCACCACCTCAACTAAGAGACGGTTCCTCAGTAGAATAACGGATGACCGAAGTTCCTAAAACTCAACAGAGATGATTCCTCAGTAGAATAACGGACGACCGAAGCTCCTAAAATTCAACTTTCCTCCTCAATAGAGATGGTTCCTCAGTAGAATAATGGACGACCGAAGTTCCTAAAATTCAACAGAGATGATTCCTCAGTAGAATAACGGATGACCGAAGCTCCTAAAATTCAACAGAGATGATTCCTCAATAGAATAACGGACGACCGAAGTTCCTAAAATTCAACAGAGATGATTCCTCAGTATAATAATGGACGACCGAAGCTCCTAAAATTCAACTTTCTTCTTTGTGATACGGTGGCCAGAACCGGGATGTGTTTCCTTTTTTTTAAGGAATTGCTGGTTTGTGTTTTACGTTTGTGTTCGCAAAATGTCGCGGTAAGCAAGAGTCGCCATCGAATTTTATTTTATCCAACAAGGAAAGGAAAAAAGCACAGAAAAATTCCTTTTTTCGAGATATTTCTGAGTACGGGGGGTAGATTATAGAAAGGGAGGGTATTAGCACCCTTTCTATCCGTAGTTATTTACGGGCTCTTAGGTACTTGCTCATCATTTTCAAAATTGTTTTCTTTGTGTTTGTGTGATTTGAAAAGCTTTTATTTTGACTTCAATTTAACTCTTGCTTCTGTCTTTAAGAGTGTAATGAAGTGTTTTTGAAAACTTTGTTTGTAAAGGAGTGTAAGTGTGAGAAAAAAGTTTGTTTTGATTGAGCAAGTACTTCAGAACTAATTGTTGTACCCCAAAATTTGCCCTCGTATTTTTCCACAAGAAATCACAGCTTCGGGCTTTTCCTGATTTTTCAGACTGGCTCAAGAATCGGTCAAACGGACTTTTCTCGCCAGTCAGACAAAATTTAGGGTTTTCATTGATTTTGAAGCAGTTCAGATTGCTAAGGTTTGGTTGAATTGGCTCAAGTTTCGATCAGGCGAACGCTTCTTTGGCATTTAATCAAGAACTAGGGTTTGTGCGCATATGTCTCAGAAAGATTTAATTCTACAGTGTTTTTCAAGTTATTCTGAGATGTGGACTGAGGCATTTGATTTGAGTTTGCAGTGTTGGATTTAATCAAAGGGACATGTGGACGTGTGTTGTTTAGCTGTGCAGTGCTCCGATTATTCAAGATTCCGGACGTTTATTGATTATTATTCTGAGTTAAAATGGTTGGGATTTATTTCCATTTATTATAATTTTAAGAATTATAAATAATTAAATAAACAATTGAATTGAAAGAGAATTAATTGATCAAAAAGGATTTCATTCATCTTTAATTAATTTGTCACAATTTATTATTTGAACAAACTGTAAAGTTATTTACATCTTTGCTTACAATAATAATAGTACAAATAATTGAAATGAATTAAAACTATCCTAAAAAAAATCCCTAAGTCTTCATCTTCTATCCATTGCTCCTTTACTCAATTATTTTTATCTGCAAAACAAAGAAAAAAGAAAGAAGTCAAAAAGCAGATAAATAAAAGACAGACAGTAATTTAAAGATTCATCATTAAAAGCAACTGGCCATAATCAGTTTTTCCCCTCTCTGCAAATCACGAGATTACTCTCGGTTCGCAAAGAGGGATAGAAAAATGTCTTGCAAAAAAAAAGTGCAAACTGCAAACATACTGCATTGTCAAGCAAAGCATTTCAAAATTCAAACCAAAGTCCAAACTGAACAGCATGTACGAAACTATGAAGTCCAAATGCCTAACCAAGTTCAAAAGGCACACTGAATGTCAACTAAACTGTCCACAAGCTGCCAAAGTGCTATCAAAAGGCTAGTCAAAACAAGTACAAAATGATGTCACAAAGAAGCAGAAAACATTGGAAAAAAGAGATAAGAGTTATGCAGAGGAAAGCAACAAGAGCAAGCAATGTTAAATTTCATCATTTTCCAGCAGTTGCTTTTTCAGAACATAGTACACCTAAGCAATATAAAATGCTTTAATTTGTACTGGAGAGAGAAGAGAGAAAAAGAAAGCAGGCTTACAGGCTTTAGGCATAAGGACAAATATATAAAACAAAACTGAGATAACATAGTTCCGGAGGGGCAGAAATATCATAAAGAAAAGAGAGCTTCACAAAACTGTATCAAAAATATACAAAGCTGCCTCCACAAGCTTGAGACCATAAGCTTGAAAAACTTGCTAAAGCCTCAACTTGATCCAAGAAGCAAGAAACAGCAAACCAGTTACAAACTTCCAGCCTAAAGTCCCAAACCACTACAGGCCCTGTCAAACAAATCCTAAGCCTGCCCTTTCAAGCTCAATGTCCTAAACCTGCATTAAACCTGCTGAAGCCTCAAACAAACTGAAGCCTGAAGCTAGCCTCAATCAAAGCTCTAAGCCTGCATTAAGCCTAAAACCTGTATCAAGCCCTTTAAAAAAACCAGAAACAGCATAAATAAAATACCACAAGTTTCAAGCCAAAAGCCAAAACTCGTTCAAGCTTAACCTGTCAAGTCTTAACCTTCCTAAACTGTCCAAGCCTTACCTGACTCAAAGAGCCCTCAACCTACCAGCCTGCGTCAAATCAAAGGCCCCAAAAGACCATCAATCTATTTCAAACCTTAACCTGCTAGCCTAAAAGCCAAGAGGCCTCAAACTAATACAAACCTGAAGCAAACAGCATATCCAAGCCTGAACCAGTTTCCAAACCAACACAAGCCCTCAGAATTGTGATTCATCACTGGGCAAGAAAACCATCAAAGCATCTCAGTAAGCCAACAAGAAGAAGAGAAGAAAAAAAGCATTCAAGGCAACTCAAAGTCAGGCGACACAAACCCTCAGAGGAAACCTCATCATAGGGCAAGCATACAAGGTGATAATCAACATCAACAACTATACTCAGCAAGCAAATATACTCAGAAGCATATCAGTAAGCATCTCAAAAGCTCAACCAAGCACATAAGAGGCGAGCAATCAAAGGTATCAAGCAAGCATACGAGGCAAAGAGGGACTCAGAATAAACATCATCATCTCAGAGCATACAGAAGAAAAGAAGCATACTCAAAATCAATAACAAGTATTCAGAGGCAACAGAAACGAACGAAAGTAAAAAGGATAAAGAATTGTTTTCAGAAGCTCATCACAAAACAAAAAGACAAAAATACGAAATACCGGTTCTTCCAGCCAAAGGCCAGCTCCACCGCTTCCTCCGCCCTCAGCCGTCCTAGGCGCCTCCAAATTCCCTCCTCCTCCGTCTCCAAAAGGTAGTATTCTTATACCCTTTTCATGCATTTCAAATGGCAAACGAAAACACATAATATCAGAATACGAAATCAAAATGTGAAATCAAAAGAAATAACGAAAACCCTAACGCGATTGAGACCGAAATCAGACCTTGTAAACTTTGTCTAGGTGGTCTACAGAGGGAGAAGGAGGGATGATGGCGTCTGGTGGCCTTGCATGAAGGATTTTGGCTCAGAATCCATGGTATTGAGAACGAACGAAGAAGACGAAGAAAGAAACGATGAACGGCGCCTCACTGAAACCCTAGTTTCCCCTTTCTGAAACGAAACACTCAGACCCTTACAAATAATTTATGAAACAAGTGGGCCTCAACCCCTTTCAAGCGCCTAAGCCCATTTGCCTTTTTTCCAAACGCACCCCCTATTCCACTTCTGATTGTTTATTGTTTGGGCCTTAAACCTCTTTAGCCCATTCAATCTTTTCCTTCATTTTTATTTTAAAACACTTATAAACTAACATTTTTATTTATCATTTATTTTTATGATTCAAACTAATATATACCATTTTTTGTTTATAACTTACTTAATACATTAATTTCTAATTAACAATACCTTTTTATATAACATAATTATAATTTTGTATATAATACACTAACTAAAATACAAATAATATTTTTCTTTAAACTTAAAACATTTTCATTTTTTTAGTTAAACTTTTGTACATAATTAATTAAAATACATTATTTTTAATACCTAAAAGAATAGAACTTAAAACATTTTCCTTTCTTTTAATTAAATTTTCTTATTTGTACATATTAACAAAAAGATAATAATACTTGACAAATAAACAATACTTAATTTTCTCGTTAAGTTAATATTCCATACCTTGTAAATAATCATACACTTACACAAATACATACACAATACACGAATACATTGATGCATATACATTTTCTATTCTTATACATTGCTATACATTATATTTTACATTTGCGATCAATTCGATTTGGTTGTAATTATTTGGATACTATCCTCCTATAAGTCTCATCTCCCATGTGTATACTTGTACCCCCACTCCCGGATACTATTTTGTAATAGCGTAGACTTTAAATTCCCGCAATTTACCGTTTTCAAATATACCATGGTTAGACCTAGGGTTTGTATGTACATAAAATCAAACGCTAGATAACCTAATACAAGACAAATACATGAAATCAATACACAATCACACTTGCACCCCTAGGGTAATCCCACATGTTGCCTTCCAAAATGGGCCATGCTTGCACGTCGAGTTTCTTTGGCAAAACAATTCAAATGATCATAAGTCCCTCGATGACGCTTTCGAAAGTTGCCTATCAAAATGATCATAGTCCCTTCAAGCAAAATTGCCAAAGACACTTGGCATCATTGCATTCATGGTACATACGATGACCCGCGCCTGTCCCGTTAAACATCCTAAATGCAAGATTGTCCACCAAATACAATGGTGGAACAAAATTGTTAAAAAGGGTTAAAACATGAGAAAAACCTTTGAGTAAACTTAGGGGTAGACAAAACTCTTAGTTACTTGATCAACTTGCAAAAACACTTGCCTACTTTTCAAACCACACTCCACAAACACTTTCAAAACAAAC
The DNA here is from genome assembly GCA_948472305.1 of Vicia faba. Classification (NCBI taxonomy): domain Eukaryota; kingdom Viridiplantae; phylum Streptophyta; class Magnoliopsida; order Fabales; family Fabaceae; genus Vicia; species Vicia faba. The sequence goes on from OX451736.1 coordinate 104,400,939, forward strand.
TTTCAAAAACATTTGAAACATCTTTTCGAAAAGATACACACCTTCGTATATACTCAAACACGAGTCATTACAATGGTTGCCGAAACAAAGGCGTCTATTTCAAAACACACACACACACACACACCATTTCAAGCAATCAAAAATCAAGGCAAGTGATCTAACACCAAGTAACTAAGAGCCCATGGATAACCATGGATGAAAAGGGTGCTAATACCTTCCCTTTTCATAATCTACCCCCCGAACCCACGAAACATCTCAAAAGGTTTTTCCTGTGCTTTTTAACCTTTCCTTTAGGATAAAATAAAAAGTCGGTGGCGACTCTTGCTAAACCGAACAAGTGCGAATACAAACGCAAAAAACTCAAGTCAGTTCTCCCACCGGATCACACTAATCTACCTACTCGAAAAAAGAATCGTTCTATGTTCGTTTCCTTTAGACAGTGCTATCCAACTATTAGTGAGTAGGTAGCACCGTCGTTGGAGTTTTGAGGGTCAATTCGAAAGGGACGTACGGTCACTAAAGCAATGTTAGGACGTCTTAGTAATAACCCTAATGTCTTAGATCAATTATCCGAGGCAACAATATCCGAGGCAACTTTGATCTTTGGACAAAAGGACGACCACTAAAGCATCCTATACTCAATGACCATTTACCGAAGGCAACCAAGTGGGAGTGTACCCTAGGAGTGCGCATATGTGAGTGATTCAATTTCAGCTTATTATCTTTGCACATTTTAGGGTTATCTAACTGTTTTAAAGTTTTTCACATACATTCTTGTCATGCATCCTAATATCATACATTTAACAGTTTATATTTGCGGAATTTAAAGTGCGAAAATTAAACTAAGCTATTACAAGGCTTCGAGTATTTACATAGCCAAAAAGAAACCCTTTAAAAATAAAGCGATAAAAATAAATAAACATCCTAATTAAACTATTACAAATTGTAGGCAGTTACATCAATATGATAAATAATAAAATAAAAGTGTGCGAGAAAAATTAAGATTGGGAAGAAATTTGGGTTTTGACCCTTCTATCTGAATTTAAAGAAAAATGGTTTTTGTTATTTTTAATATTTTTTAAAGAAAATAATTAAGTTTTTAAATTAAATATACAATTAATTAGCCAATTAAATTAATTAATGAAAATAATTAAATGGCCTATTTTTTATGTTTTGGTTATTTTTTAGGAAAAATAAAATATAATTAAATTAGAAATAAAAAACCTATTTGTTCTAATTAATTTTAATTATGTACAAAAAAGAAATTAAAGTTATCTAAAATTAAAAAAACCTAATTAAATTTTAATTTTTTTAATAAATATAAAATCTAGACCTAATTTATGAAAAGTAATATTTTATGATTTTTTGATAAAAAAGAAAATAATTTAATTGTTAGTAAAGTAAATTAAATAAATAAATTAAAATAAAATATAAAAATAAAAAGGGATAGAGATATTGGGCCTGCAATATGGGGGGGGGGTGTAAGAATCAGGTTCTGGGCCCAAAAACAGGGAGGTCCGTTTGACCTTCAAAATCATTTGCTTCTGCGTTGACTAGGCTCCATGGTGCTCCTCCATTGCTGGCCATCAGATCTGGATCTCAAGCCACTTGGCAACCTGGATTATGAGGACGTATGGTGGATCTTGGCTTTGCATACACATGTGATTGCCTGAAAGAAAATAATCTGAGAAAAGTGGGGGACCTGGAATTCGAACCCAGGTCCTGAAGCAATTACCAACGCTACACTCACCACTGCACCACTTGTTCTTGTTTGTACATAGAATAAGTAATAATAATAATATACAAAATAAATGACATTAGTGGAGAACCAAGAAAACACGCGCCAGATTTCATATATGCCAATAGAAAGGTGACACGCAGGCGTCTTCAACCTTGCACCGTTAGTAAAAGTGGAACACTTTTACCTACGGACGTTTGTCCGTCACTATATCCCTGTTGTTTCTCAAAATCAAGCATGGGTAAGATAAATCAAAACTAAAGCCATGAATGGCTTCGTCTGGACCTGCTGAGTTCAATGATGGCCCTTTCATGGCCTAATTTTTCCTGTAAACGAAAATCCCAATTTGAAGCAAGGAACCCTAATAATGGTGAAATCCACTATAGGTCATATAAACGCAATTAAACAACACAGAAAGCTTGCATATGTCTTAAGGATCAAGAATATATTATTAGTTCATGGTATCAATGCCTAAATCATGGAATTCGATTTCAAGAAAAGTTAGGTATTGTGACTGACTTACAACGCTATATAGGGCCTGGAAACGCTTGCTTTGGATTGCTTTGGCTTGCTGATGACCTCAGGAAACGATTGGAATGGTTCAAAGGTCCTGAATTAGCCTCCAAGTGTGAACTCGTGTTTGCACTTTTTCTTGATTTTTCAAGTTTGTGTTCTTGATCATACGCTTCTCTCTAACCTAGTTTTGGGCCTGCACACGTTCTATATGTATCAAGGAATGGATTAGGGTTGATAGAATGTACTCAATCTTCTTACATTATTGAATTTGATTGTGATTTGATACACTCGAATATCATTCCAAAAATGATCCAAATCCAATCTTTTTGTGCACACATGCCTTTACACGACTTTGATCTCATGCTAGCTGTATTTTAAAACCTGAAACAAGCACAAAATCTTTTGTTTTCAATACTTTGGATTTTATATGATTTATTTTGATTAAAATTGATTTAAATCAAATAAAAAATAAAAACATGATAATGACAAGTGGAAAGGGATAGAGCTCGTGGCTATGTTGCCATCTCAAAACAAGTGAAAAAGATTGGGCCCATTTGGCAAAAATTGAAGTTTTAGGCATAGTTGACTTTTGGCAATTTTGCAAAAAGGGTCAACTTCACTAATGTATAACATCCTCAATTTTGACTCTTTGAAGGTGTTCTTGGGCTTTTTAGAAATCTTGAGATGACCTCTAATCAACCCTTTTGGTCTCATCTCAATTTGATATTCCATGCTCATGTATGAAGCTTTGACAAAAAAGGTGTTTTTGTTGACTTTCCAAAATGACCTATAATGTTCAAATTCATAACTTCTTGTGAGTACATATTTTGAACTTGGGAGTTGAAGATGGATTGTAGGGAATTGCATCCTATTCAAAATGAGCTTTGGATGGGTCATTTATCATAAAGTATGAGAAAGTTATGCTTGGTCAAAGTTGAGTTGACTTTTCTTACAAAACCCTAATTTAGCAACTTTTGGTTCTTGATGAATTATGAGAATTCCTTGATGAATCATGATCAATCCTTGATAAAATGATGAAATATGCTTCAAAATGAGTATGTTGACCAAAAATCTTGAAGTTTGACTGTATGTGGGCCACAATTGACTTTTGCCCTAACACAGACGATTTTTAAGCCTTTGAGCAATTGACTGAGCAAACTTTCTCTGTAGGGCTTGAAAATTGACATGGATGATCTTGAGAACATATTAGGACATTAGTGAGAATTTGGGGTCTCTTGGACTCAAGTATCTTGATGCAACATGAAACCCTATGTGATCGGTGGATCTGGAACTGACTGTTTAACGCTGGTTCGCGAAATGTCGCGGAAGCAAGAGTCGCCACCGTCTTTTATTTTCTCCAATTGGAAAGGACAAAAGCACAGAAAAATTCCTTAAAGAGATTGCTCTCGGTTCGGGAGGTAGATTATAGAAAGGGAAGGTGTTAGCACCCTTTCTATCCATGGTTATCCATGGGCTCTTAGATACTTGCTCATTTGTGTTTTCAAAAATGTTTTGTTTGCTTTTCAAGGTGAGTGGGTTTTGAAAAAGTTTCGTTTGAAAAATTTCTAAGTAACTCTTGTATCTGTCCTCAAGAGTGTATGAAAAAAATTTGTTTGAAAACTTTTAGAAAGTGTAGGTGTGAAAAGTATTTTGTTTGTTTTGAAATTAGAGTAAGTATCTACGAGTCATCTACCTACCCTAAGGAATTCGTCTGTGTAAATGTCCTTTAAAGTAGTGCCATCCCACCATTGAGAGGTAGGTAGCACCACCGTTGGAGGTGTTCGGGTCAATTCGAGGTTCGGGACATGGTGATCACCGGAGCAATAGGAAGACACCTTAGAAGCTACCCTCATGCCAGATTCCCGGATCATGAGGACTTACTAAGACATCCTCTACTCGACGATCACCTTTCGAGGCAAGGCAACAGTGAGGCGTACCCTAGGGGTGGTGTGTGAATTGTGTGTCATTTTTAGATATTTTTATTTTGTCATGTATTGGTGATCTACGCTTTGATTTTATTTTTGGGCATTCATTCTTTCATGTTATTGTTTAACAGTTAAAGGTGCGGGAATTTAAAGTGCGGAAAAGATAAAAGGTCCTACGCTATTACAAAGGTGCGGGTCTACAACGCCAAATTAATCCAGACCCGATTTAAAAATAAAGTGCAGAAAGTAAATGCCTAATTAACTATTACAGGGCTTTGGAACAAATACATTATATTTACAACAAAGAAATAAACAAAAAGCGCGAAAAGAGAATATAATCGAATGCGAGGGCGTTGGACCCTTTAAGGGAGTTAAAATGAAATTATTAAATAATTAAGTTAAATAAAAAGAAAGAAACTTATTTTTTTATGTTTTTTTTTTTTGTATTTATGACATTTAAAGAAAAAATTAAATTAGAATTAAAAGTCAAATAATTCTAGTTCTAACTATTTTTTAATTTATTAAAGAAAATGCATTAAAGTTAAAACCTAGAATTAAAACTAAATTTATTATGAGATTTATTTACAAAAAGAAGTCATTGGTGAATTAAAATAAAACATGTTTTTTTTTTATTTTTTTATGATTTTCTGATTATTATTATTATTTTTTTATTTATTAAAAAAAAGCATTAAAGTTAATAACCTAAAATCAAAACTAAATTAATTATTGAATTTTATTTACAAAAATGGAACTATTAATTGATTAAATAAAATATTTTTATACCTCTTTTATGATTTCCTGATTTTTTTGGTTTTTATATTAAGAAATAAAACTAATTAAATTAGTATTTAGAATCTAATTAAGTCTAATCAATTTTAATATTGCAAAATAATTTAGAGTTTCCTAGAATAAAAAAACCTAATTAATTAATTAAATTTAGAAAAAAAAAGAAAAATCTAAAATTTATTTGGGTAAGAATATTTTTGTGATTTTTTGAAATAAAAAGAAAAATTAATTTTGTTAATAAAAAAGCAAATTAAATAAATTAAAATAAAATAGAAAAGAAAATAAATTCAAGGGAAAAAGGAAATGGGCCTGTTTTCATCAAAACGCAACTCCACATAATCTGAACCCTAGCCATGGAGGTTCACGTTTTGGCCACGAAAAATCCCAAGCGATAGCCCAGACCTGCTCTAAACATCCACTGGAACTCAAAGGTATGGTTAGTAGGGATTAAATCGAGCTATAATCAAAAATACGATCCATGGAAATTCTGCAAAATGGATGTTCATGTAGCTACAGTTTCAGCATGCATGGTTATATGAAAAGAGTGTGTTTATACCGTATTTTGCCTGTAGATCACGATAGGATGGGTGGGAGGTCTTGTGGATGGCTGAATCCTTGAGTTCGATCTTAGTGCAATTCTTTGGAATTTTTTAAAAGAAATTTCTCTTGGCTGCCTCTCTCTCACGTTTTTTCTTCTTCTTCCTTGTGATAGTTTTCTCTAGGTTATGTAGGTGATTCTGATCAACATTAAGGCTCATCATACCATGCATTCAAGCTTGAGATTTTAACATAAACTCCCTTAACAAACTTTCCTTTTTGAACCAATTTTTGAAATATTGCTCCATTTGGCCTTGAAACGAAATTGGGAAGTTGCATAATGATGAGGCAAAGTTAGTTAAGACCAAATATTCCTTTTAATTAAACTTTTTGATTTTCCTTTAATTTTAAAAGATTTAAAGTTAATTAAATCCAATAAAATCAATTAAAAATGAAAAAATTAAATTAAAATTTTGAAATAAAAGGTGGGACACGTGGGAAGCATGGCCAAGTTAATTCAAGTGGAAAAAGTGGGCCCCTTTTGTCAAAAAATGAAATTTCAAGGATAAATGATTTTGGCTATTTCACAAAAATTTCCCAACTTCTCCAATGCATATCTTGCTCAATTTTTAAGCTTTGATCATGTTCTTGGACATTTTGGAAAGGTCTTGAAGTCCTATAACCAATTTCTTTGGTCCCATGTCATTTTGATTTACCAATCTCAAGTTATGGTCTTTGACTTAAAGTCCCTTTTTGTTGACTTTTGAAAATGACCTATAATGTTGAAATTGATAACTTTTTGTGAGAGCATTTCTTGGACTTGGAGTGTGAAGATGAGTTGTAGGAAATGTCTTCCCCTTCAAGATGAGCATTGGATGGAATTTTTCTGATGAACCATGAAAAAGTTATGCCCTGGTCAATTTACAGTTGACTTTTTCAACTGTCCAAATAAGGAAACTTTTGCCTCTTGATGATTTTTGAGCCAAGCTTTGAGAATCATGATCAAGCATTGATCAAATGATTTTTGTGGCTTAAAAATGTTATGTTGACCAAAAATTTGGACTTTTGACTGTCAAATGACCATTTTGCCCCTACAATTGACTGTAGTGCAATTAGGGTTTTTGACTGTGCAATTTTGTGCTGAAAGTCTTGAAACTTGGTATGAGGATGCTTGACCATATTTATAGGCATGTGAGACTTGATTGGACCCTTGGAAACTTCATTTTCTTGATCAGAACAAAAACCCTAATTTTGATTGTTCAGGAGGCTCTTGCACTGTGCAACTCTTAGGGAATTTTGAAGCTTGACTTTGCAATTCTTGAAGAATATGGGAGGGAAAATTTTGGGGTACAACAGTTGCCCCTGTTCAATCTTCTTAGACCTGAGGATGTAGATTGGCTGACGTGCCTTTCGCAATCCGAGGGTGGAAGATGATTGAACACTAGAGTGCCCAGAAATTTGCGCTCACATAGTAGCAGTGTGATGGAAATGGGCTTATAGATGCCATTTAGAGATTGATGGATAGGATGATGGGCTTATAGATGCCATCTGGATGTTGATCGCGTAAGAGATTCCTTAGCGAGAACTTGTGTACCTGCAAAAGAAAAATGAGTACCTGACATGTTGCAGGAGCTGGTCTTCAGATGCTTTGTATAGATGTGTCCTGACTGGTTACAGGAGCTGGATCTGGAGCTTCAAAAGATGATGAATGAACCAGGGGTGGTTACTACCTCAACGGGACGGTGAGAGAACCTTGGACGACTTCAGCTTCAACAGCAATCGTTGAGAAAATCTTGGATAACTTCACTTCAACAGCAATCATTGAGCGAAATCTTGGTGGGAATTACCATCTCCGCAGTATCGGGGAGAGAACCATAGGCAATTATAATCTCAATAGCAATCATTGAGAAAAACCTGGAATGGAATTATCGTCTCCGCAGCATTGGGGAGAGAACCATAGGAAATTATAATCTCAAAAGCAATCATTGAGAAAAACCTGCAATGGAATTATCGTCTCCGCAGCATTGGGGAGAGAACCATAGGAAATTATAATCTCAAAAGAAAACATTGAGAAAAACCTGGAATGGAATTATCGTCTCTGCAGCATCAGGGAGAGAACCATAGGCAATTATAATCTCAATAGCAATCATTGAGAAAAACCTGGAATGGAATTATCGTCTCCGCAGCATCGGGGAGAGAACCATAGGAAATTATAATCTCAATAGCAATCATTGAGAAAAACCTGGAATGGAATTATCGTCTCCGCAGCATCGGGGAGAGAACCATAGGAAATTATAATCTCAATAGCAATCATTGAGAAAAACCTGGAATGGAATTATCGTCTCCGCAGGATCGGGGAGAGAACCATAGGAAATTATAATCTCAATAGCAATCATTGAGAAAAACATGGAATGGAATTATCGTCTCCGCAGGATCGGGGAGAGAACCATAGGCAATTATAATCTCAATAGCAATCATTGAGAAAAACCTGGAATGGAATTATCGTCTCCGCAGCATTGGGGAGAGAACCATAGGAAATTATAATCTCAATAGCAATCATTGAGAAAAACCTGGAATGGAATTATCATCTCCGCAGGATCGGGGAGAGAACCATAGGCAATTACAATCTCAATAGCAATCATTGAGAAAACCTGGATAACTTCTACTGAGTCTTCATCAGAAAAATGTATTTGGGGTCGATTTAACTGGACCAGAGAAGGCCTTTGACTGGATAAGAAATCTTTAGAGTCGATTAACTGAACCGGTCTAGGTCTTGAAATATGATTGAGAATTTAACTGAATCTTTCCTGAAAGGTAAAGGTCAGTCATATGAAATGCATGATATGAACCAAGCAATGATGTTCTCAACATAAATGAGGCTTGTAAGATATGATGCGTCTATGCATGCTATAATGATGTATGTGATGTTTATGTATGTTTTCGTCTAGGAAAGTAAATCCTTGACGGGTGCCGGGAAGTCACTCCTGGGCTGATGTTGGAGAATGGATTTCGCTTCCGCTGGGGATGATAGCTGCAAGAATACCGGTAGGAGAAGATGACTCCGTTGGGGAATAAACTTGGCGAATGGATAACTCTGCGGGGAGAAAAGCACTCTAACGATCTTGCTGGGAAGTAATGCTCTGTGGGGAGAGAGGTACTTTGCTGGATTGTTGATAATAACTTGCTGAGGATACCCTTGTTGTGTTGGAAGTGTTAATAGACTTCGCTAGGGATAAGAAAGAACTATGTTGACGACGACCTTTCTGTGGCTCTTGGCTGAGGATAACCCAGTTATATCCTGTTAAGGAAATAACTCTTTGAATAAAGCCGGACGACGCGTTCGTGCTCTGCGAGGATAAGCTTCCAGAATCTACTGGGGATAAGCTTACTGCTTGGGGAGATGAATTCCAACTTTCCTGGGGAACTAGATTGGACTCTCATGGGGAAATTTTGAACTGCGGGGAAAGTGATTCCTTTGAATGTTGGTATGCCGCCGGGGAACGATCTTTAGACCAAGACTGCCGGGGATGCTTGCTAAGAATATGTATGCTGCTGGGGCATGTTGAGATCTGCTGGAGGATACTCAGCTTCCTTAAGATTTGGTAACCTTGCTTGGAGAAGAGTGTACTGACTTGCTGACTCACTCTTTGGGGAATTGGGATGTACTGGTTATGTTCTTCAGCCGAACTTACCTTGGTACCTTGGTGGACAGAGCAATTAGATCGCTTTAGACAACTCATCATTGCCCTTGTTTCTGTTGGAGAAGAAGGTACCTGTGAAGGTGTTTGACGACCGCCGTTTGACAAATCTTCTTCCGGTAGGTAAGTGACGAGATATCGGGACATAGTCGTACGCTTCGATCCCTAATTTTTGCCTGGACCTCCCTTTCGGGTTTTCAATCCACCGGGATACCCATTTTTGCCCAAGCCGCCTTTTCAGGTTTTCGACTTGCCGGGTGTACAGATTTTTCATTTTCATCCCTTATTTTTGCCTGAACCCTTTTGGTTCGTCGGGAAGCCCTTGTTTTTTGCCTAGGTGTGTCAACCTAGCGGGTCTTTGATTTTGCGTAGTATTTTTTTGACTATGTCCGTGCTTTCAGAATGTAGGGAGTTGCCCCTGTTAGAAGTGTTTTGCCATGCTACTAGAAGATATTTGATCAGGCAAGATTCGTTGTTGGAATGCCCCAAATGACTCAGGCGGAGATTTGCCCCAGGCTATTTGGCCTTTGAGAGATTCTCCGAATTTTGATTGGACTGCCCCAGATGATGGACCATGATCATGTCATGCCCCTTGATTGGAAGTGCTTTTGTTCACTAGGTATTCATCGTGCGAATTTCCCTGCTGTTCAAACAAAAATTCATATGCAAACAAAGTTATATCAAAAATGCAAAGCTTATGTCTGTCTTGAAGATTTTGAAAATGCATTCTTTTTCATAAGACAAGTGAATGTTTGTAAAACGTGACGTCAACTCCGTATTTACCGTAGGCCTTAAGGAGTCAGGATACCTTTCGTAACAGTATGCTTTCGAACTAACCCATGCTTCAGCTAGGACTTTTAAGGGTTATAACGTGGCCTGGTTCACGGTTTAAGAAACAAAGGATAAAGGCTCAAATTTTATTTGTACCCACCCGCTCTTCGTGATGTTCTCCAAACCTAAACTCAGTTGATCATACGTTAGACCTTGTTTGAGTCTTTGCTCTGATTTTTCGGTGATGATTCGGATGTTGATAACTTATTTTGAATAGGCAGTCATTCCTTTCTTGTTGAGGGTTGGTAAGACCTCTTTCTTGTCCGATTTTTGTTATCCCTTTCTTTTTTTGCCTGAACTGTTTCCTTTTTTGGAATTACAGTCAGCGGGATGCCCCAGTTTCGTAAGTCTCCTTCATAGGTTTTGACTTATTGGGTTTTTTTATTTTTTGAGATAATGACTGCCTTTCTTTATTGATTATTCGGAACCATCACTGTCTTTCTTTGTTTTGTAAGGACCTCTTTGGTGCCATTCGTTATGCACTTGGATCAACTGAGAGAACTACCCTGCCCCAGGTTATGATGAAGGGTTTTGAATTTCGAAAAGAAAAACTCCTACTTCTTTGGCTCAGAGGGGTTGACGAGGGATTATCATCCTTATAACTCCAGTGTTTAGGAATTGAAACAATGCCTGTACCTCATCAGCGGGGTCTGTTCAAAAGCATACTGTAGATTATGGTATCGTTTTCGTCATCCTCCCTCAAGAGGCTTAGAATTATTAATTAAGAGTTGATCATCAGAAAAAATATGAAAATAATTTGCATTTAGTGAATACGAATATATTGTTTCAGAACAGACATATGCGATGCATTAATGAAATAACAATGTTTAACATGAGTAAATGTTTGAACAAAATAAAATTGCTACTTGAACATTCGAATGAACAAAAATTTCTCAATCCTAGCCATGTTTTGGCAAGGGAGCAGTGATCACGTTGGGAGTCTCGGGTAATTCAAACTGAATCTCTCCAGCGTCGATCATGTCTTGAATCTTGTTTTTTGAGAGGCCAGCAGTTGTCCGTAGTATGCCCCGGGCTATCAGAATGGTATGCGCACCTATAGTTGGGATGATAGTTAGGAGCAGAAGTGTTTGGATTCCGGAGAGGAGCCCTTAAGGTGATCAGCCCTGCCTCCAACATTTGTTGTAGTTCTTGATCCAGCGACATGTTGATCTTGGTGAACTGCCTTTTAGGCTTGTCTGGTTTGCTCTGATCAACCCTTTGTTCTGGGCGAGATCGTTGTTGGACCTGTGAAGTAATAGCGGCTTGGAGAGGCCCAAACCTTTGACTTCTTGGAAGTTGATTAATGACTGGGTCCCTGACTTGGGCTGGTTGCTTCATGTCTTGATGAAGCTGACTGATCATGGCCCTTAGCTCTCCTTGCTCCTGAGCTAAACCTTGAATGAGGGCCCTTTGCCCCAGCATCTGGGTTTTCAATGTGTCTACCTCAGCTTGTAGACGTTTCAGCTGTTCGTCCTTGTCATCTTCAGGACTCTTTCTGATCAGATTCCCCATGAGGAGTGTCCTCAACTCTTCCTGCCCCTTGGATAGGCTTAGGAAGATCTCTTTGAACTGAGTCTCTTGAGTGTGAAGGTCCTGGTTATCTTGTTAGGAAGCCATGGCTGAAATAAACAGCAGGGAGGGTAAGTGACCTGCAACAAGGGTACGTGTTATGCAATGATATGTATGATATGCATGCAATGTTTTCAAGGATCTCGCGGGGTAAACAAGAAATTTGTTAGAGCTGGGATCCGGTAGCTTGATTGAAGGAACTTCATATTTGTTGAGAGTCCTTTTTCAAGGGTCAAAGGCTCACCATATCCAGTGGGTCATAGCCCCTGACATCCTTGGCTAGGGCAATCTTCTTCCAGTGTCAAAGCTCGCCATATCAAGTGGGTCATAGCCCCTGACAACCTTGGCTAGAGGAAAATAAATCCTCTTTGCCCCTTGCTAGATGTTTGATTCATCCTGACCTGCATCACAAACCCTTGAGATCCTTGAAATGGGTTAGGATGTATGCAATGGTATGATGTCATGATGCATGGGGTAATGTAGGTAACCCTGTTATGAGTCCCAATTAAGGACTGCAAACTAAAACCTGCAAGAAACACGGTAAAACCTGTCATGAGTCCCAATTAAGGACTAAAATAAACCCTGCAAGAAACTCGGTAAACCTTGTTATGAGTCCTAGTTAAGGACTAAAACAAAAACCTGCAAGAAACTTAGTAAGCCTTGTTATGAGTCCTAGTTAAGGACTATGAACAAAACCTGCAGGAAATTCAGTAAACCCTGTTATGAGTCCTAGTTAAGGACTATAAACAAAACCTGCAAGAAATTCAGATGTCAGATAACAAGCATGCAAGTAATCCAAGTTTGAAGGCACACAAGTCACACAAAAGAGCCCTTAGAGTTTAGGCCAGCATGAAGTTTGGGGTACTACCCTCTTGAAGTTGGTGGGCTCAAAACCTGTCCTATCAAAGTAACCGGGTTCTTAGAGGATCCCAATATCATTGACTACCCTCAATCGGTCATAACTCCAGCATCGCAATCTTTTCTTGCGGCCAGAACCATCACGAGAGTTTAGCCTCAATGGGCGTAGCATACTGCTACTGTTCTAATGGCCAAGTTGTGTCATTTAAGGTTCTAAGGTTGTTGGTGCTTAATGACTCCTTAGAAGACCCATATTCTCCTCGTTGCAACACAAGGGATATCGGTACAGACCAAGGTGCCACACCAACGTAGCCACTGTTTCACCTGTGTCGGTCTACGCCGGACAGGTCCCTCACAGCTTATGCTACCTAAACAGGGTATCCCCAGATCCGGGTTAGGATCTATGTAACTCCCATGCAACCCACAAATTTAAAGCAGACAAGTCAATACAATTGAAAACACAGTTATGAACTAACCCTAAGGTACACCTCACTTTAAGTTTAAGTCCCCAGCAGAGTCGCCAGTTCTGTGATTGGTGGATCTGGTACTGACTGTTTAACGCTGGTTCGCGAAATGTCGCGGAAGCAAGAGTCACCACCGTCTTTTATTTTCTCCAATTGGAAAGGACAAAAGCACAGAAAAATTCCTTAAAGAGATTGCTCTCGGTTCGGGAGGTAGATTATAGAAAGGGAAGGTGTTAGTACCCTTTCTATCCATGGTTATCCATGGGCTCTTAGATACTTGCTCATTTGTGTTTTCAAAAATGTTTTGTTTGCTTTTCAAGGTGAGTGGGTTTTGAAAAAGTTACCAACGCAATTACTCACCACTGCATCACTTGTTCTTGTTTGTACATAGAATAAGTAATAATAATAATATACAAAATAAATGACATTAGTGGAGAACCAAGAAAACACGCGCCAGATTTCATATATGCCAATAGAAAGGTGACACGCAGGCGTCTTCAACCTTGCACCGTTAGTAAAAGTGGAACACTTTTACCTACGGACGTTTGTCCGTCGCTATATCCCTGTTGTTTCTCAAAATCAAGCATGGGTAAGATAAATCAAAACTAAAGCTATGAATGGCTTCGTCTGGACCTGCTGAGTTCAATGATGGCCCTTTCATGGCCTAATTTTGCCTGTAAACGAAAATCCCAATTTGAAGCAAGGAACCCTAATAATGGTGAAATCCACTATAGGTCATATAAACGCAATTAAACAACACAGAAAGCTTGCATATGTCTTAAGGATCAAGAATATATTATTAGTTCATGGTATCAATGCCTAAATCATGGAATTCGATTTCAAGAAAAGTTAGGTATTGTGACTGACTTACAACGCTATATAGGGCCTGGAAACGCTTGCTTTGGATTGCTTTGGCTTGCTGATGACCTCAGGAAACGATTGGAATGGTTCAAAGGTCCTGAATTAGCCTCCAAGTGTGAACTCGTGTTTGCACTTTTTCTTGATTTTTCAAGTTTGTGTTCTTGATCATACGCTTCTCTCTAACCTAGTTTTGGGTCTGCACACGTTCTATATGTATCAAGGAATGGATTAGGGTTGATAGAATGTACTCAATCTTCTTACATTATTGAATTTGATTGTGATTTGATACACTCGAATATCATTCCAAAAATGATCCAAATCCAATCTTTTTGTGCACACATGCCTTTACACGACTTTGATCTCATGCTAGCTGTATTTTAAAACCTGAAACAAGCACAAAATCTTTTGTTTTCAATACTTTGGATTTTATATGATTTATTTTGATTAAAATTGATTTAAATCAAATAAAAAATAAAAACATGATAATGACAAGTGGAAAGGGATAGAGCTCGTGGCTATGTTGCCATCTCAAAACAAGTGAAAAAGATTGGGCCCATTTGGCAAAAATTGAAGTTTTAGGCATAGTTGACTTTTGGCAATTTTGCAAAAAGGGTCAACTTCACTAATGTATAACATCCTCAATTTTGACTCTTTGAAGGTGTTCTTGGGCTTTTTAGAAATCTTGAGATGCCCTCTAATCAACCCTTTTGGTCTCATCTCAATTTGATATTCCATGCTCATGTATGAAGCTTTCACAAAAAAGGTGTTTTTGTTGACTTTCCAAAATGACCTATAATGTTCAAATTCATAACTTCTTGTGAGTGCATATTTTGAACTTGGGAGATGAAGATGGATTGTAAGGAATTGCAACCTATTCAAAATGAGCTTTGGATGGGTCATTTATCATAAAGTATGAGAAAGTTATGCTTGGTCAAAGTTGAGTTGACTTTTCTTACAAAACCCTAATTTAGAAACTTTTGGTTCTTGATGAATTATGAGAATTCCTTGATGAATCATGATCAATCCTTGATAAAATGATGAAATATGCTTCAAAATGAGTATGTTGACCAAAAATCTTGAAGTTTGACTGTATGTGGGCCACAATTGACTTTTGCCCTAACACAGACGATTTTTAAGCCTTTGAGCAATTGACTGAGCAAACTTTCTCTGTAGGGCTTGAAAATTGACATGGATGATCTTGAGAACATATTAGGACATTAGTGAGAATTTGGGGTCTCTTGGACTCAAGTATCTTGATGCAACATGAAACCCTATGTGATCGGTGGATCTGGAACTGACTGTTTAACGCTGGTTCGCGAAATGTCGCGGAAGCAAGAGTCGCCACCGTCTTTTATTTTCTCCAATTGGAAAGGACAAAAGCACAGAAAAATTCCTTAAAGAGATTGCTCTCGGTTCGGGAGGTAGATTATAGAAAGGGAAGGTGTTAGCATCCTTTCTATCCATGGTTATCCATGGGCTCTTAGATACTTGCTCATTTGTGTTTTCAAAAATGTTTTGTTTGCTTTTCAAGGTGAGTGGGTTTTGAAAAAGTTTCGTTTGAAAAATTTCTAAGTAACTCTTGTATCTGTCCTCAAGAGTGTATGAAAAAAATTTGTTTGAAAACTTTTAGAAAGTGTAGGTGTGAAAAGTATTTTGTTTGTTTTGAAATTAGAGCAAGTATCTACGAGTCATCTACCTACCCTAAGGAATTCGTCTGTGTAAATGTCCTTTAAAGTAGTGCCATCCCACCATTGAGAGGTAGGTAGCACCACCGTTGGAGGTGTTCGGGTCAATTCGAGGTTCGGGACATGGTGATCACCGGAGCAATAGGAAGACACCTTAGAAGCTACCCTCCTGCCAGGTTCCCGGATCATGAGGACTTACTAAGACATCCTCTACTCGACGATCACCTTTCGAGGCAAGGCAACAGTGAGGCGTACCCTAGGGGTGGTGTGTGAATTGTGTGTCATTTTCAGATATTTTTATTTTGTCATGTATTGGTTATCTACGCTTTGATTTTATTTTTGGGCATTCATTCTTTCATGTTATTGTTTAACAGTTAAAGGTGCGGGAATTTAAAGTGCGGAAAAGATAAAAGGTCCTACGCTATTACAAAGGCGCGGGTCTACAACGCCAAATTAATCCAGACCCGATTTAAAAATAAAGTGCAGAAAGTAAATGCCTAATTAACTATTACAGGGCTTTGGAACAAATACATTATATTTACAACAAAGAAATAAATAAAACGCGCGAAAAGAGAATATAATCGAATGCGAGGGCGTTGGACCCTTTAAAGGAGTTAAAATGAAATTATTAAATAATTAAGTTAAATAAAAAGAAAGAAACTTATTTTTTATGTTTTTTTTTGTAATTATGACATTTAAAGAAAAAATTAAATTAGAATTAAAAGTCAAATAATTCTAGTTCTAACTATTTTTTAATTTATTAAAGAAAATGCATTAAAGTTAAAACCTAGAATTAAAACTAAATTTATTATGAGATTTATTTACAAAAAGAAGTCATTGGTGAATTAAAATAAAACATGTTTTTTTTGATTTTTTTATGATTTTCTGATTATTATTATTATTTTTTTATTTATTAAAAAAAAGCATTAAAGTTAATAACCTAAAATCAAAACTAAATTAATTATTGAATTTTATTTACAAAAATGGAACTATTAATTGATTAAATAAAATATTTTTATACCTCTTTTATGATTTTCTGATTTTTTTGGTTTTTATATTAAGAAATAAAACTAATTAAATTAGTATTTAGAATCTAATTAAGTCTAATCAATTTTAATATTGCAAAATAATTTAGAGTTTCCTAGAATAAAAAAACCTAATTAATTAATTAAATTTAGAAAAAAAAGAAAAATCTAAAATTTATTTGGGTAAGAATATTTTTGTGATTTTTTGAAATAAAAAGAAAAATTAATTTTGTTAATAAAAAAGCAAATTAAATAAATTAAAATAAAATAGAAAAGAAAATAAGTTCAAGGGAAAAAGGAAATGGGCCTGTTTTCATCAAAACGCAACTCCACATAATCTGAACCCTAGCCATGGAGGTTCACGTTTTGGCCACGAAAAATCCCAAGCGATAGCCCAGACCTGCTCTAAACATCCACTGGAACTCAAAGGTATGGTTAGTAGGGATTAAATCAAGCTATAATCAAAAATACGATCCATGGAAATTCTGCAAAATGGATGTTCATGTAGCTACAGTTTCAGCATGCATGGTTATATGAAAAGAGTGTGTTTATACCGTATTTTGCCTGTAGATCACGATAGGATGGGTGGGAGGTCTTGTGGATGGCTGAATCCTTGAGTTCGATCTTAGTGCAATTCTTTGGAATTTTTTAAAAGAAATTTCTCTTGGCTGCCTCTCTCTCACGTTTTTTTTTCTTCTTCCTTGTGATAGTTTTCTCTAGGTTATGTAGGTGATTCTGATCAACATTAAGGCTCATCATACCATGCATTCAAGCTTGAGATTTTAACATAAACTCCCTTAACAAACTTTCCTTTTTGAACCAATTTTTGAAATATTGCTCCATTTGGCCTTGAAACGAAATTGGGAAGTTGCATAATGATGAGGCAAAGTTAGTTAAGACCAAATATTCCTTTTAATTAAACTTTTTGATTTTCCTTTAATTTTAAAAGATTTAAAGTTAATTAAATCCAATAAAATCAATTAAAAATGAAAAAATTAAATTAAAATTTTGAAATAAAAGGTGGGACACGTGGGAAGCATGGCCAAGTTAATTCAAGTGGAAAAAGTGGGCCCCTTTTGTCAAAAAATGAAATTTCAAGGATAAATGATTTTGGCCATTTCACAAAAATTTCCCAACTTCTCCAATGCATATCTTGCTCAATTTTTAAGCTTTGATCATGTTCTTGGACATTTTGGAAAGGTCTTGAAGTCCTCTAACCAATGTCTTTGGTCCCATGTCATTTTGATTTACCAATCTCAAGTTATGGTCTTTGACTTAAAGTCCCTTTTTGTTGACTTTTGAAAATGACCTATAATGTTGAAATTGATAACTCTTTGTGAGAGCATTTCTTGGACTTGGAGTGTGAAGATGAGTTGTAGGAAATGTCTTCCCCTTCAAGATGAGCATTGGATGGAATTTTTCTGATGAACCATGAAAAAGTTATGCCCTGGTCAATTTACAGTTGACTTTTTCAACTGTCCAAATAAGGAAACTTTTGCCTCTTGATGATTTTTGAGCCAAGCTTTGAGAATCATGATCAAACATTGATCAAATGATGTTTGTGGCTTCAAAATGTTATGTTGACCAAAAATTTGGACTTCTGACTGTCAAATGACCATTTTGCCCCTACAATTGACTGTAGTGCAATTAGGGTTTTTGACTGTGCAATTTTGTGCTGAAAGTCTTGAAACTTGGTATGAGGATGCTTGACCATATTTATAGGCATGTGAGACTTGATTGGACCCTTGTAAACTTCATTTTCTTGATCAGAACAAAAACCCTAATTTTGACTGTTCAGGAGGCTCTTGCACTGTGCAACTCTTGGGGAATTTTGAAGCTTGACTTTGCAATTCTTGAAGAATATGGGAGGGCAAATTTTGGGGTACAACACCCTAATTTGAGGTAGACTGCCTTAGGAGAGAGCTTGTCTGGCAAACCCTTGGACTACCTTGAGCAACTTGAGTATCATTCTTGAAATGTTTTGAGAAATATGGGAGGGAAAATTTTGGGGTACAACATCTGCCCCTGTTAAATCTTCTTAAACCTGAGGATGTAGATTGGCTTTCGTGTCTTTCGTGATCCGAATGTGGAAGAGGATTGAACACTAGAGTGCCCAGAAGTTTGCACTCGCATGAAGTGGTGTCCGTCTTGTGATATCGGGAATGGACTTACATATGCCATTTGGAAATTGCTGACGAGGGGATGGGATTAAAGATGCCATCTGAAGGAGTGTCGATCGCATAAGAGATTCCTTAGCGAGAGCTTGTATACTTGTCGTTGAGCAAGATTTAGTTGGGGAAGACTGATTTTTGTTGAGAGAAGTAGAATTTTAGGAGCTTCGGTCGTCCGTTATTCTACTGGTGAGTCGTCTTTGTTTGAATTTTAGGAACTTTGGTCGTCCGTATTCGATTGAGGAATCATCTCTGTTGAATTTTAGGAACTTCGATCGTCCGTATTCTACTGAGGAATCATCTCAATTTGATTTTTATGAACTTCGGTCATCCGTATTCGACTGAGGAATCATCTCTGTTGAATTTTAGGAACTTCGGTCGTCCGTATTCGACTGAGGAATCATCTCTGTTGAATTTTAGGAACTTCGGTCGTCTGTATTCTACTGAGGAAACATCTCTGTTGAATTTTAGGAACTTAGGCCGTCCGTATTCGATTGAGGAATCATCTCTGTTGAATTTTAGGAACTTCGGTCGTCCGTATTCGACTGAGGAATCATCTCTGTTGAATTTTAGGAACTTCGGTCGTCCGTATTCGACTGAGGAATCATCTCTATTGAATTTTAGGAACTTCGATCGTCCATATTCGACTGAGGAATCCTCTCTATTGAATTTTAGGAACTTCAATCGTCCGTATTCGACTGAGGAATCATCTCTATTGAATTTTAGGAACTTTGGTCGTCCGTATTCGACTGAGGAATCATCTCTGTTGAATTTTAGGAACTTCGGTCGTCCGTATTCTACTGAGGAATTATCTCTATTGAAGAGGAAAGTTAAGAATGAACTACTATCTGGTCGTGGTCCAGGCTTTACAGCGACTTAATGGGGATTAAACCATTATCCAGTCGTACCCGGGCTTCACAGCTTGAATTTTGTGAGAATTTGATTGTATCCTTCCTGAAAGGTAAAGGTTAGCTGTATGTAATGCATGATATGTATCAAGCAATGATGTTCTCAAAATAAATGATATTGTGTTTGTATGATGCGTATATGCATGTGTCATGATGTATGAAAATGTGATGTTTCCTGATATTCGCTAGTTAGGGAAAATAAATCTCGGCTTGCTGCTGGAGAGTGCAAGAAGTTGAATTCTTCGTTTCCGCTGGGGATGGTGAATGAAGATGATTGTGAGAATGATCCTGTAGGAGAGAATAACTCCTCCAGGGAATAAACTAATGAGGAAATGTCTCTGTGGGGAGGACAAACGCTGCTAGAGAACCTGTTGATTTTGAGAAATAACCTCGGCTGGGGATGAATCATCATTGCCGGCAATGATAAACTCTGTTGGGGATTGAATTTCTATTTGTGAAAGGAATGAACTCCGCTGGGGATGATTTTCCAGTTGCGACTTCACTGGGAATAACCTTTTAGACTCTACTGGGGAAAATCTTCCAGAGTCTACTGGGGATAATTCTCCAAACTCCACTGGGGATAATTTTCCAGTGCTGGTGATAGATAAACTCTGCTTGGGGGAGAATAGCACTGACTCATTCGCAGTTGTGAGCCTCAGCTGGAGAGAATGGTGTCCTGTTCGGGGCCGCCAATATCACTGTCTTTTCCTTACTCTACGGGGAGTGAATGTACCTTCGATCATTTTCTCCAACTAAGTATATCCTTATACTTGGTGGATAGAGCAACTGTACGATTCAAAAATTTCTTATTTGCCCCTGTTGCTGATATTATGAGTAATCGTCTTTTGTTTCGCATGTAAATATTTATGAGCAACAATTATTGTCAAATGCATATATCAAAAATGAACATTGGACGTTCTTGCAAAACAAAACAGAAAAAGGAAAATAGTTTGAAATTTCTTTGTGAAAATGAATTGTATTGAAATTAGCCTGTAAATAGGCGTTTTTGTACAAGAGGCTGACGTCCTAGTAAGAGAACACCACCAAACAATAGAGTTTATACAATTTGCAAAAAAACAAAGAAAAACAGCTATGTGAACAATCCCACTGGGTTCCAACTCTGCTATCGCCTTTATGTCCTCGAGCATCTCATCACTTTGCTACTTGGTTGAAGGTAGATCAGATTGATTAGTGTCGTCCAAGCTTGATAGTCGATATCGAAGTCTGGTTGTAAGATGATCCAATGAGACATATTATTACGCTTTAATCCCTAATTTTTGCCTGGACCACCCTTTTGGGTTTTCAGTCCACCGAGATACCCTTTTTTGCCCAAGCCGCCTTTTCAGGTTTTCGACTCGCCGGGTGTACAGATCTTTTTCATTTTCATCCCTTATTTTTGCCTGAACCCTTTTGGTTCGCCGGGAAGCCCTTATTTTTTCCTAGGCCAATCAACCTAGCGGGTCTTTGATTATGCGTAGTATTTTTTCACTATGTCTGCATTGACGGGGTGAGGAAGGTCGTCACCATCCATGGTGGTTAAATTCATAGCTCCTCCTGAGAAAATGTTCTTAACCATAAATGGCCCTTCGTACGTAGGAGTCCATTTGCCCCTGGGATCACCTTGTGGTAGGATGATGTGTTTGATCACCAGATCCCCAACTTGATACTCTTGTCGTCTGACTTTCTTGTTAAATGCCTTGATCATTCGCTTTTGATACGTCTGATCATGATAAATAGCGGTAAGTCTCTTTTCGTCAATTAAGTTCAGCTGATCAAACCGGGTCTGGATCCAATCATCCTCGCTCAAACCTGCGTCCTTCATAATCCGAAGAGAGGGTATCTGAACTTCAATGGGCAAGACGGCCTCCATGCCATACACTAAAGAGTAAGGTGTTGCCCCTGTTGAAGTCCGTGTTGAAGTACGGTACCCGTGAAGAGAAAATGGTAACATCTCGTGCCAATCTTTGTATGTCACCGTCATCTTCTGCACAATCTTCTTGATGTTCTTATTAGCCGCTCCAACAACCCCATTCATCTTCGGACGGTAAGGAGAAGAGTTGTGATGCTATATCTTGAACTGTTTGTAGAGCTCGATGATCATCGTATTGTTGATATTTGTACCATTGTCCGTAATGATCCTCTCTGGTACACCATATCGACAAATCAGATTGTGCCGAATAAATCGTGCCACGACGTTCTTGTTACTGTAGCAAAGGAAGTTGCTTCAACCCACTTTGTAAAGTAATAAATAGCTACCAGGATGAAACAATGCCCGTTGGATACAGTAGGTCTGATCTCACTGATCATATCGATGCCCCACATTGCAAAAGGCCAAGGAGCTGTCAGGATGTTCAGAGGAACTGGAGGTATGGGCACCTTATCAGCATAGACTTGGCACTTATGACAGGTCCGAGAATGCTGATAACAGTCGGCTTCCATTGTGGACCAATAATATCCTGCCCGAAGGATTTTTTTTGCCATGGTGTGTCCACTGGAATGACTTCCGAAAGTACCTTCATGTAAATCTACCATAATCCTTTCTGCTTCATTCTTATCCACACAACGTAGTAAGGTTGAATCATGATTACGCTTGTAAAGAATACCATTACCGATGAAGAACTTCGCTGCGAACCTCCTCAGAAACTTCTTATCATTAACAGATGCACCCTCGGGGTATTCTTGAGCCTCGATATACCTCTTTACCTCGTGAAACCAAGGTTTTTCTGTTACCTCTTCAGTCTCAATGTCACAGCAATGTGCAGGTTCGTCCAACCTCTCAATGGTAATCCGGGGAGCTTCATTGTCCCACCCAACCTTAAACATAGAATACATAGTAGCTAGAGCGTCCGCTAACTGATTCTCCTCTCTTGGGAAGTGTTCAAAGGTTATCTCCTCGAAGTGCGGAAGCAACGTCAACACATACTCTTTGTAAGGAATAAGATTAGGGTGTTTCGTATCCCACTCACCTTTGATCTTACTGATCACGAGAGCGGAATCTCCGAACACACTTAAGAACTTAATCCTTAGGTCGATAACTACTCGAAGGCCCATAATGCACGCTTCATACTCCGCCATATTGTTGGTGCAGTTAAAACATAATCGGGCGGTGAACAGAGTATGACAGCCTTCAGGAGATATGATCATTGTGCCAATGCCATTACCCAAAGCGTTTGAAGCTCCTTCAAAATACATAGACCATTGGGATCCCTCCTCAGGTCCTTCATCCGGTCCAGGTGTTTCGCAGTCGGTCACCAACATGATGTTCTCATTCGGAAAGTCAAAGTTCATAGACTGGTAATCATCCACGGCCTGATGCGCCAAATGATCCGCCAACGCACTCCCCTTTATTGCCTTTTGGGTCATGTATTGGATATCATACTCAGTCAACATCATCTTCCATCTCGCTATTCTTTCGAATAAAGCAGGCTTTTCGAAAATATACTTGATTGGATCCATCTTTGATATCAATAGAGTAGTGTGAGTCAGCATATAATGTCTCAGCCGACGAGCAGCCCATGCCAAAGCATAGAAAGTTTTCTCAAGCATTGAGTATCGGGTCTCGCAGTCGGTAAACTTTTTTCTAAGGTAGTAAATAGCATGCTCTTTTCGGCCAGACTCGTCATGCTGCCCCAGCACACACCCCATTGAATTGTCGAGTACTGTCAAGTATAGGATCAAAGGTCTCCATTCAACTGGAGGCATCAGAATAGGTGGCTCTTGGAGATATTCTTTTATCCTTTCGAAAGCGGTCTGACACTCATCATTCCATTTTACCACTTGATCTTTCTTAAACAGCTTGAAGATTGGCTCACAAGTAGCGGTCAAATGTGAAATGAATCGGGCAATATAGTTCAGACGTCCCAAAAAGCCTCTGACTTCTTTTTCTATTCGGGAAGCTGGCATTTCCTGTATAGCTTTCACCTTTGCGGGATCCACTTGAATACTTGTATCACTAACGACGAAACCCAGCAGCTTACCAGACCTCACTCCGAAGGTGCACTTGTTCGGATTTAGCCTCAGTCTGTACAACTTCAACCTGTCAAATAACTTCTGGAGATGGTCAAGATGTTCCTCTTTGGTCTGGGATCTTGCAATCATGTCGTCAACGTATACCTCAATCTCATGATGGATCATGTTGTAGAACAAAGCGACCATGGCGCACTGATACGTTGCCCCAACATTCTTCAATCTGAACGACATGACTTTGTAGCAAAAGGTACCCCACTGCGTAATGAACGTTGTCTTCTCCATGTCCTTGGGATCCATCTTAATTTGATTGTAACCGGAGAAACCATCCATAAAGGAAAAGACCTTATGCTGTGCAGTGTTGTCGACCAAAACATAAATGTGAGGTAGAGGGAAATCATCCTTGGGGCTTACCCTATTCAGATCCCTATAGTCAACACACATTCGAACCTTACCATCTTTCTTCGGCACCAGAACCACGTTGGCAACCCACTGCGGGTAAGAAGTAACTGCTAGAAAACCGGCATCAAACTGTTTCATAATCTCAGCTTTGATTTTCTCAGACATCTCCGAGCGTATTAGGCGAACTTTCTGTTTCACTGGAGGACAATCTTCCTTAGTTGGAAAGCGGTGAACCACAATATTGGTATCCAACCCAGGCATATCTTCATAAGACTAGGCAAAGATCTCAACATAGTCACACAACATCTGTATCAACCGTTTCTTGACGCTAGACTCTAGATTTGCACCAATCTTGACCTCTTTCTTGTCTACTTCTGTACCCAGATTTACTGTTTCCACTAGCTCTTCATGCGGATGTATGACCCTCTCTTCCTGAAGTAACAATCTAGCAAGTTCCCCAAGCACTTCACAATCATCCTCACCTTCATCCTCGGCTTGGTTGATAGGACTTTCGAAGTCATAACTGGCAGTAGCAAAGTCGTTATCAGTGGGATCCAGAGTGGATGTAGACCTGTATATGTGAGTGTGTGTAAGACAAATAGTTGTTTTGCAAGATAGAAAATAAAAATAAGGAGCGCAAAATTTCTAATGCAAGAAAACATCCAATGCTTTTATTGATGATATATGGAAATGACAAATATAAAGCCCTCACAAATAAAGCCACGGTGTCTCGGGCAAGGCACCAGGCCGTAAAGTTTCAAATTATCTGTTACAAATCT
This sequence comes from Vicia faba, assembly GCA_948472305.1. NCBI lineage: Eukaryota > Viridiplantae > Streptophyta > Magnoliopsida > Fabales > Fabaceae > Vicia > Vicia faba. The sequence continues at coordinate 104,425,658 of OX451736.1, forward strand.
CAAAACAAAAGTCTTATTACTGTGTAATAAAAGAAACGGGCATGGAATCCTTCGCCGTCCAATTGCTTAATCCACCGTCGACAGTCGGGTAAATCCAGCTGTCAAAATCTGACTCTTCTTCATCAACCTCAATTGCATTCACTCTCTGACCATGCTTGGGCATAGGTGTCGTTATAACGTTGGGCTTTTCTGGTGCTTCAAACTCAATCTCCTTAGCTTCGATCAGATCCTGCACTTTATTCTTCAAAGCCCAGCAGTTGTTCTTATCATGCCTCGGGCTATCGGAGTGATAAACACAGCGGGCGTTCGGATTATACAGCGGTGATGTGGTGCTGGGATTCTTCGGGGCTTCCCTCAGAGTCACCAAGTTGGTTTTCAACAGTTGTGGAAGAATTTGAGATAGAGTCATACTGAGCCGAGTATAATGCCTTTGCAGTCTCTCTACTCTTTGCTGATTATTGCGTTGTAGGGCAACAACAGGTCTTGATATTACTACTGCATTAACCGCTTGGCGATGCTCAGGTCGATTTTGGCTCCTCGAGCTGTAAACTGCACTAGATTCCTTCTTGAAAGGCTTCTTCTCTATGCTTGACGAAGCACCTTTCTGTATCTTGCCACTTTTAATACCGGCTTCAACTCTCTCCCCAGTCATAATCAATTCATTGAAACCAGACGATGAACTACCGATCAAATGATTGAAGTATGAGCTAGACAAAGTCCCAAGAAACATATCCACCAACTTCCTATCATCCAGAGGGGGTTGTACTCTTCCAGCAAGATCTCTCCACTTTTGAGCGTAGTCCTTGAAACCTTCGCTCACACCCATAGACATACCCTGAAGTTGAGTAAGCGTGAGAGCAAGGTCGGCATTATACTGGTATTACTTGTAAAAGAAGCAGCAAGGTCCTCCCAGTTGCGGACATTAGCACCTTCCAGTTGATAGAACCATTCAAGTTGAGTCTCTGATAGACTATCTTGAAAGAAATGAACCCAAAGGTTCCTATCAGCAGTATATGGTTGAATCTTTCTGACATACGAGCGGAGGTGTAACTTTGGGCAGGAGACCCCATCGTACTTAGCAAAGACAGTAGCTTTAAACTTGTGTGGGATGACTACCCCAGATGCCAAACCCAAATCTCCGAAGTCCAACCCAGGTATCTTCTGGATCTCCATTGCGCTCAACTGGTCTTCGAGTTGCTTATACCTATCCTCGGCAGGAGGATACCGGTCTTCATCAAAGTTTGTGTCCTTGTCAGAAACCACAGGGCTAAGACCCTTCCTTTCCTCTTGATTCTCTCCTCCTCCAGATGAATGAGATAAATCCACTTCTTCTCACAACCTATTCCCAAACCTGTGACCCATATTCAGGAGGACCACCTTCTTCTTCTTCTTCTTCTTCTTCTTGTCCTTCAAGATAAGAGCCTTCAAATCTTGTTGGCTCTTGGCCAATTTCAAAAACATCTCCTAGAACTGATCATTCTGAGCTTGCAGAGCCTTGATGGCTTGATCAGTAGGTATTTCAGAAGACATATTATGCTGAAATAAACAGCGAAGAAGATAAGAAACCTGTAAGGGTACCTGTGATGAAGTGCATGGGAATGGAATGCGTATGAAATGATTTCAAAGACTTTAGGGAGATTCAAATTTGTAAACCAAAATAAAACACACTTTATTAGATTAAAACTTGAAACAATGTTTAACCAATGCCTTTAAGGCGTTACAAAAGAAATACTGAAAAGAAAATCTAAACTAGAAACAATAAAAGACATCAGAATTCCCATGGTCGTTTTCCTTTCGTGCTGACATAATCGTTGATTGTCCTTTCATTCTTAAGCTGCCTTGTAAGCTTCAGGATCTTCCTCTCCTGCTCATGATATTTCTCTCTGTAGGTATCCCTTTATTCCTTTAACTGGATCCAAGATCTCTCCAATTCCATAATATTAGTAGGCACGTATGGATGGATGACCGTATAAGGAACCCCTTCTTCATCAGTATGCTCTACAATTATCGGCAAAACAGCTTCATATGGCATCCCTAGCTTTTGAGCACGGGCTCGAACCCACTAGAGGTATGGTTGCATCGAGAGAGAAGTCTTCATTCCTAGCTCATGTGGATCAGACCTGTTAACCCTGTCCCAAGCTCGTATAAACCTACGGCGATGTCCCTCAACATCCCCTTGAAGTCAAAGACAATGCTTGTAAGCAACAGCTCATGAAGACCGTCCCTTCGAGCTCGTCCAAAATGTCGTAAGGCCAAACAAGGATTATAGGTTATTCCTTCTCTAATTCCAAGCAATAGAACATTGGGGTATTCCCCACAACGATCAATGACAACTACCTCTTCCATATCTTTAGTACTCCAAAGGATGTCCGTATGAGCAATGGACATGATTCTGTAAGCCCAACCCATACCTTCCTCATTCTTCAATACAGATTTGGAGAGGTGAGAAATAAACCACCTTGCCAGTAACGGAGTGCAACACAAGAGAGCTCCCCTTCTCCGCACGGTACGGGTATAAAGAGCATGCAGAATATCACCTAAGAGAGTAGTGTGATACGGTGGCCAGAACCGGGCTCGTGGTTTCCCTATTTCGTTAAGGAAATTTTGCTGGTTTACGTTTTGCGTTTGTGTTCGCAAAATGTCGCGGTAAGCAAGAGTCGCCACCGTCTTTTATTTTATCCAACAAGGAAATTAAAAAAGCACATAAAAATTCCTTTTTCGAGATATTTCTGAGTACGGGGGGGTAAATTATAGAAAGGGAATGTATTATCACCCTTTCTATCCGTAGTTATCTACGGGCTCTTAGGTACTTGCTCATCATTTTCAAAATTGTTTTCTTTGTGTTTGTGTGGTTTGAAAAGATTTTGTTTTGACTTCGATTTAACTCTTGCTTCTGTCTTCAAGAGTGTAATGAAGTGTTTTTGAAAACTTTGTTTGTAAAGGTGTGTAAGTGTGAAAAAAATAGTTTGTTTTGATTGAGCAAGTACTTAAGAACTAATCTACCTACTCGAAAAAAGAATTGTGCTATGTTCGTTTCCTTTAGACGACGCTATCCCACTATTAGTGAGTAGGTAGCACCATCGTTGGAGTTTTAAGGGTCAATTCGAAAGGGATGTACGGTCACTAAAGCAATGTTAGGACGTCTTAGTAGTAACCCTAATGTCTTAGATCATTTATCTGAGGCAACAATATCCGAGGCAACCTTTCCGAGGCAACTTTGATCTTTGGACAAAAGGACGACCACTAAAACATCCTATACTCAATGACCGTTTACCGAAGGCAACCAAGTGGGAGTATACCCTAGGAGTGCGCATGTGCGAGTGTTTCAGTTTCAGATTATTTTATCTTTTCACATTTAGGGTGATCTAACTGTTTTAAAATTAGACATACATTCTTGTCATGCAAACCCTATTATCAAACATCTAACAGTTAATAATTTGTGGAATTTAAAATGCGGAAATTAAAATTACGCTATTACAAGGCTTCGGGTATTTACATAGCAAAAAACAACCCTTTAAAAATAAAAGCGATAAATGTAAAAGTCCTAATTAAAGCTATTACAAACCGGGAGCAGATACAATAATTGGGCAAAATAATAATAATGCGCGTGATTAAAAAAATAGATCAACGAGAAACTAGGGTTTTGACCCTCCTAACCTAATTAAAAGAGAAAATTGTTTTTTTGTTGTTTTTACTATTTTTAAAGAAAAGAATTAAGTTTTTCTAAATTAAATTTGAAAATTAATTAGTGATTAAATTAATTAATGAAAATAATTAAATGACATACTTTTGGTTTTTGGTTATTTTAGGGAAAAAATAAAATAATTAAGTTAGTAATAAAAACCTATTTATTCTAATTAATTTTAATTATTTACAAAATAAATTAAAGTTATCTAAAAAATTAATGACCTAATTAAATTAATTGATTTTTTACTAAAAATAAATACCTAAAATTTAATTGGTGAAAAACAATATTTTATGGTGATTTTTTTTTAAAAATAAAATAATTCAATTTGTTAATAAAAATAATTAAATGAAATAATTAAATAAAATGTAAAAAAGAAAAAAAGAGTGAGAAATTGGGTCTGGATAGCAATTTTTGGAGGGTGCAAACAAAATTCTGGGCCCAAAAGAGAAGGTTCGCGTTGACCTTGAGGATCCCATGTGATGCATTTGACTTGGCCTTGGTGCACCTTAAGATGTTGGCCATCAGATCTGGCCATCTGACAATTGGCATGATTGATGATGAGGGCGTACCATGGTTCTGGGTATTGCATATGCACTGGATAACCTGAAATAAATCAAGAAAAACCACAAATGTTGGAGGCAGGGGTCGAACCCCTGACCTCATGCATTCCAACGCCTTAAGCACATGCCTGGGTACCATTGGGCCAGTAATCTTTGTTGTCATAATATGGAATAATAATAATAATATATGAAAACAAATAATTAGTGGAAATTTTGCGCGCAAATTCAAATGGCCAAATCAGGGGAGGACACATCTTCATCTTTCTCCTTGCACCATCGCTAAAGGTTCGTTCACCTATACCTACGAACAAACGTCCATTGCTACAGGCCTGTGTGTTCTCAAAATCTTCCATGGGCCATTGAAATAACATCTAATTCCATGGTTGTGTTTGTTTCATCCTCCTAATCACAATGGTACCACTTACGAAGGCCAATTGTCCCTACAATCAAAAACCCTAAAACAAACTCCAAAACCCTTACAATGGTGATTCACGATTCAGTCCATTAAAATGCAATTGGCTATTATAGAAAGTTTGCAAACAATATGGTGATCAAGAATGTACAATTATTTTACGCTATAAGTGCAAGAATGGTGCTAATTAAATTCAAGAATATAGTGATACCGTGACGGACTTACAATGTGTTGTAGCGCTTAAAAACGCTTGGTTTCGACTGGTTTCGCTTGCTGAGAGTGCCAGGAACCGATTGGGATAAGTAACGAGCTTTGAGGATGCCTCTAAGTGGGATTTCGATCTTACACTTTTTCTTGGTTTTTTCATATTTTGTTCTTCCTCTCACGCCTGTCTCTAGCCTTCTTTTAGGTCTGGCCTCGTTCTATATGTATTAGTGAAGGGATTAGGGTTGCAAAACTGGTCCAAATATTTCTTCTTCAACGCTTTTTGATTTGATTTGATTCCCTTTCAAGATCTTTCCAAACATGGCTTTTTTCAATCTTTTTGTGCACATATGCCTTTACACGAGTTTGAATGTTTTGCTAGCTGTAATTGGAACCTGAAACAATCACAAAATCTCTTATTATCAATGTTTTGAATTTTATTTGATTTATTTTGATTTAAATTAAATTAATTCAAATAAAAATCAAAATAAATAATAAAAATAAGATATGGACAAGTGGAAAAGGCTAGAGCTCGTGGGCTATGTTTCCAACTCAAAACAAGTGAAAAAGATTGGGCCCATTTGGCAAAATTTGAAGTTTTAGGGATAGTTGACTTTTGGCAATTTTGCAAAAAAGGTCAACTTCATCAATGCATAACTTCCTCAATTTTGACTATTTGGAGGTGTTCTTGGACTTTTTAGAAAGCTTGAGATGTCCTATAATCAACCCATTTAGTCTAATCTCAATTTGATATTCCATTATCATGTATGAAGCTTTGACAAAAAAGGTGTTTTTGTTGACTTTTCAAAATGACCTATAATGTCCAAATTCATAACTTCTTGTGAGTGCATATTTTGAACTTGGGAGCTGAAGATGGATTATAGGGAATTTCATCATCTTCAAAATGAGATTTTGATGGGTCATTTATCATAAAGTATGAGAAAGTTATGCTTGGTCAAAGTTGAGTTGACTTTTCCTACAAAACCCTAATTTAGCAACTTTTGAGTCTTGATGAATTATGAGCAATCCTTGATGAATCATGATCAACCCTTGATCAAATGATGAAATATACTTCAAAATGAGGTGTTGACCAGAAATCTTGAAGTTTGACTGTATGTGGGCCACAGTTGATTTTTGCGCTAGCACAGTCGATTTTCAGGCCTTTGAGCAATTGATTGAGCAAACTTTCTCTGCAAGGCTTGAAACTTGACATGGATGATCTTGGGAACATATTAGGACATTGGTGAGAACTTGGGATCACTTGGACTCAAGTATCTTGATGCAACATGAAACCCTAATTTGAGGTAGACTGCCTTTAGGAGAGAGCTTGTTTGGCCAACCCTTGGACTATCTTGAGCCACTTAGAGATATTTCTTGCAATGTTTTGAGAAATATGGGAGGGAAAATTTTGGGGTACAACAACTTCTCCTGTTCAATCTTCTTAAACCTGAGGATATAGATTTGCTTTCGTGCCTTTCGTGATCCGAAGGTGGAAGAGGATTAAACACTAGAGTGCCCAGAAATTTGCACTCGCACGAAGTGGTATTTGTCTTGTGATGTCGGGAATGGGCTTACGGATGCCATTGGGAAATTCCTGACGAGAGGATGGGCTTAAAGATGCCATCTGAAGGAGGGTCGATCGCGTAAGAGATTCCTTAGCGAGAGCTCGTATACCAGTTGTTGAGGAAGATTCCGCTGGGGAATGCTGATCTCTGTTGAGGGAAGTAGAATTTTAGGAACTTTGTCGTCCGTTATTCTAATGAGGAAACATCTCTGTTGATATTTAGGAACTTCAATCGTCCGTACTCAACTGAGGAGTCATCTCTATTGATATTTAGGAACTTTGATCGTCCGTACTCAACTGAGGAGTCATCTCTGTTGATATTTAGGAACTTCGATCGTCCGTACTCAACTGAGGAAACATCTCTGTTGAGATTTAGGAACTCGTTCGTAATTCAACTGAGGAAACATCTCTGCTGAGATTTAGGAACTCGTCCGTAATTCAACTGAGGAAACATCTCTGCTGAGATTTAGGAACTCGTCCGTAATTCAACTGAGGAAACATCTCTGATGAGATTTAGGAACTCGTCTGTAATTCAACTGAGGAAACATCTCTGATGAGATTTAGGAACTCGTTCGTAATTCAACTGAGGAAACATCTCTGCTGAGATTTAGGAACTCGTTCGTAATTCAACTGAGGAAACATCGCTGCTGAGATTTAGGAACTCGTCTGTAATTCAACTGAGGAAACATCTCTGCTGAGATTTAGGAACTCGTCCGTAATTCAACTGAAGAAACATCTCTACTGATATTTAGGAACTCATCCGTAATTCAACTGAGGAAACATCTCTGCTGAGATTTAGGAACTCCTCTGTAATTCAATTGAGGAAACATCTCTGCTGAGATTTAGGAACTCGTCTGTAATTTAACTGAGATAACATCTCTGCTGAAATTTAGGAACTCGTCCGTGATTCAACTGAGGAAACATCTCTGCTGAGATTTAGGAACTCGTCTGTAATTCAACTGAGGTAACATCTCTACTAAGATTTAGGAACTCGTCCATAATTCAACTGAGGAAACATCTCTGTCGATATTTAGGAAACTCGTCCGTAATTCAACTGAGGAAACATCTATGCTGAGATTTAGGAACTCGTCCGTAATTAAACTGAGGAAACATCTCTGCTGAGATTTAGGAACTCGTCCGTAATTCAACTGAAGAAACATCTTTGTCGAGATTTAGGAACTCTTCCGTAATTCAACTGAGGAAACATCTTTGTCGAGATTTAGGAACTCGTCCATAATTCAACTGAGGTAAAAGCTTCATAGCTTGAATTTTGTGAGAATCTTTCCTGAAATTTAAAGGTTAGCTGTATGTAATGCATGATATGTATCAAGCGATGATGTTCTCAAAATAAATGAGATTGTGTTGTATGATGCGTATATGCATGTGTCATGATGTATGGAAATGTGATGTTTTTATCTGGGGAAAATAAATCCCGGATCACTGCTGGAGAAAAGAGTTGAATTCTTCATTTCCGTTAGGGATAGTGAATGAAGATGATTGTGAGAATAAACCTGCAGGAGAGGATAACTCCGCTGGGGAATAAAACTGATGAGAGAATGACTCTGTGGGGAAGAGATGCTCTGCTGAGGATTTCGCTGATAAATTCAGCTGGGGATGAATTACCGTTGCTGGTAATAATGAAACCTGTTGGGGATTGAATTTCCGTTTGTGAAAGGAAAGAACTCCACCGGGATGATTTTCCAATTGCGACTTCACGGGGAATAGCCTTTTAGACTCTACTGGGGACAATCTTCCAGAGTCTACTGGGGATGATTCTTCAAACTCCACTGGGGATAATTTTTTTTATACTCCGCTGGGGATATATTAACACCACTGCCCTTTCCTTACTCTGCGGGGAGTGTAGATGTTACTTGGACGCGGGCTGAGGATATGGCAATGACTTTACATCGAGACTTTTCTGCCCCTGTATCTGCGGGAGAAGGTGCCTGCGGAGGCCTTGTGGATCGAGTATTATTCCAACCTATGAGGTGCTTGGTAATTGCCGATTGAAATGACAAATCTTCTACTGGTAGGTAAGTGACGAGATGACGGGACATAGTCGTACGATTTAATCCCTAACTTTTGCTTGGACTGTCTTTTCAGATTTTCAGTCCACCGGGATACCCTTTCTTGCCCAAGCCGCCTTTTCAGGTTTTCGACTTGTCGGGTATACAAATCTTTTTTTTTGTTTTTATCCCTAATTTTTGCCCGAACCCTTTTGGTTCGTCGGGATGCCCTTATTTTTGCCTAGGCCTGTCAACCTAGCGGGTCTTTGTTCATGTGCAGTATTTTCTGACTATGTCCACGCTCTCGGGGTGTAGGGAGTTGTCATTGTCGGTAGTGTTGTGTTTCCATACTACTAGAAGATGTTCGTTTGATCATACAAGATTCGTTGTTGGAATTCATGTCCAATTCCCCAAGTGATTCAGATGGAGATTTGCCCCTGGCTATTTGGCATCTTTGAGAGACTCCTTGAATCTTGACTTGACTGCCCCAGATGATAGACAATGCTCATGCCGTGCCCCTTGGTTGGAAGTGTTTTTTCTACTTGAGGTGACCCTTTTTATTGAAAAGGTTTTTGTTCACTAGATATTCGTCGTGCGAATTTCTCTGTTGTTGAACAAATAGTCATATGCAAACAATGTTATTTTAAGAATGCAAAGCTTATGTCTATTTTAAAGTTCTTTGAAAATGCAGTTTTCAGGAAAACAAGCGAATTTTTGTAAAATGTGATGTCAACTCAGGATTTACAGCAAGTCCTACAGGAGTCAGGATACCTTTTATAACAATATGCTTTCGAACTAACCCATTCTTCAGCTAGGACTTTTAAGGGTTATAACGTGGCCTGGTTCACGGTTTAAGAAACAAAGGATAAAGGCTCAAAATTTATTTGTACCCACCCGCTCTTCGTGATGTTCTTCAGCCTTATACTCAGTTAATTGTGCATTTAGAACCCCAATTGAGTTCTGGAATATTGTCCTTGATGTTCCGGTGATGGTTTGGATACTGACAGTTTATTTTGAATAGGCAGTCATTTCTTTTTGTTTAGGGTTTGTAAGACCTCTTTCTTTTTGGTTTTATTATCCCTGTTGTTGTACCCCAAAATTTGCCCTCCCATATTCTTCAAGAAATTGCCAAGTCAAGCTACAAAATTCCCCAAGGGTTGCACAGTTCAAGGGTCTCCTAAACAGTCAAGATTAGGGTTTTGGTTCTGATCAAGAAAATGAAGTTTCAAAGGGCCCAATCAAGTCCCACATGCCTACAAATATGGTCAAGCATCCTCATACAAAGTTTCAAGGCTTTCATCACAAAATTGCACAGTCAAAACCCTAATTGCACTACAGTCAACTGTAGGGGCAAAATGGTCATTTGACAGTCAAAAGTTCAAATTTTTTATCAACATATCATTTTGAAGCCACAAACATCATTTGATCAATGCTTGATCATGATTCTCAAAGCTTGGCTCAAAAATCATCAAGATGCAAAAGTTTCCTTATTTGGACAGTTGGAAAAGTCAACTGTAAATTGACCAGGGCATAACTTTCACATGGATTATCAGAAAAATTCCATCCAAAGCTCATTTTGAAGAGAAAGACATTTCCTACAACTCATCTTCATACTTCAAGTCCAAGAAATGCTCTCACAAAAAGTTATCAATTTCAACATTATAGGTCATTTTCAAAAGTCAACAAAAAGGGACTTTAAGTCAAAGGCCATAACTTGAGATTGGTAAATCAAAATGACATGGGACCAAAGACATTGGTTATAGGACTCAAAGACCTTTCCAAAATGTCCAAGAACATGAGAAAAGCTTAAAAATTGAGCAAGTTATGCCTTGTGGAAGTTGGGAAATTTTTGGATATTTTAAAAAGTCAACATTGGTTCAAATGACCTAAAATTGCTAATGGGCCCATTTTCCTTCCACAATTCACTATCCAAGGCATGTGCACGACCACTTGGCCCAAAGGGAAGTATTTCTTCATTTTTTATTTATTTATTTGAATTTTTATTAATAATAATTCATTTAAATTAAATTAAATACATGAAAAATATTTAACCTAAGTTTTACAATCTTTTTGTGCATGAAATCTACTCAATAATTCGTGCATAATCAAATATGGAAAGATTTGGAGAGATTGGATCATGATTGGTACAAAAACACATGGAAAAAGATTGAAAAAATATGATTGAAAATCAAATCTCAAAAGCCATGAATGCAAGAGATTCTGATCAAGTTTGTTGACCTAATTGATTCAATACATAAGCCTGAACACAAACCTAATCCTGGAAACCACTGAGCTGCGCTAGAAGCCATCCATCAAACTTGAAATTTTTGTTAAGAAACTCGAAACTGAAAACACTTTTGCAGGCTGATTCAAGGCATAATAGTTGTTCAAACATCTTCCTGGAGGTTCACTGAACGATTTCCAATCAATATCATTCATCAAAACTCAAAGAATTGGTAACACGAACCAGACCTGTGCACAAAAAAATTCCATAATCTTGCATCTCGATTCATGCACTTTTTATAATTTTTGATGCTTGATTCATACTCCTTATGCAATTCTGAAGCTAACCCATATGTTTAATTGTATTTTTATGCATTATACGCGCTTATGCCATTGTTGTTCCTTAGGGTTTTGCAAGCTTCAAATTAGGGGTTTTGTAACAAGGCAAAATTAGGACACGTGACTTACACCATTGAATCGAGCATGTCAGGACAAAGAAGAAGCTACCCTCGCGCTCAATTTATGAGCATCATAGGGCTATTCGCTATTTTTCCATAGATGGCCTAAAAGAACACATGAAAACTGTTGCTTATGTTGTTTATGTTTCAGGAAAATAAAACACAACGAAGAAGATGAACTCGTGGCAAGCGGTGGGTGGCTGGTTTGAAAGTTCGCGCGCAAAGTCCACTAACGCAATTGTTCTTTTTATAATATTTATTGATTGTTATATATTAAACACGCGTGAGTTGATCCAGTGGCAAGCATAGTTATTGGTAACATCCATGACCTGGGTTCGAGTCCCAGGTCTTCATTATTTCAATGTTATTTTTCAATTTACAATCACATGCAGATTCAATATCAAGGACCATCATACGCCTTCCAAATCCAACGTCCACGCGTCCAGCTTCATCAGATCAAAGGCCATGGATTGGAGAACACAGTGCGCCCTAGTCAACGCGTGTACACGCGTCCTGAAAAGTCAAAGAGGCCAGCAAGGTTAATGGGCCAGATCTCTAAAGACTCACCTCCATGTTGGGGACTACAACCCCCCTTGGTTTGCAAATTCTTTTAACTTTCTCTATTTTATTATTTTTTTATAATTTCTATTTTCTTTTAATTATTGCTTGTTTAATTAAATTAATATTTTCATAAAATCACAAAATACCATAAAAATCAGAAAAGATCAAAAATTAAATATATTTAATTAGTTAATATTTTGTAAATAAATTTGCATGTAAATTAATTAGTTTTAAATTAGGGTTTAATTTAATTCTTTTAATAAAAAATATAAAAAACATAGAATTAGGGTTCATATTAATTTTTATCCTTTTTTCTTTTTCTTTCATAAATAATTAAATAATTAGATATTTATTTTTTATAATTAATTTGTATATAAAAATTAGGGTTAATTTAGGTTAAAATTCAATGTTTTTCTTAATAAATTAAAAGCCATTAGAATTAGGGTTAGTATTTAATTTTAGTTAATTCTTTTTCATTTAAAATCCTAAAAATCATAAAATACCAAAAAACAAGTTCTTTCTTTCTTTTTTAATTAATTAATTCCTCATTAGTTTAACTTTGCAAAAAGGGTCCAACGCCCTCGTTTCGATTTAATTCTTATTCGCATATTTATTTTATTTCGTTTAAATATTTATGTATCTCTCCCAAGGCCATGTAATCTTTCAATTTCTTGCACTTTAAATTCTTTTACCTTATTTATTTATTTTTCTGTCAAATCGGGTTCGAGAAATTTTGGCGATGTGGACCCGCGCCATTGGTAATAGCTTAGAATTTACTTCTCGCAATATTTTAACTGTTAACAAATGACATGAAAGAATGTATGGACAAAAATAAAAACAAGCGTAGAACACCAATAACATGACAAGATAAATGCAAATGAAAACGACACACAAATCGCACACACCACCCCTAGGGTACGCCTCACTGTTGCCTTGCCTCGAAAGGTGATCGTCGAGTAGAGGATGTCTTAGTAAGTCCTCATGATCCGGGAACCTGGCATGAGGGTAGCTTCTAAGGTGTCTTCCCATTGCTCTGGTGATCACCATGTCTCGAACATCGAATTGACCCGAACACCTCCAACGGTGGTGCTACCTACCTCTCAATGGTGGGATGACACTACTTTAAAGGACATTTACACAGACGAATTCCTTAGGGTAGGTAGGTTCTCGTAGATACTTGCTCTAATCTCAAAACAAATTCAAAAAGACTTTTCACACCAACACATTTTCAAAAAGCTTTCGAAAGCATTTTTTCAAACACTCTTGAGGACCGATACAAGAGTCGAACTGGAATTTTCAAAGAAACTTTTTAAAACCCACAGTTGAAAAGCAAACAAACCAATTTTGAAAACACAAGTGAGCAAGTATCTAAGAGCCCATGGATAACCATGGATAGAAAGGGTGCTAACACCTTCCCTTTCTATAACCTACCTCCCGAACCGAGAGCAATCTCTTTAAGAAATTTTTCTATGCTTTTGTCCTTTCCATTTGGAGAAAATAAAAGACGGTGGAGACTCTTGCTTCCGCGACATTTCGCGAACCAGCGTTAAACAGTCAGTTCCAGATCCACCGATCACACCTGTCTTTTGCCTGAACTATTTCTTTTGTGATTACAATCAGCGGGATGCCCCAGTTTTTTGCAACTCTCCTTCATAGGTTTTGACTTAATGGGCTTTTATTTTTGAGAGATAATGACTGCCTGTCTTGACGATTATAAAGAACCATCACCGTCTTTGTTTTGTAAGGACGTCTTTGATGCCATTCATTATGCACCTGGATTAACTGAGAAAACTACCCTGCCCCGGGTTGTGATTTAAGGGTTTTAATCTGTGTAAAAAGAAAAACTCCTACTTCTTTGGCTCAAAGGGGTTGACGAGGGATTATCTTCCTTATAACTCCACTGTTTAGGATTTGAAACAATGCTTGTACATCGTCAGCGGGGTCTGTTCAAAAGCACACTGTAGATATTATGATATCATTTGGTCATCCTCCCTCTAAAGGCTTAGAATTTTTAATCGAGAGTTGAACATCACAAAAATGAAAGCAATTTGAATATAGTGAATACGAATGGATTGATTCAAATCAGACATATGTAATGCGTTGATAAAGTAACAAAGTTTGACATGAATAAATGTTTGAACAATCAAAAGAAAATTACAACTTGAAAATTCTAAGAACAAAAGCCTCTCTTGTTAGAACTTGTCACTTCAAATGGTGAGCCTTGGAGGATTGACAAAAACATTCCAGTTGACCATCTTGTGTGAATTCCAATGCTCCTTTATTGATCAGGTCTTGAATTTTGTTTTTCAATGCCCAACAGTCATCAGTATCATGCCCCGGGCTGTTGGAATGATATGCACACCTTGCATCAGGATTGTAGTCTGGGGAGGCTATGTTGGGATTCTGAGGACAGTCCCTTAACGTCACCAGATTCAATCTCAACAGGTGTTGTAAAGCCTGAGACAGCAACATGTTGAGCTTGGTAAATTACCTCTTGGGCATACTTGGCTTACTCTGATCAACCCGTTGTTTTTGGCGAGGTTGTTGTTGGCCTCGACTGTTTGCTTCATACTGTTGTATCTGTCTTGATGAAGCTGGTTGATAATGGTTCTCATCTCTTCTTGTGCCCGGGCTAAGCCTTGGATGAGATCCAACTGCCCCAGCACTTTGGTTCTTATTGCATCTACCTCAGCTTGCAGTTGTTCCAACCATTCGTCCTTATTGTCTTCAGGAATTTTCTTAACCAGGTTCTCGACGAGGAGTGTTTTAAACTCTTCCTACCCCTTGGATAGGTTTAGGAACATTTCCCTGAACTGAGTTTCTTGAGTATGAAGATCTTGGTTGTCTTGTTGGAGAGCCATTGCTGAAATAAACAGCGAGAACATGAGAGACCTGTACTGGGAGACCTGTTATGCAATGATATGTATGATATATGTATGCAATGTTTTCAAGGATCTCGCGGGGTAAATAAGAAAATGTTAGATTTTGAATTTTGCAGCTTTGATTGAAGAAACTTCGTGTCGTCAAGAGTCCTTCTTTAAGAGTCAAGCTTACCATATCGAGTGGGTCATAGCCACTGACTCAAATTATCGTGTTTTGATCTCTAGATGACATTGGCTAGAGGAAAATAAATCCCCTTTGCCCCTTTCTAGACGTTTGATTTACCATAACCTGCATCACAAACCTTTCAGATCCTTGAAATGGTTAAGGAAATATTAAGGCACGATGTTATGATGTGTATGTTATGCGTTTAAGCAAAAGTACGAGGTAATGTAAACAAGTAAATCCGGCAAGAAATCCAAGGTATTGGATAAGGACTGTAAACAAAACCTGCAAGGAACTCGAGTTGTTAGATAACAAACATGTGCAAGTAGTTCAAGTTGAAAGCACACAAGTCACACAATAGCCCTTAAATTTCAGGCTGGCATGGAGTTTAGGTATTACCCTCTTTCAGTTTAGTTGGTTTAACCTGTCCTAGTAATAGTAACCGGGTTCTAGAGGTTCTCAATATCACTGCTACTTTTCTGTGGCCAAGTTGGTCAATTATAGGTTCTAAGGTCAGTTGATGCTTAATGACCCATTAGCAGCCCCATACTCTCCTTGTTCCTCCACAAGGGATATCGGTACCAACTAATGCGTCACACCAATGTAGCTACTGCTTCAACCGTATCAGTCTACGCCATACAGTTCCCTCACAGTCTATTGCTACTTACCTAAAAGGTATCCCCCATATCTGGGTTAGGATCTATAGTAACTCCAATACAAAGCCCAAAAATAAAGCAAATAAATCAAACAATTGAAACCAATATTATGAACTATTCCTAAGGTACACCCCACTTATTAACTCCCCAGCAGAGTCGCCAATTCTGTGATACGGTGGCCAGAACCGGGCTCGTGGTTTCCCTATTTTGTTAAGGAAATTTTGCTGGTTTACGTTTTGCATTTGTGTTTGCAAAATGTCGCGGTAAGCAAGAGTCGCCACTGTCTTTTATTTTATCCAACAAGGAAAGAAAAATAGCACAAAAAAATTCCTTTTTCGAGATATTTCTGAGTACGGGGGGTAGATTATAGAAATGGAAGGTATTAGCACCCTTTCTATCCGTAGTTATCTACGGGCTCTTAGGTACTTGCTCATCATTTTCAAAATTGTTTTCTTTGTGTTTGTGGGCTTTGAAAAGTTTTTGTTTTAACTTCGATTTAACTCTTTCTTCTGTCTTCAAGAGTGTAATGAAGTGTTTTTGAAAACTTTGTTTGTAAAGGAGTGTAAGTGTGAAAAATTTGTTTGAAATGAGCAAGTACTTTAGAACTAATCTACCTACTCGAAAAAAAGAATCGTTTTATGCTTATTTCCTTTAGACAATGCTATCCCACTATTAGTGAGTAAGTAGCATCGTCGTTGGAGTTTTAAGGGTCAATTCGAAAGGGACGTACGGTCACTAAAGCAATGTTAGGACGTCTTAGTAGTAACCCTAATGTCTTAGATCATTTATCCGAGGCAACAATATCCGAGGCAACCTTTCTGAGGCAACTATGATCTTTCGATAAAAGGACGACCGCTAAAATATCCTATACTCAATGACCGTTTACCGAAGGCAACCAAGTGGGAGTGTACCCTAGGAGTGCGCATGTGCGAGTGTTTCAGTTTCAGATTATTTTATCTTTGCACATTTAGGGTGATCTAACTATTTTAAAATTAGACATACATTCTTGTCATGCAAACCCTATTATCAAACATCTAACAGTTAATAATTTGCGGAATTAAAAATGCGGAAATTAAAACTACGCTATTACAAGGCTTCGGGTACTTACATAGCCAAAAATAACCCTTTGAAAATAAAAGCGATAAATGTAAAAGTCCTAATAAAAGCTATTACAAACCGGGAGCAGATACAATAATTGGGCAAAATAATAATAAAGCGCGTGATTAAAAAAATAGATCGACGAGAAACTAGGGTTTTGACCCTCCTAACCTAATTAAAAGAGAAAATTATTTTTTGTTGTTTTTACTATTTTTAAAGAACAGAATTAAGTTTTTCTAAATTAAATGTGAAAATTAATTAGTGATTAAATTAATTAATGAAAATAATTAAATGACATACTTTTGGTTTTTGGTTATTTTAGGAAACAAAATAAAATAATTAAGTTAGTAATAAAAACCTATTTATTCTAATTAATTTTAATTATTTTCAAAATAAATTAAAGTTATCTAAAAAATTAATGACCTAATTAAATTAATTGATTTTTTACTAAAAATAAATACCTAAAATTTAATTGGTGAAAAATAATATTTTTTGGTGATTTTTTTGATAAAAGAAAATAATTTAATTTGTTAATAAAAATAATTAAATGAAATAATTAAATAAAATGTAAAAAAGAAAAAAAGAGTGAGAAATTGGGCCTGGATAGCAATTTTTGCAGGGTGCAAACAGAATTCTGGGCCCAAAAGAGAAGGTCCACGTTGACCTTGAGGATCCCATGTGATGCATTTGACTTGGCCTTGGTGCACCTTCAGATGCTGGCCATCAGATCTGGCCATCTGACAATTGGCATGATTGATGATGAGGGCGTACCATGGGTCTGGGTATTGTATATGCACTGGATAACCTGAAATAAATCAAGAAAAACCATAAATGTTGTAGGCAGGGGTCGATCCCCTGACCTCAAGCATTCCAACGCCTTAAGCGCATGCCTGGGTACCACTGGGCCAGTTATCTTTGTTGTCATAATATGGAATAATAATAATAATATATGAAAACAAATAATTAGTGGAAATTTTGCGCGCAAATTCAGATGGCCAAATCAGGGGAGGACACGTCTTCATCTCTCTCCTTGCACCGTCGCTAAAGGTTCATTCACCTATACCTACGGTCAAACGTTCGTTGCTACAGGCCTGTGTGTTCTCAAAATCTTCCATGGGCCATGGAAATAACATCTAATGCCATGGTTGTGTTCATTTAATCCTCCTGATCACAATGGTACCACTTACGAAGGCCAATTGTCCCTGCAATCAAAAACCCTAAAACAAACTCCAAAACCCTAACAATGGTGATTCACGATTCAGTCCATTAAAATGCAATTGGCTATTGTAGAAAGTTTGCAAACAATATGGTGATCAAGAATGTACAATTATTTTATGCTATAAGTGCAAGAATGATGCTAATCGAATTCAAGAATATAGTGATACCGTGACGGACTTACAGTGCGTTGTAGGGCTTGAAAACACTTGGTTTCGATTGCTTTCGCTTGCTGAGAGTGCCAGGAACCGATTGGGATAAGTAACGAGCTTTGAGGATGCCTCTAAGTGGGATTTCGATCTCACACTTTTTCTTGGTTTTTTCAGATTTTGTTCTTCCTCTCACGCCTGTCTCTAGCCTTCTTTTAGGTCTGGCCTCATTCTATATGTATTAGTGAAAGGATTAGGGTTGCAAAACTGGTCCAAATCTTTCTTTTTCAATGCTTTTTGATTTGATTTGATTCCCTTTAAAGATCTTTTCAAACATGGATTTTTTCAATCTTTTTGTGCACATATGCCTTTACACGAGTTTGAATGCTTTGCTAGCTGTAATTGGAACCTGAAACAATCACAAAATCTCTTATTATCAATGTTTTGGATTTTATTTGATTTATTTTGATTTAAATTAAATTAATTCAAATAAAAATCAAAATAAATAATAAAAATAAGATATGGACAAGTGGAAAAGGCTAGAGCTCGTGGGCTATGTTTCCAACTCAAAACAAGTGAAAAATATTGGGCCCATTTAGCAAAATTTGAAGTTTTAGGGATAGTTGACTTTTGGCAATTTTGCAAAAAAGGTCAACTTCATCAATGCATAACTTCCTCAATTTTGACTCTTTAGAGATGTTCTTGGACTTTTTAGAAAGATTGAGATGTTCTATAATCAAAACTTTTGGTCTCAACTCAATTTGATATTCCATGCTCATGTATGAAGCTTTGACAAAAAAGGTGTTTTTGTTGACTTTTCAAAATGACCTATAATGTCCAAACTCATAACTTCTTGTGAGTGCATATTTTGAACTTGGGAGATGAAGATGGATTGTAGGGAATTGCATCATATTTAAAATGAGCTTTGTATGGGTCATTTCTCATAAAGTATGAGAAAGTTATGCTTGGTCAAAGTTGAGTTGACTTTTCCTACAAAACCCTAATTTAACAACTTTTGAGTCTTGATGAATTATGAGCAATCCTTGATGAATCATGATCAACCCTTGATCAAATGATGAAATATACTTAAAAATGAGTATGTTGACCATAAATATTGAAGTTTGACTGTATGTGGGCCACCGTTGACTTTTGCCCTAACACAGTCGATTTTCAGGCCTTTGAGCAATTGACTGAGCAAACTTTCTCTGCAAGGATTTAAACTTGACATGGATGATCTTGGGAACATATTAGGATATTAGTGAGCACTTGGGATCAATTGGACTCAAGTATCTTGATGCAACATGAAACCATAATTTGAGGTAGGCTGCCTTTAGGAGAGAGCTTGTCTGGCCAACCCTTGGACTACCTTGAGCAACTTGGAGATCTTTCTTGCAATGTTTTGAGAAATGTGGGAGGGAAAATTTTGGGGTACAACAAGTAGGCACTGGGTTACGAGACATGAAGATCTTAATTGCATTCACATCGACAAAAGAATCTGGATTTGGGAACAGAACCAAGCCATATATGAGGAGATCCAGGATGTCTCCAAATGCTTGAAAGTCTAAACTATCCCAGAAATGTTGAGCTTGATCGATCAAGAACTTGGACAAGAAACCTTTAACCCCGCTCCGAATCTCCCAGTTAGATACCACATCAGCCATTTTTAGGTGTAGGGCTGAAGCAATATCCTCTGGCCTAGGAGCTATCTCCAAACCTGTAAAGGGTGTCTGCTCTAGAATAGATATGCCAAGTAAATCAGAAAACTCCTCCAAAGTAGGGACCAACTGATAGTCCGGGAAGGTGAAACAGTGATGCAATGGGTCAAAGAACTGGAACAACAAGCTCATCATTTGCTCATCCAACTTGGAAGTGACTAGGCTAAGGAGATGACCATGTCTTCTGACAAAGTAAGAAGTATCAGGAACCTTTGAAACCAACTCTCTAAGCTGAGCAAGGATTTTCACGAAGCTGACTCGAATGGTATTTCTGCGCATAGAAGCCATGATCTGCAAACAGAACAAAGATGAATCCCCTCAGTCTTTGACATGGTTAGTCTAATGAAATATGCATGCGATGTCATGGTGCATGATGTCATGCTAAAAACACACCACATGTATCATAGATAGCAAACATGGTAAGGCAACCAAGTTACACAAGAGCCCTTAAATTTCAGGCTGGCATGGAGTTTTGGTACTACCCTCTTTCAGTTTAGTTGGTTTAACCTGTCCTAGTAATAGTAACCGGGTTCTAGAGGTTCTCAATATCACTGACCATCCTCCATCGGTCATAATTCCAGACACACAATCTTTTCTCGCGGTCGGAACCATCTCGAGGGTATGGTCTCAATGAGTGTAGCATACTACTACTTTCTATGGCCAAGTTGGTCAATTATAGATTCTAAGGTCAGTTGATGCTTAATGACCCATTAGCAGCCCCATACTCTCCTTGTTCCTCCACAAGGGATATCGGTACCAACTAATGTGTCACACCAACATAGCTACTGCTTCAACCGTATCGGTATACGCCATACAGTTCCCTCACAATCTATTGCTACTTACCTAAAAGGCGTCCCCCAGATCTGAGTTAGGATCTATAGTAACTCTGATACAAATCCCATAAAATAAAGCAAACAAATCAAACAATTGAAAACAATATGATGAACTAATCCTAAGATACACCCCACTTATTAGTCCCTAGCAGAGTCGTCAGTTCTGTGATACGGTAGCCAGAACCGGGACGTGTTTCCCCTTTTTTAAGGAATTGCTGGTTTGCATTTTGCGTTTGTGTTTGCAAAATGTTGCGGTAAGCAAGAGTCGCCACCGACTTTTATTTTATCCAACAAGGAAAGGAAAAAAGCACATAAAAATTCCTTTTTTCGAGATATTTCTGAGTACGGGGGTAGATTATAGAAAGGGAAGGTATTAGCACCCTTTCTATCCGTAGTTATCTACGGGCTCTTAGGTACTTGCTCATCATTTTCAAAATTGTTTTCTTTGTGTTTGTGTGATTTGAAAAGCTTTTGTTTTGACTTCGATTTAACTCTTGCTTCTGTCTTTAAGAGTGTAATGAAGTGTTTTTGAAAACTTTGTTTGTAAAGGAGTGTAAGTGTGAGAAAAAAGTTTGTTTTGATTGAGCAAGTACTTAAGAACTAATCTACATACTCGAAAAAAGAATCGTTCTATGTTCGTTTCCTTTAGACAATGATATCCCACTATTAGTGAGTAGGTAGCACCGTTGTTGGAGTTTTGAGGGTCAATTCGAAAGGGACGTACGGTCACTAAAGCAATGTTAGGACGTCTTAGTAATAACCCTAATGTCTTAGATCAATTATCCGAGGCAACAATATCCGAGACAACCTTTACGAGGCAACTTTGATCTTTGGACAAAAGGACGACCACTAAAGCATCCTATACTCAATGGACATTTACCGAAGGCAACCAAGTGGGAGTGTACCCTAGGAGTGCGCATATGTGAGTGATTCAATTTCAGATTATTATCTTTGCACATTTTAGGGTTATCTAACTGTTTTAAAGTTTTTCACATACATTCTTGTCATGCATCCTAATATCATACATTTAACAGTTTATATTTGCGGAATTTAAAGTGCAAAAATTAAACTAAGCTATTACAAGGCTTCAGGTATTTACATATCCAAAAACAAACCCTTTGAAAATAAAGCGATAAAAATAAATAAACATCCTAATTAAACTATTACAAACTGTAGGCAGTTACATCAATATGATAAATAATAAAATAAAATTGCGCGAGAAAAATTAAGATCAGGAAGAAATTAAGGTTTTGACCCTTCTATCCGAATTTAAAGAAAAATGGTTTTTGTGATTTTTAATATTTTTTAAAGAAAAGAATTAAGTTTTTAAATTAAATATACAATTAATTAGTCAATTAAATTAATTAATGAAAATAATTAAATGGCCTATTTTTTTATGTTTTGGTTATTTTTTAGGAAAAAGAAAATATAATTAAATTAGAAATAAAAAACCTATTTGTTCTAATTAATTTTAATTATGTACAAAAAAGAAATTAAAGTTATCTAAAATTAAAAAAACCTAATTGAATTAATTAATTTTTTTAATAAAAATAAAATCTAGACCTAATTTATGAAAAGTAATATTTTGATAAAAAAGAAAATAATTTAATTGTTAGTAAAGTAAATTAAATAAATAAATTAAAATAAAATATAAAAAGAAAAGGGGATAGAGATATTGGGCCTGCAATATGGGGGGATGCAAGAATCAGGTTCTGGGCCCAAAAATAGGGAGGTCCGTTTGACCTTCCATATCACTTGCTTCTGCATTGACTAGGCTCTATGGTGCTCCTCCATTGCTGGCCATCAGATCTGGATCTCAAGCCACTTGGCAACCTGGATTATGAGGACGTGTGGTGGATCTTGGCTTTGCATACGCATGTGATTGCCTGAAAGAAAATAATATGAGAAAAGTGGGGGACCTGGGATTCGAACCCAGGTCCTGAAGCAATTACCAACGCTACACTCACCACTGCACCACTTGTTCTTGTTTGTACATAGAATAAGTAATAATAATAATATACAAAATAAAGGAGATTAATGGAGAACCAAGAAAACACGCGCCAGATTTCAAATATGCCAATGGAAAGGTAACACGCAGGCGTCTTCAACCTTACACCGTTGGTAAAAGTGGAACACTTTTACCTACAGACGTTTGTCCGTCGCTATATCCCTGTTGTTTCTCAAAATCAAGCATGGGTAAGATAAATCAAAACTAAAGCCATGAATGGCTTTGTCTGGACCTGCTGAGTTCAATGATGGCCCTTTCATGGCCCAATTTTTCCTGTAAACGAAAATCCCAATTTGAAGCAAGGAACCCTAATAATGGTGAAATCCACTATAGGCCATATAAACGCAATTAAACAACACATAAAGCTTGCATATGTATTAAGGATCAAGAATATATCATTAGTTCATGTTATCAATGCCTAAATCATGGAATTCGATTTCAAGAAAAGTTGGGTATCGTGACTGACTTACAGCACTATATAGGGCCTGGAAACGCTTGCTTTGGATTGCTTTGGTTTGCTGACGACCTCACGAAATGATTGGAATGGTTCAAAGGTCCTGAATTAGCCCCCAAGTGTGAATTTGTGTTTGCACTTTTTCTTGATTTTCAAGTTTGTTTTCTTCATCATACGCCTCTATCTAACCTAGTTTTGGGTCTTCACACGTTCCATATGTATCAAGGAATGGATTAGGGTTGATAGAATGTACTCAATCTTCTTCCATTATTGAATTTGATTGTGATTTGATACACTTGAATATCATTCCAAAAATGATCCAAATCCAATCTTTTTGTGTACACATGCCTTTACACGACTTTGATCTCATGCTAGCTGTATTTTAAAATATGAAACAAGCACAAAATCTTTTGTTTTCAATACTTTGGATTTTATATGATTTATTTTGATTAAAATTGATTTAAAATAAAATCAAAATAAAAATAAATAATAAAAACATGATAATGACAAGTGGAAAGGGCTAGAGCTCGTGGACTATGTTGCCATCTCAAAACAAGTGAAAAAGATTGGGCCCATTTGGCAAAAATTGAAGTTTTAGGCATAGTTGACTTTTGGCAATTTTGTAAAAAGGGTCAACTTCACCAATGCATAACTTCCTCAATTTTGACTCTTTGAAGGTCTTATTGGGCTATTTAGAAATCTTTGGATGTCCTCTAATCAACACTTTTGGTATCATCTCAATTTGATATTCCATGCTCATGTATGAAGCTTTGGCAAAAAAGGTGTTTTTGTTGACTTTCCAAAATGACCTATAATGTCCAAATTCATAACTTCTTGTGAATGCATATTTTGAACTTAGGAGATGAAGATGGATTGTAGGGAATTGAATCCTCTTCAAAATGAGATTTTGATGGGTCATTTCTAATAAAGTATGAGAAAGTTATGCTTGGTCAAAGTTAAGTTGACTTTTCCTGGAAAACCCTAATTTAGGAACTTTTGGTTCTTGATGAATTATAAGCATTCCTTGATGAATCATGATCAATCCTTGATCAAATGATGAAATATGCTTCAAAGTGAGGATGTTGACCAAAAATATTGAAGTTTGACTGTATGTGGGCCACAGTTGACTTTTGCCCTAGCATAGTCGATTTTTAACCCTTTGAGCAATTGACTGAGCAAACTTTCTCTGTAGGGCTTGAAACTTGACATGGATGATATTGAGAACATATTAGGACATTGGTGAGCATTTGGGGTCTCTTGGACTCAAGTATCTTGATGCAACATGAAACCCTAATTTGAGGTAGACTGCCTTAGGAGAGAGCTTGTCTGGCCAACCCTTGGACTACCTTGAGCAACTTGAGTATCATTCTTGAAATGTTTTGAGAAATATGGGAGGGAAAATTTTATGGTACAACAGCTGCCCCTGTTCAATCTTCTTAAACCTGAGGATGTAGATTGGCTTTCGTGCCTTTCGTGATCCGAAGGTGGAAGAGGATTGAACACTAGAGTGCCCTGAAATTTGCACTCGCATGAAGTGGTGTCCGTATTGCGATATCGGGAATGGACTTACATATGCCATTTGGAAATTGCTGACGAGGGGATGGGCTTAAAGATGTCATCTGAAGGAGTGTCGATCGCATAAGAGATTCCTTAGCGAGAGCTTGTATACCTGCCGTTGAGGAAGATTCCGCTGGGGAAGACTGATTTTTGTTGAGAGAAGTAGAATTTTAGGAGCTTCGATCGTCCGTTATTCTGCTGGTGAGTCATCTCTGTTTGAATTTTAGGAACTTCGGTCGTCCATATTCGACTGAGGAATCATCTCAATTTGATTTTTAGGAACTTCGATCGTCCGTATTCGACTGAGGAATCATCTCTGTTGAATTTTAGGAACTTCGGTCGTCCTTATTCGACTGAGGAATCATCTCTGTTGAATTTTAGGAACTTCGGTCGTCTGTATTCGACTGAGGAATCATCTCAGTTGAATTTTAGGAACTTCGGTGATCCGTATTCGACTGAGGAATCATATCTGTTGAATTTTAGGAACTTCGGTCGTCCGTATTCGACTGAGGAAACATCTCTGTTGAATTTTAGGAACTTCGGTCGTCCGTATTCGACAGAGGAATCATCTCTGTTGAATTTTAGGAACTTCAGTCGTCCGTATTCGACTGAGGAATCATCTTTGTTGAATTTTAGGAACTTCGATCGTCCGTATTCGACTGAGGAATCATCTCTGTTATATTTTAGGAACTTCGATCGTCCGTATTCGACTGAGGAATCATCTATGTTGAATTTTAGGAACTTTAGTCGTCTGTATTCGACTGAGGAATCATCTCTGTTGAATTTTAGGAACTTCGATCATCCGTAATCTATTGAGAAATCATATCTATTGAAGAGGAAAGTTGAGAATGAACTACTATCTGGTCGTGGTCCAGGCTTTACAGCGACTTAATGGGGATTAAACCATTATCCAGTCGTACCCGGGATTCACAACTTGAATTTTGTGAGAATTTGATTGTATCCTTCCTGAAAGGT
The DNA here is from genome assembly GCA_948472305.1 of Vicia faba. Classification (NCBI taxonomy): domain Eukaryota; kingdom Viridiplantae; phylum Streptophyta; class Magnoliopsida; order Fabales; family Fabaceae; genus Vicia; species Vicia faba. The sequence continues at coordinate 104,451,039 of OX451736.1, forward strand.
AAAGGTTAGCTGTATGTAATGCATGATATGCATCAAGCAATGATGTTCTCAAAATAAATGAGATTGTGTTTGTATGATGCGTATATGCATGTGTCATGATGTATGGAAATGTGATGTTTCATGATATTCGCTAGCTGGGGAAAATAAATCCCGGCTTGCTGCTGGAGAGTGCAAGAAGCTGAATTCTTCGTTTCCGCTGGGATGGTGAATGAAGATGATTGTGAGAATGATCCTGTAGGAGAGAATAACTGTGCCGGGGAATAAACTGATGAGGAAATGTCTCTGTGTGGAGGACAAACTCTGCTAGAGAACCTGTTGATTTTTAGAAATAACCTCGATTATGGATGAATCATCATTGCCGGCAATGATATACTCTGTTGGGGATTGAATTTCTGTTTGTGAAAGGAATGAACTCCGCTGGGGATGATTTTCCGGTTTCGACTTCACTGGGAATAATCTTTTATATTCTACTGGGGACAATCTTCCAGAGTCTACTGGGGATAATTCTCCAAACTCCACTGGGGATGATTTTCCAGTGCTGGTGATAGATAGACCCTGCTTGGGGGAGAATATCACCGACTCATTCGCAGTTGCGAGCCTCAGCTGGAGAGAATGGTGTCCTGTTCGGGGCCGCCAATATCACTGTCTTTTCCTTACTCTATGGGGAGTAATTGTACCTTTGATCATTTTCTCCAACTAAGTCTATCCCTATACTTGGTGGATAGAGCAACTGTACGGTTCAGACATTTCTTATTTGCCCCTGTTGCTTATATTACGAGTAATCTTATTTTGTTTTGCATGTAAATATTTATGAGAAGAAATTATTGTCCTCTAATCAAACCTTTTGGTCTCATCTCAATTTGATATTCCCTGCTCATGTATGAAGCTTTGGCAAAAAAGGTGTTTTTGTTGACTTTCTAAAATGACCTATAATGTCCAAATTCATAACTTCTTGTGAGTGCATATTTTGAACTTGGGAGATGTAAATGTATTGTAGGGAATTTCATCCTATTCAAAATGAGTTTTGGATGGGTCATTTCTCATAAAGTATGAGAAAGTTATGCTTGGTCAAAGTTGAGTTGACTTTTCCTACAAAACCCTAATTTAGCAACTTTTGGTTCTTGATGAATTATGAGCATTCCTTGATGAATCATGATCAATCCTTGATAAAATGATGAAATATGCTTCAAAATGACGATGTTGACCAAAAATCTTGAAGTTTGACTGTATGTGGGCCACAGTTGACTTTTGCCCGAGCACAGTCGATTTTCAAGCCTTTGAGCAATTGACTGAGCAAACTTTCTCTGTAGGGTTTGAAACTTGACATGGATGATCTTGAGAACATGTTAGGACATTGGTGAGAATTTCGGGTCTCTTGGACTCAAGTATCTTGATGCAACATGAAACCCTAATTTGAGGTAGACTGCCTTAGGAGAGAGCTTGTCTGGCCAACCCTTGGACTACCTTGAGCAACTTGAGTATCATTCTTGAAATGTTTTGAGAAATATGGGAGGCCAATTCAAGACTTAGAGGCCAATTCAAGACCCTTGGACCATTCCAATCGCTTCCTGGGATCCATAGCAATCAAAAGCAATCAAGAACAAGTGTTCCCAAGCCCTATATCTCGTTGTAAGTCCATCACGACATTGCTTATTTCTTGAATTCGGTTTGCATGATTTAGACATTGATAGGATGAATTAATGATATATTCTTGATCACCATCATGTTTGCAAGCTTCTTGTAACATTTGATTGCATTTTTATGGCTTGTATTGGATTTCACCATAGCTAGGGTTTTATGGTTCAATTTAGGATTTCCGTTTACAGGAAAAATTGGGCCATGAAAGGGCCATCATTGAACTCAGCAGGTCCAGACGAAGCCATTCATGGCTTTAGTTTTGATTTATCTTACTCATGCTTGATTTTGAGAAATGGCAGGGATATAGTGACGGACAAACGTCCGTAGGTAAAAGTCTAGAACTTTTACCAATGGAACAAGGTTGAAGATGACTGCGTGGCACCCTTCCATTGGATCGTTTGAAAATTTGCGCTAATTATTTTATTATTTCTTTTGTTTATTATATTATATTTGTTGTTTACATTATGTACAAACAAGAACAAATGGCGCAGTGGTAGTGGAGTATGTGCAAAACGCTTCAGGACCTGGGTTCGAATCCCAGGTCCCTCCTTTCTTTTATATATTTTATCTTTTCAGGTTCCAGCGTACACATAAAGCTAATGACCACCATGGTCCATCATCATTCAGTCTGCCAAGTGGCCAGATGGCCAAATCCAAAGGCCGGCAATGAGGGACCATCATGGGCTGCAGTCAATACGTAGCATCAGATCTGGGGAGTCAACGTGGACCACCATGTTTTGAGCCCAGATTTGGCTTCTCACACCTCCCAAATTGCTTTGTTCAGGCCCAATCTCTTTCTTTATTTTTTTTTTATATTTGTTTCATTTAATTTATTTATTTTATTTTACTAACCAATTAATTATTTTCTTTTATCAAAAAATCATAAAAATAATACTTTTCACAAATTAGGTTTAGATTTTATTGTTTATCAAAAAATTAATTAATTTAATTAGATTTTAATTTTAGGTAAACTTTAATTTCTTTTTGCAAATAATTAAAAATAATTAGAATAATTAGGTTTTTTATTTCTAATTTAATTATATTTTCTTTTTCTTAAAAATAACCAAAAACCAAAAAATAGGCCATGTAATTATTTTCATTAATTAATTTAATTAACTAATTAATTTGTATATTTAATTTTAAAACCTAACTCTTTTTTCTTAAAAAATATTTAAAACAACAAAAACAATTTTTTAGGTTAGAAGGGTCAAAACCCTAGTTCTCTCCCGATCTAATTTCTTCGCGTGCGCTTTATCTTATTATTTTTACCCTATTATTGTAACTGCCTACAAGTTGTAATAGTTTTAATTAGGACTTTTATTTTTCATTTATCGCTTTATTATTTAAGGGTTTGTTTTTGGCTGTGTAAATATTTGAAGCCTTGTAATAGCTTAGTTTAATTTCCGCACTTTAAATTCCGCAAAATATTTAACTGTTAGATGTATGATTAGGGTTGCATGACAAGAATGTATGTAAACTTTAAAACGGTTAGATAACCCTAAAATGTGCAAAGATAAATAATTTGAAATTGAATCACTCGCACATGTGCACTCATAGGGTACACTCCCACTTGGTTGCCTTCGATAAACGGTCATTGTGTATAGGATGTTTTAGTGGTCGTCATTTTGTCCAAAGACCAAAGTTGCCTCGGAAAGGTTGCCTCGAATATTGTTACCTCGGATAATTGATCTAAGACATTAGGGTTATTACTAAGACGTCCTAACATTGCTTTAATGATCGTACGTCCCTTTCGAATTGACCTTTAAAACTCCATCGATGGTGCTACCTAATCACTAATAGTGGGATAACGCCGTCTAAAGGAAACGAACATAGCACAATTCTTTTTTTGAGTAGGTAGGTTTGTTCTTAAGTACTTTCTCAATCAAAACAATCTTTTTTTCACACTTACACTCCTTTAAAAACAAAGTTTTAAAAAACACTTCATTACACTCTTGAAGACAGAAGCAAGAGTTAAATCGAAGTCAAAACAAAAGCTTTTCAAACCACACAAACATAAAGAAAACAATTTTGAAAATGATGAGCAAGTACCTAAGAGCCCGTAGATAACTATGGATAGAAAGGGTGCTAATACCTTCCCTTTCTATAATCTACCCCCCGTACTCAGAAATATCTCGAAAAAGGAATTTTTCTGTGCTTTTTTCCTTTCCTTGATGGATAAAATAAAAGTCGGTGGCGACTCTTGCTTACCGCGACATTTTGCGAACACAAATGCAAAACAAAAACCATCAATTTCCTAAAAAAGGGAAACAAGTCCCGGTTTTAGCCACCGTATCACACTAGCATATATAAAAAAAACAAAATTAAGATCCTTCACTGGTTGCCACAATCTCAAAAATCCATGTCATCACCACCATCATTATCATCATTTCTTTCATCTCCCTCATGCGCTCTAGTATGCGCTGCTCCCTCCGAAAAGAACATGAGTCTGTCCTCGGGCCAAGCGCAGAATGCATTATACTCAACTTGAGAAGGGAAAGTGACCGACTCTTGCGGGTTGGACTGATGAAGGAACAATTTTGCCATGGAATCGTGCAAGAAGCTTCCTGGTCTTTTATGCGCTTACAACATGTATCAGGTGTAGTTATATGTTTCCTTCATTCTTGGATCCCAAGAAAAATAATCCAGCCCCTCAACTCCTTCTTGAGTAGCTGAAGACTCACCTACAGTTTTCTTCTTCCGTTTCATTGCCAGTTTTCCCAAATAGTATCGGCTAAGATAATCATCATTAATCACCCCCTCACACTTTTTCATTGATCTCTTCCGGTATTAAGATACCCTTCTATAAACATATGCCAGTGATAAGACAAGGAAAAGGAAGAGGTGCACGAGAGTTTACCTCTTTTGTCTTCGTGCTTTCCACAAATTTCCGGATTTCTTTGGAGATAATTCCAGCCACGCCCACTTTCATGTCCTCTAAAATGAACTGAACTAGAAAATCAATATCAATTGGAATGGATGACTTATGAAGCTTAGGATTGATGTTGTGAAGAACCAAAAGGAGTAACGCCTGAGCCTTAGGTGTCATATCCTCCCGATTATACCGAAAAGGAATATCTGCCGCATTCAACTCAACACTCCTACCTTCTTGTAAAATGGTATGGGGAATAGAACCATGATCCCTCAACTTGCCCAACTCTTTGTTGAATTCATCAACCTCATGAAAACTCATATAGAGAGGGTTTCCCAAAAAAATGTTAATGTTGTTCCTATCAAAATACAAAGCTTTTCCCCTTACCGTGGTCCGTAAGATAAATTGATCCCCTTCAGCCGGAAGAGCGTTTGCATAAAATTCCCTCACCAAATCATAACTGATTTTTTTCGACTGGATCAATAAGAACATCCCACTTTTTTCCAAGAAAAATTTGCATCGGTTTCTTGTACGGACCATGAGTATCAATGGAAAACTTTTTCTCCGAAACAAATTGTCTCCCTATCAACATGTTGAACCTATCTTCTGCATCTGCGCTCACAAATCGGCGCTCATCAAAATTCCGCGATTAGCTCGAACCAATCCCGACATTCTCCCTCACGGGTTTCAGACGAAAAGCCCTTTTGGAAGCCATCTGCAAATCAAGAAACCAACACAAAACAACACATACAATCTTGTCAAAAATTAATTCAATAAATAAATTTCTAGAATTCATTAAAAAAAATCAGTGTTGAGCCTGCTTCCCATCACCGGGCGATGGTTTTGATCGCCGAGCGATGGTTTTAATCATCGGGAGATCCTGTGAATTTGAGAAAAAATCTGCAGATTACACAAATAAAGTGTATGCTACTGAACATCATCGTCGGGCAATGAGTCCTTTCGCCGGGCGATCCTGCGAAAATTTTGAAATTTCTTTTTTGCAGATTTTTGCACAATTTCTTGCTCACAAACCAAATTTCAACAAGATTTTCAGTGAAAACACTATGAATCCTAATTGCTAATCATTTCTAGCACATGCATTATTCTAAAAATCAATACTTCACAAGTTCCTAACTTAGGTTTTCAAAAGGAAAAACCTACCCTTTTTCAATTGACAAAGAAAAGAGAAGAAATTATTACCTTAGATGCTTGTGGTGAGGATGAAGGTATGAAATTCTTTGGAAATAGGAGATGAGGTAATGATTGAATGAGGTAATGAGTGTGTGTGAGACAAAGTGAATGAGGCACAAACTTGACCCATCAAAAGAGTTAAGCAAGACGCACAACAGAAGTGTGATGTGCTTACAATTTCGCCCGACGAAAGTTTTCATCGCCCGACGATTCTTTGTAGAACTGAACACTAAATTCTGCTGTAGAATGTATACCAAAAATTTATTCTTCATCATTTTTTAAATAAAAACCACACAAAAGTCAAAATACTTACAGTGTTAGGGTGCCTTCTAACAAGCGCTTTGTTTAACGTCGTTTCGAGCTCGACGATCTACAGTGATTTCAAAAATCACCGAGACGAACCACATTTGTATCACGAATTATCTCTCCTCCATGGTAAATTTTCAACCTTTGTCCATTTACTGTTCAAACTTCCTTTGAATTAGAATCCTCCAAAATAATTTTTCCGTAATCTTTCACCTCTTATATCACGAACGGACCCGACCATTTGGACTTCAACTTTCCCGAAAAAAGTTTTAACCGCGAATTAAAAAGGAGCACCATTTGTCCAACCTTGAAGTCTTTGTGCCAGATTTTGTTATCATGATAAAATTTGGCTTTTTCTTTGTACAACTTGTTGGAGTGATATGCATCATTCCTCATTTCATCAAGGCCTTGCAATTGAATTTTTCTTTTTTCTCCAGACAAATTAGAGTCAAAGTTTAAAAAATTTATTGCCCATAAAACCTTGTGTTCAATTTCTAATGGAAGGTGGAAAGATTTGCAATACACCATTTGAAACGGTGTCAAACCAATCAGAGCTTTGTAAGCGGCACGATACGCCCACAAAGCATCATCAAGCTTAAGTGACCAATCCTTCCTCGAACTCGACACTGTTTTTTCTAATATCTTTTTAACCTCTATATTTGAAACTTATGCTTGCCCATTAGCTTATGGATGATACGGAGTCGCCACTTTGTGCTTTACACCATAGTTTTCCAAAACTTTTTCAAGATGTGCATTACAAAAGTGTGATCCACCATCACTTATTAAGACTCGCAGAGTGCCAAAACGGGAAAAAATTACTTTTCTTTAGAAATTTTATGACGATTTTGTCGTCCTCCCTAGGACAAGCCATCTCTTTAACCCATTTAGAGACATAATCCACTGCAACAAGGATGAATTCATTAGAAAATGATGGGGGAAAGGGTCCTATAAAATCTATTCCCCAACAATTAAAAACCTCTATCTCCAACATATTATTCAAAGGCATTTCATATCTTTTCCCAATTCCTCCACTCCTTTGGCATTTATCACAATTCTTAGCATGCAAGTGTGCATTTTTAAACAATGACAACCAATAAAATCCCGATTGAAAGACTTTTGTTGCTGTACGCAAACCATTAAAATGACCTCCATATGGAGAATTGTTAGAATGCTAAAGTATGCTTTTTGATTCCTCTAACGATACACATCTTAACAAATTATCACTCCCAAGCCTAAAAAGGTAAGGTTCATCCCACACATGAAATTTAACATACGCCAAGAATTTTTGCTTTTGGTCCCAAGTTAGACCTTCCGGTATCAATCAGGATACCTTGTGATTCGCAAATTCGGAAAACCATGGTCTAAGTTATACCATAAAAAGTTTTTCATCCGGAAATTCTTCTCTTATCTCTCTTTCTTGGTTAGTAACCTCTACATTGACCAAGCGGGATAAGTCATCGGCTACCAAATTCTTGGAGCCTTTATTGTCGAGAATTTCAAGATCAAATTCTTGTAACAAAAGTATCCAATGAATTAGTCTTTGCTTAGAATCCAGTTTGGTAAGTGTGATCGGTGGATCTGGAACTGACTGTTTAACGCTGGTTCGCGAAATGTCGCGGAAGCAAGAGTCGCCACCGTCTTTTATTTTCTCCAACATGGATAGGACAAAAGCACAACAAAATTCCTTATGAGATAGTTTCTCGGTTCGGGAGGTAGATTTATAGAAAGGGAAGGTGTTAGCACCCTTTCTATCCATGGTTATCCATGGGCTCTTAGGTACTTGCTCATTTGTGTTTTCAAAAGTGTTTGCTTTTCAATTGTGAGTGGGTTTGAAAAAGTTTCGTTTAAAGATTTCAGATCGACTCTTGTATCAGTCCTCAAGAGTGTTTGAAAAATTGTTTTGAAAGCTTTTTGAAAGTGTCGGTGTGAAAAGAGTTTTGATTTATTTTTGAGTAGAGCAAGTATCTATGAGTCATCTACCTACCCTAAGGAATTAGGTTGTGTAAATGTCCTTAAGGTAGTGCCATCCCACCATTGAAAGGTAGGTAGCACCACCGTTGGAGGTGTTCGGGTCAATTCGATTGTTAGGGACAGTGTGGTCACCAGAGCAACAGTAGGGCACCTTAGAAGCTACCCCTATACCATAGATCATGGACATAAGGACTTACTAAAACGTCCTATACTCGACGACCACGTTTCGAAGGCAACAGGTGAGGCGTACCCTAAGAGTGGTGTGTGAATTTGTGTGTTGTTTTCATGTTATGTTTTATCTTGTACATGCATCACGGTGATCTACGCTTGTTTTTAATTTAGGCCATACATTCTTTCATGCAATTAGAATTTAAAAGTGCGGAAATTTAAATGCGGAAAGTAAAATCCTACGCTATTACAAGGCGCGGGTCTATACATCGCCAAATTAACAAAGACCCGTTTTGATAAAAAATGCGGAAAGTAAATAAATTCCTAGTTACTATTACATGGCTTGAACAGTTACATAATATTGAAAAAAGAAAAATAAGAATAAATGCGCGAAAGAATTAAAGTTGCACGTTCGAGGGCGTTGGACCCTTTTGAAATTAAAATTAAAAGCTAATTAATTATTAATTTAAAGAAAAGAAATGTTTTTTAGGTTTTTGGTATTCATGAGAGAGAGAAATTAAAATTGAAGAGAAACCCTAATTCTAAGTTGTTTTTAATTATTAATGAAAAAGTTAAAGTTTAAAACCTAATTTACATAATATTTAATGTACATGTTTATTTACAAAATATTTAATAATTAATAATAATAATAATAATGAGAAAATTATTTAAGAAAAAAAATGATGAAAAGTTAAGAAACCCTAATTTCTACATATTTTAATTTGTTAAGAAAAATATTAAAGTTTTGAAACCTAAATTAATCTAATTAATGGTTTGACATTTATTTACAAAAAATAATAATGAATTAAATATTAATTAAACATATTTTTAGCTCTTGATTTTCTGGTTTTATATTATGAAAATTAATTTATGAAATTAAAGAAAACAATTAAAAACAATTAAAAGAATAAAAAGGAAAATCAAATAAAAAATAAAAATGATGCAAACCATAGGGGGTGTTTGGCCCATTTAGGAGGTTTTTGTGAGAAATCTGGCCCAAGAATGCAAAGCCTGCGTTAACTTTCCAGCTTGAATGTTCATCCATTGACTGAGGTGTATGGTAAACCTCTTTTGTGGCCTTCAGATTGACCACCAAATCCATTTGGCAGGCTAGCGTATGAGTGTGCATGGTGGGCCTTCTGATGGACGCTGCATGGAAACATATTAAGGGAAAAATTATGAAATATGTGAGGGGACCTGGGAATCGAACCCAGGTCCCAGCGTTTACCAAATGTATCACTGGCCAGTTGAGCTGTGCGCGCGCGTTGTATATGGAATAGGAAGCAAATAATATAATAACACAATAAAAATTAATGGTATAATGCAAAAGAGCGCGCCAGTTTTTGAATTGTCCAATAGCACCAAGCCACGCATGCTTCTTCTCCGTTTTGTACCTGCAAATACAACCAAATAGCGGGGGTTTTAAACCCCCACTAAGTACCACCAGGAAAAATAGTGATTAGACGATGGGCAAATATAAAAAGGGCGCGAGGTCATGGAATGATTCGTCTTCATGTCACGAATTCAATGGCATAGGTTTGGTGGCCTGATTTTTCCATATGAAGAAACCCCTAATTTAGAGCTCCTGAAACCCTAATGTCCATCAATGGCAGATTTTGATATAGGCATTGTTAGTTCAATTAAAGGGTACCATTAGCTTCAGAACATCCATATTAGTGTAAATCAACATTTAAAACATATGAATAATGCATGAGAATTAAAAAACGATAATGGATATGTTTGTGACAAGCACGATGCCGTTCTACCGTTTATTGGGGTATGGAGACCTGATTTTGATTGTAATCGACTCCTGGATGCTTTGGCAATGTATTGGGATGCTTTTAGAGCTTTGAATTGTCCTCTATGTGTGAAATCAGTTTTCAACTTTTGGCCAAAAATTTGCAATTTCGTTCTTTGTTTTCTGAGCAGCTTTTGTGTGTCTCAGCATTAGGTTTAGCCTTGTTTATGTATCTGGACGTGATTAGGTTAAGAAAACAAGCCCAAGGTCCATCCATTCATGTTTTGAAGATTTGATTTTCAATTATATCAATTTCAATCTTTTTGCCATGAAACCATTGCCAATCATGTAGAATCTTTCCTTTTTGAATGAGAAACGATTTGCCACCTTGCCCTAGTTTGATTTGCTGCACAAAAAAGATTTAAAACCATTGTTTAATATTTTTCTCATAATTAAATTTAATTAAATGAATTAATAAGATTAAAAATTCAAATAATTAATCAAAAATAAGAAAATACATCCATTTGAGGTCAATGGGTCGTGCATAGCCTTTGGGTAATGATTCATGGAAGAATTTGTGGCCCATTAGCATTTTTGAAGCCTTTTGTGCAAAGTTAACTTTTCGAAATTCCCAAAATTTTCCCAACTTCTCCAAGGCATATCTTGCTCAATTTTGAAGCTATGATCATGTTCTTGGACATTTTGGAATGGTCTTGAAGTCCTCTAACCAATGCCTTTGGTCCCATGTCATTTTGATTTACCAATCTCAAGTTATGGTCTTTGACTTAAAGTGCATTTTTGTTGACTTTTGAAAATGACCTATAATGTTGAAATTGATAACTTTTTGTGAGAGCATTTCTTGGACTTGAAGTGTGAAGATGATTTGTAGGAAATGTCATCCTCTTCAAAATGAGCTTTGGATGGGATTTTTCTGATAAACCATGAAGAAGTTATGCCCTGGTCAATTTGCAGTTGACTTTTTCAACTGTCCAAAAATAGAAACTTTTGCATCTTGAGACTTTTTGAGCCATGCTTTGAGAATCATGATCAAGAATTGATCAAATGATGTTTGTGGCTTCAAAATAAGATGTTGACCAAAATTTTTGACTTTTGACTGTCAAATGACCATTTTGCCCCTGCAGTTGTCTGTGAAGCATTTAGGGTTTTTGACTGTGCAGTTTGATGATGTGAGTCTTGAAACTTGACATATGAATGCTTGACAATGTTTATGGTCATATGGGACTTGATTGGACCCTTGAAAATTTCAATTTCTTTGCAAGAACCAAAACCCTAATTTTGACTGTGTTATGAGGCTATTGGACTGTGCAACCCTTGAAAGATTTTGAAGCTTGATTTTGCCAAATCTTGAAGAATATGGGAGGGCAAATTTTGGGGTACAACAGTTGCCCCTGTTCAATCTTCTTAGACCTGAGGATGTAGATTGGCTGTCGTTCCTTTCGTAATCCGAAGGTGGAAGATGATTGAACACTAGAGTGCCCAGAAATTTGCACTCACATAGTAGAGTGTCAGCAGTATGATGTAGGGAATGGGTTTACAGATGCCATATTGAGAGGTGATGGATAGGAGTATGGGCTTATAGATGCCATCTGGAAGTGTGACAGTACCTTGTCGGGAATGGGCTTATTGATGCCATTTGGAGACTGTTGGTATGTGGATGGGCTTATAGATGCCATCTAGGTGTTGATCGCGTAAGAGATTCCTTAGCGAGAACTTGTGTACCTGGGAAAGAAAAATAATTACCTGGCCTGTTACAGGAGTTGATCTTCAAATTCTTTATGTAGATGTGCCCTGGCTAGATACAGGAATCGAATCTTTAAACTCTTCAGACGTGCCCTGGCAGGATACAGGAATCGAGTCCGGAGAATATAGTCGTCAACAGATACACCCTGGCGAGATACAGGAATCGGATCTTCGAACTCTTCAGACGTGCCCTGGCAAGATACAGGAATCGAGTCGGGTAATGTTAGTTGTCAACAGATACACCCTGGCGAGATACAGGAATCGGATCTTCGAACTCTTCAGACGTGCCCTGGCAAGATACAGGAATCGAGTCTGGTAATGTTAGTCGTCAACAGATACACCCTGGAAAGATACATGAATCGGATCTTCGAACTCTTCAAACGTGCCCTGGCGAGATACAGGAATCGAGTCTGATAATGTTAGTCGTCAACAGATACACCCTGGCAAGATACAGGAATCGGATCTTCGAACTCTTCAGACGTGCCCTGGCAGGATACAGGAATCGAGTCTGGTAATGTTAATCGTCAACAGATACACCCTGGCAAGATACAGGAATCGGATCTTCGAACTCTTCAGACGTGCCCTGGCAAGATACAGGAATCGAGTCTGGTAATGTTAGTCGTCAACAGATACACCCTGGCAAGATACAGGAATCGGATCTTCGAACTCTTCAGACGTGCCCTGGCAAGATACATGAATCGAGTCTGGTAATGTTAGTCGTCAACAGATACACCCTGGCAAGATACAGGAATCGGATCTTCGAACTCTTCAGACGTGCCCTGGCAAGATACAGGAATCGAGTCTGGTAATGTTAGTCGTCAATAGATACACCCTGGCGAGATACAGGAATCGGATCTTCGAACTCTTCAAACGTGCCCTGGCAAGATACAGGAATCGAGTCTGGTAATGTCAGTCGTCAACAGATGCACCCTGGCAAGATACATGAATCAGATCTTTAGTTGCGACAGTTGATAGTAATCATCTTTGTATTAACCTTTGTCCTGAAAAGACAAAACGTTAGTTGTATGCAATGTCATGATGTATGACATGCGTGATGTTCTCAAAATGAATGAGATTGTATGTTCATGATGCGTGTGTGCATGCTATAATATATGAAGATATGATATTCATGAATGTATTTTTCGTCTAGGAAAATAAATCCTTGACGAATGCCGGGAAATTAACTCCTGGGATGATAGAGTAGAGTTTCTTGTTTCCGCTGGGGATGATGGTTGCAAGAATAAACCGGTAGGAGAGGATGACTCTGTTGGGAAACAAACTTGGTGAAGAGATTACTCTGTGGGAAGAGATACTTCGCTGAGATTTGATGATAACTCCGATGGGGATACCATTGATGTGTTATGTTGAAGGAATTGATGAATTCCACTGGGGGATAGGAAGACTCCGTCGGGGACGATCTTTCCGTGGTTATTGGCTGAGGATATCCCAGTTATATCCTGGTGGGGAAATAACCTTTGAATAAAGCCGGGGGACGCGTGTTAGTGCTCTGCAGGGGATAAGCCTTCCAGAATCTACTGGGGAGATGGATTGAACTCTTCTGGGGAAACTTTTCAGATTGCACTGGGGAAGGGTTCCACTTGAGTGTTTGGTAAACCGCCGGGGAACAATCCTAGATCAAGACTGCCGGGGATCCTTGTTAAGAATGTTTGTAGACTCCGCTGAGGAATGTTGAGATCTGCTGAGGATACCCAACTTCCTTGAGGCTGACTGAGTAGGCTAACTCTGCTTGGGGAGAGTATCGCTGACTTGCTAGGAGATACTGTGCCTTGTTAGGGCTGATGGGAGACCAACTCTGCTTGGGAGAGTATTGCTGAATCTAGTCTTACTCTCTGGGGATTTAAGATATCTTGGTTACATTCTTCAGCCGAACTTACCTTGGTACCTTGGTGGACAGAGCAATTAGATCGCTTAGACAACTCATTATTGCCCCTGTTTCTGTGGGAGTTTGTATAGGGTTGCCTGATGATGAGCTCATGTAAAACTGCATCTTTGGAGGGAGGAAACCTGTGTAGGGTTTCTTGGTGACGAGTCCGTGTAAAACTACGTCTGGAGCTGAGAAGGAAACCTGTGTAGGGTTTACTGATGACGAGTCCGTGTAAAACTGCATCCTTGAAAATAGAGAACCTGTGTAGGGTTTCTTGATGATAAGTCCATGTAAGACTACATCTTGGAGTTTGAGAGGGGAACCTGTATGGGGTTACCTTGATGATGAGTCCGTGTAAAACTGCATTTTTGGAAAGAGAGAACCTGTGTAGGGTTTCTTTGGGATAAGTTCGTGTAAAAACTCTTGGATGAACCGGGGTAAGGTCATCTTTAGATAAGTCCGTGTAAGACTTCTGGAGGAACCGGGGTAAGGTTACTGCAGGGTAAGTTCGTGTAAAACTTCTTGATGAACCGGGGTAAGGTTATCTTGAGATAAGTCCGTGTAAGACTTCTGGAGGAACCGGGGTAAGGTTATCTTAAGATAAGTCTGTGTAAGACTTCTGGAGGAACCGGGGTAAGGTTACTGCAGGATAAGTTTGTGTAAAACTTTCTTGATGAACCGGGGTAAGGTCATCTTGAGATAAGTCCGTGTAAGACTACGTCTGGAATTGAGAAAGAACCGGTGTAGGGTTGCTTCATGATGAGTTCGTGTAAAACTGCATCTGAGGTTGAGAAGGAACCTGTGTAGGGTTGCCTGTTGATGATCAAGTAGATAATTGTCCTGTTTGGTTTCGGATGTTAACCCACGATCAATCGTCCACAGAATTTTCCTGGCTTGTTACCAGTGTTGATCTGAAGCTGTAAAGGTAGATAGTAATCATCTTTTGATTGACCTTTCCTTGGTACTTTGGTTGACAGCGCAACTGGATTGCCTGGACAACTCATTATTGCCCCTGTTTCGGAGGTGAGGGGAGAAGATACTTTGCGGAGGTGCTTGATGACTGCCGATTGACAAATCTTCCTTTGGTAGGCAAGTGACGAGATGCCGGGACATAGTCGTACGCTTTGATCCCTAACTTTTGCCTGGACCGCCCTCTCGGGTTTTCAGTCCATCGGGATACCCATTTTTGCCCAAGCCTCCTTTTCAGGTTTTCGACTTGCCGGGTGTACAGATTTTTTTCATTTCATCCCTTATTTTTGCCCGAACCCTTTTGGTTCGTCGGGAAGCCCTTATTTTTGCCTAGGTATGTCAACCTAGCGGGTCTTTGATTTTGCGTAGCATTTTTTCGACTATGTCCATGCTCTCAGGCTGTAGGGAGGTGCCCCTGTTAGCAGTGTTGCCATGTGACCAGAAGATCTTTGTTTGATCAGGCAGGATTCATAGCTGGAATTCATGTCCAATTCCCCAAGTGACTCAGGCGGAGAATTGCCCCAAGTTGGCTGGCCTTTTGAGAGATTCTCCGAATCTTGACTGGACTGCCCCAGATGATGGGCAATGATCAGGCCATGCCCCTTGATTGGAAGAGCTTTTGTCCATTAGACATTCGTCGTACGAACTCTTATGCTGTTCAAACAAAAAGCCATATGCAAACAAAGTTATGTTAAAAATGCAAAGCTTACGTCTGTTTCGAAGTTTTTGAAAATGCATCCTTTTTTAGTAAAAAGTGAATTTTGTAAAAACTGTAATGTCAACTCGTTATTTTACCATAAGCCTTAAGGAGTCAGGATACCTTTGTAACAGTATGCTTTCGAACTAACCCATGCTTCATCTAGGACTTTTCGAGGGTTGTAACGTGGTCTGGTTCACGGTTTAAGAAACAAAGGATAAAGGCTCAAATTATATTTGTACCCACCCGCTCTTCGTGATATTCTTCAAACCTAAACTCAGTTGACCGTGCATTAGACCTTATTTGAGTCTTTGTCCTGATATTCCGGTGATGGTCCGGATTTTGACAGTTTTAGAATAGGCAGTCATTCCTTTTTTTGGTTGAGGATTTATAGGATATCTTTCTTTTTTGATTTTGTTATCCCTGTTTTTTGCCTAAACTGTTTCTTTGTGGTTACAGTCAACGGGATGCCCCAGTCTTGTAAGTCTCCTTCATAGGTTTTGACTTAATGGGCTTTTATTTTTTCTTTGAGATAATGACTGCCTGTCTTTATGATTGTTCGGACTTTTTGGTGCCATTCGCTGTGCACTTGGATCAACTGAGAGAACTACCCTGCCCCAGGTTATGATTAAGGGTTTTAATTTTCGAAAAGAAAAACTCCTACTTCTTTGGCTCGAAGGGGTTGACGAGGGATTATCTTCCTTATAACTCCAGTGTTTAGGATTTGAAACAATGCATGTACCTCATCAGCAGGGTCTGTTCAAAAGCATACTTTGAAGAATCGTGGTATCGTTTTCGTCATCCTCCCTCAAGAGGCTTAGAATTATTAACCGAGAGTTGAACATCAAAAAATGAAAGCAATTTTAAGCACAGTAAACATAATTACTTCAAAACAGACACATGTAATGCATTAATGAAATAACCAAGTTTGACATGAAATAAAATGTTTGAACAATCAAATAAAATTACAACTTGAACATTTGAATGCACAAAAATTTCCAATCCTAGCCATGCTTGGGCAAGGGAGCAGTGATCACATTGGGAGTCTCAGCAGGCTCGAATTCGATCTCCTTGGCGTCGATCATATTCTGGATCTTATATTTTAGCGCCCAACAATCCTCAGTATCGTGCCCCGGGCTATCAGAATGATAAGCACACCTCGCTTCTGGGTTGTAGTTTGGAGAGGAGGTCTTGGGATTTGCGGGAGGGTTGATCACCGCAATCAGATTCATTTTCAACATATGCTGCAATGCTTGTGACCATGGCATGTTGATGTTGGTGAATTGTCTTTTAGGCTCGTCCGGCCTTCGCTGATTTCCCTTTTGTGGTTGTCGGCGTGGTGCAGAACCAGAGATCATGACTGCCCCCGCATGTTGGTCATGACGACTCTTTTGACTGTATGCAGCATTAGACTCTTTCTTCCCCATGTAAGGCTTTTTGTGAGTCTCAGAAGGTGTGGCCTCTTGAATCTTCCCAGCCTTGATACCAGCTTCGATTCTCTCCCCCGTCAAGATCAAATCTGTAAACCCAGCAGAAGAATTCCCAATCAGATGGTTGAAGAAAGGTCCCGACAGGGTCCCCAAGAACATGTCCACAAGCTCACGGTCAGTTAGAGGTGGCTGTACCCTTCCAGCAAGGTCTCTCCACTTTTGCGCATATTCTTTAAAGCCTTCGCCTGCACCCATAGACATTCCCTGAAGCTGAGTGCGCGTGGGAGCCGGGTTGGCATTGTACTGGTACTGTTTGTAGAATGCAGTGGCCAAGTCCTCCCAGCTGTGGATGTTAGCTCCATTCAGTTGATAGAACCAGTCGAGTTGGGTTCCTGATAGACTGTCCTGAAAGACGTGAATCCATAAATTCTTGTCAGCCGTGTAGGGCTGGATCCTCCTTATGTACGACCTGAGATGCAGCTTAGGACAGGATGCCCTGTCGTACTTTGCAAAGACAGGTGCCTTGAATTTGTGCGGGATTACTACCCCAGAAGATAGACCTAGATCTTCGAAGTCCAGGCCGGGAACTTTTTGTATCTCCATAGCACTTAGCCGGTCTTCCAACTGTTTATACCTGTCCTCAGCTGGAGGGTATTGTTCATCGTAGAACTCTGTCTCGTTGTCGGAGACCACTGGACTAGGAACCTCTCTCTCATGGGAACTGTATTTCCCAACAGATGGGGTAGTCAGCTCAGCCTTATTTCGTGATCCATTCCCGGATTTGCGTCTCGGGTTGAACAACACAGTTCTCTTCTTCTTCTTCTTCGAGAGCAGGGTGTTCAAATCCTGTTGACCTTGGGCTAGACCCTTAATCAACTCCTGGAACTGGGCGTTCTGAGCCTGTAGGGCCTTGATGGATTGCTCAGTAGATGATTCAGGATTCATAATGAGACTGCTGAAATAAACAGCAAAGAAGGTAAGTGACCTGTAAACAGCGGTACCTGTAATGCAATGACATGTATGTATGCATGCGATGTTTTCAAGGATCTCGCGGGGTAAACAAGAAAATTGTTAGCATTTAAATTTGGGTAGCTTGATTGAAGGAACTTCATGTTGTTGAGAGTCCTTCTTCAAGAGTCAAGGCTCACCATATCCAGTGGGTCATAGCCCCCGACAACCTTGGCTAGAGGAAAATAAATCCCCTTTGCCCCTTGCTAGATAGTTGGTTCATTATGACTTGCGTCACAAACCCTTGAGATCCTTGAAATGGATTAGTCTTTATGTAGGATGCATGCAATGGTATGATGTCATGTTATGCATGGAGTGATATGTGTAACCATGTTATGGGTCCAGATTAAGGACCATAAACAAAACCTACAAGGAACCCGTGTTGTTAGATAACAAGCATGCAAATAGTCAAGTTTGAAGGCACACAAGTCACACAAGACAACCCTTAGAGTTCAGGCCAGCATGAAGTTTGGGGTACTACCCTCTTGATGTTGGTGGGCTCAAAACCTGTCCTATCAGAATTAACCGGGTTCTAAGGGTCCCAATATCATTGGATTGCTTTCATTGTTCATCGTTTCGATTTAGCCACTGAACTGGCGACCGAAATATTCCAAGAAAACAACCCTAAATTGAGTGTAGTATCGAGTATCAACCAACCTCGGACTGCACCAAAGTCAGTTATCTCACTACCCTAAAGAGGCCAAGATGGTTCAATTAAGGTTCCTAAGGTCAGTTGATGCTTCACGACACCATGCGGCGGCCCCGTAGTCTCCTTGACTGGACTCAAGGGTTACCGGTACACACCAAAGTGCCACATCAACGTAGCAGACTACTTCAACCATGTCAGTATACCCCGCACAGTTCCCTCACAGCCTTGTTGCTACTTTCTAAGAAGGTATCCCCCAGATCCGGGTTAGGATCTATAGAACTCCCAAGACAGTACCCACAATTTAAAGCAAACAATTCAAAGCAATTGAAAACACAAGTGATCTTAGTCCTAAGGTACACCTCACTTTAAAAAGAGTCCCTAGCAGAGTCGCCAGTTTTGTGATCGGTGGATCTGGAACTGACTGTTTAACGCTGGTTCGCGAAATGTCGCGGAAGCAAGAGTCGCCACCGTCTTTTATTTTCTCCAACATGGACAGGACAAAAGCACAGCAAAATTCCTTATGAGATAGTTTCTCGGTTCGGGAGGTAGATTTATAGAAAGGGAAGGTGTTAGCACCCTTTCTATCCATGGTTATCCATGGGCTCTTAGGTACTTGCTCATTTGTGTTTTCAAAAGTGTTTGCTTTTCAATTGTGAGTGGGTTTGAAAAAGTTTCGTTTAAAGATTTCAGATCGACTCTTGTATCAGTCCTCAAGAGTGTTTGAAAAATTGTTTTGAAAGCTTTTTGAAAGTGTCGGTGTGAAAAGAGTTTTGATTTATTTTTGAGTAGAGCAAGTATCTATGAGTCATCTACCTACCCTAAGGAATTAGACTATGTAAATGTCCTTAAGGTAGTGCCATCCCACCATTGAAAGGTAGGTAGCACCACCGTTGGAGGTGTTCGGGTCAATTCGATTGTTAGGGACAGTGTGGTCACCAGAGCAACAGTAGGACACCTTAGAAGCTACCCCTATGCCATAGATCATGGACATAAGGACTTACTAAAACGTCCTATACTCGACGACCACGTTTCGAAGGCAACAGGTGAGGCGTACCCTAAGAGTGGTGTGTGAATTTGTGTGTTGTTTTCATGTTATGTTTTATCTTGTACATGCATCACGGTGATCTACGCTTGTTTTTAATTTAGGCCATACATTCTTTCATGCAATTAGAATTTAAAAGTGCGGAAATTTAAATGCGGAAAGTAAAATCCTACGCTATTACAAGGCGCGGGTCTATACATCGCCAAATTAACAAAGACCCGTTTTGATAAAAAAATGCGGAAAGTAAATAATTTCCTAGTTACTATTACATGGCTTGAACAATTACATAATATTGAAAAAAGAAAAATAAGAATAAATGCGCGAAAGAATTAAAGTTGCACGTTCGAGGGCGTTGGACCCTTTTGAAATTAAAATTAAAAGCTAATTAATTATTAATTTAAAGAAAAGAAATGTTTTTTAGGTTTTTGGTATTCATGAGAGAGAGAAATTAAAATTGAAGAGAAACCCTAATTCTAAGTTGTTTTTAATTATTAATGAAAAAGTTAAAGTTTAAAACCTAATTTACATAATATTTAATGTACATGTTTATTTATATAATATTTAATAATTAATAATAATAATAATGATGTGAAAATTATTTAAGAAAAAAATGATGAAAAGTTAAGAAACCCTAATTTCTACATATTTTAATTTGCTAAGAAAAATATTAAAGTTTTGAAACCTAAATTAATCTAATTAATGGTTTTTACAAAAAATAATAATGAATTAAATATTAATTAAACATATTTTTAGCTCTTGATTTTCTGGTTTTATATTATGAAAATTAATTTATGAAATTAAAGAAAACAATTAAAAACAATTAAAAGAATAAAAAGGAAAATCAAATAAAAAATAAAAATGATGCAAACCATAAGGGGTGTCTGGCCCATTTAGGAGGTTTTTGTGAGAAATCTGGCCCAAGAATGCAAAGCCTGCGTTGACTTTCCAGCTTGAATGTTCATCCATTGACTGAGGTGTATGGTAAACCTCTTTTGTGGCCTTCAGATTGACCACCAAATCCATTTGGCAGGCTAGCGTATGAGTGTGCATGGTGGGCCTCCTGATGGACGCTGCTTGGAAACATATTAAGGGAAAAATTATGAAATATGTGAGGGGACCTGGGAATCGAACCCAGGTCCCAGCGTTTACCAAATGTATCACTGGTCAGTTGAGTTGTGCGCGCGCGTTGTATATGGAATAGGAAGCAAATAATATAATAACACAATAAAAATTAATGGTATAATGCAAAAGAGCGCGCCAGTTTTTGAATTGTCCAATAGCACCAAGCCACGCATGCTTCTTCTCCGTTTTGTACCTGCAAATACAACCAAATAGCGGGGGTTTTAAACCCCCACTAAGTACCACCAGGAAAAATAGCGATTAGACGATGGGCAAATATAAAAAGGGCGCTAGGTCACGGAATGATTCGTCTTCATGTCACGAATTCAATGGCATAGGTTTGGTGGCCTGATTTTTCCATATGAAGAAACCCCTAATTTAGAGCTCCTGAAACCCTAATGTCCATCAATGGAAGATTTTGATATAGGCATTGTTAGTTCAATTAAAGGGTACCATTAGCTTCAGAACATCCATATTAGTGTAAATCAACATTTAAAACATATGAATAATGCATGAGAATTAAAAAACGATAATGGATATGTTTGTGACAAGCACGATGCCGTTCTACCGTTTCTTGGGGTATGGAGACCTGGTTTTGATTGTAATCGACTCCTGGATGCTTTGGCAATGTATTGGGATGCTTTTGGAGCTTTGAATTGTCCTCTAGGTGTGAAATCAGTTTTCAACTTTTGGCCAAAAATTTGCAATTTCGTTCTTTGTTTTCTGAGCAGCTTTTGTGTGTCTCAGCATTAGGTTTAGCCTTGTTTATGTATCTGAACGTGATTAGGTTAAGAAAACAAGCCCAAGGTCCATCCATTCATGTTTTGAAGATTTGATTTTCAATTATATCAATTTCAATCTTTTTGCCATGAAACCATTGCCAATCATGTAGAATCTTTCCTTTTTGAATGAGAAACGATTTGCCACCTTGCCCTAGTTTGATTTGCTGCACAAAAAAGATTTAAAACCATTGTTTAATATTTTTCTCATAATTAAATTTAATTAAATGAATTAATAAGATTAAAAATTCAAATAATTAATCAAAAATAAGAAAATGCATCCCTTTGAGGTCAATGGGTCGTGCATAGCCTTTGGGTAATGATTCATGGAAGAATTTGTGGCCCATTAGCATTTTTGAAGCCTTTTGTGCAAAGTTGACTTTTCGAAATTCCCAAAAATTTCCCAACTTCTCCAAGGCATATCTTGCTCAATTTTGAAGCTATGATCATGTTCTTAGACATTTTGGAAAGGTCTTGAAGTCCTCTAACCAATGCCTTTGGTCCCATGTCATTTTGATTTACCAATCTCAAGTTATGATCTTTGACTTAAAGTGCCTTTTTGTTGACTTTTGAAAATGACCTATAATGTTGAAATTGATAACTTTTTGTGAGAGCATTTCTTGGACTTGAAGTATGAAGATGAGTTGTAGGAAATGTCATCCTCTTCAAAATGAGCTTTGGATGGGATTTTTCTGATAAACCATGAAGAAGTTATGCCCTGGTCAATTTGCAGTTGACTTTTTCAGCTGTCCAAAAATAGAAACTTTTGCATCTTGAGACTTTTTGAGCCATGCTTTGAGAATCATGATCAAGAATTGATCAAATGATGTTTGTGGCTTCAAAATAAGATGTTGACCAAATTTTTTGACTTTTGACTGTCAAATGACCATTTTGCCCCTGCAGTTGTCTGTGAAGCATTTAGGGTTTTTGACTGTGCATTTTGATGCTCTGAATCTTGAAACTTGACGTATGAATGCTTGACAATGTTTATGGGCATATGGGACTTGATTGGACCCTTGAAAACTTCAATTTCTTTGCAATAACCAAAACCCTAATTTTGACTGTGTTAGGAGGCTATTGGACTGTGCAACCCTTGAAAGATTTTGAAGCTTGATTTTGCCAAATCTTGAAGAATATGGGAGGGCAAATTTTGGGGTACAACAGTAAGCAAATATCGTATCGCCGCATGGTCGGTGTAGACTACAACCTTTGACCCGATGAGGTAAGATCTAAATTTTTCCAATGCATACACTATAGCTAACAATTCTTTTTCAGTTATTGCATAGTTTATTTGTGCTTCATTAAGAACTTTGCTAGTATAGTGTATGGCATGCAAATTTTTCCTTTTCTTTGACCAAGAACCGCACCAATGGCATAATCGCTAGCATCACACATTAATTCAAAATCCATTTTCCAATTTGGTGCAACGATTATGGGTGCGGTTGTCAAAGTTTGTTTCAAATTGTTAAAAGCTATCAAACAAGCATCATCAAAAATATAAGACTTATCTTTGTTGAGCAAGTTGCTCAAAGTTCTTGCAATTTTGGAGAAATCTTTGAAAAATCTTTGATAAAAGCCTGCATGACCCAAGAAGCTTCAGATTCCTTTCACGTTCAATGGTGGTAGTAATTTCTCGATCACCTCCACTTTTTCTTTGTCAACCTCGAGCCCTTTGGATGAAACCTTGTGACAAAGAACAATGCCCTCAGTAACCATGAAATTACATTTCTCCCAATTAAGCACCAAGTTTGATTCCACACATCTCTTCAACACGGTATCCAAATTTTTCAAACAAAGATCAAAGGATGCTCTGAAAACAGAAAATTCATCCATGAAAACTTCCATAGTCTTCTCAATGAGATCAGAAAATATAGCTTGCATACACCTTTGAAAATTAGTCGGTGAATTGCACAAACCAAAAGGAATCCTCCTATAAGAAAAAACACCAAACGGATAAGTGAACGTTGTTTTCTCATGATCTTTCGTATTTATCAAAATTTGGTTATACCCGGAATATCCATCCAAAAAGCAATAGAACTCTTGACCTGATAACCTTTCTAGAATTTGATCCATAAAAGGAAGAGGAAAATGATCCTTCCTAGTTACTTTATTAAGCCTCCGGTAATCGATACACATCCTCTATTCCATTACGGTTCTCGTCGGAATCAATTCATTTTTTTCATTTCTTATCATGGTCATTCCACCTTTTTTGGAACAACATGCACCAGACTCACCCAAGTACTGTCAGAAATAGGATAAATGATCCCGGCATCCAATAGTTTCACAACTCCCTTTCTCACAACTTCTTTCATTGTTGGATTCAATCGTCTTTGTGGTTGAGCTATGGGTTTGAAATTTTCTTCCATAAAAATCTTGTGCATACAATAAGCCAAGCTTATGCCTTTTAAATCCGCTAAACCCAACCTATTGCACTTTGATTATCTTTCAAAACTTGAACTAAACAATGATCATCCTTTTCTGATAAAGCATTAGTAATGATAATCGGTTTGCTACCACCATCATCAAGAAACACATACTTCAAATGAGACGGCAACATCTTCAATTCAATTTTTTACTCTTCTTCTTTAGGTTCTTTCTTCAAAATTTACACTTCTTCGTCCCAAGATTGGATTTCTTTTAAAGCTTCAAGTTCCTTCACACATTCTTCCAACTCCTTTTCTTCATGAACATCGAGAACTTGAATAAAATTATTCAATGTTCTCTCAAGAGGTGTTAAAAGATGAACTTCACTAGAAACATCCAAAATAGCTTCTTCCATAGCATCAACTTTAAAACAAGCTCCCTTATCATTGGAATGTTTCACTGCTTCAAAGAGATTAAAACTTACTTCTTCATCTTGAACTCAGACATTCATTAGACCATCATCAATGTTAATCATCATTCTTAAGGTCTTCATGAATGGCCGACCAAGAATCAAAGGTTCATAATGGTCTTGCTCCATATCAATCACAACAAAATAAACCGAGAAGAAAATTTATCCACTTTCACTAGTAAGTCTTGAGCTACACCATAATGGCGAGTGATGGATTTATCGGCTAGTTGAAATATCATCTTTGTTGACTTCATCTCAATATTCCCCAATCTTTTCACAATAGACAAAGAAATTAAATTAATGCTAGAACCCAAATCAATCAATCCTTTACCAACATAAATATCACCAATTGTAACTGGTAAAGTAACCCTTCCCGAATCACTTTCCTTCTTTAGTAGAGATCGTTGAATGATAGCACTACAACTTGTATCAAACATGATAACTTCTTGATCCGTTGATCTTTTTTTTTTGTAAGGATATCTTTCATGAACTTTGCATACTTGGCCATTTTCTCCATAGCTTAAGAAAATGGAATATTTATTTACAATTGTTTAAAAATATACATGAACCTAGCATAGTGCCTAGCATTATCCTTTTTGGAAGGAGTATGAGGGTATGGCAAATTTTGAACCGGTAAAGTAGCAACTTTCTCCTTCTTATTTCTTCTCAACTTCTCTTTTTCAACTAACTCTTTTTCAACTAACTCCTTTGCATGGTTCTTTTCTACTACAATCTCCTCTTAAAACTCTTTTTTTTAACAAATTCCTCAATTTCAACTTCTTTACCACGACCATTCCCAACTACCCTACCCGTCCTAGTTATTATTGCATTGCAATGCTCCTTAGGATTAGATTGAGCATTTTCCAAAAATGATGAACCAACATTTTGATCGGCCAATTGCTTGGCTAGTTGTCCCACTTGAGTCTCTGAATTCTTAATAGCCGCTTCATTACTCTTTTGATTTTCCATAGATGCTTGCATGAATTGATCAAGACCGTCTTGTAAGTTTAAACTTCTATCTTGAGGTTGTGAATTTTGATTTGTGGTTTGATAAGGACTTTGTCTAATTTGATTGTTGGCATCTTGTCTCCACACTTGTTGATAACCTTGGTTGTTTCTTTGATGATAACCTTGGTTATTTTTATAAGGTTGTGTTGTACCCCAAATTTTTCCCTCTCACTTATCAAGAATTTGCTCACAAGATCTCCTTTGGCTCAAGGCTGCATTAGGGTTGATCAGCTCAAGACACCTCCTTAAGCACTGATGACCAAAATTAGGGTTGGAGATTGCACAAAGATATTTGAACTTACAATTCTCCATATGACTTTCATGTATCATTATGGACCCTCAATATTACTCATGTCAAGTTTCAAGCTTTTGATCACACTTTTGCTCAGTCAATTGGGCAATTGACCTAAAAATCAGCTGTATTGGGGAAAAAGTCAACTATGGCCAGTTTACAGTCAAACTTCATAATTTTTGATCCACATCAACATTTTAAACTCATATGTATCATTTGATCAAGTTTGGACCACAATTCCTCAAGGAATTTGATCAAATCTTCAAAAGGGCAAAATGGTCAAAATTAGGGTTTTGACTGGGAAAGGGCAATTTCTTATTTTTGACCTAGAAAATGATCAATTGGTTTAAGGCATGATCTCAATAGTCCAATTTCCAATTGCATCATTTTGACCTATTGACATGGCTTAAAACATTGCTCAAGTCCAATGGGTTGACAGATGAATTTTCAGTCAACTGATCAAAAGTCAACTATATACTAAAAAGTCAAACTTTGACTTTTTGGTCAAAATCAAATGTCAAAGATCACAATTCATCAAAACATGCCAAAATATGAAACTTATTCATCAAGAAATAAAAAATTCAAGATTTCATTTTGAAAAGTTAAAATTTCTAAACTTAGAAATTTTTCTAAGTGTTGGAAATTTCTTATTTTTTCACAACTTTGAGTAAAATTTTCACCATGATGCAAGATGATTCAAAAGAAACTTCCAACATTAAAGTTGTAGATAAACATGAAATCTACAACTTTGCTTCACACAACTACTTCCAAAAGTGCTTGGATCTCAAGTTATAATTTTAAGAATACATGGTCATGAAACAAAAACACTTAGTGAAATTTTGCCCTAATTTGGTCAGGATTTTGACCTAACTTCATGTTACATTTTCATATAGTTCAAAGGGTAATTTTAAAAATTTATTCAAATATGGGTTGTATATAACATTGCAAGCTTTCCAAAATGTCTAAGAACTCCTTGAGATCATTTTTGAGTAGGGAGAATCGAAGAGATGAAGTTAGGGTTTTATCACTTAAATTACAAGTTATTTTGTGATGAACCAAATTCAAAATTCAAAGTTATGCTGCATAACCTCTACTTTGCAGGCCTCAAACTTGTTAGGCACTCCATAATTAATTGCTTGCACATTATCATTTTGATAAAGTGGCTTTTTGCATAAAAATTGTTCTTGAGCCTTGCACTTGTTCTCTTCTGATCATACAAGTCCCATAACTCATAAGAAACTTGTTAGACACTTACAATCATTCAACCCATGCTTGCACTTCCCCTTGAAACTTTTTTCCCACTTTTCTTGAAAATCAAGTAACATAGTAAATAGCTTGTAACTTGTACTTCTGACTTTCAAAACCACTCAAAACCTTTTTGCTTATACATACACAAGCCATTTGCCACAAATCCCACGCATGCTTAAGCCCTGAAAACACCAAGAACACATAATCACCAAAAAACACTTCAAAACTTGTCATTTCTAAGTTTTAAATCCAATCTCCAAATTTACTCGTGCATTTCTTGGCCTTTTACTTTCAAAAGCTTCTAAATAACATATACAAACAATCCCAACACCTGCAGCACCATTGTAACACCTCCATCATCATCAACATTTTCAAAAACAACACCTTGCACCTGGACTTCTCCAAAACTCCTCAGGCACTTTCAGCTCAAGTTAAGCATCCCATTAGCTTCCTGGGAACTTGAGGAAGCTAACCCAATCATTGGAACTCACTAAAAGCTACTCGAACTCCAAACCCGATACCCTCTTGCAAGGTAAGTTTTCTGACTTTGGGAACTTTTCATACATACATCATTAATGGTTTATTTGTGAAGGAAAAATGTAGATATCATTGCCCTAAAGCTAACCATGTCCATAGTTTTCATTAATTTTGCTTGAGCTTAGAGAATTTTAGGATTGAAGTTTCTGAAATTTTTAGGGTTCAAATTAGGGCCATTAAAATTCATGCTTGTCTTTGATCTATAGTTTTATTGCTTTGCATTTCTGAAATCGTGAGGAAATTTGCTACAAGTTTCCTGTTTACACTTTTCATTTTTGTTGAGAATTGATCAAGATACATAGGCCCTGGCTGGGCGTGAGGTTGAAGATGAAGTTCAGGCCATGGACTTGTTTACTATAATATATTTATTATTTTGATTATATAAATGGATGTATAGCCACCCTAGGGGTAGAAGCGCGCGCCTGTGACTTGAGAGACTTGGGTTCGAGCCCCAGTGGTACCCTTTTGGTTTTTTTACATTTTTTTTCACATTCTGACTTTTTTGGCCAGACGCCTGGGCCTCCCTTGGGCCTTTTTGTTTTTTTCTTACTGTTAACCCCCCTTGCAGGCTATCCACACCCCTGGCCCATTTTATGTTTCTTTTTTCTTATTTTTATTTATTTGTTTTCTTAAATATTTTTCTAATACTAAAAAATCATAAAAAACATAAAAATATTAGATTTATATTTTGACATAGTTTATTTATTTTTTTACACAAAAAATTATTTTATTTAATCATACTTTATCTATTTCACTAATTATTTTATAAATTTAATTAAAAAACTAGGGTTTTAATTATTTTCTTTTACACATTTTAAATATATTATTTTAACATTTAAAAAGACCAAAAATATTTTATAACACTATAAATTATTTTTAAGACAAAAATATACTTTTTTTATAAACTTAATTTCTTTTTAATCAATTAATAGATTAGGGTTTTATTTAATTTATTTTCCTAGTAAATTTAGGTTTTACTTTTAATTAATTATTTTTCTTTTAGTTAATTAGGCTAAAACAAAACCCTTTTTCCTAAAAAATCCAAACAAAATATCCATTTACTTTACATTCACATCCTTGTATATTTATTCATTTGGTACATTATTTATTTCAATTCTTGTACAAATTCAATATGGTTGTAATAGATAATTAGGCTTTATTTTCTTGCAATCCCCATTTATAATTTGTACCCCCCTCCCACAAGTATTGTAATAGAATAGTAATTTTAAATTCCGGAATTTATCGCTTTATATACAAATGCTAGTAATTAGGGTTTGTATGGAAAGACAAAAACCAATCAATTAGAAAACCCTAATCAAAGACAAGACTAAGCATGGAAACAATACACTTGCACACAAGCACCCCTAGGGTAAATCCACTTGGTTGCCTTACTAAATAGTCATATTACGCATGTGAGGTATCTTAGCAAAAACAAGCAAAATACAAGATCATAGTCCCTCGATGACGCTATCTATGTTGCCTTTCAAATGATCTTAAGTCCCTAAAAGAGAATGCTAAGATACCTTGCATCATTGCTAATCATGGTTATACGATGACCCTCGCCCGTCCCATTTACATCCAAAGATATGGTTACTTACCAAATCAATGGTAAGATAACAATGTCAAAGGAAAAAGGAAAGATGAACATGAAAGACTTTTGAGTAGGTAGAATGGTCCTAGTTAATTTCCCAATTTCAAAACCAAAACATCCTTGCTATTTTCAAAACAAACACCTACACTTTCAAAACATCTCACAAACTTGAAAATATTTTCAAAAGATCAACATCTTCGTATACATTCTTACGAACGAGAATCATTACAAATTTTTCCTAAACAATGGCCTCTTTACTAAATACTTTCAAAAAACCACACAAAGCACAATTTCAAACAAAAGCAAGTGATCTAGCAAGTAACTAAGAGCCCATGGAAAACCATGGATGAAAAGGATGCTAATGCCTTCCCTTTTCATAATCTACCCCCCGAACTCAAGAAACAATCTCAAAGGTCTTTCCTGGGCTTTTTCACCTTTCCTTTTGGATAAAATAAAAGTCGGTGGCGACTCTTGCTAACCGCAACATTTGCGATAAAACGCAAAACACCCAAGTCAGTTCTCCCACTGTATCATAGAACTGGCGATTCTGCTAGGGATTATTCTAAAAGTGGGGTTACCTTAGGGTTAGATCACATTTACTTGCTTTCATGGTTTGACTTGTATGCTTTAGATTATGGTTCTTTGTTTGGGTTTGAATCCTCTACCCGGATTTGGGATACCTTATAGGTAAGTAGCAATACATTGTGGAAACTGTGTGGGGTATACCGACATGGTCTAAGCAATAGCTACGTTAGTGCGACATATTTGTGGGTACCGGTAGCCCTTGAGTTAATCAAGAAGAATACGGGGCCGCTGAGTGATGTCATGAAGCACTAATGAACTTTTAGAACCTTTACTTAACAAACTTGGCCTTTAGGACGTAGTGAGATGACAGGCTTTGGTACAGTCCGAAGTTGGTAGATACTCGATACTACACTCATTGAGGTTTGGTTTTTTGGGATATTTTGGTCGCCATTAAAGAGGCTTGCGATGAAACAATGACCAAGGAAACAAACCAATGATATTGAGCTCTTTAGAACCTGATTACTATTGCTAGGACAGGTTTGAGCCAACTAAACTTCAAGAGGGTACTTACCTATGAGACTCCATACAAGCCTAAACCTAGGGACTTGTTTGCTTTATTTGTATATACATACTTATACATAACATCATGGATATCATAACATCATACTAATTCACTAACCATTTCAAGGATCTTGGGATTTATATTTATTTCTGTTTTATAGGACATGGATTCTATTCGCGTGAAAACTATTCAAGTCAATATTGTAAGGATACCTCAACAACTTAAAGAACTAGCTTCAAGGATTCCTAAAAATTCTCCATTTATCGAAAGACATGGTCGCCTACTAAACTTGGTCACCTCCAACACTGATGAAGACATGATAAAAGTGCTCTTTCAATTCTTTGATCCCTTACACCATTGTTTCACATTTCCCTATTGTGATACGATGGCATGAATTGGGATTGTTTTTTTAGGAATTGCTGGTTTGCATTTTGCGTTTGTGTTTGCAAAATGTCGCGGTAAGCAAGAGTCGCCATCGACTTTTATTTTATTCAACAAGGAAAGGTAAAAAGCACAGAAAAATTCCTTTTTTCGAGATTTTCTGAGTACGGGGGGTAGATTATAGAAAGGGAAGGTATTAGCACCCTTTCTATCCGTAGTTATCTACGGGCTCTTAGGCACTTGCTCATCATTTTCAAAATTGCTTCTTTGTGTGTTTGTGTGATTTGAAAAGTTTTTGACTTCGATTTAACTCTAAGAGTGTTACGAAGTGTTTTTGAAAACTTTGTTTGTAAAGGAGTGTAAGTGTGAAAAAGTTTGTTTGGATTGAGCAAGTACTTAAGAACTAATCTACCTACTCAAAAAAAAAGAATTGTTCTATGTTCGTTTCCTTTAGACAGCGCTATCCCACTATTAGTGAGTAGGTAGCACCATCATTGGAGTTTTGAGAGTCAATTCGAAAGGGACGTACGGTCACTAAAGCAATGTTAGGATGTCTTAGTAGTAACCCTAATGTCTTAGATCAATTTATTCGAGGCAACAATTCCGAGGCAACCATTCTGAGGCAACTTTCCGAACGGGACTTTGATCTTTGTTTATACAAAAGAGCGACCACTAAAGCATCCTAGGAGTGGGCATGTGCGAGTGATTCAGTTTCAGATTATTATCTTTGCACATTTAGGGTTTGCTAAATGTTTTAAAGCTTTACATACATTCTTGTCATGCAACCCTAATTATTAATACATCTAACAATTTAATATTTTGCAGAAAATTAAAGTGCGGAAAGTAAACTACGCTATTACAAGGCTTCGGGTATTTACATAGCCAAAAACAAACCCTTAAAAAATAAAGCGACAAATGAAAATAAAAGATCCTAATTAACTATTACAAATTGTGAGCAATTACATTAATAGGATAAAAATAAATGATAGAACGCGCGCGAGGAAATTAAGAACGATAAAATTAGGGTTTTGACCCTTTCTAACCTAATTGAAAGAAAAAATGTTTTTGTTGTTTTTAATTATTTTTTTAAGAAAAGAATTAGGTTTTAAAATTAAATACACAATTAATTATCTAATTAAATTAATTAATAAAAATAAATAAATGGCCTATTTTTGTGTTTTTGATTATTTTAAGAAAAGGAAAATATAATTAAGCTAGAAACAAAACCCTAATTATTCTAATTGGTTTTAAATTTATTTACAAAAAGAATTAAAGTTATATAAAATTAACGACCTAACTAAATTAATTTAATTTTTGATAAAAAATAAATATCCTAAGTTTAATTGGATGAAAATATTTTTTGTGATTTTTTGATAAAAAGAATTATTTATTTTGTGTTAGTAAAATAAATAAATAAATTAAATAGAAAAAGATAAAAAGAAAAAGAAAAGAAACTTGGGCCTGAGAAGAGCTGTTTGGGGGGGTGCAGATAGCATTTTTCTGGGCCCAAAACCAAAGGTCCATGTTGACCTTCTGAGATCCCATGCATTTGCTTTGACCATGCCTTTAGTGTTCCTTCATTGGTGGCCTTTGGATCTGGCCATCTGGCCACTTGGCAGGCTGGATGATGAGGTCACGTGGTGGGGGACCTGGGATTCGAACCCAGGCCCTGAAAGAAAAATAATGTGAAGAAAGTGGGGGACCTGGGATTCGAACCCAGGCCCTGAAGCACTTTCCAACCACCTGGCTACCAACTGAGCTACACGCGTTTCTTGTTCATATAATAAGCAAAAATCATAATATATAATAATATGAAAAAAGGCGCCAGAATTCAAACAAGCAAATGAAACAGAGCCACGTATGTTATCTTCTTCCTTGCTCCGTTGGTAAAAGTCCCAGACTTTTACCTACGGACGTTTGTCCGTCACTACAAACCTGCGTGTTCTCAAAATCGACCATGAGAAAAATAAATAAACCCTAAGGCCATCAATAAATTCGTCTAGACCGGCTGAGCACAATGGTGCTCCTTTTATGGCCTAATTTTACCAATATGAAGAAATCCCAAATCGAAGCAGAAAAACCTAGCAATGGTGAAATCTCATACAACCCATAAAAATGAAATTGAATACCACAGATAGTTTGCAAATGTTCCCAGGATCAAGAATCTAAAAATATTTCATGCTATAGATGCCACAATTATGTAATTCGAATTCAAGAAAATAGCAATGTCGTGACTGACTTACAGCAAGTTATAGGGCCTGGAAATGCTTGCTCTTGATTGGTTTTCCTTGCTGGGGATCCCAGGAAGCGATTGGAATGGTCAGGAGGCTTTGAAATTGCCTGGAACAATAAAATCGTGTTTGCACTTTTTTATGATTTTTTTCAAGTTTTGTTCTTCTTCCCACGCCTCTTTCTAGCCTCTTTTTGGGTCTGCAAATACTCCTTATGTACTGAGGAATGGATTAGGGTTGCCAATATGATCACAATCTTCCTTCATCAATGTCTTTGATTTGGATTTGATTCACTTTGAATATCTTTCTAAAATTAGGCAAATTCAATCTTTTTGTCCACACCAATGCTTTGCACGATTTCAAATACTTTCCAACTACATTTGAGACCTGAAACAAGTACAAAATCTTGAGTTTTCAATGCTTTAGATTTTTCATGATTTGTTTTGTTTAAAATTGATTTAATTCAACTAAAAATCAAAATAAATAATAAAAACAATATAATGAAAAGTGGCAAAGACTAGGGCTCGTGGACCATGTTGCCAACCCAAAACAAGTGCAAGAGATTGGGCCCATTAAGCAAAAAATGCATTTTGAGGCATAGTTGACTTTTGACAATTTTGCAAAAAAGGTCAACTTCACCAATGCATAACTTCCTCAATTTTGACTCTTTTAAGGTGTTCTTAGACTTTATATAAATCTTGAGATTTACTCTAAGCAACACTTTTGGTATCATCTCAATTTGATATTCCATGCTCATGTATGAAGCTTTGACAAAAAAAGGTGTTTTTTGTTGACTTTTCAAAATGACTTATAATGTCCAAATTCATAACTTCTTGTGAATGCATATTTTGAACTTGGGAGCTGAAGATGGATTATATATCATTGCATCCTATTCAAAATGAGCTTTGGATGGGTCATTTCTCATAAAGTATGAGAACGTTATGCTTGGTCAAAGTTGAGTTGACTTTTCCTACAAAACCCTAATTTAGCAACTTTTGGTTCTTGATGAATTATGAGCAATCCTTGATGAATAATGATCAACCATTGATAAAATGATGAATGATACTTAAAAATTAGGATGTTGACCAAAAATCTTGAATTTTGACTGTATGTAGGCCACAGTTGACTTTTGCCCTAACACAGTCGATTTTCAGGCCTTTGAGCAATTGACTGAGCAAACTTCATCTGCAAGGCTTGAAACGTGACATGGAAGATCTTGAGAACATATTAGGACAATGGTGAGCATTTGGGATCCCTTGGAATCAAGTATCTTGATGCAATATGAAACCCTAATTTGAGGTAGACTGCCTTAGGAGAGGGCTTGTTTGGTCAACCCTTGGACTTCCTTGAGTAACTTGAAGATCTTTCTTGAAATGTTTAGAGAAATATGGGAGGGAAAATTTTGGGGTACAACACCTATTATCAAATTGTGCCAACTTTGGAAGAATTCTCCCAACTCTTGATGATTCCCATTCTTAATCAACTACCTTTCAACGCTACAAAAAGAGATCCAAAGCCAGAAGATATTGCTCAAGCTCTACACTTGCAACCATATGATATCGAAACTAATTGGGAAACATGGAGTGGTGTCAAGGGTTTCCTAGCAAAGTTATTGTTTGAGAAAGCCCAAAACTGTTGGAACTCTTAGGATTTGAAATCTTTTGAGGAAATTGTGGCTCTCCTCACATATGGGATGGTTTTGTTTCCAAATCTTGACCAACTCATAGATGTGAACGCTGTTAAAATCTTCATGTCTCGTAACCCGGTGTCTACTTTGCTAGGGGACATCCTACATTCTTTTCACACTCGTACTATGAGGAAAAGAGGTATCCTTATGTGTTGTACTCCTCTCTTGGAAAGATGGTTAATTTCGCATCTTCCCCAATCTGTATTGAAGAACGAGTAAGGTTCAAGGTGGTCACAAATGTTGATGACGCTCAAACATTCAGACATCTATTGGTGTTCCTGATCCATAGAGAATGTTACTATTGTCGATTGTTATGGATAATTCTCTAATGTTCCCTTACTTGGAATTATGGGAGGTATCACCTACAACCCCTGCTTAGCCTTAAGACAATTTGGTTACGCCCGAAGGGATGGCCCTCATGAGATGCTCATCCAAGGTTTGGTATTTGACTACGAGAACGACAATCAAGGTCATTGCCAGAGGTTTATCCGAGCTTGGAAGATGTTAAACAAGGTAGATAGCAAGACATTGGGGCATAATAATTCCATCCCTCTTGAGCCTTACCTCAAATGGGTACGAACTCGTGCTCAGAGTCTTATGATGCCTTATCCCTCCATTCTCCTGGTAATCATTGAGCTTGTTATGGAAGGAGACATTCCATACACTATCCTACATCCTGACATGCCCATATCTCTTGAAGACTTACAAAGAGATTAGATACAACTCAAGGGAGAGTGAGACACTTTCGAAGCCCAATTCTACGCCAGCGAGAAGAAGGTTTTGGAACTCACTAAGAAACTTCATAAGGAGAGGAACCTGAATGCCTACATCGCACCAAAAAGGATGCATACAACCTTTTTATCTTAGAGTTTTTGTATTGTTTTGCTCAAAGAGGCATTAATGTACTCAACCTTTAATTTATTAATATAACGTGTGTTTCCTTTTTGTCTAAAACAAATTTGAATCTTTAAAATCCTTGAAATCATTGCATATACATTTACCATTCATCATAACATAAGCAAGTTTCTTGCAATAAGTTTCCTCATATTTCTACTGTTTATTTCAGTAAGATGGATCTCGAGCAAACGGTGAAGGACCTCCAAGCAAAAAATGCTCAGTTTCAACAGATGTTCTTAACTCTAGTCGAAGGACAAGAAGAGTTGAAGACCTTGCTGGTTGAAGAGAAAAAGAAGAAGATGAAGAAAATAACCGGAGTTCTAAATATGGGAAGAAGATTCCAAGGAAAAGCAAGAAGGACCCTTGATTTTGCAACATCGTCTGGTGAGAAAGACAATCAATATGGGAAAGGCAAGGAAGCAGTTGTCCAGCCAGATTCAGAAGAGGAAGAGGAAGAAGAAGATTATTCTGAAGAACAATATCCTCTAGCCGACGATAAGTATAAGCATCTGGAAGAACGGTTAAGCGCAATGGAAATTCAAAAAGTGCCTGGATTGGACTTTGAGGAGTTTGGTATAGTATCTGGGATTGTCATTCCCCCAAAATTTAAGGCACCGGTGTTCGCCAAATATGATGGAGTTTCATGTCCCAAAATGCATCTCTGGTCCTATGTGAGGAAAATAAAGCCTCACACCGCCGACAAGGATTTATGGGTACACTTCTTTCAAGACAGTCTGTCCGAAACTCAACTTGATTGGTTTTACCAGCTAGAAAGAGCTAATGTTCATAACTGGGAAGATCTATCCACTTCCTTTTACAAATAATACTAATACAACGCCGATCTTGCTCCCACCCGTACTCAACTCAAGAGTATGGCCATGATTTCAAGTGAAGGCTTCAAAGACTACATGTAAAAATGGAGGGACTTATCAGGAAGTTTCCAGCCTCCCCTATCTGAAAGAGAATTAGTAGACATGTTCTTGGGCACTTTGTCCAGTCCTTTCTTCAATCACTTATTTGGGAGTTCATCGGCAGGTTTTACCGAATTGATATTGACCGGAGAAAGGGTAGAAGCCGGGATAAAGAATGGGAAGATTCAAAAAGATGCATCCTCTGCTGTTGTAAGGAAACCATTCATTGGAAAGAAAGAAGTTATTATTGTATATCCTCATAGAAATTAAGATAGGGCTGAACAGCGTCCAATGGTGGGGGGCTGTCATGATTCCTAAACCCACACCTGCTCAGCAAAGAAGCAACCAACCAAGAACTGAAAGACCAGTCAGACTGTTCACTCGAATTAATATGACATTATCTCAAGTATTGCCATATTTGTTGAGATCCAATCTAGTGACTTTGAAAGAAGCTCCAAAGAGACCCTAACACAACCTCTCCTCATTATCATCCTAATGCCCGTTGTGCATACCATTCTGAGAGTCCCGGCCATGACACTAACAACTGTTGGGCTATGAAAAACAAAGTACAAGACCTTCTTGAAGCCAAAGAGATTGAATTCGATGCGCCAGAAATTCCCAATGTAATCACTGCCCCCATGCCCAAGCACGGCCATGATGTCAACACCGTTGAGGAAGATATGTTTGTTACTTTGGTTGATGAACTTGTGACCCCACTCCTGACTATCAAAAATAACTTATTGAATGTCGGTGTATTCCCAGACTGTGATGAAAGCTGTCATTTCTGTTTATCCTCACCAACCAACTGTCATTTGTTAAAAGCAGGCGTTCAATGCCTAATAGATGACAAGGAGATTTTTTCGAGAAGACTTATACTCCAACTATTTCTTATAATGATGTTTCCATAGTGACCATTTCCGACAATTCTTCCAAGGTCTCCACCAAAAGACCCGTTAGAATTACATCAGTTTCTAAAGCAGCTCCGTTGATAATTACAATGCCTGCACCAATCCTGTATTCGTCAGACAAAACCGTCCCATGGAATTATGGAGGTGATGTCTACTATCACGGTATCAAGCAAGATTGCCCAGCTGCTGAAGATTCAAGTTCTGAGAAAGTTGACTCCGATATCAGTAACATCGCAGGGACTAGTAAGATAACATGCAGTGGAAGGGTATTTTCTCCAGAAACTGCTCCTCCAAAATCTATTTATGGACCCATAATTATTCCTGTTGTTGTTGCTCCTCCAAAATCTATTCCCAGCCCTGCAATCATATCTGTTGATACTCCTGTTGACAAAACACCTGCAGTCCCTGTTATCACCCCTACTGACATTCCCAATGCCAAGTCAATTGAGACTCGAGGCAAAGGTATTCTGGAATAGCCTGTCCGTATGAAGGCACAAGTTGTAGTTATCCTCGAGACCTCCCGAAAAGAGATGGAGGAAATTCTAAATATCATAAAAAGAAGCGACTACAACGTAGTCGAGCAACTGGGGCAAACTCCATCAAAAATTTCCATGCTGGCTTTATTATTATGTTCTGAGGCTCATGCAAAGGCCTTGGTAAAGTTCCTTAAAACTGCCCATGTACCCCAAGAAACATCTGTCGATCAGTTCCAAGACTGCGTAGCCAGCTTGACCGCAGATAATGGTTTAGGTTTTTCAGATGCTGATTTAAAGCCAAGGGGGAGGAAGCATAATGAGGCATTGCATGTCTCAGCCGAATGTAGAGGAACGACTTTGGATCATGTCTTGGTTGACACCGGTTCGTCTCTGAATATGTTGCCTAAAAAGGCTCTTGATAGGCTTGACTGTGAAGGATTGACGTTGAAACCTAGTAACATAATAGTGAGGCCCTTCGACGGCTCAAAAAGGATAGTGCGTGGGTAAATGGACATCCCTATAAAAGTTAGAACCCAAACTTTTGATTCAACTTTTTATGTAATGGATATTCGCCCTTCATATTCCTGCTTATTAGGCCGTCTGTGGATTCACAATGCTGGTGCCGTTACCTCTATGTTGCATCAAATGCTGAAATATCCAATTCTAGGGAAAACCATCACTGTTCATGGAGAAGAAAAGTATATGGTCAGTCATCTAAATTCCTTCAGGTATGTGGAGTTAGATGGTGAATTTATTGAAACTCCATTCCATCACTTTGAAGAAGTCCCGCAGACTGTGGCAGTAACCAAGGCTGTTTCTCAAGTCCCCAAGATTACAAGGCCTCCGCTCAAGATGTCGTCTTTGAAAGATGCCAAGGCAGTGATAGAAGAAGGTGGGTGGCACTATTTGGGGATAACTCCCAGATATCCCATAGAAATCGGACAAATTTGGTTTGGGTTTCACTTCAGGAGCCCAGAAAGCTATACATCGTGCTCGTGCCGAAGGACCACCCTTGAAGATCAGCAACCGCGAAGTCAATGCAGTAGAGGATTATAAAGACAGCTATAACCTGGAGGATTGGATTTTCCCAACTATCAGTGGAGGGCTCAGCAATTGGGAAGCTAGAGATTTTGTCCAGATCACTTTCATCCAATAGTAATTTGTCTTTAAATTTTGTAGGACCTATAATATTAAAGAATTCAGACTCTTAAAACCTTGTGTCTTACCCGAGGCACAATGGTCCATTTGTAAGGGTTATCATCTCATTTTCATATGACATCAATGAATCATGGATTTTTTTTGCATACAAACTTTGTGCTCATTGTTTTTCTTTTTTACATTTTCATTTCTTTCAAAATAATTATACTCTTACACACACTCACACTCACAATGCAGGTCTACATCCATTCAGGATCCCATGGGTAACGGTTATGCTATGGCCTTTTGTGAATCTAAAAATCTAATCTACCAAGCCGAAGACGAATGTGAGGAAGATTATGAAGTTCCATGGGAACTCGCCAGGTTACTACAATAAGAAGAGAGGACCATTCAGCCCCACAAAGAACCAGTGGACACAATTAACCTAGATACCGAAGAAGACAAAAGAGAAGTCAAGGTGGGTGCCAATCTGGAACCCGGTGTCAAAGAGCGTCTGATTCAATTTCTACACGATTATGTTGAGGTCTTTGCCTGGTTGTATTAAGACATGCCAGGACTTGATGCAGATATCGTAGTACATCGTCTACCTACAAAAGAGGACTGCCCACCGGTAAAGCAAAAGGTCTGTCGCATGCGACCAGACATGTCAGAGAAGATCAAAGCATAAGTCATGAAACAATTCAACACCGGATTCTTGGCCGTCACCTCATATCTGCAATGGGTTGCCAATGTTGTTCCCGTGCCTAAAAAGGACGGAAAGGTACGAATGTGCATGGACTATAGAGATTTGAATCGGGCGAGCCCTAAGGATGATTTCCCACTTCCCTACATTGATATTCTAGTTGACAATACGGCATAACACAAAGTGTTTTCCTTCATGGATGGTTTCTCATGCTACAACCAAATCAAAATGGCGCCTGAGGACATGGAGAAAATAACCTTTGTCACACAGTGGGCACATTCTTCTACAAGGTTATGCCATTCGGGTTTAAGAATGTTGGGGAAACCTATCAACGTGCCATGGTAGCTCTATTTCACGACATGATACATCACGAAATAGAGGTCTATATGGACGATGTGATACGGTGGGAGAACTGACTTGAGGTTTGCGTTTGTATTCGCAAATGTTGCGGTTAGCAAGAGTCGCCACCGACTTTTTATTTTATCCTAAGGAAAGGTTAAAAAGCACAGCAAAAAACCTTTTGAGATGTTTTCTTGGGTTCGGGGAGTAGATTATAGAAAGGGAAGGTATTAGCACCCTTTCTATCCATGGTTATCCATGGGCTCTTAGTTACTTGCTTAGATCATTTGCCTTTTGTTTTCAATTGTTTTAAATGGTGCTTGAGTGTGTGGGTTTTGAAAATGTTTTGAAAAGAGGCCAATGTGGTGGCAACCTTTGCAATGATCCATGTGGGGATGTATACAAAGATGTATGTCTTTTGAAAAGGTTTTCATTTGTTTTTGAAAGTTGTTTTGAAAGTATAGTGTTGTGTGGTTTTGAAATTAGGCAAATGTTTTGTTTTGCAAGTTGATTCAAGTAACTAAGAGGTTATCTACTCCTAAATTTCTCAAAAAAAGATTATTGCTACACTTTAACCCTTTTAACAAGTTTGCACCACCATTGTATTTGGTGGGCAACCTTGTGTCAGGATGTGAAAGGGACAGGCGCGGGTCATCGTTTAGACCATAATTGTAACGACGTTAAATGTCTTTGGGCAATTTCTCTAAGGGACTTGATCATTTGTTTTGTTTGTTTTGAAAAGTTTTATCGAGGGACTATGATCATTCAAACTGTTTGCTTTGCCCAAAGATGTTCAACATACAATATGGCCCATTTATTTGAAGGCAACAAGTGGAATACCCTAGGGGGTGCAAGTGTGATTTGTGTGTTCATTTTCATGCTTGCTTATCTTGTATTAGGTCAAACTATTTTTTTTTTATCGTTTTTCGCATACAAACCCTAATTCTAGCATGTTATTATTAGAAAGCAATAAAGTGCGGAATTAAAATTACTAAGCTATTACACAACCAAATATGGGAAGGGGGGTACAAATGTTCAAATGGGGATATTGACAAGAATTTAAATCTAAATTATTACAACAATTGGATATTTTGCAATGCATAATTAAATGTAAATTAAATAAATATGTGAAATGTAAAAAGAAAGTTTCTATGTGTATGAGAAAATATTATTTATGTAAAAGGAAAAAGAAAATAAAAATGTATTTATTTTTGAGTATTTTGAACTTAGGGTAAAAAACCCTAATTTTTAAATAAAAGGTATTATTATCTAATTTAATTCTACTATTTATTTATTATTTATAAAAAATAAAATAAAATGAAGTGTATTGTGGAAAAGGTATTTTTTGTATCAAATATTAAATAACATGAAAAAATCAAATATTTTTATATTTTTGTCTTAAATATATTAATAATCATATATATATATATTATTAAACCCTAGATATGTATTATACAAAAATAAATATTTATTTAATATTTTAATAAAATAAATAAAAGAGTATTTTTTGTGTGAAATATTGTTAGAAAGTAAATAAAAATAAAAAAAGTGTATTTACATTATTTTTACATTTATTCTAATAATCAAATATATATATTTATGTACAAACTAAGAAAATAAACAAATAAATATGTAATAAATGCAAAAAATGATGGAAAAAATATTTTTAATTTTTAAATGATATGAGAAAAAATAAACAAAGTCAGCCAAAAAAGAAAAAGTCAAAAATGTTAAAAAATGAGCAAATGGGCTCAGGGGGGTGTAAACATGAAAATGGGGTGCAAAAAGAAAACAAATCCAGGCCCAGCCCAGACCACTCCTTCTTCAACCTCTGTACAGCCTCCTTCAAGCTAAAACACGCGTTTTTTATCTCTGGATTCCTGGCTTTTTAGCAAAAACTCATAACATGAAAAATGTAGAGCATTAAGAGACGGTTTCAACCATATAAAGAACATGTCCTATCTCTCTAAGATGAGGGAGAATTTCTCTCCCCCTCTTTCCTGACCTAGTTTTTCTACCATTTTCAGAGCTCAAATTCTCTTCACTCAGATAAAAGAAATGAAAAGTAAAGCTATGTACATGTTCAGGGCTATGAGTAGGACTTTGTTTCTTCACAAACTTAAGACTAAAGATGCCTAATAAGAGAGATACGAATTCAAACTTTTACCTGTGCAGTTGAACTTCTATGTGGAGAATGAGAGACTTTCAGTGCAATGTAATGATTGGAAAAGCTTCCTTGAGGTCCAGGGATGCTTTTTCAATGCTCACTTTGTCTTGAACCTTCTTGTATCAAGCTATAGAACTTCACCTGCAAGTCAAAGATGTGAAAATGGTGGAAGTGGTTAGAGCAACTACAGATCGTGCCT
Source organism: Vicia faba (assembly GCA_948472305.1). Classification (NCBI taxonomy): domain Eukaryota; kingdom Viridiplantae; phylum Streptophyta; class Magnoliopsida; order Fabales; family Fabaceae; genus Vicia; species Vicia faba. Next base: position 104,492,891 of record OX451736.1, read on the forward strand.
TAGCTTCTGGATAGCTTGCATATGTTGTAAGGAAGGTAGAGGAACAGGTTTGGACAGGAATGCTTGAAGGGATTGAGAGATTGCATTCAAACTGCAGGGGCACCCCTGTTTGTGCAGTTTGAGGATGATTCTGAGATGGAGGGTGTTTTGGAGGTCAAGAGCTCGAGTGTTAGCTTGGATATGTTATGTGTAATGTGTTTGACAACTTTGTTCTTGTGTTTGTATGCTGGTATGAGAGATGGCATAAGTTATGGATGTTACTTCTAAGTGAAGCAAGCAAATGTCAACTTGGTTTCTAGGCCAGTACAATGCCTCAATCTATGCTGCACATTTGAGTCTTGATCAGTGGGAAATGTCCATGCCTTTTTGCCTCAAAGATCTGCATTGTACCTCATAGATTTGCAAAGTTGCCATAAAGTAGCACTTTACAAGAATGGATAATATGCTTTTTCTAGTTTAGGCTTGATTTTGTGTGTATTGTCCAAATGAGCAAGATAATGCTAGAGCACAAAGGATATGCATTGAATTATTGAGTGAAAATGGGATTAGAGGCCTGCAATGTAGCTTAAGCATGCTGAATTCAAATTTGCCAAGTTTATGAACATGCTTTGATGAAGAACAAAAAGTGAATTTTTGCCAACTTGTGAAATTCGAATCTCTCAAGTTATGAGGTTGTTTGATGAGTTCTTGGACATTTTGGAAAGCTTGGAATGTGTACTACAATCCATCTTTGAAATGCAATTTGAAATTCCAAGTGGAAGGGTATGGAAAGTGGCCTTGAAGTAGGGTAGAAAACCTTGTCAAAATAGGTCAAATTTCACTAAGTTAAAAGATGGTTTAGTGCCCTTATTCAAAAAATCATAACTTGAGATACAAGCTTCAAATGAGAAAACTTTGTGAATCAAAGTTGTAGATTATGCAACAAGCTACAACTTTCATGTTTTGACTTTTGTTTGAATCCAAATGGATCATGGTGAAAAGATGGGGCAAAGTTGGGAAAAAAATTAGGGTTTTTCATAACTTAGAAAAATTCTAAGTTATGAAAAATTCCATTTTCAAACCCTAATTTGCATTTTGTGATTTCTTGGTGAACAAGTTTCATGATTTGGCATGTTTTGATGAAAAATGAATCTTGACTCTTGATTTTGACCAAAAAGTCAAAGTTTGACTTTTCAGTATACAGTCAAAATTGATCAATTGACTGGGAAATTCAACTATCAATCTTGTGTACTTGGGATCTTTTGAGCTTGATGAACATGTCAAGATAATTCCATGGGGTCCTTGAGTCCATATGTGAACTTGGTTTGCCATTGGCTATGTCAAACAGTCAAAAATTGCCTTTGTGCAGTCAAAACCCTAAAAATGACCATTTTGCCCTTTTGGTGATCTGATCAAATTTCTTGTGGAATTGTGATCCAAACTTGATCAAATGGTTCATATGAATTCAAAATGTTGATGTGGGTCAATTTTCATGAGGTTTGACTGTCAATTGGCCATAGTTGACTTTTTCCCCAATACAGCTGATTTCTAGGTCAACTGTCCAATTGACTGGGTAAAACTTGGAATCAAGACTTGAAACTTGGTATAGGTAAACTTGGGAGTCCAACATGAAGCATGAAAGTCATCTTAGGCATTTTAGGTCAAAACATCCTTAGGCAAACACAAACCCTAATTTGAGTCCACAGTACAAGGAGAAGTCTTGAGCAGAGGAAACCCTAATTGGATCTTGATCTTCAAAGGTCTTGTGATGAGAAAATGTTGAGGAAATGGGAGGGCAAATTTTGGGGTACAACAGTTGCCCCTGTTCAATCTTCTTGGACCTGAAGAGTTAGATTGGCAAGTTTGCCTTTCGTGACTCGAGGGTAAAAGGAGATTGGACACTAGAGTGCCCGGAAATTTGCACTCGCATGTTGAAGTATCAACAATGTGGTGTCGGGAATGGGCTTATAGATGCCATTTGGAGAGATGGTGGATAGGGAGATGGGCTTTGTAGATGCCATCTGGAAAAGTGACAGAACTTTGTCGGGAATGGGCTTATAGATGCCATTTGGAAGTGTTGATCGCATAAGAGGTTCCTTAGCGAGAACTTGTGTATTTAAGAAAGACAGATGTTTTCCTGGCTTGTTACAGGTGTTTGATCTTCAGTCTCCTTATGCAGATATGCCCTGGCTAGATACAGGTATCGAATCTACAATCGGTTGCTCACAGATGTGCCCTGGCTGGATACAGGAGTCGAATCTGGAAATAGTCGTCAATAGATATGCCCTGGCTGGATACAGGAGTCGAATCTTTGAACTCTGCAGACGTGCCCTGGCTAGATACAGGAATCGAATCTGGAAATGTGGTCAACAGATATGCCCTGGCTGGATACAGGAATCGAATCTGGAGCTGTTGTAGTTGATAGATGTGCCCTGGCTGGATACAGGAGTCGAATCTTTGAACTCTGCAGACGTGCCCTGGCTAGATACAGGAATCGAATCTGGAAATGTGGTCAACAGATATGCCCTGGCTGGATACAAGAATCGAATCTGGAGCTGTTGTAGTTGATAGATGTGCCCTGGCTGGATACAGGAGTCGAATCTTTGAACTCTGCAGACGTGCCCTGGCTAGATACAGGAATCGAATCTGGAAATGTGGTCAACAGATATGCCCTGGCTGGATACAGGAATCGAATCTGGAGCTGTTGTAGTTGATAGATGTGCCCTGGCTGGATACAGGAGTCGAATCTTTGAACTCTGCAGACGTGCCCTGGCTAGATACAGGAATCGAATCTGGAAATGTGGTCAACAGATATGCCCTGGCTGGATACAGGAATCGAATCTGGAGCTGTTGTAGTTGATAGATGTGCCCTGGCTGGATACAGGAGTCGAATCTTTGAACTCTGCAGACGTGCCCTGGCTAGATACAGGAATCGAATCTGGAAATGATCACTCTCAGATGTGCCCTGGCTAGATACAGGTATCGAATCTGGAATTGTGACAGTTGAAGGTAGTCGTTTTTGAGATTGTCTTTTTCCTGAAAAGGCAAAGACGTAAGCTGTATGCAATGTCATGATGTATGATGTGCATGATGTCATGATGTTCAATATTTGATGTTGTATGTGTTTCATCATGTATGTAAGCAAGATGTATGAACATGTGAAATGTTTATGAGTGTAATTTCATCTTAGGAAAATAAATCCTTGACGAATGGCCGGGAAGCTGCTCTGCGGAAGAGATGCTTGACTGAAGTTTTGATGAGAGGCCCGCTGAGGACTTTTAACGATGGACTCCGCTGAGGATAATGATGGTAAACTCCGCTGGGGAACTCCAAAGATAAACTCTGCTTGGGAATACCAAAGATAGACTTCGCTGGGGATTGAAGGAACTTTTGCCGAGAACGGTCTTCCGTGGCTTTTAGCTGAGGATAACCCAGTTATAAGTCCTTGTGAGGAAATAACTCTAAATAAAACTTGGGCGAGACGTTCGTACTTCGCCGGGGATAAGCTCGCAGAATCTACTGGGGATGAGCTTTTAAGACCTGCCGGGGAATGTTGTGCCTTTTTCAGGATCGACGGGGAATCGACTCCTGCTTGGGGAAAGTGCTGCTGAACCTTGTTTTATTCTGCGGGGAGCTAAGATGATTTGGCCACATTTTCAGTTGAACCTACCTTGGTGCCTTGGTGGACAAAACAACTAGACCGCATTAGACAACTCCACATTGCCCCTGTCTTTGATGTCACTTGTAATTAATCTCTTTTTTCATATGCAAACATTCATGAATCAGCAATTTAATGTCAAATGCATATATAAAAAATGAACATTGGACGTTCTTCGCAAGACAAAACAGAAAAAGAAAAACAATGGCAATTTGTATGGACAAGTGAATTTGTATTGATTTAAACTTTGCCTGTGAATAGGCGTTTTTTGTACAAGAGGCTGACATCCTAGTAAGAGGACATCGCCAAAAGTATAGAATTTACAATTTGAAAAAGAAAACAAAACAGCTATGTGAACAATCCCACTGGGTTCCAACTCTGCTATTGCCTTTATGTCTTCGAATGTCTCATCGCTTTTGCCGCTTAGTTGAAGATGAAGCTGATTGGTCAACGCCGAAATCAGGAGCCAGAAAGTTGGTACCGAATTCCGGACGCGAAGTGATTCAATGAGACATAGTGTTACGCTTTTATCCCTAACTTTTGCCTGGACCGCCCTTTCGGGTTTTCGGTCCACCGGGATACCCATTTTTGCCCAAGCCGCCCTTTCAGGTTTTCGACTTGCCGGGTGCACAGATTTTTCATTTCATCCCTTATTTTTGCCCGAACCCTTTTGGTTCGCCGGGAAGCCCTTATTTTTGCCTAGGTATGTCAACCTAGCGGGTCTTTTATTTATGCGTAGTATTTTTTCACTATGTCTGCATTGGCGGGGTGAGGAAGGTGGTCACCATCCATGGTGGTTAGGATCATGGCTCCTCCTGAGAACACACGTTTAACCACAAATGGCCCTTCATAAGTAGGGGTCCATTTGCCCCGGGGATCACTTTGAGGAAGGATGATGCGTTTGATTACCAGGTCCCCAACTTGATACTCTTGCGGTCTGACTTTCTTGTTAAATGCCCTGATCATCCGTTTCTGATACGTTTGACCGTGACAGATAGCAGTGAGCCTCTTTTCGTCAATCAGATTTAGTTGATCAAGTCGAGTCTGGATCCAGTCATCTTCATTCAAGTCTGCATCCTTCATTATTCGGAGAGAGGGTATCTGGATCTCGATTGGTAAGACTGCCTCCATGCCATAGACCAAGGAGAAAGGAGTTGCCTCGGTCGATGTCCTTGCTGAGGTGCGGTACCCATGAAGAGCGAACGGTAACATCTCGTGCCAATCTTTGTAGGTCACTGTCATCTTCTGCACAATTTTCTTGATATTTTTATTGGCTGCCTCTACAGCCCCATTCATCTTCGGCCGATAGGGGGAAGAATTGTGGTGCTGTACCTTGAATTGTTCACAGAGTTCAGTGATCATTTTGTTATTGAGATTGGTACCGTTGTCTGTAATGATTCTTTCCGGGACACCGTACCGACATATCAGATTATGCCGGATGAATCGTGCCACGACGCTCTTGGTTACTGTGGCATAGGAAGCTGCTTCGACCCATTTCGTGAAGTAATCGATCGCCACCAAGATGAAGCGATGCCCATTGGATGCCGTCGGTCGGATCTCACCAATCATATCGATGCCCCACATTGCAAACGGCCAAGGTGCAGTCAGAACATTCAAAGGAACCGGAGGGATATGCACCTTGTCAGCATAGATCTGGCATTTATGACAAGTTCGAGAGTGTTGGTAACAATCGGCTTCCATCGTGGACCAGAAATATCCTGCCCGAAGGATTTTCTTAGCCATGGTGTGTCCACTGGAATGGGTTCCAAATGTTCCTTCATGCAGTTCCATCATAATTTTCTCTGCTTCAGCCTTATCCACACAACGTAACAGAGTTGAATCATGATTCCGTTTGTAGAGAATGCCGTTGCTGAGGAAGAATTTTGCAGCAAATCTCCTCATGAACTTCTTATCATTGACAGATGCACCTTCAGGGTACTCCTGGGCTTCCAAGTACCTCTTCACCTCGTGATACCAGGGTTTTTCAGTCACCTTCTCAGCCTCGAGCTCGCAGCAGTATGTCGGTTCATCCAACTTCCAGATTGTGATTTGAGGGGCCTCATTGTCCCATTTAACTTTGAACATTGAAGACATCGTGGCTAGTGCGTCCGCTAGCTGATTCTCTTCTCTGGGGAAATGCTCAAAAGTTATCTCTTCAAAGTGAGGGAGCAAGGTCGACACATACTCCTTGTAAGGAATGAGATTCGGGTGTTTCGTATCCCACTCGCCTTTGATCTGATTGATCACGAGAGCGGAATCTCCGAAGACACTTAGAAACTTGATCCTCAAATCGATCGCAGCTTGTAAACCCATGATACATGCCTCATATTCTGCCATGTTGTTGGTGCAGCTGAAACATAATCGGGCGGTGAGTGGGGTATGAGTTCCTTTGGGAGATATGATTACAGCGCCGACGCCGTTACCCAAAGCATTGGAGGCTCCGTCAAAATGCATAGACCATCGGGATCCTTCCTCAGGTCCTTCATCCGGTCCAGGTACTTCACAGTCAGTTACCACCATGATGTCTTCGTCCGGAAAATCAAAGTTCAATGATTGATAATCGTCCACAGGTTGGTGTGCCAAATGATCAGCCAGTACACTTCCCTTAATTGCTTTCTGAGTTGTATACTGGATATCATATTCTGTTAAGATCATTTGCCATCTCGCTATTCTCCCAGACAGAGCGGGCTTTTCAAATATGTATTTGATGGGATCCATCTTTGAAATCAATAAAGTAGTGTGAGTCAGCATATACTGTCTCAGCCGGCGAGCAGCCCATACAAGAGCGCAGCAAGTTTTCTCAAGCAGTGAGTAACGAGACTCACAGTCGGTAAACTTTTTGCTCAAGTAATAAATAGCGTGCTCTTTTCGGCCAGACTCGTCATGCTGCCCCAGCACACACCCCATTGAATTATCAAGCACTGTCAAGTATAGTATCAGAGGTCTTCCTTCCACTGGTGGCATAAGAATAGGTGGCTCTTGGAGATATTCCTTTATCCTTTCAAAGGCGGCTTGACATTCATCATTCCAGCGTACCACTTGATCTTTCTTCAGTAATTTGAAGATTGGCTCACAAGTAGCAGTCAGATGCGAGATGAATCGAGCAATGTAATTCAGTCGTCCTAGGAAACCTCTGACTTCTTTCTCTGTTTTTGGAGTCGGCATCTCTTGAATAGCTTTAACCTTGGCAGGGTCCACCTGGATACCTTTATCACTTACAATGAAACCTAGCAATTTTCCGGACCTCACCCCGAAGGTGCATTTGTTGGGATTCAATCTCAGCTTGTACAACTTGAGTCGGTCAAACAACTTCCTCAGATGATCAAGGTGTTCCTCCTCAGTTTGAGACCTTGCAATCATGTCATCAACGTATACTTCAATCTCATGATGGATCATATCATGAAATAAAGCAACCATGGCACGCTGATAGGTTGCCCCAGCATTTTTCAATCCGAATGGCATGACCTTATAACAGAAGGTGCCCCACTGAGTCACAAAGGTAGTCTTCTCCATATCTTCTGGAGCCATCTTGATCTGATTATACCCTGAGAAGCCATCCATGAAGGAGAACACCTTGTGTTGAGCTGTATTATCAACAAGGACATCGATGTGAGGTAGGGGGAAATCATCCTTGGGGCTGGCCCTGTTCAGATCCCTGTAGTCGACACACATTCTGACTTTACCGTTCTTCTTCGGCACTGGCACAACATTGGCAACCCACTGAGGGTAAGAAGTCACTGCAAGGAACCCGGCATCAAACTGCTTCATAACCTCGGCCTTGATCTTTTCAGACATCTCTGGACGCATCCGTCGATCTTTCTGTTTTACCGGAGGGCAATCTTCCTTGGTTGGCAGATGGTGAACTACAATGTCGGCATCCAAACCGGGCATATCTTCATAGGACCAAGCAAAGATCTCTATGTAGTCTTGTAGCATTTGGATCAACCGTTGCTTCACGCTGAGTTCTAGGTTGGCACCAATCTTGACCTCTTTCCTATCTGTCTCAGTACCCAAGTTAATTGTCTCCACAGGCTCTTCATGTGGTTGAATAGCCCTCTCTTCCTGTAGTAGCAGTCTTGCGAGTTCACCAGGCACTTCGCAATCATCTTCACCTTCGTCTTCGGCCAAGTTGATCGGATTTTCGAAGTCATAACTGGCGGTAGCAGAGCTGTTGCCAGTGAGATCCACAGTGGATTGAAACCTGTATAAGTGAGTGTGTGTAAATATAGCTGTTTTGCAATATGTATAACACAGAAAGAAAAGGAGCACAAGATTTGAAATGCAACAAACGTCCAATGTTTTGATTGATGATATATGAAAATGTCATACAAAAAGCCCTCACAAATGGAGCTACGATGTCCCGGGCAGGACACCGAGCCAACAGAGTTTTAACATATTGTTTGTTACAAATTTGGAAATCAAAAGAAATCAATTACTGCGTGACAAATGTGATAGGGGTAAAATCCTTTGCTGTCCAGTTGCTTGGTCCGTCGCTGGCAGTCGGGTAGATCCAATTATCAAACTCAGCTTCCTCCACATCCTCCTCGATAGCATTCACCCTTGAGCTGGAAATAAACACCGGAGCCTTTCCAATCTTCTCTTTGCGTACTGCTTTCTGAGCCTCTGCAGTAAAGCCTAGCCCAAACTTGTCGTTCTTCTGAGTGAAGTCAGGAAGCTGACCCCAGTGTGCACCATTGCCTTTCTGAACCACAGCCCGGGCATCCCTTAGGGAAACCATCTTCAAGGAATCATTCTCTTCGGCCATTGTCTCCGCAGCTGCTGAAATTGGATGTACCTCCTCGAAATGTTGGAAGGGAGTTTCAATAAATTCTCCGTCCATCTCGATGTACCTGAAGGAATTCAAATGGCTCACCATATACTCCTCTTCTCCTTGCACAGTGACAATTTTCCCCCTGACGGGATACTTCAGCTTTTGGTGTAAGGTGGAGGTCACTGCCCCAGCTTTGTGGATCCAGGGTCTACCCAACAGACAGGAGTACGATGGACGTATATCCATCACGTAAAAGGTAGAGTCAAACACTTGAGAGCCCACACGAATAGGGATGTTAACCTCTCCATGAACCATCCTCTTGGAACCGTCAAAGGCTCTGACGATGATATTGCTGGGTTTCAACTCCAGGCCTTCATAATCCAGACGATCCAAAGCCTTTTTCGGAAGAACATTCAAAGAAGAACCAGTGTCCACCAATACATGTGCCAGAGTAGTGCCCCTGCATTCAATGGAGACATGCAGGGCATCATTGTGGTTTCTCCCTTTTGCGGTTAGGTCAGCATCTGAAAAGCCCAAGCCGTTGTCCGCCGTCAGATTTGCTATGCAGTCAGTGAACTGAACTGCAGACGTCTCCTGCGGCACATGGGCCGTCTTGAGAAATGAGATCAAGGCCTTTGCATGGGCCTCGGAACATAGTAATAAGGAAAGCAGGGAGATCTTGGAGGGTGTATGCCCCAATTGTTCGACAACATTAAAATCACTCTTCTTTATTATTTTCAGAATCTCCTCCATTTCTTGTCGGGAGGCCTCAGCATTCACGGGTATTGGTGCCTCCATACGGGCAGGCTCTTCTTCAATCCCTTTGCCCCGAGCATTTGATGACTCGGCAGCAGGGGACACAATTTGATCAGCAACAGGACTTGGTAAACTTGCAGGTTTTATGAGGAGGGGTTTTCGAATAACGGGCGGCGCAATGTCAGGCGAGAAGAGCCTGCCACTGTGGGTGACTTTAGCTGGACCGGTGATATCGCAGATACTGGTACTAGCATCAAATTCTTGCTTGATTCCATTTACATATACGTCTGCCCCATAATGCCAGGGGACAGCTTTATCAGATACGTAGGAGAGGGGTCCTGGAACAGTAATGATCACAGGCGCAACTGTCAAGATTTGAATAGGCTTCTTTGGGGGAGCCTTGATTGGATTTTTGAAGATGGTAATCACGGAAACTTCTTTCATCGGAACCAATTGAACAACAGTCTTTTTGAATAGAATCTCCTTGCTATCCATTAGGCCTTGGATGCCTAACCTTAGCAAGGGACAATCAGATAGGGAAATAGCACAGAATGGGCAACCTTCGCCGCAACCCGGAAATAAACCGGCCCGCAGTAGGTTCTTCTTAACAGTCTTCAAAGGGGTAACAACTTCATCTACCGAAACAGCGTACACTTCTTCCTCAATGGCATTTACCCTATGCTGGGGCATAGGAGCCGTTACAACATTCGGTCTTTCCGGCGCCTCAAACTGAATTTCTTTTGCGTCAATTAGATCTTGCACTTTGTTTCTCAAGGCCCAACAATCATCAGTAGTGTGCCCGGGACTATCAGAATGATAAGCACACCGGGCATTCGGGTTGTATTTAGGGGACGCAGTGTTGACGACCTTAGGAGCTTCTTTGAGGGTCACCAGGTTGGTGGATAACAGTTGGGGTAAAATTTGAGATAATGTCATACTTAATCGGGTATACTGCCTCTTGGGCCTTTCACTTCTTTGTTGATTGTACTGCTGAGGAGCAGCAACAGGTTTAGAGATGACCAAAGCGTTGACGGCTTGGCGACTTTCGGGCTTGACTTGTCTTCTAGGGCCATAGACGGCGCTTGCTTCTTTCTTAAACGGCCTCTTCTCAGCACTTGTAGAGGCAGCCTTTTGTATCTTGCCTGACCTGATGCCAGCTTCAATTCTCTCTCCTGTTAATATCAAATCTGTGAACCCAGCGGAGGAGTTACCAACCAAATGATTGAAAAACGGACCAGACAACGTCCCAAGGAACATATCAACCAACTCTCGATCAGTTAATGGAGGCTGCACCCTGCCAGCCAAATCTCTCCATTTTTGAGCGTACTCTTTGAACCCTTCACCCGTTCCTAGAGACATACCCTGAAGTTGGGTACGCGTAGGAGCGAGATCAGAATTGTATTGGTATTGTCTGTAAAATGCAGTTGCCAAATCTTCCCAGTGTCGGATGCTAGCTCCGTCCAATTGGTAGAACCATTCAAGCTGAGACCCCGAGAGGCTGTCCTGGAAGAAGTGAATCCAGAGGTTCTTATCCGCCGTGTAAGGTTGGATTTTCCTTACATACGACCTCAGATGCAGCTTTGGGCAGGAGACCCCATCATACTTGGCGAAGGCATGCGCCTTAAACTTGTGTGGAATTACTACTCCAGAAGATAATCCCAAATCTCCGAAATCCAGTCCTGGCACGTTCTGAATTTCCATAGCGCTCAAGCGGTCCTCTAATTGTTTGTATCTGTCAGCAGCAGGTGGGTATTGTTCCTCGTTATAGTCTGTCTCGTTGTCGGAGATTGCGGGACTAGGAGCTCCTCCCCCTTGGGGACTGTTTTTCTCAGCAGAAGAAGTGGTTGGATCAGCTTCATTGTGGAGCGTGTTCCCAAATCTGCGTCCGGTGTTGAACATCGCCGTCCTCTTTTTCTTCTTCTTCTTCAGGAGTAGAGTCTTCAACTCTTGCTGACCTTGGGCTAGGCTTAGGACCATCTCTTGAAACTGTGCACTTTGGGCCTGAAGGGCCTTGATTGCTTGCTCACTGGATGATTCCGGATTCATGATGACTGTGCACACAAACAGCGAAGAAAATTAAGCAACCTGTGAAATAGGGTACCTGCTATGCATATGGTGCAATGGAATGCGTATGTATGCAATGCATTCAAGGATTTAGAACATTCAAACTTTGTTGTAGACAAAAAGGAACGCACATCATATTAATGAGGAGAAATTCGTTAGTACATAAATGCCTCATGGGCCAAATATTACAAAATAACTCTTTAAGGCAAAAAGACATTGCGCATCCTTTTTGGCGCGATGTAGGTGTTGAGATTCCTTTCCTCGTGCAGCAGGCGGGTGAGTTCCAGGACCTTCTTTTCACTAGCATGTAGACTGGTCTCAAGAGAATTCCGTTCTTCCTTAAGTTGGATCCAGCTCTTCTGCATCTCTTCCCAGGAGGTGGGCATGTCGGGATGTTGAATGGTGTAGGATGTTTCTCCTTCCAAGATTGGCTCTTTGATTACAGGTAGCATGTGAGGGTAAGGCATTACTAACTTCTGAGAGCGGGCTCGTATCCACTTGAGGTAAGGCTCCAACGGGATGGAGTTCCGGTGCCCCAGTGTCTTGCTGTCTATCCTACTTGGCATCCTCCAAGCTCTGATAAATCTCTGACGAAGTCCTTGAGTATCGTTGTCGAAGTCGAAGACTATGTCAGGAATTAACATGTCATGAGGGCCATCCTTCCGAGCATAACCAAACTGTCTCCAAGCCAGGCATGGGTTGTAGGTTATACCTCCTTTGATTCCAAATAAAGGAACATTAGGGTACTCCCCACAGCGATCAATGATAGTGACGTCTTCCCTGGACCTAGGACACCAATGTATATCTGCATGCGTGAGAGTCATTAACCGTTGTGACCATCTCAAACCCCGCTCGTTCTTCAAAACTGATTGTGGAAGATGCGAAATAAACCACCTTCCCAAGAGAGGAGTGCAACACATAAGGACACCCCTTCTCCTCATGGTTCGAGTGTAACATGAGTGAAGGATGTCCCCCAACAGTGTAGGTATAGGATTCCTGGTCATAAAGATCTGGACAACACTGATATCAATAAGCTGATCTGGGTTAGGGAACAACACCAAACCATAGACAAGGAGGGCTACAACTTCTTCAAAAGCTCGTAGGTCAAGAGAGTTCCAACATTCTTGGGCCTTATCAAACAGAAACCTAGCTAAGAACCCTTTGATACCACTTCTAACTTCCCAATGTCCTTTGAGGTCGGATGTCTGTAGGTGCAAGGCTTTAGCAATCTCTTCAAGCTTGGGTTCCTCTTCCATACCGTTGTAGGGTAGTTGATCAAGGATAGGGACCTTCAGAAGTCGGGAGAATTCTTCCAATGTAGGCACCAACTGATAATCCGGGAAGGTGAAGCAGTGATGCAGAGGGTCAAAGAATTGGAACAGGACCTTTATCAAGTCCTCCTCAATGTTGGTGTTAACCAAGTTGATGAGTCTCCCATGTCTCTCACTGAATGAAGAACCCTCGGGAATCCTGGACAGAAGCTCCTTAAGCTGAGGAGGGATCTTTACAAGGCTAATCTGAATTGTCTTTCTGCGAGCAGTTTCCATGTCCTATAAAACAAGAACAAAGATGAAGATTCGAAACCCTTGAAACGGTTAGTCAATGCTCATGATGTTTGTATGATGTAATGATTAAATGCACTATAAACATTCACAAAGGCAAACATGGTAAGGCATACAAGTCACACAAACCCTTAGAGTTTAGGCCTGCATGGGGTCTGGGTATTACCCTCTTGAAGTTTTGTGGGCTCAACCTGTCCTATCAAAAGTAACCGGGTTCTAAAGGTCCCAATATCACTGGATTGCTTTCATTGTTCATCGTTTCGATTTAGCCACTGAACTGGCGACCGAAATATTCCAGGAAAGCAACCCTCAATTGAGTGTAGTATCGAGTATCAACCAACCTCGGACTGCACCAAAGTCAGTTATCTCACTACCCTAAAAAGGCCAAGATGGTTCAATTAAGGTTCCTAAGGTCAGTTGATGCTTCATGACACCACGCGGCGGCCCCGTACTCTCCTTGACTGAACTCAAGGGTTACCGGTACACACCAAAGTGCCACATCAACGTAGCAGACTGCTTCAACCATGTCGGTATACCCCGCACAGTTCCCTCACAGCCTTGTTGCTACCTAAAAGGGTTTCCCCAGATCCGGGTTAGGATCTATAAAACTCCGATACAAAGCCCACAATATGTAAAAGCAAACAAAGCAAGCAATTGAAAACAAAGGTGATCTAAACCCTAAGGTTACTCCACTTTAAAAGTTCTCCCCAGCAGAGTCGCCAGTTCTGTGATACGGTGGGAGAACTGACTTGAGGTTTGCGTTTGTATTCGCAAATGTTGCGGTTAGCAAGAGTCGCCACCGACTTTTTATTTTATCCTAAGGAAAGGTTAAAAAGCACAGCAAAAAACCTTTTGAGATGTTTTCTTGGGTTCGGGGAGTAGATTATAGAAAGGGAAGGTATTAGCACCCTTTCTATCCATGGTTATCCATGGGCTCTTAGTTACTTGCTTAGATCATTTGCCTTTTGTTTTCAATTGTTTTAAATGGTGCTTGAGTGTGTGGGTTTTGAAAATGTTTTGAAAAGAGGCCAATGTGGTGGCAACCTTTGCAATGATCCATGTGGGGATGTATACAAAGATGTATGTCTTTTGAAAAGGTTTTCATTTGTTTTTGAAAGTTGTTTTGAAAGTGTAGTGTTGTGTGGTTTTGAAATTAGGCAAATGTTTTGTTTTGCAAGTTGATTCAAGTAACTAAGAGGTTATCTACTCCTAAATTTCTCAAAAAAAGATTATTGCTACACTTTAACCCTTTTAACAAGTTTGCACCACCATTGTATTTGGTGGGCAACCTTGTGTCAGGATGTGAAAGGGACAGGCGCGGGTCATCGTTTAGACCATAATTGTAACGACGTTAAATGTCTTTGGGCAATTTCTCTAAGGGACTTGATCATTTGTTTTGTTTGTTTTGAAAAGTTTTATCGAGGGACTATGATCATTCAAACTGTTTGCTTTGCCCAAAGATGTTCAACATACAATATGGCCCATTTATTTGAAGGCAACAAGTGGAATACCCTAGGGGGTGCAAGTGTGATCTGTGTGTTCATTTTCATGCTTGCTTATCTTGTATTAGGTCAAACTATTTTTTTTTAATCGTTTTTCGCATACAAACCCTAATTCTAGCATGTTATTATTAGAAAGCAATAAAGTGCGGAATTAAAATTACTAAGCTATTACACAACCAAATATGGGAAGGGGGGTACAAATGTTCAAATGGGGATATTGACAAGAATTTAAATCTAAATTATTACAACAATTGGATATTTTGCAATGCATAATTAAATGTAAATTAAATAAATATGTGAAATGTAAAAAGAAAGTTTCTATGTGTATGAGAAAATATTATTTATGTAAAAGGAAAAAGAAAATAAAAATGTATTTATTTTTGAGTATTTTGAACTTAGGGTAAAAAACCCTAATTTTTAAATAAAAGGTATTATTATCTAATTTAATTCTACTATTTATTTATTATTTATAAAAAATAAAATAAAATGAAGTGTATTGTGGAAAAGGTATTTTTTGTATCAAATATTAAATAAAATGAAAAAATCAAATATTTTTATATTTTTGTCTTAAATATATTAATAATCATATATATATATATATTATTAAACCCTAGATATGTATTATACAAAAATAAATATTTATTTAATATTTTAATAAAATAAATAAAAGAGTATTTTTTGTGTGAAATATTGTTAGAAAGTAAATAAAAATAAAAAAAGTGTATTTACATTATTTTTACATTTATTCTAATAATCAAATATATATATTTATGTACAAACTAAGAAAATAAACAAATAAATATGTAATAAATGCAAAAAATGATGGAAAAAATATTTTTAATTTTTAAATGATATGAGAAAAAATAAACAAAGTCAGCCAAAAAAGAAAAAGTCAAAAATGTTAAAAAATGAGCAAATGGGCTCAGGGGGGTGTAAACATGAAAATGGGGTGCAAAAAGAAAACAAATCCAGGCCCAGCCCAGACCACTCCTTCTTCAACCTCTGTACAGCCTCCTTCAAGCTAAAACACGCGTTTTTTATCTCTGGATTCCTGGCTTTTTAGCAAAAACTCATAACATGAAAAATGTAGAGCATTAAGAGACGGTTTCAACCATATAAAGAACATGTCCTATCTCTCTAAGATGAGGGAGAATTTCTCTCCCCCTCTTTCCTGACCTAGTTTTTCTACCATTTTCAGAGCTCAAATTCTCTTCACTCAGATAAAAGAAATGAAAAGTAAAGCTATGTACATGTTCAGGGCTATGAGTAGGACTTTGTTTCTTCACAAACTTAAGACTAAAGATGCCTAATAAGAGAGATACGAATTCAAACTTTTACCTGTGCAGTTGAACTTCTATGTGGAGAATGAGAGACTTTCAGTGCAATGTAATGATTGGAAAAGCTTCCTTGAGGTCCAGGGATGCTTTTTCAATGCTCACTTTGTCTTGAACCTTCTTGTATCAAGCTATAGAACTTCACCTGCAAGTCAAAGATGTGAAAATGGTGGAAGTGGTTAGAGCAACTACAGATCGTGCCTTAGCTTCTGGATAGCTTGCATATGTTGTAAGGAAGGTAGAGGAACAGGTTTGGACAGGAATGCTTGAAGGGATTGAGAGATTGCATTCAAACTGCAGGGGCACCCCTGTTTGTGCAGTTTGAGGATGATTCTGAGATGGAGGGTGTTTTGGAGGTCAAGAGCTCGAGTGTTAGCTTGGATATGTTATGTGTAATGTGTTTGACAACTTTGTTCTTGTGTTTGTATGCTGGTATGAGAGATGGCATAAGTTATGGATGTTACTTCTAAGTGAAGCAAGCAAATGTCAACTTGGTTTCTAGGCCAGTACAATGCCTCAATCTATGCTGCACATTTGAGTCTTGATCAGTGGGAAATGTCCATGCCTTTTTGCCTCAAAGATCTGCATTGTACCTCATAGATTTGCAAAGTTGCCATAAAGTAGCACTTTACAAGAATGGATAATATGCTTTTTCTAGTTTAGGCTTGATTTTGTGTGTATTGTCCAAATGAGCAAGATAATGCTAGAGCACAAAGGATATGCATTGAATTATTGAGTGAAAATGGGATTAGAGGCCTGCAATGTAGCTTAAGCATGCTGAATTCAAATTTGCCAAGTTTATGAACATGCTTTGATGAAGAACAAAAAGTGAATTTTTGCCAACTTGTGAAATTCGAATCTCTCAAGTTATGAGGTTGTTTGATGAGTTCTTGGACATTTTGGAAAGCTTGGAATGTGTACTACAATCCATCTTTGAAATGCAATTTGAAATTCCAAGTGGAAGGGTATGGAAAGTGGCCTTGAAGTAGGGTAGAAAACCTTGTCAAAATAGGTCAAATTTCACTAAGTTAAAAGATGGTTTAGTGCCCTTATTCAAAAAATCATAACTTGAGATACAAGCTTCAAATGAGAAAACTTTGTGAATCAAAGTTGTAGATTATGCAACAAGCTACAACTTTCATGTTTTGACTTTTGTTTGAATCCAAATGGATCATGGTGAAAAGATGGGGCAAAGTTGGGAAAAAAATTAGGGTTTTTCATAACTTAGAAAAATTCTAAGTTATGAAAAATTCCATTTTCAAACCCTAATTTGCATTTTGTGATTTCTTGGTGAACAAGTTTCATGATTTGGCATGTTTTGATGAAAAATGAATCTTGACTCTTGATTTTGACCAAAAAGTCAAAGTTTGACTTTTCAGTATACAGTCAAAATTGATCAATTGACTGGGAAATTCAACTATCAATCTTGTGTACTTGGGATCTTTTGAGCTTGATGAACATGTCAAGATAATTCCATGGGGTCCTTGAGTCCATATGTGAACTTGGTTTGCCATTGGCTATGTCAAACAGTCAAAAATTGCCTTTGTGCAGTCAAAACCCTAAAAATGACCATTTTGCCCTTTTGGTGATCTGATCAAATTTCTTGTGGAATTGTGATCCAAACTTGATCAAATGGTTCATATGAATTCAAAATGTTGATGTGGGTCAATTTTCATGAGGTTTGACTGTCAATTGGCCATAGTTGACTTTTTCCCCAATACAGCTGATTTCTAGGTCAACTGTCCAATTGACTGGGTAAAACTTGGAATCAAGACTTGAAACTTGGTATAGGTAAACTTGGGAGTCCAACATGAAGCATGAAAGTCATCTTAGGCATTTTAGGTCAAAACATCCTTAGGCAAACACAAACCCTAATTTGAGTCCACAGTACAAGGAGAAGTCTTGAGCAGAGGAAACCCTAATTGGATCTTGATCTTCAAAGGTCTTGTGATGAGAAAATGTTGAGGAAATGGGAGGGCAAATTTTGGGGTACAACAGACGACATGATAGCTAGATCTTAAACAGAAGAAGAGCATCTTGACCATTTACAGAAACTGTTTGAGAGGCTAAAGAAGTACAAGCTGAGGTTGAACCCAAATAAATGCACATTTGGGGTGAGGTCTGGTAAACTCCTAGGCTTTGTTGTCAGCAATAAAGGTATTGAAGTGGGTCTTGCCAAGGTGAAAGCAATACAAGAGATTCCTGCTCCTCATACTGAGAAGGAAGTCAGAGGATTCTTGGGACGGTTAAACTACATTTCCAGATTCATTTCTCACCTAACAGCTACTTGTGAACCAATCTTTAAATTACTGAAGAAAGATCAAGTAGTCAAGTGGAATGACGAGTGCCAAAATTTTTTCGACAAGATCAAAGAGTACATGTAAGAGCCTCCTGTTTTAATGCCACTAGTCGAGGGAAGACCCTTGATCATGTATCTAATTGTTTTAGTGAAATCGATGGGGTGTGTGATGGGGTAGCATGACGAGTCTGGCCGAAAAGAGCATGCTATTTATTACCTGAGCAAAAATTTTACCGACTGTGAAACAAGATATTCACTGCTCGATAAAACTTGCTGCGCTCTGGCAAGTTCTCGCTAAGGAATCTCTTACGCGATCAACACTTCCCAAATGGCATCTATAAGCCCATTCCCGACAAGGTTTTGTCACATCTCCAGATGGCATCTATAAGCCCATCCTCCTATCCACCATCTCTCCAAATGGAATCTATAAGACCATTCCCGACATGACATTGCTGATACTCCACTATGCGAGTGCAAATTTCTGGGCACTCTGGTGTTCAATCATCTTCCACCTTCGGATCATGAAAGGCACGCAAGCCAATCTACATCCTCAGGTCTAAGAAGATTGAACAGGGGCAACTGTTGTACCCCAAAATTTTCCCTCCCATTTCCTCAACATTTTCTCATCCCAAGACCCTTGGAGCTCAAGATCAAGTTAGGGATTGCTCTGCTCAAGACTCCTCCTTGCACTGTTGACCCAAATTAGGGTTTGAGTTTGCACAAAGATGTTTTGACCTAAAATGCCCAAAATGACTTTCATGCTTCATGTTGGATTCACAAGTTTATCCATACCAAGTTTCAAGCCTTGATTCTAATCTTTGCCCAGTCAATTGGACAGTTGACCTAGAAATCAACTGTATTGGGGAAAAAGTCAACTATGGTCAATTGAAAGTCAAACCTCATGATTTTTGACCCACATCAACATTATGAACTCACATGGACCATTTGATCAAATTTGGATCACAATTCCACAAGAAATTTGATCAGATCACCAAAAGGGCAAAATGGTCATTTTTAGGGTTTTGACTGCACAAAGGCAATTTTTGACTGTTTGACCTAGCCAATGGCAATCCAAGCTCACATATGGACTCAAGGACTTAATGACATGGTTTTGACACATTCAACAAGTTCAAAAGATCCCAATTGCACAAGATTGACAGATGAATTTTCCAGTCAACTGATCCAAATTTGACTGTATACTGAAAAGTCAAACTTTGACTTTTTGGTCAAAATCAAATGCCAAGACTCATTTTTCATCAAAACATGTCAAATTATGAAACTTGTTCATCAAGAAATCAAAAATTACAAATTAGGGTTTGAAATGAAGAAATTTCATAACTTAGAAATTTTCTAAGTTATGAAATTTCCTAATTTTTTCCTAACTTTGTCCCATCTTTTCATCAAGATAAATTTGGATTCAAACAAAACTCAAAACATGAAAGTTATAGTCCATTGCAAAATCTAAAACTTTGATTCACAAAGTTTCCTCAAAAGAAGCTTGTAACTCAAGTTATGATTTTTGGAACAAGGGTGCAAAACTTTCTTAACTTAGAAAAATTTTGACCTATTTTAGGCAGGATTTTTGCCCAACTTCATGGCCACTTTTCACATGCTTCCACTTGGAATTTCAACTTGAATTACAAAGATGGATTGTAGCACACATTCCAAGATTTCCAAATTGTCCAAGAACTTCTCAAACACCCTTGTGGTTAGGGAGAATCGAATTGGCAAAGTTGGGCAAAAGTCACTTTGTTCATGAGCCAAATCCATGTTCATAACTTTGCATTTTCAAACTCAGCATGGTTCAAGCTAGGTTACAGGCCTCTAATCCCATTAACACTAAATAATTCAATGCTAAACCATTGTGCCAAGATGTTATTCTATGCATTTGGTCATTACATGAAGGATTAGTCCATAATTAGAAAAAGCATTTTATCTATTCTTGTAAAGTTACACTTTATGTCAAGTTTACAATCTAAGAGGTACAAAGCAAATCTCTGAGGCACAAAGGTATGGACATATACCACTGATCAAGACTAACATTTTGCAGCATGCTTGAGGGGCCTGTGGTAGCCTATATTGAAACTTGACAAACTTTGCTTATCTAAGAAGAAACTTGGCATTTTGAACAACATCTCACATTCCTGTAACAACAAGCCTAAGCAAACTTCTTGAGCATATTCCAAACATCAAACCTGACCTGAAACACGAGCCAACCACCTTCAATACCTCCCCAAACACAGAAACACCATTTTGCTGCACAAAACAGGGCATCCCTGCAGATTGAGTGGCACAACTCAGTTTGCTCGTGCGTTTTGGCCAAAGCTTGTTCATACACACTCCCTACCATCCATACAAACTATCCCAAGCCCTAGCTGCAGACTGTAACACCTCTAACCAAGTTCACCATTTTCATTTTTTCAGTTGTGCAGGTTAACTTCCATAGCTCGTTTCAGTTAGTTCCAAAGCAAACTAGAGGTTGGAGAAGTATCCCTGGACCTCAAGCAAGCTATACAAGTCCTCACATTGCATTGAAAGTACCTCCATTGTCATACACGAATCAAGCTGAACAGGTAAGTTTTTGAACTTCTATCTCTCTATCCAAGCATATCTAAGCTTAGGTTTGTGAAGAAGTTATGTCCTACTCATGGCCCTGAATCCACCCATATCATTACTTTTCATTTATGTCGTGTGTACTGAGAGAATTTGGGACCTGAATGTTGAACAAAACTTAGGTCAGGAATTGGGGGAGAAGAAATTCTCTCTCATTTCTGAGAGTTAGACCAAGTTCTTTATATGTATGAATTCGTGGTTTGATGCTTTACATTTTTTGTGTTGTGAGTTTTTGTTAAAAATCAAAGAATCGGGATGTTTGAACAAGCATGAGAAGCGCGCATTTTTGAGACAAACTGGCTGGAGGTTGAAGAAGATAGACTTGGGTTGGGCCTGAGTTTTGTTTTTTCTGTTTACACCACTTTTTCACACATACACCCCCTTGGCCCATTGTGCTTTATTTTTATCATTTTTGATTTTTTCTTTTTTTTTTTGACTTGTTTATTTTTTGTCAAAACATAAAAAATGTAAAAAATATTTTTCAATCATTTTTGCATTTTATTTGGATTTTATTGGTTTTATTTGAAGTTATACATTATAAATAACATATATATACTTTTACTTTAAATACTAAAAAATAATACAAATACATTTGATTTTCTGATTTTATTTTATTTTATCTTTTGAGAACATTTTGTATATATTTATTATATTTAATACATAATATAAATATTTATATATTTATTAGAATATTTAGGATAAAAATACAAAAATAATACATTTTTATTTTTATTAATATTTGACCTCAAAAATCACTTTTTTACAATATACTTCCTTTTTATTTATTTTTTGTATATAATTAATAAACATTGTATATATTAAATAATAAATACCTTTTATTTGCAAAATTAGGGTTTTGCCCTAAACATGAAAAATACCCAAAAAATAACTTTTTATTTTTTGTTTATTTGTCACATGAAAAATACTTTTTACATACATATAAAAAATCATTTTTTGCATCTTGCATATTTATTGTATTTTTTTTAAATTATTGTACAATTAATCTTTGTATATTCAATTTGGATGTAATAGCTTAGATTTTAATTTCTTTCTAAATATCCCTATTTGAACATTTGTACCCCCCATCCCATAATTGTGTTGTAATAATTTAGGATTTTATTTTTCGCATTTAAAAGCTTTCTAAATATGCCATGATAGACTTAGGGTTTGTATGCAAAAATTAACCAAACAAATAGCTTGACCTAATTCAAAGATAACAAAGCATGAAAATGGACAACACCAATCACACTTGCACCCCTAGGGTTATTCCACTTGTTGCCTTCAATAATGGGCCATGTTGCATGTTGAGTGTTTTTGGCAAAACAAAACAATATCAAATGATCATAGTCTCTTGATGACGCTTTCGAAAGTTGCCTAAAAAATGATCAAGTCCCTTAAAGGAAAAATTGCCAAAGACACTTGGCACCATTGCAACCATGGTCTAAACAATGACCCGCGCCCGTCCCGTTCACATCCTAACACAAGATTGTCCACCAAATACAATGGTGGAACAAAATTGTTAAAAGGGTTAAAACATAGGATTGATCTTTGAGAAATTTAGGGTAGACAACTCTTAGTTGCTTGAATCAAACTTGCAAAACATCCTTGCCATTTTTCAAAACACACATCACAACACACTTTCAAAACAACTTTCAAAAACATTGAAAACTTTTCAAAAAGATAAGTACACCTTTGTATACATTCAAACATGGATCATTACAAAGGTTGCCAATCCAAATGGCCTCTTTTCAAAACATTTTCAAACCCACACACAAAGCACCATTTCAAACAATTGAAAGCACCATTTCAAACAATTGAAAATGCAAGGCAAGTGATCTAAGCAAGTAACTAAGAGCCCATGGATAACCATGGATAGAAAGGGTGCTAATACCTTCCCTTTCTATAATCTACTCCCCGAACCCAAGAAAACATCTCAAAGGTTTTTGCTGTGCTTTTTAACCTTTCCTTAGGATAAAATAAAAAGTCGGTGGCGACTCTTGCTCAACCGAAACATTTGCGAAAACAAACGCAAAACCTCAAGTCAGTTCTCCCACCGTATCACAGAACTGGCGACTCTGCTGGGGAAATTTTTAAAGTGGAGTAACCTTAGGGCTTAGATCACCCTCTTGCATGATTAATTGTTTGCTTTGATTGCTTTATATCTTGGCTCTCTTGTTTGGGTTTGAAATCCTACACCCGGATTTGGGGAAACATTCATAGATAGCAATACGTTGTGGAAACTGTGCGGGGTATACCGACACGGTTGAAGCAATAGCTATATTAGTGCGACATATTTATGAGTACCGGTAACCCTTGAGTTCAATCAAGGAGAGTACGGGGCCGCTGAGTGATGTCACTAAGCACTAATGACCTAGAACCTTACTTGACCATCTTGGCCTTTCATTAGGGGTAGTGAGATGACCGGCTTTGGTGCAGTCCAAAGTTGGTAGATACTCGATACTACACTCATTGAGGGTTGTTTTCTTGGAATATTTTGGTCGCTAGTTAAGTGGCTAAACCAAAACAATGAACATGGAAAACAATCCAGTGATATTGAGCTCCTTAGAACCCGGTTACTATTTATAGGACAGGTTTTTAAGCCAACTTCACTCAAGAGGGTACTTACCTATGAAACCCCATGCAAGCCTGAAACTAGGGTTTTGTGTGATTTGTTTGTACATATGTTTGTGCATGCATCATGAACATCATAAAGCATCATATGCATACACTAACCATTTCAAGGGTTTGTATCTTCATCTTTGTTCTTGTTTTGTAGGTCATGGAAATTCTTCGCAGGAAAACTATCCAAGTCAACCTTGTGAGAATTCCTCCTCAACTCAAGGAGCTCACATCCAGAATTCCGGAAAGCTCTCCTTTCAGTGAAAGACATGGTAGACTGCTCAGCCTAGTCAATACCAGCATTGAAGAGGACATGATAAAGGTGTTGTTCCAGTTCTTTGACCCCCTTCACCACTGTTTCACTTTCCCCGACTACCAATTGGTGCCCACTTTGGAGGAATTTTCTTAACTCCTGAGAATTCCTATTCTTAATCAACTACCCTACAACGGTACGAAAAAAGAACCAAAGCCTGAAGATGTTGCTCAAGCACTACACTTGCAACCATCTGACATCAAGGGGCATTGGGAAACTAGAAGTGGTGTCAAAGGCTTCTTAGCAAAATTCTTGTTCGAGAAGGCACAAGAGTGTTGGAATTCATTGGATCTACAAGCCTTTGAAGAAATTGTGGCACTCCTCATTTATGGGTTGGTCCTGTTCCCAAATCCTGACCAACTTATAGATGTCGACGCCGTCAAGATTTTCCTATCCAGAAATCCAATACCAACATTGCTTGGGGACATTCTTCACTCATTTTACACACGAACAATGAGAAAGAGGGGTTTTCTCATGTGCTGTACTCCTCTCCTTGCAAGGTGGTTTATTTCGCACCTTCCACAATCTGTTTTGAAGAATGACCAAGGCTTAAGGTGGTCACAATGATTGATGACCCTCACACACTCTGATGTACATTGGTGTTCTCGGTCCAGAGAAAATGTCATCATCGTCGATCGTTGTGGAGAGTTCCCTAATGTTCCATTACTTGGCATTAGGGGAGGCATTACCTACAACCCTTGTCTAGCTTTGAGACAGTTTGGATATGCACGGAGGGATGGCCCTCACGACATGTTGATTCCTGACCTAGTTTTTGACTTCGACAATGATGCGCAAGGACTTCGCCAAAGATTCATCAGAGCTTGGAGGATGCCTAACAAGGTAGACAGCAAGACACTGGGGCACAAGAACTCCATCCCTCTTGAGCCTTATCTCAAGTGGGTACGAACCCGAGCCCAGAGTCTAATGATGCCTTATCCTCATGTTCTCCATGTGATTAAAGAGCCCGTTAAGGAAGGAGAGGTTCCCTGCACCATCCTATATCCTGACATGCCAACATCATTGGAAGAGATGCAGAAGAGTTGGATCCAACTCAAGGAGGAACGAAACACTTTTGAAGCCAGCTTCTACGCCAGTGAGAAGAAGGTTTTGGAGCTTACCCGCCGACTCCATGAGGAAGAGACCCTCAACACCTACATCGCACCAAATAGGATGCGCAACGTCTTTTTACCTTGAGAAGTTTTTTGTAATATTTGGCCCATGGGGCATTTATGTACTAACAAATTTCTTCTTATTAATATGATGTGGGTTCTTTTTGTTTGTGACAATTTTGAATTTTCTAAATCCTTGAATGCATTGCATAAACAAACATATCATTCATCATGCGCATAAGCAGGTCTCCACACCAGGTTTCCTTATCTTTCTGCTGTTTATTTCAGTAAGATGGATCTCGAACAGACGGTCAAGGACTTGCAGTCTCAAAACTCACAGTTTCAACATCTCCTGATGACCTTAGCAAAGGGTCAGGAGGATCTAAAAGCCCTGCTTGGGAACAAAGAGCAAGTGAAAAAGAAGAAGAAGAGAATCGGGGTGGCTACCCTAGGAAGAAGGTTTGAGGGTGAAGCCAGAAGGGTTCTTGAATTTCCCCCTACGTCTGAAGAGGGAACCAGTAAAGGAAAAGGGGCTGCGGTACCTTCCGAATCCGAAGCTGAGGAAGAAGAGGCTGAAGAAGACGAAGACTACTCAGAGCAACAATACCCACACGCCGACGATAAGTACAAGGGATTGGAAGACAGGTTGGCAGCTATGGAGCTGCAGAGAGTTCCCGGCTTAGATTTCGAAGATTTGGGATTAGTTGCTGGAATTGTGATTCCCCCAAAGTTTAAAGTGCCAATTTTTGCAAGATATGACGGATTGTCCTGCCCGAAGATGCATCTCAGATCATATGTAAGGAAGATCCAACCTTACACTACAAACAAGAACCTATGGATCCATTTCTTTTAGGATAGCCTTTCAGGGGCTCAACTCGAATGGTTCTATCAGCTGGATGGAGCCAGTATTCAAAACTGGGAGGACTTGGCTACTGCATTTTATAAGCAGTATCAGTACAATTCTGACCTCGCTCCCACGCGTACCCAACTTCAGGGTATGTCATTGGGGACGAGCGAAGGATTCAAGGAGTATGCGCAAAAGTGGAGGGACCTGGCTGGCAGGGTGCAGCCACCGCTGACTGACCGTGAACTTGTGGACATGTTCCTAGGGACCCTGTCAGGTCCGTTCTTCAACCACCTGATTGGTAATTCTTCTGCTGGGTTTACAGATTTGATCTTGACTGGTGAGAGAATAGAAGCTGGTATCAAGTCGGGGAAGATACAGAAAGGTGGCTCCGCGAGTACTGAAAAGAAGCCCTTCAAGAAAGAAGCCAGTGCTGTTTATGGTCCCAGAAGACAAATTAAACCAGAACGCCGCCAAGCTGTCAACGCATTGGTGATTTCAAAGCCCGCTGCTGCTCCTCAGTAATATAACCAACCAAGGGGTGAGAGACCCAAAAGGCAGTACACTCGACTCAGCATGACCCTGTCTCAGATTTTTCCGCAACTACTGTCAACCAATCTGGTAATTGTCAAGGAAGCTCCAAAGGTAGTGAACACAGCTTCTCCAAAGTACAACCCCAACGCCCGTTGCGCTTATCATTCTGATAGCCTGGGGCATACTACGGACGATTGCTGGGCTCTGAGGAATAAGGTTCAAGACCTTATTGATGCTAAATAAATACAGTTTGAGGCGCCCGAAAGACCCAATGTTGTGACCACTCCCATGCCTCAGCATGGATTGAATGTTGTGGAAGAAGACCCATATGTAGCCTCTGTGGATGAGATTGTTACTCTGTTGTTGACTGTCAAAAGGAATCTATTGCTAGCCAGTTTATTTCCGGGATGTAGTAAAGGTTGCCTTCTATGTTCTGTTTCACCTGCTGGTTGTTCTTTGCTGAAGTCAGGCATCCAAAACCTGATGGATAGCAAAGAGATCTTGTTCGAGAAGATTGTTGTTCCTGCTATCCCCGCTGAAGAAGTTTCTATCGTCACTATTTTCAACAAACCTCCTAAGGTTCTCTCAAAGAAGCCTGTCAAAATCATGTCTACTCAGAAGATTGCTCCTATCATCATCACTGTTCCGGGGCCTCTCCCTTATACATCCGACAAAGCTGTCCCGTGGCACTATGGGGAAGATGTTTATGTTCTTGGAGTAAAGCAAGAGTTCGATACAAGTACCAGCGTCAGTAACATCACCGGGCCTGCCAAAGTTACTCGCAGTGGTAGGATGTTCTCACCAGATATTGCGCCACCAGCTATTCAGAGGCCTCTTATCATCACACCTGCAAGTGTGCCTTCTCCCCTTCCTGATCAAGTTCCTGTTTCTACCCTTGCTGCTGAGTCATCTGACGCTCGAGGCAAAGGGATTGCTACTGATTTGCCTGCCCTGACGGAGGCACCAAAGACAACCACTGTTGAAGCTTCCCAGCAAGAGATGGAAGAGATTCTCAAGATCATTAAGAAGAGTGATTTCAATGTCGTTGAGCAGTTGGGGCACACCCCATCAAAGATTTCTATGCTATCACTGTTGTTATGTTCAGAGGCCCATGCCAAGGCCCTGATTTCCTTCCTAAAGATGGCTCATGTGCCACAAGAAACATCTGCTGATCAATTTACCAATTGTGTGGCCAACTTGACTGCTGATAATGGATTGGGCTTCTCTGACGCTGATCTGACTGCCAAAGGAAAGAACCATAACGACGCCCTGCATGTCTCCATCGAATGCAGGGGCACTACTCTTGCCCATGTGTTCGTAGACACCGGTTCTTCATTGAATGTATTACCCAAGAAGGCCCTAGACAGACTGGATTGTGAGGGTTTAGAGCTCAATCCTAGTAACATTATTGTCCGGGCCTTTGACGGTTCGAAGAGGATGGTACATGGCAAAGTTGACATTCCAATCAGGGTTGGTTCTCAAGTGTTTGATTCTACTTTCTATGTGATGGACATTCGTCCATCCTATTCTTGTTTGTTGGGTCGTCCATGGATCCACAAGGCTGGAGCTGTGACCTCCACACTACATCAGAAGCTTAAGTACCCAGTCAGGGGGAAGATTGTTACAGTTCAGGGGGAGGAAGAATACATGGTCAGCCACCTCAACTCATTCCGGTACATAGAGATGGATGGGGAGTTCATTGAAACCCCCTTTCAACACTTTGAAGAGGTGCCTCAGACACTGGCGTCAGCAGAGACTGTGACTAAAGAAGACTCTCCTTTGAAGATGGATTCCTTAAAGGATGCTCGGGCTGTGATTGAGAAGGGTGAGTGCACAAACTGGGGCCGACTTCCTGATTTCACTCCGAAGACCGATAAGTTTGGTTTAGGCTTCACTGCAGAAGCTCAGAGGGTTGTTCGTAAGGCAAGAATTGGAAGACCTCATGTGTTCATCACCAACCCAGGAGTAAATGCTATTGAAGACGACGTGGAGGAATCTGAATTCGACAGCTAGATCTACCCAACAACCGACGATGGACCAAGCAACTGGACTGCCAAAGACTTTACACCTATTACTTTTGACACTCAGTAATGAACTCTTTTGTTTTGAATTTGTAACAGACAATATTTTGAAACTTTTATGGCTCGGTGTCTTACCCGGGGCACCGTGGCTTCATTTGTGAGGGCTTTTGTGTGTCATTTTCATATGTCATTAATAAAAACATTGGACGTTTGTTGCATTTCAAAATCTTGCGCTCCTTTTCTTTCTTTATTATATATTGCAAAACAGCTATATTTACACACACTCACCTATACAGGTTCCAATCCACTCTGGATCTCACTGGTAACGACTCTGCTACTGCCAGTTATGACTTCGAAAATCCGATCAACTTAGCCGAAGACGAAGGTGAAGATGATTGCGAAGTGCCAATTGACCTTGCAAGACTGTTACTCCAGGAAGAGAGGGCCATTCAGCCACATGAAGAGCCAGTGGAAACGGTAAATCTGGGTACTGAAACAGACAGAAAGGAAGTCAAGATTGGTGCCAATCTAGAGCTCAGTGTGAAACAACGGTTGATTCAGATGTTGCATGACTATGTGGAAATCTTTGCCTGGTCTTACGAAGACATGCCTGGGTTGGATACCGACATTGTGGTTCATCACCTGCCTACCAAGGAAGAATGCCCTCCGGTAAAACAGAAGGTCCGCCGTATGCGTCCAGAAATGTCCGAGAAAATCAAAGCTGAGGTTATGAAACAATTTGATGTCGGGTTTCTAGCAGTGACTTCTTACCCTCAGTGGATTGCCAACGTGGTTCCAGTGCTGAAGAAGGATGGTGAGGTCCGAATGTGTGTTGATTACAGGGATTTGAACAGGGCGAGCCCTAAGGATGATTTCCCTCTGCCTCATATCGACGTTCTGGTTGACAACACTGCTCAGCATAAAATATTCTCCTCCATGGACGGCTTCTCCGGTTATAATCAGATCAAGATGGCTCCTGAAGACATGGAGAAGACCACTTTTGTTACTCAGTGGGGCACCTTTTGCTACAAGGTCATGCCTTTTGGGTTGAAAAATGCTGGGGAAACTTACCAACGTGCCATGGTTGCTTTATTTCATGACATGATCCATCACGAGATAGAAGTATATGTCGACGATATGATTGCAAGGTCCCAAACTGAGGAGGAGCACCTTGACCATCTACGGAAGCTGTTTGACCGTCTGAAGTTGTACAAGCTGAGGTTGAACCCAAATAAGTGCACCTTTGGGGTGAGATCTGGAAAATTGCTAGGCTTCATCGTAAGCGACAAAGGCATTCAAGTGGACCCTGCCAAAGTGAAGGCCATACAAGAGATGCCAACTCCCAAGACAGAGAAAGAAGTCAGAGGCTTTCTAGGACGGCTGAACTATATTGCCCGATTCATCTCACATCTAACTGCTACCTGTGAACCAATCTTCAAGCTGTTGAAGAAGGATCAAGTAGTACGTTGGAACGATGAATGTCAGGCCGCTTTCGAAAAGATCAAAGAGTATATCCAAGAACCACCCATTCTTATGCCGCCGGTTGAAGGGAGACCTCTAATCTTATACTTGACAGTACTGGACAACTCAATGGGGTGTGTGCTGGGGCAGCATGACGAGTCTGGCCGAAAAGAGCACGCTATTTATTACCTTAGCAAACAGTTTACCGACTGTGAGACCCGATACTCACTGCTCGAGAAAACTTGTTGCGCTTTGGTATGGGTTGCTCGCCGGCTGAGACAGTATATGTTGACTCACACTACTCTGTTGATTTCAAAAATGGATCCAATAAAGTACATCTTCGAAAAGCCCGCCTTGTCCAGAAGAATAGCAAGATGGCAAATGATCTTGACAGAATATGACATCCAGTACATGACTCAGAAAGCAATCAAGGGAAGTGTATTGGCAGACCATTTGGCACATCAGGCAGTGGACGATTACCAGTCGATGAACTTTGAATTTCCAGACGAGGATATCATGGTAGTGACTGATTGTGAAGTACCTGGACCGGATGAAGGACCTGAGGAAGGATCCCGATGGTCTATGCACTTTGACGGAGCCTCAAACGCTTTGGGTAATGGTATCGGCGCTGTGATCATATCCCCTAAAGGCACTCATACTCCACTCACCGCCCGCCTATGTTTCAACTGCACCAACAACATGGTAGAGTATGAGGCATGTATCATGGGTCTTCAAGCTGCAATTGACTTAAGGATCAAGTTTCTGAGTGTCTTCGGAGATTCTGCTCTCGTGATCAATCAGATCAAAGGCGAGTGGGATACGAAACACCTGAATCTTATTCCTTACAAGGAGTATGTACTGACATTGATCCCCCGTTTCGAAGAGATAACTTTTGAACACTTCCCAAGAGAGGAGAATCAGTTGGCGGACGCGTTAGCTACGATGTCTTCCATGTTCAAAGTCAAATGGGACAACGAGGCTCCTCGGATCATTATCTGGAAGTTGGATGAGCCTGCACATTGCTGTGATCTTGAGGCCGAAGAGGTAACCGAAAAACCCTGGTATCATGAAGTGAAGAGGTACTTGGAAGCTCAAGAATACCCCGACGGTGCATCCGTTAATGACAAGAAGTTCCTGAGAAGGTTTGCGGCAAAGTTCTTCCTCGGCAATGGCATTCTCTACAAGCGAAACCATGATTCGACCTTACTGCATTGTGTGGATAAGACTGAAGCAGAAAAGATCATGGCGGAGCTACATGAATGTAACTTCGGAACATATTCCAGTGGACATACCATGGCAAAGAAAATCCTTCGGGCAGGATATTTCTGGTCCACAATGGAAGCTGACTGTTACCAACATTCTCGGACGTGTCACAAATGCCAGATCTATGCTGATAAGGTGCACATTTCTCCGGTTCCTCTGAACGTCTTGACAACACCTTGGCCTTTTGCAATGTGGGGCATTGATATGATCGGCGAGATCCGACCTATGGCATCTAACGGGCATCGTTTCATCTTAGTAGCGATTGATTACTTCACAAAGTGGGTCAAGGCAGCTTCTTTCGCTACCCTAACCAAGAACGTCGTGGCACGTTTCATTCGGCACAACCTGATCTGTCGATACGGTGTACTTGAGAGGATCATTACGGATAATGGTACCAATCTTAACAACAAGATGATCACTGAGCTCTGCGAGCAATTCAAGATACAACACCACAACTCTTCTCCCTACCGGCCGAAGATGACAGTGACCTACAAAGATTGGCACGAAATGTTACCATTTGCTCTTCATGGGTACCGTACCTCAGCACGGACGTCAACAGGGGCAACTCCCTTTTCCTTGGTCTATGGCATGGAGGCAGTCTTGCCCATTGAAGTCCAGATACCCTCGCTCCGGATAATGAAGGATGCAGGTTTGAGCGAAGATGACTGGATCCAGACTCGGCTTGATCAATTAAACCTGATTGATGAAAAAAGACTCACTGCTATTTGTCATGGTCAGACGTACCAAAAACGGATGATCAGGGCATTTAACAAGAAGGTCAGACGGCAAGAGTATCAAGTCGGAGATCTGGTAATCAAGCGCATCATTCTTCCTCAAAGTGATCCCAGGGGCAAATGAACCCCTACGTACGAAGGGCCATTTGTGGTTAAACATATCTTCTCAGGAGGAGCTTTGATTATAACCACCATGGATGGTGACGACCTTCCTCACCCCGCCAATGCAGACATAGTAAAAAGATACTACGCATGAATTAAAGACCCGCTAGGTTGACACACCTAGGCAAAAATAAGGGCTTTCCGGCGAACCAAAAGGGTTCGGGCAAAAATAAGGGATGAAAATGAAAAAAAATATGTACCCCGGCAAGTCGAAAACCTGAAAAGGCGGCTTGGGCAAAAATGGGTATCCTGGTGGACTGAAAACCCAAAAGGGCGGTCCAGGCAAAAGTTAGGGATAAAGCGTAATATTATGTCTCATTGGATCACCTTGCATCCAGACTTCGGCGTCGATCAGTCATCTTCATCTTCAACTAAGCAGCAAAGTGATGAGACGCTTGAAGACATAAAGGCAATAGCAGAGTTGGAACCCAGTGGGATTATTTTTCACATAGCTGTTTTGTTTCCTTTTCACAAAATTGTATAAACTCTATTTTTGCTCGGCGGCATTCTCTTACTAGGACGTCAGCCTCCTGTACATAAAACGCCTATTTACAGGAAAATTTCAAAATCAATACAAGTTCAATTTTTCAGACAAATTACTCATCGTTTTTCCTTTTTCTGTTTTTGTTTTGCAAAGAACGTCCAATGTTCATTTTTGATATATGAATTTGACATTAATTGCTAATCATGAATATTTGCATGCGAAACAAAGGACTAATTATAGATGACATCAGAAACAGGGGCAATAAAGAATTGTCTAAGCGATCTAGTTGCTTTGTCCACCAAGGGCCCAAGGTAGGTTCGGTTGAAGAATGTAACCAAGTTACCTCAACTCCCCACAGAGTAAGACAAGATTCAGCAATACTCTCCCCAAGCAGAGTTAGTTTACCATCAGCCCTAAAAAGGCACAGTATCTCTAGCAAGTCAGTGATACTCTCCCCAAGCAGAGTTAGTCTACTGTCGGCCTTAAGGAAGTTGGGTATCCCCAGAAGATCTCAATATTCCCCAGCAGAACATAGACATTCCTCAGCAAGCATCCCCGAAAGTCTTAATATGAGATTGTTCCCCGTCGGAATACAGACACCCCAGTGGAATCCATCTCCCTAGTAGACTCTGAAGCTTATCCCCAGTAAATTCTGGAAGCTTATCCCCTACAGAGTACGAACGCATCTCCCCGACTTTATTCAAAGGTTATTTCGCCACCAGGGTATAACTGGGTTATCCTCAGCTAATTACCACGGAAAGATCGTCCTCGGCAAAGTTCTTCCTATTCCCCAGCGGAGTTCATCAAATTCTCCAATATGACTTATCAGTGGAATCCTCAGCGAAACTCTCATCAAAACCTCAGCGAAGCATCTCTTCCCACAAAGTAATTCCCCGCAGAGTAATCTCTCCAACAAGTTTATTCCCCAACGAAGTCACCTTCTCCTACCGGTTTATTCTTGCAACCGTCATCCCCAGCAGAAACGAAGAACTCCACTCTTCAACATCAGCCCAGGATTCCACAAACTCCCGACACTCGTCAAGGATTTATTTTCCTAGACGAAAATACATTCATAGACATTTCACATTTCATACATACATGATAAAGTGCATACAACACTATCTCATTATGAGCATCATGACATCATGCATTTCATACATCATGACATTGCATACAACTGATGCTTTGCCTTTTCAGGAAAAGGTCAATCCAAAGATGATTACTATCAACTATCGCAGTTCCAGATTCGATTCCTGTATCTAGCCAGGGCATATCTGTGAGCGATTGATTGTAGATTCGATACCTGTATCTAGCCAGGGCATATCTGCATGAAGAGTTTGAAGATCAACCCATGTAACCGGCCAGGAAATTATCTTTCATTCTCAGGTCAGAGGTTTACACCTGTATCCAGCCAGGAAAGCTATCTCTACCAACCTTTTGCCAATTCCAGATTCGATTCCTGTATCCAGCCAGGGCATATCTGTGAGTATTTGATTATGGACTCGACACCTGTATCTAGCCATGGCATATCTGCATGAAGAGTTTAGAGATTCGATACCTGTATCCAGCCAGGGCATATCTGTAGACGATAATTTCCAGATTCGATACCTGCATCCATCCAGGGCATATCTGTAGACGACAATTTCCAGATTCAATACCTGTATCTAGCCAGGGCATATCTGCATGAAGAAACTGAAGATCAACACCTGTAGCAAGCCAAGAAACCATCTTCCTTTCTCAAAGTACGCAAGTTCTCGCTAAGGAATCTCTTACGCGATCAACACTTCCCAAATGGCATCTATAAGCCCATTCCCGACAAGGTTTTGTCACATCTCCAGATGGCATCTATAAGCCCATCCTCCTATCCACCATCTCTCCAAATGGTATCTATAAGCCCATTCCCGACATCACATTGTTGATACTCCACTATGCGAGTGCAAATTTCTGGGTACTCTGGTGTTCAATCATCTTCCACCTTCGGATCATGAAAGGCACGCAAGCCAATCTACATCCTCAGGTCTAAGAAGATTGAACAGGGGCAACTGTTGTACCCCAAAATTTTCCCTCCCATTTCCTCAACATTTTCTCACCCCAAGACCCTTGGAGCTCAAGATCAAGTTAGGGATTGCTCTGCTCAAGACTCCTCCTTGCACTGTTGACCCAAATTAGGGTTTGAGTTTGCACAAAGATGTTTTGACCTAAAATGCCCAAAATAACTTTCATGCTTCATGTTGGATTCACAAGTTTATCCATACCAAGTTTCAAGCCTTGATTCTAATCTTTGCCCAGTCAATTGGACAGTTGACCTAGAAATCAGCTGTATTGGGGAAAAAGTCAACTATGGTCAATTGACAGTCAAACCTCATGATTTTTGACCCACATCAACATTATGAACTCACATGGACCATTTGATCAAATTTGGATCACAATTCCACAAGAAATTTGATCAGATCACCAAAAGGGCAAAATGGTCATTTTTAGGGTTTTGACTGCACAAAGGCAATTTTTGACTGTTTGACCTAGCCAATGGCAAACCAAGCTCACATATGGACTCAAGGACTCAATGACATGGTTTTGACACATTCAACAAGTTCAAAAGATCCCAATTGCACAAGATTGACAGATGAATTTTCCAGTCAACTGATCCAAATTTGACTGTATACTGAAAAGTCAAACTTTGACTTTTTGGTCAAAATCAAATGCCAAGATTCATTTTTCATCAAAACATGTCAAATTATGAAACTTGTTCATCAAGAAATCAAAAATTACAAATTAGGGTTTGAAATGAAGAAATTTCATAACTTAGAAATTTTCTAAGTTATGAAATTTCCTAATTTTTTCCTAACTTTGTCCCATCTTTTCATCAAGATACATTTGGATTCAAACAAAACTCAAAACATGAAAGTTATAGTCCATTGCAAAATATACAACTTTGATTCACAAAGTTTCCTTAAAAGAAGCTTGTAACTCAAGTTATGATTTTTGGAACAAGGGTGCAAAACTTTCTTAACTTAGAAAAATTTTGACCTATTTTAGGCAGGATTTTTGCCCAACTTCATGGCCACTTTTCACATGCTTCCACTTGGAATTTCAACTTGAATTACAAATATGGATTGTAATACACATTCCAAGATTTCCAAATTATCCAAGAACTTCTCAAACACCCTTGTGGTTAGGGAGAATCGAATTGGCAAAGTTGGGCAAAAGTCACTTTGTTCATGAGCCAAATCCTTGTTCATAACTTTGCATTTTCAAACTCAGCATGGTTCAAGCTAGGTTACAGGCCTCTAATCCCATTAACACTCAATAATTCAATGCTAAACCATTGTGCCAAGATGTTATTCTATGCATTTGGTCATTACATGAAGGATTAGTCCATAATTAGAAAAAGCATTTTATCTATTCTTGTAAAGTTACACTTTATGTCAAGTTTACAATCTAAGAGGTACAAAGCAAATCTCTGAGGCACAAAGATATGGACATATCCCACTGATCAAGACTAACATTTTGCAGCATGCTTGAGGGGCCTGTGGTAGCCTATATTGAAACTTGACAAACTTTGCTTATCTAAGAAGAAACTTGGCATTTTGAACAACATCTCACATTCCTGTAACAACAAGCCTAAGAAAACTTCTTGAGCACATTCCAAACATCAAACCTGACCTGAAACACGAGCCAACCACCTTCAATACCTCCCCAAACACAGAAACACCATTTTGCTGCACAAAACAGGGCATCCCTGCAGATTGAGTGGCACAACTCAGTTTGCTCGTGCGTTTTGGCCAAAGCTTGTTCATACACACTCCCTACCATCCATACAAACTATCCCAAGCCCTAGCTGCAGACTATAACACCTCTAACCAAGTTCACCATTTTCATTTTTTCAGTTGTGCAGGTTAACTTCCATAGCTCGTTTCAGTTAGTTCCAAAGCAAACTAGAGGTTGGAGAAGCATCCCTGGACCTCAAGCAAGCTATACAAGTCCTCACATTGCATTGAAAGTACCTCCATTGTCATACATGAATCAAGCTGAACAGGTAAGTTTTTGAACTTCTATCTCTCTATCCAAGCATATCTAAGCTTAGGTTTGTGAAGAAGTTATGTCCTACTCATGGCCCTGAATCCACCCATATCATTACTTTTCATTTATGTCGTGTGTACTGAGAGAATTTGGGACCTGAATGTTGAACAAAACTTAGGTCAGGAATTGGGGGAGAAGAAATTCTCTCTCATTTCTGAGAGTTAGATCAAGTTCTTTATATGTATGAATTCGTGGTTTGATGCTTTACATTTTTTGTGTTGTGAGTTTTTGTTAAAAATCAAAGAATCGGGATGTTTGAACAAGCATGAGAAGCGCGCGTTTTTGAGACAAACTGGCTGGAGGTTGAAGAAGATAGACTTGGGCTGGGCCTGAGTTTTGTTTTTTCTGTTTACACCACCTTTTCACACATACACCCCCTTGGCCCATTGTGCTTTATTTTTATCATTTTTGATTTTTTTCTTTTTGTTTCTGACTTGTTTATTTTTTGTCAAAACATAAAAAATATTAAAAATATTTTTCAATCATTTTTGCATTTTATTTGGATTTTATTGATTTTATTTGAAGTTATACATTATAAATAACATATATATACTTTTACTTTAAATACTAAAAAATAATACAAATACATTTGATTTTCTGATTTTATTTTATTTTATCTTGAGAACATTTTATAAAAAAATATACTCTTTTTTTGTAAATAATAAATATTTTATTTTTGTATATATTTATTATATTTAATACATAATATAAATATTTATATATTTATTAGAATATTTAGGATAAAAATACAAAAATAATACATTTTTATTTTTATTAATATTTGACCTCAAAAATAACTTTTTTACAATATAATTCCTTTTTATTTATTTTTTGTATATAATTAATAAACATTGTATATATTAAATAATAAATACCTTTTATTTGCAAAATTAGGGTTTTGCCCTAAACATGAAAAATACCCAAAAATTAACTTTTTATTTTTTGTTTATTTGTCACATGAAAAATACTTTTTACATACATATAAAAAATCATTTTTTGCATCTTGCATATTTATTGTTTTTTTTTTTTAATTATTGTACAATTAATCTTTGTATATTCAATTTGGATGTAATAGCTTAGATTTTAATTTCTTTCTAAATATCCCTATTTGAACATTTGTACCCCCCATCCCATAATTGTGTTGTAATAATTTAGGATTTTATTTTTCGCATTTAAAAGCTTTCTAAATATGCCATTATAGACTTAGGATTTGTATGCAAAAATTAACCAAACAAATAGCTTGACCTAATTCAAAGATAACAAAGCATGAAAATGGACAACAGCAATCACACTTGCACCCCTAGGGTTATTCCACTTGTTGCCTTCAATAATGGGCCATGTTGCATGTTGAGTGTTTTTTGCAAAACAAAACAATATCAAATGATCATAGTCCCTCGATGACGCTTTCGAAAGTTGCCTAAAAAACGATCAAGTCCCTTAAAGGAAAAATTGCCAAAGACACTTGGCACCATTGCAACCATGGTCTAAACGATGACCCGCGCCCATCCCGTTCACATCCTAACACAAGATTGTCCACCAAATACAATGGTGGAACAAAATTGTTAAAAGGGTTAAAACATAGGATTGATCTTTGAGAAATTTAGGGTAGACAACTCTTAGTTGCTTGAATCAAACTTGCAAAACATCCTTGCCATTTTTCAAAACAAACATCACAACACACTTTCAAAACAACTTTCAAAAACATTGAAAACTTTTCAAAAAGATAAGTACACCTTTGTATACATTCAAACATGGATCATTACAAAGGTTGCCACAACAAATGGCCTCTTTTCAAAACATTTTTAAACCCACACACAAAGCACCATTTCAAACAATTGAAAGCACCATTTCAAACAATTGAAAATGCAAGGCAAGTGATCTAAGCAAGTAACTAAGAGCCCATGGATAACCATGGATAGAAAGGGTGATAATACCTTCCCTTTCCATAATCTACTCCCCGAGCCCAAGAAAACATCTCAAAGGTTTTTGCTGTGCTTTTTAACCTTTCCTTAGGATAAAATAAAAAGTCGGTGGCGACTCTTGCTCAACCAAAACATTTGCGGAAAAAAACGCAAAACCTCAAGTCAGTTCTCCCACCGTATCACAATGTCACACTCCTTTTATGGCAAGACTCTGCTTTAATTGTACAAATAACATGGCAGAATACGAAGCGTGCATTTTTTGTCTCAAAGCTGCCATAGATTTGGGGATCAAATCCTTAAATGTATTCGGAGATTCAGCTTTGGTCATCAGCTAGATCAAAGGGGAATGGGACACCAAACACCCCAACCTTATCCCTTACAAAGAACATGTGTTAACATTTATCCCACACTTTGAGAAGATTACCTTCGAGCATTTCTCGCGAGAATAAAATCAGCTAGCAGATGCACTAGCCACAATGTCATCCATGTTTAAACTTAAATGGGATAACGAGGCCCCCCAGATCACCATTTAACGAATGGATGAACCAACTCACTGTCACGAGATTAATACTGAAGAAGTAGTGGACCAGCCTTGGTTTCACGAAGTCAAGAGGTATCTCGATGCTTAAGAATATCCGGAAGGAGCTTCATTTAATGATAAGAAGTTCTTAAGGAGACTCTCTGCTAAGTTCTTCCTTAGTAATGGAATTCTCTACAAACGCAACCATGAATCTGTTTTGCTCCGTTGCGTAGACAAGGTTGAGGCAGAAAAGATCATGGCTGATCTACATGAAGGCACTTTTGGCACCCATTCCAGTGGGCATACGATGGAAAAGAAAATCCTGCGGGCAGGTTATTACTGGTCTACCATGGAAGCAGATTGCTATCAACACTCTCGAACCTGCCACAAGTGTCAGATTTATGCTGACAAGGTGCATGTACCTCCGGTTCCTTTGAATGTCTTGACGGCTCCTTGGCCCTTTGCTATGTGGGGCATCGATATGATTGGGGAAATCAAACCAACAACCTCTAATGGACACCGCTTCATTTTAGTGGCCATTTACTATTTCACAAAGTGGGTTGAGGCGGCTTCTTTTTCTTCCATTACCAAGAATGTTGTAGCCCGGTTCATTAAACAAAATCTCATTTGTCGGTACGGTATCCCAAAGAGGATCATCACAGACAATGGTACGAATCTAAACAATACTATGATCACCGCACTGTGCGTGCAATTCAAGATCCAGCATCATAATTCTTCCCCTTACCGGCCAAAGATGAATGGTGTTGTTGAAGCCGCGAATAAGAACATCAAAAAGATCATACAGAAAATGACAGTCACATACAAAGACTGGCACAAAATTCTACCATTCGCTCTCCACGGTTATCGTACCACAGCGCGCACATCAACTGGGGCAACACCTTACTCTCTGGTATATGGCATAGAAGTTGTCTTGCCTATTAAGGTCCAGATCCCCTCTCTGAGAATCATGAAGGATGCATGGCTGAATGAAGAAGATTAGATCCATACTCGACTTGATCAACTAAACTTGATCGATGAGAAAAGGCTTATTGTTGTCTGTCATGGTCAGATGTATCAAAAACGGATGATTAAGGCTTTCAACAAAAAGGTCAGACGCCAAGTGTATCAAGTCGGGGATTTGGTGATCAAACGTATCATACTACCGCAAGGTGATCCCAGGGGCAAATGGACTCCTACATATGAAGGACTATTTGTAATCAAAAGCATATTCTCTGGTGGAGCAATGATCTTGACCATTATGGATGGCGATGACCTGCCGCACCCCGTGAACGCGGACATAGTCAAAAGATACTACGCATAAGAGACCTGCTAGGTTAACACACCTAGGCAAAACAAGGGTATCCCGATAGACTGAAAACCCGAAAGGGCGGTCCAGGAAAAATTTAGGGAATTAAAGCGTATGACTATGTCCTGTTGGATCACCTTACGGACAACCTACAAACTCGCCGATTCTGATCAATTCAATTAGCTTCAGACAAGGCAACAAATAAATAAGATGCTCAGAGACACGAAGGTTATAGCATAATGGGAACCCCATGGGATTATTTCACATAGCTATCTTTTCTTTGTATCAAATTTTCATTTTTTTACGACGACATTGTCTTACTAGAATGGTTGTCTCATTATACAAAAATACTTACTCAAAGTCAATACAAAGATATCCCTTTGAAAGTGCAAAACTATCTGTTTTTCTTTACTCTTGTGTTTGTTTATGAAAACGTCCAATGATTTATTTTTGAACGTAACTACCATTTACAAATGAACAAAATAGAAAGATAATCACTAATGGCTTTAAGAGATAGGGAAATATCTTTAAGCTATTCCATAAAATCCCCCGTAGTGTACAGTTTAATCCCTAGCGGAACAAAACTTCCAGTTATCACTCCCCGTTAGAAGTCGCCAAATTTCTCAGGATTTCACAAGCAGTACACGGTATTTCCCTTACAACAGAGTTTATTTCTCTAAGCGGGAATTCATCAATACTTCAAAACATAAAGACTTGCACTTCGTATCCTCAGCAGCAATCGAGGATTTATATCATAGACATTGATAACACGAATGCATGTATCACAATCTCATTATACCATGCATTTCATACAACATGGAATTGCATATTAGCTAACATTTTACCCTTTTAAGGATAAGGTTAATCAATAGCTACCATTAACAATGTTCAAAGGCCTTCAGATACAGTTCAGATACGCTCTAAACATGGATGCCATCCTGATACTCATTCAGATTCAATCTTTAGATACAATTCAGATACGCTCAAGACACGAATTCCATCCTGATACTCATTCAGATTCAACTTTTAGATACAGTTCAGATACGCTCCAGACACAGATGCCATCCTGATACTCATTTAGATTCAACTTTCAGATACAGTTCAGATACGCTCTAGACACGGATGCCATCTTGATACTCATTTAGATTCAATCTTCAGATACAGTTCAGATACACTCCATACACGGATTCCATCCTGATACTCATTCAGATTCAATCTTCAGATACAGTTCAGATACGCTCCAAATACGGATGTCATTCTGATACTCATTCAGATTCAACTTACAAATATGGTTCAAAAATCATTTCTGGATGGCACCTACGAGCCCATCTAAAACAACTTTCCATCATCCCTCCAAATGTCATCTTTAATCCCATTCCCTATACCATCAACCATCACATCACCGAGTGCAAATTTCTGGGCACTCTAATGTCCAATCATCTTCCACATTCGAGTCGCGAATGGAAAAAACTCGCCAATCTAAATCTTAAGGCTTAAGAAGATTGAAAAAGGGCAGCTCTTGTACCTAAAATTTTCCCTCTCACTTATCAAGAATTTGGTCACAAGATCTCCTTTAGCTCAAGACTGCATTAGGGTTGATCAGGTCAAGACACCTCCTTAAGCACTGATGACCAAAATTAGGGTTGGATATTGCACAAAGATATTTGAACTTACAATGGTCCATATGACTTTCATGGATTATCATGGACCCTCAAGATTACTCATGTCAAGTTTCAAGCTTTGGATCACACTTTTGCTCAGTCAATTGGGCAGTTGACCTAAAAATCAGTTGTATTGGGGAAAAAGTCAACTATGGCCAATTTACAGTCAAACTTCATAATTTTTGATCCACATCAACATTTTAAACTCATATGTATCATTTGATCAAGTTTGGACCACAATTGCTCAAGGAATTTGATCAAATCTTCAAAAGGGCAAAATGGTCAAAATTAGGGTTTTGACTGGGAAAGGGCAATTTCTTATTTTTGACCTAGCAAATGATCAATTGGTTTAAGGCATGATCTCAAGAGTCCAATTGAATCATTTTGACCTATTGACATGGCTCAAAATATTGCTCAAGTTCAATGGGTTGACAGGTGAATTTTCAGTTAACTGATCAAA
The DNA here is from genome assembly GCA_948472305.1 of Vicia faba. NCBI lineage: Eukaryota > Viridiplantae > Streptophyta > Magnoliopsida > Fabales > Fabaceae > Vicia > Vicia faba. The sequence goes on from OX451736.1 coordinate 104,534,922, forward strand.
AGTCAACTGTATACTGAAAAGTCAAACTTTGACTTTTTGGTCAAAATCAAATGTCAAAGATCACAATTCATCAAAACATGCCAAAATATGAAACTTATTCATCAAGAAATAAAAAATCCAAGATTTCATTTTGAAAAGTTAAAATTTCTAAACTTAGAAATTTTTCTAAGTGTTAGAAATTTCTTATTTTTTCACAACTTTGAGTTAAAATTTCACCATGATGCAAGATGATTCAAAAGAAACTTACAACATGAAAGTTGTAGATCTCCATTAAATATACAACTTTTATTCACATAAATCCTTCCAAAAGTTCTAGGATCTTAAGTTATAATTTTAAGAATACATGGTCATGAAACAAAAATACTTAGTGAAATTTTGCCCTAATTTGGTCAGGATTTTGACCTAACTTCATGGCACTTTTTCATATAGTTCAAAGGGTAATTTTCAAAAGTTATTCAAATATGGGTTGTATATCACATTGCAATCTTTCCAAAATGTCCAAGAACTCCTTGAGATCATTTTTGAGTAGGGAGAATCGAAGAGATGAAGTTAGGGTTTTATCACTTGAATTACAAGTCATTTTGTGATGAACCAAATTCAAAATTCAAAGTTATGTTGCATAACCTCTACTTTGCAGGCCTCAAACTTGTTAGCCATTCCATAATTAATTGCTTGCACAGATGTTAGAGGTCTCATTTCAAGCATTCAATGCAAGGCCATGCTTTATATCCATTTTGGGAAGAAAGTGCACATTGCCATTTTGATAAAGTGACTTTTTGCATAAAACTTGTTCTTGAGCCTTGCACTTGTTCTTTTCTGATCATACAAGTCCCATAACTCATAAGAAACTTGTTAGACACTTATAATCACTCAGACCATGCTTTTACTTCCCCTTGAAACTTGTTTTCCCACTTTTCTTAAAAATCAAGTAACATAGAAAATAGCTTGTAACTTGTACTTATGACTTTCAAAACCACTAAAAACCTTTTTTCCTTATACATACACAAGCCATTTTCCATAAATCCCATGCATGCTTAAGCCCTGAAAACACCAAGAACACATAATCACTAAAAAATACTTCAAAACTTGTCATTTCTGAGTTTTGAATCCAATCTCCAAATTTACGCGTGCGTTTCTTGGCCTTTTACTTTCAAAAGCTTCTAAACAACATATACAAACAATCCCAACACTTGCAGCACCACTATAACACCTCCATCATCATCCACCATTTTCAAAAAAAAAGTACCTTGCACCTGGACTTCTCCAGAACTCCTCAGGCACTTTCAGCTCAAGCTAAGCATCCCATTAGCTTCCTCGGAACTTGAGGAAGCTAACCCAATCATTGGAACTCACTGAAATCTACTCAAACTCCAAACCTGATACCCTCTTGCAAGGTAAGTTTTCTAACTTTGGAACTTTTCATACAAGCATCATTAATGGTTTATTTGTGAAGGAAAAATGTAGATATCATTGCCCTAAAGCTAACCATGTCCATAGTTTTCATTAATTTTGCTTGAGCTTAGAGAATTTTAGGATTGAAGTTTCTGAAATTTTTAGAGTTCAGATTAAGGCCATTAAAATTCATGCTTGTCTTTGATCTATAATTTTATTGCTTTGCATTTCTGAAATCATGAGGAAATTTGCTACAAGTTTCCTGTTTACACTTTTCATTTTTGTTGAGAATTGATCAAGATACAGATGCTCTAGATGGGCGTGAGGTTGAAGATGAAGTTCAGGCGATGGACTTGTTTACTAACATATATTTATTGTTTTTATTATATAAACAGATGTATAGCCACCCCAGTGATAGAAGCGTGCGCCTGTGACTAGAGTGACCTGGGTTCGAGCCCCAGTGGTACCCTTTTGGTTTTTTTTACATTTTTTGCACATTCTGACTTTTTTGGACAGGCGCCTGGGCCTCCTGTTGTACCCCAAAATTTTCCCTCCTCTTTTTCCACAAGAAATCACAGCTCCGGGCTTTTCCTGATTTTTCAGATTGGCTCAAGAATCAGTCAAACAGAATTTTTCTTGTCAGTCTAGCCAAATTAGGTTTTTCATGGCTCTGGAACAGTTCAAGCAAATTATTAGGGTTTGGTTGAGTTTTGCTCAAGGTTTGATCAGACAGGCGTTTCTTTGGTGTTAAGTCAAGAATTAGGGTTTTGCACGCGCAGTTTCAGAAGAGTTTGAATCCACAGTGTTTTTGAATCCACGGTGTTTTAATTGGTTGTTACACTGTTTTGACATTTGTTCAAAATTTCTGTCTAAACATCTGGGATAAAGGCTAAGGCATTTGATTTGAGATGGGATAAAAGCTGGGGTATTTGAATTGAGAATTTGCAGTGTTTGATTTAATCAGTAAAGAGATAAGCATGTGGACGTTTGTTTGATTAACTGTGCAATGTTTTGGATTATTCGGAACGCCAGACGTTTATTGATTATTTATCATTTCTAAAGTTAAAATTATTGGATAAATTCCAGTTATTATAATTCAAGAAATATAAATAATTAAATAAACAATTAAAGAGAAATAAAAGAGAAATCTGACCAAAAAAGACTTGTTTATTTCATTTTGAATTGTTTGTTACAGATATTATTTGAATACTGTAAAGTCATTTACAGTCATTTACATTAATATTATTACAAATAATTAAAATGAAATAAAGCTACATCCTAAAATTTCCTAAGTCTTCATCTTCTACTGATGCTCCTTTGCTCAATTGATTTTATCTGCAAAAACAGAAAAAGAAGGGAAAGAAGTCAAATGCAGATGAAATAAAAAAAAAGCAGACAGTTAATTTAAGACTCATCATTAAAAGTGACTGGCCGGAATCAGTTTATCCACCCTCTCTACAAATCACAAGAAATTCTTGGTTCACAAAGAGGGATAGAATTATGCTTGCAAAAAAATATGAAATGCACAAAGCTACAATATTGCACAAATTCAAAATTGTCAAACAGGCTGCATAGTTTCAATTTGCAAAATGCCAAACAAAAAGCATGTGCAAAATGTCAACAAAGCTGCATAGTTCATAATTCCAAATTGTCAACCAAAGTCCAAACTGATGCACAAAGGCAAACTGAACAGCACATAACCAAACTAAGCCAAAGATGTCAACCAAACTGTCCAAAGATATCAAAAGATATCAAGATGTCAACAAGTACAAAAAGGCTGTCCAAAAGATATCAAGTACACAATATGCAGGAAATCTGGAAAGTATGCAGAGGAAAGATACATTGCAAGCAAACATTCAAAATCATCATTTTCAAGCCAATCACTTTTTCAGAGCATAGTACAGTAAGCAATAAACAAATGCTTTTCCTGATAAAGAGAGAGAAGAGAGAGAGAAGTAGTTTACAGGCTTGAGGCTTAGAAAAAGATATAAACAAGACATATCAGAACACAGTAGAAAGAGGAGGCAGAATACACAAATAATAACACAAACTGAATTGTAACATTCAAAACTGCCTCCAACACAAACAAAGCCAAACTTGTTTCAAAGCTCACAAACCTGTGTCCAAAGCATATCAAGCCTAACCTGTTCAAACCCTTAAGCCTTGCCAAGCATAAGCCTCAAGCCTTTCAAGACTCAGCCTGAAGCCTGTCAAAAACCAGGACAGCAAATATCAAGCCATAAAAGCGCCAAGCCCTCAAACCTCATCCTGCTAAACTACCCAGAAGCCTGCCTATACTGATAAGCCTTTCATAAGCCTGTATCAAAATTGTTCAAACCTGCTATAGCCTATACCAGAAAGCAAACTGCTCAGGCCTGTAACCTTGAACCAAACCACAAATCAAAACCAGCATATCACAACAAAGCCACAAACCTGTCCAAGCCAAATATCCAACCTCAAAGCATTCAAACCAACCAAACCCTCAGAATCAAATTCCTCATAGGGTTAACAAATCAAAACCAAAATAACCAACAAAGTTCTCAAATGCCAAAGAGAGGAAAAGCAATATTGAAACTATCTCAGAATAATCATCATTGATCAGAAAGAAGAAGAGGAAAAGAAGCAAATAGGCAAGCATTCAAACCAACAAGATATCTCAGAGCTATCATCATTAATATCAGAGCAAGCAAGCAAGCTATTCAAAAGTGAAGCAAATAAGCAATCAGAAGCTCACTCAAAGTTTCAGAAGGAGCAAGAACATCATACAAAGCCAGCAATCAGAAGGAGGAAAATAAGTTGTACAAAGGTTTTCAGTATTCATCATGAAACCATCAAAAAGATAAAATACGAGTACCAGTTTTCCACAGAGAAAGCTCAGCTTCATACTCCCTCCGCCTGGCCGCCTGAGGACACCTCCTATCCACCTTTCCTCCTCCATATCCAAAGGCTAGCAACAGTATAAATTTCCTTCTCCCTTTTCTTTTTACATCTCACAAGACACAGATAATAACACAATAAAGATCAGGACATAAAAAAGCTAAAAACATGCATAGTATTCAAAACCTAAAACGTAAAAAAGAGAAAAATAAATCGTTACCCTCTTTTGAAGTATCGCCTTGAGCAAGCCGTGAAGAGAGGGTAAGCTGGAGGTTGCGTCCAGTGGCCAAGCAGGGAAGGAGGTCAGAATCCATGGCTCAAGAAGACGAAGAGGATGAAGAACGAAGAAGATGGAAACGGCGTCGCTCTGTAACTCTGTAAACCCTAGTCTGAGCCAAATGAAACAAAACCTTGAAAACCCTAAAACAAAAGTTTGTCAAAAACCGTTTGGGCCTCTGCCCCATTAACACGCCTAAGGCCCAATGCTTTCAGCATCATACCCCCCCCCCCCCCCCCCTTTCTGTTCTCCTCATGATTTCACCATGGGCCAAATGTTTAGCTTAAGGCCCATATAACTTTCTTTTGTTTCTTTCTTTTTTAACCACATTTTCATTTTTCTTTCATAACTTAATTCCTTTTATTTATTGTTAAATAATGCATTAACTTTTTTTATAAAACTTTCTTAAATACTTTTTATTTTAGTTAGTATAATTAAAAATACATAAGAATAAAATTTGGAGTTAAATAATTTTCTTGTATATAAAATATTAAAAGATACATAAATAATTAGTTCGTTTTAAGTTAAATACTTTTTTCTTTAAAACCCTTTTGTTTATATAACATAAACTAAAATACATAAAACATTAATTTTCTTTAACTTAAGCATTTTTTCTTTAAAACTTTTGTTTGTACATAATCAATAAATATCCAAGAATAAATAAATGCTTAATAATACATTAAGTTAACACTTTTTATCACTTGTAAATAATCATATACACTTACACAAATACTTTTGATACATTATTCTTATACATTGATACATGATATTGAGAATGCGATTCGATTTGGTTGTAAATATATTTGGACACTACTCTCCTAATAAGTCTCATCCCCATTTGTAAGTATTTGTACCCCCATTCCTGGATACTTATTTGTAATAGTTTAGACTTTAAATTCCCGCAATTTATCGCTTTCTATATACTGTATAGTAATTAGGGTTTGTATGCGAAGATTTAAAATCAACCGCTAGATAACCTAATACAAAGACAAATGCATGACAATTAATACACAATTCACACTTGCACCCCTAGGGTAATCCCGCTTGTTGCCTTCCAAAATGGGCCATGCTTGCATGTTGAGTTTCTTTGGCAAAACAAAACAAATCAAATGATCATAGTCCCTCGATGACGCTTTCGAAGTTGCCTAAACAAAATGATCAAGTCCCTTCAAGCAAAATTTCCAAAGACACTTGGCACCATTGCATTCATGGTCCATACGATGACCCGCGCCCGTCCCGTTAACATCCTAACACAAGATTGTCCACCAAATACAATGGTGGAACAAAACTGTTAAAAGGGTTAAAACATGAGAAAAATCTTTGAGTAAATTTAGGGGTAGACAACTCTTAGTTACTTGATCAAACTTGCAAAACACACTTGCCTACTTTTCAAAACACACTCCACAACACTTTAAAAAAAACAAACTTTCAAAAACATTTGAAACATCTTTTTGAAAAGACAAACACCTTTGTAAAACATTCGAGTAAAGAATTGTTACAACGGTCGCCTAGACAAGGCATATTTTTCAAAGCATTTTCAAAAACACACACACACCACCATTTCAAGCAATTGAAAATCAAAGGCAAGTGATCTAAAACAAGTAACTAAGAGCCCATGGATAACCATGGATGAAATGGGTGCTAATACCTTCCCTTTTCATAATCTACCCCCCGAACCCACGAAACATCTCAAAAGGTTTTTCCTGTGCTTTTTAACCTTTCCTTTAGGATAAAATAAAAAGTCGGTGGCGACTCTTGCTAAACCGAACAAGTGCGAATACAAACGCAAAACCTCAAGTCAGTTCTCCCACCGTATCACACCTCCCTTGGGCCTTTTTGTTTTTTTTCTTACTGTTAACCCCCTTGCATGCTATCCACACCCTGGCCCATTTTATGTTTCTTTTTTCTTATTTTTATTTATTTGTTTTCTTAAATTTTTTTCTAATACTAAAAAATCATTAAAAAAAATAAAAATATTAGATTTATATTTTGATATAGTTTATTTATTTTTTTACACAAAAAATTATTTTATTTAATCATATTTTATCTATTTCACTAATTATTTTTTAAATTTAATTAAAAAAATAGGGTTTTAATTATTTTCTTTTACACATTTTAAATATATTATTTTAATATTTAAAAAGACCAAAAATATTTTATAACACTATAAATTATTTTTAAGACAAAAATACCAAAAATATACTTTTCTTATAAACTTAATTTCTTTTTAATCAATTAATAGATTAGGGTTTTATTTAATTTCTTTTCCTAGTAAATTTAGGTTTTACTTTTAATTAATTATTTTTCTTTTAGTTAATTAGGTTAAAACAAAACCCCTTTTCCTAAAAAATCCAAACAAAATATTCATTTACTTTACATTCACATCCTTGTATATTTATTCATTTGGTACATTATTTATTTCAATTCTTGTACAAATTCAATATGGTTGTAATAGATGATTAGGCTTTATTTTCTTGCAATCCCCATTTATAATATGTACCCCCTCCCACAAGTATTGTGATAGCGTAGTAATTTTAAATTCCGTAATCTATTGTTTTATATATAAATGCTAGTAATTAGGATTTGTATGGAAAGACTAAATCAATCAATTAGAAAACCCTAATCAAAGACAAGACCAAGCATGAAAACAATACACTTGCACACAAGCACCCCTATGGTAAATCCACTTGGTTGCCTTACTAAATAGTCATATTATGCATGTGAGGTATCTTAGCAAAAAGAAGCAAAATACAAAATCATATTCCCTCGATGACGCTATCCATGTTGCCTTTCAAATGATCTTAAGTCCCTAAAAGAGAATGCTAAGATACCTTGCAACATTGCTAATCATGGTTATACGATGACCCTCGCCCGTCCCATTTACATCCAAAGATAGGGTTACTTACCAAATCAATGGTAAGATAACAATGTCAAAGGAAAAAAGAAAGATGAACATGAAAGACTTTTGAGTAGGTAGAATGCTCCTAGTTACTTGCTCAATTTCAAAATCAAAACATCCTTTATATTTTCAAAACAAACACCTACACTTTCAAAACATCTCACAAACTTGAAAACATTTTCAAAAGATCAACATCTTTATATACATTCTTATGAACGAGAATCATTACAAAGTTTTCCTAAACAATGGCCTCTTTACAAAATACTTTCAAAAAACCACACAAAGCACAATTTCAAACAAAAGCAAGTGATCTAGAAAGTAACTAAGAGCCCATGGAAAATCATGGATGAAAAGGGTACTAATACCTTCCCTTTTCATAATCTACCACCGAACTCAAGAAACAATCTCAAAGGTCTTTCCTGTGCTTTTTCACCTTTCCTTTTGGATAAAAGAAAATTTGGTGGCGACTCTTGCTAACCGTAACATTTGTGATAAAACACAAAACACCCAAGTCAGTTCTCCCACCGTATTACAGATTGCCTTTGTTGGTATCCTTGATCTTGATTTCCCATGTAAATAACTTCTTGTTCAACCGGAGGACAAAATCCAGTTTGATGATCACCTTTTCATAACTCACAACTAGTAATTTGTTGACTTTGATTGCTAGGCCTTTCTTGCATTTCTCTTAGTTGTTGAGGGAGCTTTATCGTTTGCTTTGTTAATTCTTCCACTTGTTGAGTGAACAATTTGTTTTGGGATAAAAGAGCTTCATTTGATCTTGAATGACTTACTTCCTCTCTCTTTTGAACCATACTTCGATCATGTTGGACTTGATGGTCATTACTTGCCATTCTTTCAATAATTTCCATCGCATCTTCCGTTGTCTTTGCCATAAGTGATCCTCCCGCCGTAGCATCCAACAAAAGTTTTGGTTGTGGTTGTAATCCATTTAGAAAAATATGCAATTGGGTAATGGCATCAAAACCATGACTCAGACATTTTCTTAACATAGATTTGTACCTTTCCCAAGCTTCATTCAATGACTCGGCTCCACCTTGAGAGAACACCGATATATCCGTTTTTTCTTCCAAGAAACGTGATTTTGGGAAAAACCTTTCAAGAAATTTTTCTTCAAGTCTATTCCAATCCGTCATGATGTTATTAGGTTGGTTAAAATACCAATCCTTAGCTTTACCAATCAACGGATTTGGAAATAATCTTTTAAACATTTGTTCTTCATCTTCCTCTAGATCTCCTATAACACCCACTATCTCATAGAATTTTGTAATATGGGTGTAAGGATCTTCATGATCTAACCCAGTGAAAGGGTTATGATACAACAATTGTAAAATTCCAATTTTCATTTCCGAATGCCTTTGGTACGCCTCTCCTCTTTCTCTTCTTTCTTTTGATAGCTTCCTCCTTCTTCTAGTCTTGCTATTAAGTTTTCTGCAAGTCCTTTTGATTTCAGGTTCGAATAGGATTTGATCTTCAGAAATACTTCCTCGCATAAACTAAAGTCTGAAAACACTAACAAAACAAGTTAAAAACAAAAGATATTATTAATAAAAAATAACTTAAAACACTTAAACTATTGCAATGCTTTCAATAGTCAAACGCCAATCCCCATCAACAACACCATTTTGTTTGTAGTATTTTTAACAAAAGTATTTATATTATTGTTTTCCTCAGGGATTGATGTGATATCAATGTCGTTCTATAGTTTGAGTGTCTATAAGTGTTTAAATGATAAACAAAGTTTTAATGCTTGCTTTTAGTAACCAAAAATCAAGTTTCATGCACTAGATAAGTCTTTGGAAAATAGTGAGGTTGTTGTTTGAAAATGTCTGTTTTAATAAAAAAAAGGGTGTCAAGATTAGTTTTCATCAACCTATTCAACAGTTATTCGATTAACCTTGCATATGAACTAATCAATGATCAATACATTCACGTATCCTCTCAATATTTATCATGTCTAAGCAATATTGTGAGTTTTTATCATGTTAATCTTTAAACGATCTCTCAACCTAACTATTAACATGATAATCTTTAATGCTTGATACAAGTGAATACTAGGTCATAAATCTATGTCTAGAGTTTGTTCATTAGTAGATGAATATCTTAGGTTAAGCTTGGAACTTACTTCTCAATAATGTACCAAACCATAAAAATAACAATGATACAAAGATATTCAACATGTATTAATCTTCACCCAAGTTCATATACAAAATGATTAAAAGAAATACATTAAGTCTAGGTTGACTACTTCTAACGTTGACACAAAAAGTGTTTAGCTACTCATTGTAATGATACCTTGCTCAATGGGTAGACAATAATAGATGTTGATGAACATTAATCTTCAAGTCCCCTTTGAAGAAAGATGCAAGAGTTCTTGTTTTTCTTCCTTCTTTGATATAAGAACAAAAATAATCTTTCTATGTTGTAATGTAATGATCCAAAGAACAAAAGGTTTCTATATCCAAAATCAGAATTTTTTTTCCCTCCCAAGACAAAGGTTGGTGGAAAGTTTCCACAAAAGGTGGAAAAAAATAGCCAAAAGTATGGCCTAACTGTGCTCCATCATCGGGCGACCATAAAGAATCGCCGGGAGATTTTAGCTGGATGCCACACGTGACCAACTAGGCATGTTAAAACTGAATCTTTCATTGCCCCGCAATAAGAATGCTTCGTCGGGCGATCCTCCTTTTGCCAGGCGCCCCAGAAGCGAAGTAATACATGATTGAAGCTTCTTTTTCTTCATCATTTTCGTCGGGCGACGCCTACTTTCTCCGAGCGATCCTTTACAGCAACTCACTCTTCCTTATTATGCTTGGATAGCCTAAACTCTCCACTTTTTGCACCTTTCCTGCACAAGTTTTGCTGAAACACTAACAAACACATTAAACCTTCACAACTCTTTAAACACTACGCAAAATGACTAAAATAAATATTTAACCTAATTGAAAGTAAAATAAAAGGTCTCAAAGTATCAATAATTGATATGTATTTTATGCACAAATTGACCCTTAACAACCAGTAGGTATAAAAAATTAGTTTATATTGGAAGCGGGTAATACAACTACATATCAAAATGCATAGCTGTCTCATTCAACATCAGACATATAACAACATTTCGATGTACACTAGGAGGGATATGTCTACTAATCCATTTCTTTTGGAACCACTTGGTAATTACACAACTATTACATTATACTTTCCTTTTTTTTTGTTAATACATTGCTTGAACTTTTAAAATCTCAAACTTATTACTCTTTCCAATTATTCATTTTTACTCATCTATTGGCGCCAACTTCAAATTTTTAACAAAACATGGGATCCCATTGAATTATGTCGTTGACTATTGCTAAAAAATCCAAAAATTACAAACAAGTTTGTTCTATATTATTTAGTATTTGAAATCTGTAATTTTCTCTTCATAACACAGTGAAAAAACGTCCCTCTTCATAATCTACTAAATGTTGTGCAGTGCCATACATTGGATGTTGAACTAAGTGGATTACAATTGAAGCCAACAAAACACAGTAAGCTATCAGGTACATTGACATTTACTTAAACTCAACTTTCAAGTTTTACATGTTTTATTTTTTTACATTACCGCAGTGTTGAATCTCAAAGTGATTATAAATCTTTTGTTTCAACACCATTTGAATATTCGAATCGCATGATGGTTTGTATTAATTGTTCATAGCAAGGAGAGGAGTTTATTATTTATGAGCACCAAAGAAATCATTATACTGCATAATTTTTGTGTTTGGAGTAACAATTTGTTTCCTTAGAACATTGTTTGAAAACACAAACATAAACCAACTACTAGATAATTAGTTTCCTATCACTGAATTGAATTTGGAAGGACGTAGCATAATTTTGGTGACAATATAATCATTTTGTTTATGTTTCTGCATTATGGCGATGTTTACTAATATGATCAACCATGTAGTTGGACGAATATGGATCACACTCCTCACGCAACCGCTAAGTGAGCACGAACACGTAGAATGCTCCTACATAAATAAAAATGCATTAAGAGTCTCAAGACTAAAACTCTTCCAAAAAATGCATTTATGGTCGTCATGTGGGTTTGGCCTTCTTAATCTTCAAATGTCAACGCTCAACCGATGTACACACCTAATGCAACATCTTTGAGATGCCCTCTTGCAGATATTGCAACATGTGTGACTAACCGAAAAACAGTTGAACAAGTTGTTGCTGGAGGAGAGGCACTTGGTTCTATTTTTGAAGCATCTATACCTAGACTGAGCTATCATTGTTTTAGGAGTCAAAAGAGGTGTTCAAATCTCCAAGATGTAGAGACTAATATAATGGGTAGGTTTTCTGCATATGATGAGAACAATGTTTCAGTAATACTACATGTTCTGGACTGGGCCCGACAGGCCCAAAAGCATTACTAAGGCCCAGTCCAAAGGGACTCACTAAGGACCACAAAGGGCAAAGGGGGCCACGTCCATGCCCGACACCCTGATGTCCACCTCGACATCTCGGTGTCCAGCCCCACGATGAAGTCCTGCTCGACATCATGCCATCCAGCTCTATGTCCTGGCTTCCAGCTCGACACTCGCCGTCCAGCTCGAGGTCTTGGCGTCGAGCTCGGCACCGTGCTGCGCAGCTCGACATGGTCACGAGCTAACTTGCTAGGGCAGACTTAGTCCTCTATTGCCCCAACGATACTCCGGAAAGACCGCGTCTCCGTCCGCCCGCACTTCATGCAGCATATCCAGGAAGGGGATCACGTGCTGGTCCCCACTACCCACGTAGAACCTGGCAGTTCCTCCATTGGGCCAAATCCGCCCGGCCCAATGAAGGAACCTTGGCCCAGCGCTGGAGGCTATAAATACCCTCTGTTTCCAGAGGGTCAGGTATTGATCATTCTAACCTCAACTCTATTATCTGCTAGTACTCCCACTGACTTAAGCATCGGAGTGCCTTGCAGGTACCCCCCCCTCCTCGTTCAAAAAGCCTTCAGCTCGGAGTAAGCCGTGACGGTCCAAACCTTCTGGTCAGGTCAGATCACTACACAATGCAAACGAGATCGTGGCCGCCCTAAGAAGATCCAAACAGATGCCAATACTACAACATACTCCCGAGGACATCCTGAAACAGGATCTTATTCACATGGAAACATGTAAGTTGTTCTCTAAATCCACAGACAATTTATTTTACATATTAAGAGGTATTATCACATGTCTCAATGTTTGTATATGATTGTAAAAAAATTAAATATACGCATCCTCATCATATTTTGTAATGACTAACGTGTTGAGTTACACGTCCCATTGTACTCCTAAAAAATGTGGACGTCCACCAAAATCATTTGGCATCCCAACTTTTGCAAGGAATCTTACACCAAAAGATCAAACTCAAGGCATTGGTTCAAGTGAGATCAATGACAAAGTAACCTCTTGCACTACAACCAGACATGGGTAAGTTCCTGATTTCGTGCTCTACGTATACGTAAATCTTTGGTACAAAACATTGTTCATGTCTAGGTATTTTCCCCCCTTTGTAATAAATCTGATATTGGCTTTCAACATCATTGTACAACAGTCCTCGCCAACCAAAAATCTGGAAACATGTACTACATCTAGAACACTAAATGATCAGACACCGTTTAATGACATCCTAAATCCTATGACACCATCAATACCTTTTAAACAACTTACCACTACCATACAACATTCTTACCCAACAACTACTACTCCACATCCTATTTTTTAATCCCATAGTGAATTTGGATTTCTAGAGTGAAGATGAAGATGATTCAGATTATGATCCTTTTGCAGGTTTGTCTACTGCTAAAGAATCTTTGGGAACAATATATTTCCTTACTAACTAACTGTTACGCTATGTGTTACTATATTGTGATTCTACTATGTTTTATTTTTTGAATCCAATATTCAAGATTTTTTATGCATAACTATACATCATGTTTGCAGTTGTCGATTCTAAGTCTGATTTTAGTTTCGAGGATGACAACGGATCCGATGTACATTCAATGGCTCATCCGTCAAAGGGTATTGATTCAAATTAATCTATGTTTATAACTTTATATCAAGAACTGGTGTTTTAAAAATACCTAACCCATTTCATTGAATGTCATTCGTAGAGTATTACGATATTGGCGATCCGCTTTTTGAATGTCGATACTGCCAAGCATTAATGTGGTATCAAGAGAGGATGCAGAAACACAAGCATTCGAATAATCCTAAATATACATTATGTTATGGAAACTGAAAAGTGGAACCACCATTTTTGAAAACACCGCCTTCAGTTTTAAAGAAACTGCTTTTTGATCATGACTCTCTAATTAGCAGAAAATTTTAACAACAAATAAGAGTTTGCAACATGGTGTTTGCCTTTATGTCTCCTGGTGCCAGGCTGGATGACAAGTACAATAATGGTTGTGGACCACCCACAATTCACATTCAAGGTCAAACTTGTGAATTTTTTATCAACGTACCCTCTTTTTAAGAATTAAATCCCACTATACCATCTCACACACTCATATATCCCAATATACCCTCTTTTCAAACAAAACAAGTTTTTGCCACAACTCATCCGCCAATACAATGGGCGGAGGAGTGTATATTTTTTGGGCTCCGCATCTGCATTGGGCGGATGCTTATAAAAAAAGAGAGGGTCCGCCCATTAGATGAGCGGATGAGTGCAAAACGTATTTTTTTTTAATTACATTATAATTTAAATTCATATAATATACATCATAAATTAAATTCATATAATTAAATAATATACATTATAAATTAAATTCATATAATTAAATAATATACATTATAAATTAAATTCATATAATTAAATAATATACATTATGATCTGACCTGATCAGAAGGTTGGACCGTCACGGCTTACTCCGAGCTGAAGGCTTTATGAACGAGGAGGGGGGGGGGTACCTGCAAGGCACTCCGATGCTAAAGTCAGTGGGAGTACGAGCAGATAATAGAGTTGAGGTTAGAATGATGAATACCTGACCCTCTGGAAACAGAGGGTATTTATAGCCCCCAGCGCTGGGCCAAGGTTCCTTCATTGGGCCGGGCGGATTTGGCCCAATGGAGGAACTGCCAGGTTCTACGTGGGTAGTGGGGACCAGCACGTGGTCCCCTTCCTGGATGTGCTGCGTGAAGTGTGGGCGGACGGAGACGCGGTCTTTCCGGAGTATCGTTGGGGCAACGGTGGACTGAGTCTGCCCTAGCCAGGTAGCTCGAGACCATGTCGAGCTGCGCAGCACGGTGCCGAGCTCGACGCCAAGACCTCGAGCTGAACAGCGAGTGTCGAGCTGGACGTCAGGACACAGAGCCGGACGACAGGGTGTCGAGCATGACTTCACCGCGTGGGGCTGGACATCGAGATGTCGAGGTGGACATCAGGGTGTCGGGCATGGACGCGACCCCCTTTGCCCAGTGTGGTCCTTAGTGAGTCCCTTTGGACTGAGCCTTAGTAATGCTTTTGGGCCTGTCGGGCCCAGTCTAGAACAGGAGCCCCCCAAGTCGTGGTTCCTTTGCGAGGAGCCATGACTTGAAACCAAGTTGTTCCGTCGCTGAGGTCTCGTGCCCGGGATGGAGGTGTGGACCCTCGAGGGGTCTCCTCGTGTCGTGCTCGGAGATGTCCTCGGTGGTGGATGCGTGGAGGATCCGTACCGGGCGCGTCGGTCGAGCACACGAGGCATCTTTCGGGAGTTGTGCCGCCACCCTAGGGGGGTAGGGCCATCATTGCGTTGGGAGCAGTGCGTCGAGGAGATGGAGTCCGTGGTTGAACGAGGTGACGTTTGGTATTCCACGTCATCACTATAAATAGGGTCCTTGGGCCCCATAATACGTTTTCCGTTCTCCGTGCTCTCTCCGTTGCCGCTTTCAACACTTTCTCCAGTTGTGACTTCCCGTCTCAGATTCTTCATTTCTTAGCCAAATCCCAAACTTTGATCCAAGTAAGTGATCTACTTTCTTCATTTTTCCGTTTTAGAATGCATGATTCCTGGAATTTGTAGATGTTTTAGGATCGTGCGCGTGGGATTAGCCCGGTAGATTCGTGTTTTGCCCGACATATTCATGTCTAGGACCGGCAAACGCATACTTGTGGCCGACACATTCATAGTTTTAGGTGAAAAACTTCAGAGCTGCCCGGGGTCTTCATGATCCGGGGCGCCTGATTCATGACCGTGCCCGGTATGTTCATGGTCGTGGCCGTGGGCTTCATCGTGCGGCTCGCTATGTTCATACCTCGGGTCGACATGCTTGGAGAGTGGCCGCGCGGTTAGTTTGAGGAAGAACACTGGGTTCAGGAAAGTCGGGGAGACATCCACTTGTAAAAACGGACTTGTGTAGTTGTGTATGGACGACCTGATTATGTCGAGCATAGGACTTCGTGCTCAACTGATTGGTTTCCCGTGCTCTGCAGGTAACCATGGCGGACGAGCCGAGCTCCTCCGGACGTCGTGATCGCGAAGAGCAGAGTGCCGACGAGTCGGCCACCTTGATAGATACCGTGACCGACCCATTGCTGGAATGGGTGGGTGTCGAGCCTCGGGGGACAGCGTCAATATATAGCCGGGATGACCGACATCCCTTCACTGCCATTGAAGAGGGCCAAGACCAGCCCGACTTCCAGCAAAATTTCGTGGTCATGCTTCCGTCGACCAATGCAAGAATTTGCTCGGTGTACCCGAACTACAGCTTCGCGATGTATGAGATCGCGTTTAAGGACTTAGGGCTGCGGCTGCCGTTCACCGATTTTCAGACCGGAGTCTTTATGCATTTGGAGCTGGCCCCGTCCCAGCTACACCCAAACTCTCTCGCCTTCATCCGGGTGTTTGAGCTGACGTGTCGCTACTTGAGGATAGGGGCGACCATCCCTCTTTTCTTTCGGGTCTTTCACCTACAGCGTCAGTCCCGAGGTGGGAAGCACAGCTGGGTGTCCCTGAAGCAGTCGAGGAGACTGTTTAAGATGTATATGGACTCCGTGAGGGGGTTCAAGGACAAGTGGTATGTGGTACGCCCTATTACCGACTCTGCTGTAGATTCCCTCTTCGAGGAGGAGGGGCCGGTCAGCGATGATGACGGGGAAGCGATGGTGGCCGACGACGGGAGCCCCGTGTTAGGACGTAGGGCTAAGTTCCCGGTGTATTGGATGTCCCGACATTATGAACATGGGACAGGTTATTTCCATACCGCTGTCGGGGACATGCGCCCGGAAGATCAGCGGTCGTACGAGGCTCTTTGCCGGTTTGTCGACAGTTTTCATCCCGCCCAATGGGTTACGCGGGAAGGGGATGATATCCTCGACAAAGACGGTTACCCGACGTTCGAGTCTCGCCCGATCGACACCAAGGCGCTGGTGGAATGTTCGACATATAGGCAGGCAGCCCGCCTGTTAGGTTGTTTGCTTGAAATTCTTTATTCGTCATTTATTTATGCAGTTTGCTCGATATTGACTTTTCCTTTATTTCGTGCAGGTACGATGGCCAGCCGACATGAGAGGCTCCTGAAATTATCAACCGACCAGAAGCGAGGCAGGAGGGTCGTAAAGGCCCCGCAGACGACGAGAATGGGACCACCACCAAGCCTGAACGCTCCTCAGCCGGTGAGGGTGGATTCGACGTCAAGCTCGGGAGCAGCGTCAGATCCAGAGGTCGAGGAGATTGACGCCAGCGCTGTTTTGACGCAGAGGAAGAGGACCCGCGTGGAAGGCGGTTCGACTGTCGGGGAAGATGTCGGTGCTGTTCAATCCTTTGCCTTCCCCCCTTGCTTCGAGGAGGCGGGCTTTTTCGAGCGATTCCCTCCGACAGTGGTCGCTCATGAAGCTGAGGCCATAAAGAAGATGAGCAAAGAAGAAAGGAAAGCCTATCTGGCCGCCAGCATGGACGGGCTGGTGAAAATGGCTGAAATGGCTTTGGTGTTGTCTGAGGATGCAGGGGATGTTGCTCGTGTTAAAGAGCTCGAGCAGGAGAAGGCGGCCTTGACTGCGAGCTCGCAGAAGTTGAAGGTCGCTCTGGAACGCTCCGAGGAGATGTTCCGAGAGCAGACCGCGATACTTGATGCCGAGAGGGAGATGCTGACCCTGGAAAAGGAGAAGTCGGGGAGGTTGACTGAGGAAGGGGAGTTGCTCCGGACCGACAGGGATCGCTTGGCTGCTGAAGTCGAACGCCTGGGTAAACAGGTTGAGGAAATGAATGCTGTCCTGCAACCTGCCGAAGATGAGCCCGAGGACCTAGTGATTTTGAAGAGTCGGGCTGAGCTTGTCGCCCATATCCGGCTCCTCGAGGCGGACTGCGTCGGTGCTCTGGAAGACGGGTTCAATTCTGCAGTCGATCAGCTCTCATTGCTAAACCCTGGCCTGGTCACCGAGGGTATCGGTCATACACACCGGGTTGTAGGTGGCGCGATCATTCCTCCGCCCGACTCTCCCAGCGTCGACACTGATGAGAATGTGGAAGTTTGAGTAGGGTAGCGGGCCTGCGTGCCCTTGACATTTGTATTTGTATTCTTTGGGCATGCGTGCCCGTTCATTGTATGTATGAACATCGCCGGCCTTCTTGGTCGGTTTAATATTGCTTTGTTGCCTTCGGGCGTTTATACCTTGTTATTTATTTTGGATTTTTTGCCCTTGTATGAACTCACACGCTGGTATGAATTTAGCTCAAGTTCCGGGCCCGAGGAGTGCCCGTAGGTGGCTTTGATTTGGCGAGCGAATATGCTCGTCTCCATTTGTGTGCAATCTCGGCCCTATTTTGGTTGGTCGGGGTTGCTTAAGTGTTGCGCTCGAGGGGAGAGATTTTCTTTTGACCCTTGTAGACGTCCCGTTATTCTTGATGGAATGTCGGGCATTTCGGAGCGAGGTTGCTCAGTCGGGCGTGGAGCCCGTAGGGACGATTCGCCCTTGGCGTGAACTGCCCATCGCGAGCTGGGTGTTCTGCCTTATGGGTACGACGACGGTGGGGCTCGGTACAGCTGTCCACGTCGGGCACTATCGATCGTCAACGTCTACCGCGCGATGCCGTGCCATTTTGGTCGTGTGTCGGGCCTGTACCTTAGCCTTAAACGAAATTGGACGTTTTTCCTCGTTGCCCGAGCGTGGTTGCTTTTGGTCGAGGGTCCTAGGTGTTGACAGTTTCTAACTGTAGTACTGCTTCAACTTAGCAGCATTCCAGGGTCTTGGTAATGGCTCTCCGTCTAACTGCTCGAGGTAGTACGCCCCGGTACCCGTGGTGCCGTGGACGCGGTAAGGTCCTTCCCAGTTCGCGGCCAACTTCCCTTCGCGGGAGTCTTTCTGGTTTCTGCGTAGTACCAGGCTGCCTATTTCGAACTCGCGCTTGATGACCTTGTCGTTGTGGCGTAGAGCCACTCGTTGTTTTAGGGTGGCTTCGCGCAGGGCAGCCCCCGATCAGATTTCCTCGACTAGGTCGAGTTCATCCCTTAGTGCTTCGTCATTCATCTCTTCGTCGAGGGGCTCCTCCGTTCGGCGGGATGGTTCCATGATTTCGACCGGGATGACGGCTTCGGTACCGTAGGTCAGTCGGAACGGTGTTTCCCCCGTCGTTGAGTGGGGTGTGGTGCGGTATGCCCACAGGACGCTGTGGAGCTCCTCGACCCATCCTCTTTTGGCTTCGCCGAGTCGACGTTTGAGCCCTCGGAGGATGACTCTGTTCGCGGCTTCGGCTTGCCCGTTGGTCTGAGGATGCTCGACCGACGTGAAGTGTTGTTTGGTCCCCAGTTTGGTGACGAAGTCTCGGAATCCGTGGTCGGTGAACTGGGTACCGTTGTCGGTCACCAGTGCCTGCGGAATTCCGAACCTGGCGAGCACGTTTCTTTTGTAGAAACGGAGGATGTTGTGTGAGGTGATTTTTGCGAGTGCCTCGGCCTCGATCCATTTCGTGAAGTAATCCACGGCGACGATTAGAAACTTGTTCTGATAGGTCCCTTGCACGAAGGGCCCGAGGATGTCCATGCCCCACCAGGCGAACGGCCATGGGGACGACAATGTGTTCAGCTCGTGTGGTGGGGCGAGGTGCATATCTCCGTGCTTCTGGCACTTGTCACATTTTTTCACGTGTTCCTTGGCGTCCTGTTGCATCGTCGGCCAGTAGTACCCTGCTCGAAGGGCTTTCCTTGCCAAGGATTTACCGCCCATGTGCTGGGCGTTGATGCCTTCGTGAATCTCCCGCAGCACGTCGGGGATGGAGGACTCGTCAATGCATTTCAGGAGGGGAATGGAGAATCCCCTTCGGTACAGTTTCTGCTCGAGAACAACGTAGGAACATGCTCGCCGCTTTATTATGGCAGCGTCGGCCTGGTTCGTCGGAAGTTCTCCCTTCGTTAGGAAATTGTAGACCGGGGTCATCCAAGACGTGGCGTCCCCGATGGCGTGGACCTCGACCGTAGTTGAGGGTGGTTCGATGCTCGGTCGTGCCAGAGATTCCTGGATGACGGATTTATTCCCGCCTTTCTTTCGTGTGCTCGCGAGTTTGGACAATATGTCCGCCCTCGTGTTTTGCTCGCGGGGAACGTGAGAGATTTCCGCTCGTACGAACTTTGCCATGTGTTTTTTGACTAAGTTCAAGTACTCAATGAGGTTGTCATTCTTGGCCTGGTAGCTTCCCTGTACTTGGGAAGCGACGAGCTGGGAGTCGGTGTAAATTTGAACTTCACGGGCTCCTAGGTCCTCGGCTAGTCTCAGTCCTGCGAGCAGGGCTTCGTATTCTGCTTGGTTATTTGACGTCGGGAAGGAGAGAACCAAGGAGTGCTTGATTACCACGCCCTCTTCGTTTTCGAGGAGGATCCCCGCGCCGCTTCCGGACGCACTGGAGGCTCCGTCGACGAAGATGGTCCATTTGTGTTCCTTTCCCAGGGGGATGTCGTTAGGGGTCATCTCGGCGACAAAGTCGGCCAAGGCTTGTGCTTTCAGGGCTTTCCTGCTCTCGTACTGAATGTCGAATTCAGAGAGTTCCAGGGACCACTTCAGCATTCTGCCCGCCATATCTGGCCGACCCAGGAGTTGCCTCACCGGTTGGTCGGTTCGCACGATGATGGTGTGTGCTAGAAAGTAGTGTCTGAGCCTCCTCGCAGCGTTGACGAGGGCCAGAGCAACCTTTTCTATCTGTTGATACCTGCTCTCGGGGCCTTGTAAGGCTTTGCTCGTGAAGTAGACAGGTTTCTGCCCGTCAGGAGTCTCGCGGACAAGAGCTGCACTGATGGCTTCGTTTGATACTGCCAAGTATAGGTATAGTGGCTCGTCGTCATCTGGTCGAGACAACACGGGCGGTTGAGACAGGCTCTGCTTCAGATGGCGAAGTGCGTGTTCGCATTCCTCGGTCCATTCGAAGGCTGCTTCCTTTCGAAGGAGTTTGAAAAAAGGAAGGGCGTGCTGGGCGGACTTCGCGACGAAGCGTGATAGCGACGTCAGCATGCCGTTCATGATCTGTATCGACTTCTCGACGTTGGTGTCGGGAGGTCGGAGAACGCCCGACACTTGTCGGGGTTGGCTTCAATCCCTCGTTCTGTTAGATAGAATCCGAGGAATTTTCCTGCCTTGACCCCGAACGTGCACTTCTCGGGGTTGAACCTCATTTTGCATTGTCTTGCTTGGGCGAAGACAGTCTTGAGATGAGCTGCGTGATCGGTGTCTGCTCGAGATTTGACGATCATGTCGTCCATGTATACCTCGAGCATGTCGCCGATCTGTTTGTTGAACACTTTGTTCATCATGCGTTGGTACGTCGCGCCGGCGTTCTTTAGTCCGAAGGGCATTACGTTGTAGTAATAGTTGCCCGAGCTGGTCATGAACGCCGTGCAGCGTTTGTCGCCCAGGGCCATTGGGATTTGATTGTATCCCGAGTAGGCGTCCATGAACGACAAAGTCTTGTAGCCGGCCGAGTTGTCGACCAGCATGTCAATGTTAGGTAGAGGAAAAGCATCCTTCGGGCAAGCCCGGTTGAGGTCGGTATAGTCAACACACATTCTCCATTTTCCATTATTCTTTTTGACAAGTACAACATTTGACAGCCAGGTGGAATACCGAGCTTCAGAAATAAAATTTGCCTCTAAGAGGTCTTTTACAGCTTTTTCAGCAGCCTCCGTTTTTTCTGGAGACTGCCTACGCCTACGTTGTACTACGGCCTTGGCGGCTGGATCAATGGCGAGGTGATGACAGGCGACCTCAGGGTCGAGTCCGGGCATCTCTGCAGCGCTCCAGGCGAAGAGATCGGCATTCTCGCGCAGACAGGCCTTGATTTGCTTCCTGGCCAAGTCGGGGAGGTCCTTGCCAATCTTCACTCCCTTGGTCGGGTCTGCTCCGAGGGGAACGAGTTCGAAATCGCCGTCCGGAATAGGTCGGAGGGGGATTTGCTCGCTGCTGGCCGGCTCGTCTTGGTCGAAGCGGGCGTCGAGGGCTATGGAGTCGACCTTTGGTGGAGCCTTCTGAACTTCTACCTCGGGAGATGCTCTGTCGGGCTCTTGCTTTGTCTTCTTGATGGGCCTTGTGCTGGGACCCACGTCGACAGTATCCCGTCCCCTTGAAGCGGCGTTGAAGCACCTGCGGGCAGCAGCGAGGTCGCCCTGGATGGTGGCTACCCTTGCCCGTTTGGTGTAGAACTTCATTTTTAGATGGACAGTTGAGGGAACCGCTGTCAGCTCTGCCAATGTCGGCCTCCCCAAGATGCAATTGTATAGGGATGGGCAGTCAATGACGAGGAAGCGGACCTTCACCTGTCTTGTAGCAGTTCCTTCCCCGAACGTCACGAGGAGCTCGACATATCCCCAAGGTTTGGACGTCGAGCCGTTGAAGCCTTGAAGGTCCGAACCTATATATGGAGACAGATGTGAGTCGTCCAGTTGTAAGGTCCGGAACAGCTGGGTGTACATCACGTCGACGGAACTCCCTTCGTCGACCAGGATGCGATGCACGTCAAAATTGGCCATCTTTGCCCTTATCAGCAAGGGGATGACTGCGTTCGGTGCTCCGCCGGGGAGCTCTTCCAAGTAGAAGGTGATAGGCTCTGATCTGCCCCTCACCATTTCGAAAGTCACAGTTTGTGGAGGAGCTTTGTCGACCAGTTCGTCCAACTTCCTCTTGGCTGAGTTGATGGTGAGGTCGTTGAACCCGCCCCCGTTGATGACCATGGCGGAGGGGAAGTATTCCCACCTGCTGTGTGTAGTCAGGGGCTCCTGCAGGAGCTCGGGAAGTTCGAAATCCTCGGGCCTGGTTACCGAAAAGGCGGTCTGGATTGGCACCGACTCGTCAGATGGTCGGGCATCTTCTTCGGGCTCCTTTGCCTCGCGGGCTTCACGACGGGGAGCGTCGTTTCGCCTGTACTGTGCAAGCCTCCCTCCCTTGATGAGGGTTTCAATGGCGTCCTTCAGGTGGACGCAGTCCTCTGTCAAGTGACCATGACTCCTATGGTACTGACAGTACTTGTTTTTGTCTACTCCTGGCTTGGCAGGAGCTGGCCGGGGACGCTTGACGCCACCGTCTTTAAAATCTGTACTAGCACACTCCGCCAGAATACGCTCGCGGGAAGCCGTGAGCGGAGTGTACTCGGTGAAACGGCCCGAGGGGCCCCTTTGTTCCCGGACCTCCCGGGGTCGATCTTCCTTCCTCTTCTCTCTGGTGCGTCGGGGAGGAGGGTCTTGTCTCGAGCTGCTGCCATGATTGCGAGCCCTGGAGTCTCGTGCCCTGTTGGCAGCTTCTCTCTCCTCGTAATCCATGTATGCTCGGGCTTTGTCGAGGAGAGCATCAAAAGTTGCAGGTGGCTCAATGCCCACAGCTTTCCTGAATTCTGTGCCGGGGAGGAGGCCCCTCTCCAGCAAGTACCTTTTCATATGGTCCGCGCAGGGGACCTGTATTGCTTCCCGGTTGAAGCGGTTGATGAATTCCCTCAAGGTCTCATCATGTCTTTGAATGATGGCCTCGAGGGCTGCCTCAGTCTTCGGGTGGCGACGGGAAGCTGTGAAGGAACTGATGAACTGGTTCTTCAGGTTCCGCCACGAGGTAATGGAGCCCGGGGCGAGTCCTTTATACCAGTCCATGGCCGCCTTCCTGAGAGTTGTGGGGAAGAGACGACACTTGATGGGCCCCCCGACATTATGGTAGTGGAGCATGGCTTCGAACCCGTCGATGTGGTCGACTGGGTCCGCTACTCCATCATACTCCTTCAGATGTGGGGGCTTCTCCATGCCCGGGGGGATAGGTGCGTCCATGATGGCCTGCGACAGGGGACCGCGGGGGTCGTCCTCGTCGCTCCTTTCGGGAGAAAGAGAAGGGGTCCTGTAGTTATGTCTGGCACGCTGGTCGTGCTGAGATTCCCTCGAGCGTGATGCTCGGTGGTTGAAGGTCACACGCCCGTCTCTGTTGTGCCTCCTGTCGTGCCTTGATGGGTCGCGATCGGGCTCTTCGGTAGGGATGACGGGCTGTCTTTCATATTGGGGCCGCCTCTGCCTTGGTGGGGGAGAGGGGCTCCTAGAGTTCTCCCTGTAATGTCTCCGCGGGGGAGTAGGGTGTCGAACTTCTTCGACCCGAGAAGGTGGAGATGGTGGCCTTTGATGTCTCCTCGGGGGGCGTCGATCATTTTCAAGTGCCCTTAGTCTTTCTCCTTGGGCGAATAGGAGATAATTTGTTTGGTTGATGGCCGCGAACAGTGCCTGAGTCGTGGCATCTGCCCCAGCAGGAACTTGGACTTCATAGAACCGGGCAGCTCTGCGGTAGGCGAGGGCTTCCGGGTCGTCTTCGAGTCTTGGAGGGGGTGTCGAGGACGACGCAGTGTTCCCGTCCCTGCGGGTGGAAGGTCCAGGGGCGGTTGTCACGGGGACGACATTGTGGCCGGCATCACTGGGATTGTCCAGGTGTCCGTTCTTGTCCGCGGGACCGTTGTTGGTGTCGGTGACGCGGGTGTGTTGTTCTTCACGAGCTGGATCAGCCATGACAGTGAATGGATTGAGCTTTGGTCTTTGGAATTGTTCGTTAGACGGGGAAGCTGTTTCCCACAGACGGCGCCACTGATCTGACCTGATCAGAAGGTTGGACCGTCACGGCTTACTCCGAGCTGAAGGCTTTATGAACGAGGAGGAGGGGTACCTGCAAGGCACTCCGATGCTAAAGTCAGTGGGAGTACGAGCAGATAATAGAGTTGAGGTTAGAATGATGAATACCTGACCCTCTGGAAACAGAGGGTATTTATAGCCCCCAGCGCTGGGCCAAGGTTCCTTCATTGGGCCGGGCGGATTTGGCCCAATGGAGGAACTGCCAGGTTCTACGTGGGTAGTGGGGACCAGCACGTGGTCCCCTTCCTGGATGTGCTGCGTGAAGTGCGGGCGGACGGAGACGCGGTCTTTCCGGAGTATCGTTGGGGCAACGGTGGACTGAGTCTGCCCTAGCCAGGTAGCTCGAGACCATGTCGAGCTGCGCAGCACGGTGCCGAGCTCGACACCAAGACCTCGAGCTGAACAGCGAGTGTCGAGCTGGACGTTAGGACACAGAGCCGGACGGCAGGGTGTCGAGCATGACTTCACCGCGTGGGGCTGGACATCGAGATGTCGAGGTGGACATCAGGGTGTCGGGCATGGACGCGACCCCCTTTGCCCAGTGTGGTCCTTAGTGAGTCCCTTTGGACTGAGCCTTAGTAATGCTTTTGGGCCTGTCGGGCCCAGTCCAGAACACATTATAATAAATTAAATTCATATAATTAAATAATATACATTATAAATTAAATTCATATAATTAAATAATATACATCATAAATTAAATTCATATAATTAAATAATATACATTATAAATTAAATTCATATAATTAAATAATATACATTATAAATTAAATTCATATAATTAAATAATATACATTATAAATTAAATGAAATACACTTTAATTAAACAAAATATACTATAAATAAACAAAAATTTAACTAAAGGACATAAATTAATTTTTTGCATTTTAACATATATAATCTCCCCATCACATCTACTGTCGATTTTGACCGGGTCGTGTCAATCGTTGGTGAGTTCCACAAGCAGGTGCTCGTCTAGTACGTTGGTCTGTTCTGCGATTTCCTTCTTCATTTTGTGGTTGAGTTGAAGTTGAAGGTCCCGCGTCACACCCGCCCATTAAAAATTCCTCAATCATGTCATCATTGGTAAAGTATGTCTCGGCTGCACTACCATAACTTAATCTGGTTCCCTCCCAATTCCAATTTGGTATGGGATTAGAAGACATTGGGCTATTTATTGAGGGTTGGTAACAATCTTGGGAGGTAAATTGTTGTGGTCGGAGAATAGGCATTTGTTGTTGAGGTGTTTGATAGTTTGGATTTTGTGGGGTTTGTTGGGTGCCCCATTGGGTGGAGTTAGATGAAGGATATTGTTGTTGGGTGCCCCATTGGGTGGGGTTAGAGGAAGGATATTGTTGGTGGGTGCCCCAATGAGTGGTGTTAGATGAAGGGTTTTGTTGTTGGGTGCCCCATTGGGTGGGGTTAGAAGAAGGGTTTTGTTGATGGTATTGTTGGCTTGGGGTAAAAGGTGGTTGTGTTGGGAAGAAAGGTTGTTGCGTAAAAGATGGTTGTGTTGGGAAGAAAGGTCCTTGGTTGCTCATGAATGGTTGTTGGGTGTAAGTGCTTGATGATGGTCTGGTGTGTTGGACGTTTGAAGATGTTGGGAAATTACGAGGGTCATACAAGAAGTTGTTTGGTGACAAATACAAATTTGTAACAGACTTATACCATTCCATGTATTCCTTACTTGGTTTAAATTCTTCTGACATGACATCTCCTTGTAAGACTTTATTTTCGCGGTTATGCCATTGACGACGCTCCTGCTTGTAACAATATTTCCAATTGCTATATGCCCATTGATCGTTCACCACACTTTTGTGATACTCCTCCATGCACTGTGGAGCATTCGGTATGCCTTGCTTAATGCCAAATTGAAGTTTTACCCGATCAGAATGGTGCATTTCAACAGTAGTAAAATATATGATAAATGTTTTCGCACTCCACACGTGACTATCGGTCGGATCGGTATCATCAAGTCCCAGATAGGGCCTCCATGTAAACTGTTAAAAAAATCAGTTATTAGTTTAACAAACCATATAAAATATGTAATACTTAAAATATGGTTAAGAATATTACATAAGATTCTTCGAAATGATCGATGAAAGTCCGATAGTCGGGTGCACAATGATGAGGAGTCTTTTCGTAATCCATTCCATAGGCAGACCATCTAAAAAAATCTAATAGTTAAATATTGTTCACATAATAAATAAGTTTAAGACAAAGGAGTAGTTACAACTTACTTGGTTGCGTACGGAAAATGAAAAGGATTACGATTCCTAGGCGCTAGATTCGGCATCCTGGACCATCCCCAAGCTTGTATTAGTGTTGAACAACCAGCAAAATTATGAACATCTTTTTTGGCGCATCTACAGAGGTTTCTGTATAGATGCGATAAAACTGCTGATCCCCAACTGTATCTACCTATTTTATTAAAGTCAACTAGCAATGGTAAATACATCAGATGTATTGTGTTACCATTTGTGTCAGGAAATAATAAACAAGCGAATAACAATAAAATATAAATTCTAGTTTTTTTATGAATTTGTTCTAAGGGGGAATCTTGGCTCAATTCAAATGCATCATATATTTCCCGGAGCCAAGTAATTTTGACGAATTGTCCCTTTCTAGATCTTTCGGGCAATTCTTCACCCAAGAGTTCTTGAGTTATGGAGTAGTCAACATTTGTTCTCCCATTGACTGCCAAACCGTTTACACGTAAACCCATCAACATGTGGACATCTTCAAGGGTGACTGTGGATTCACCGGTAGGAAGATGGAATGTGTGTGTCTCCGGACGCCATCTTTCACATAAAGCAAGAATAAATTTCCTATCCACCCCATATGACGTTATGTTTAGAACGTGCCCAAAGCCCGCTTGCATCAGATATGGACAGATTATTTTGTCTACGCGCACATATGAGTGTGTACGAGGCCTAAATTTTTTCTCATTCTAAAAAAAAATAGTTAATATTAGAATATGGTTAATGTCAGAAGTATATGCTTAAAATTTTAAAAAAATTATACGTAAATATATTCAAGACTTACATATTGGAGGATGTTTGACAATGTTCCTCGGTGCTCCTCTCCATAAGTTAACAGAGACATTATAGAAAATTGAGATTGGTGTAAAATTATGATGAGAAAGTATAGATAAAGATTGAGTATGATGTAAATTTTGAAAAAATTAGTAGTATTTATAGAGAAATAATGTAGGGTTTTTATTCAAAAAATTTAATGGAAACCATAAAATGGTTGGGAGTAATTACTCTGCATGCATGCTGTGTACGTAGACTGGTGCTGCATGCACAGTTTTACAGGGCCCGCCTACTCAATGGGCGGAACCCTTTTAATTTTCTGACACGCCGCTGATTCAATGGGCGGACATGTTACTTTTTGTCTGCCATCCGCGCTTTGAATGGGCGGAAGCGTGCAATTAGGCCTGCCAAGGACGCAGGAGCAATGGGCGGAGCCTGTAGGAACATCAATGCGTCCGCCTACTCATTGGGCGGAACCCTTTCACACTTTAATGGCACCGCTTCTGCATTGGGCGGATGAGTTATTACAACATAAATTCAGTTTGACCACTAAATTTAATTCTTCCTGCGTTTATTTATTACACTATATCTACTAAACACAAAATCTATTTCATTTAAATACACTTCTACCTCCTACTTTTTTTCATCAAGCCAACCCATCTAAAAACCAAATTTCTCCTACAATTCAGATTTTATTCACTAACAAATCAACATGTCTCAAATACCTCAATATATAGTAGATGCTCATTACAACGGAGAGATCATTATCTCTGATGAAATGGGCATTATATTCGAAAATACCGATATATGCCGGTTCAAATTAAGTAGAAATGCGAAATTTGAATATTTGAGGGAGAGAATACAAACAAGGATGCAATCTGGAGTTGTCTCACAAATTATATATCGAAATGCTGTTAATTTCGGTGTTAACCAGGTGAAATATGTTCTACTGAAAATCCGAGATGATGATGATGTGGAAATGATGTTTTACAACCATGAATTATCTGGGTTACATGCGATAGATTTATACATAAAATTTCTACTTTCTCAACAATCTCAAATCTCACAAGTGGCCAATCCTAATGATGCTGAGCGCGTGTCCATAATTCCCGAGGAAGTCGTTGTCGAAGATGACGAAGAAGATGAGACTGAGTCACAAGCTGATGATTTGTTCACTACTTTATTTGAAGACGGTGGATGTGACGAGGCGGATGCAATCAACGAAACGGAACAACACATTCCACTTGAGAATGTCTATTGTCCACCCGCCCACATGACAACTCTGGATACAGCTGGAGACGAATCATCCTTTCAATGGCCCAAAAATCCTCGTCTTTCGCTGGAGGATGACATAGCTGTTGGGAACCAGTTCAAAAACAAATCTGACTGTGTCTTTGCGATATCCAGGTACCATATGAAACATGTCGTTGATTTCAGGGTTACGTGTTCTGACACGAAGAGATATAAAATTTGTTGTAAGCGAAGTGGTTGCAACTTTCGTCTAGTGGCATCCTATAGGAAAAGGAGCGACCTATGGGAGATAGGAATCATGGAGCCCCCACATAATTGTTCAACGACCATCTTTAATCAGGATCATCGACAACTAAGCTCTCGACTGATGAGTGAATGATTAATGCCTCTTGTTGAAAAGGATCCCTCCATCAAGGTGAGTGTATGTATTAACGAAATTGTTTCTTTTTTCAAATACACTCCATCTTACAAGAAGGCATGGATTGCTAGAAACAAAGAAATCGAACAAGTGTTTGGTAATTGGGAAAAGTCATACAATGAACTTCCAAATTACTTGTTGGCCCTTAAGAAGTTTGTTCCAGGCACTGTAGTAGAAATGCAAACACTACCGGTATATACAGATGACGAGACTATTATTGCTGGGAAACAAATATTCCACCGACTATTTTGGGCTTTCCAACCATGCATACGTGGCTTTGCATATTGCAAGCCTTTACTACAGATTGATGGTACCTGGTTATATGGAAGGTACAAAGGTACACTACTAATGGCTGTAGCACAAGACGGAAACAACAATATTTTCCCTGTTGCCTTTGCCTTAGTGGAAGGTGAGACGACGGATGGTTGGGGTTTCTTTCTAAAAAACTTGAGAATGCATGTAGCTCCTCAACCTGGCTTGTGTTTGATTTCTGACCGACATGCATCTATCGAAAGCGCTTATAACAATCCTGAAAATGGTTGGAATAACACTACATCTGTCCATGTGTATTGTATCAGGCATATTGCGCAAAATTTTATGAAGGATATCAAGGACCGTATCCTCCGGAAAAAATTAATCAACATGGGTAAGTACTTTTTATGCAAACATTACATGCTCGTTAATAGTATACCATTATATTAACCAATATTTCTTTTAACATGTAGGGTATGCGCTGAACCAACCAACATTTAAATATTATCGTAATGAAATTGGGATGGCTAATGGTGATGCTTTGAGGTGGATAAACAAAATTCCCGTTGAAAAATGGACGAGGGCATTTGACGAGGGTCGTCGTTGGGGGCACATGACAACAAACCTTGTCGAGTCACTAAATTCCGTATTTAAAGGCACTCGTAATCTCCCCATCACACCGTTAGTAAGTGCAACATACTATAGGATGGGAACACTCTTTGCTGAAAGGGGTGCAAAGTGGAGTGCAGTTTTGAATTCTGGACAAACATTTACAGAACGGTGCATGAAGGTGATGAAAGAAGAGACGTCTAAATCCGCCACACATCAGGTAAGCATTTTTGACTATAATAATAACACTTTCAGTGTGAAGGAGACAATTAACCACGGTGAGGGGAAGCCATTGGGGAGTTACAAGGTCAACCTAATGGAAGGATGGTGTGACTGCGGAAAGTTTCAAGCATACCGTGTTCCTTGTTCACATGTTATCGTTGCATGTTCTGTGGTGCGTCAAGACGCATTTCTTCTGTTGTCTGACGTTTACAAGGTTGCTAACTTATTTGGGGTTTACAGCACGAGCTTTCCAGTTCTACCATACGATGAGTATTGGCCCACTTATGAGGGAGATAAAATTTGCCATAATCCAGTTATGCGGAGGAACAAGAAAGGTCGTCCCGTGAGCACCCGTATTACAACAGAAATGGACGCATATGATAAGTTGGAGAGAAAATGCACATTGTGTCGTCTTCCAGGTCACAATCGAACGCGATGCCCCAATGTAGGAACTAGTAATAATTAGTTATTCATTTTGTTATCAATCTGCAAAGTTGTATGTATAATGACGCCGAGTTATTATGTTTCATTTCACTAATACTTCTGCATTTAATATAAATAACAATTCGAAAAAACAACACATAAATTAAAATACTGAGACGAATAGTAGAACTTAGCAACAACATTAAACGTAAACAACATCAACATGTTCAAACAAGGACATAACCATTTCTAGGATATTACAATCAGCAACACAATATCTTTTTGTTGAAGCATCATCATAAGAACACATGCGTCGTTGTGAACAAGTCTCCAAGAACGAGTGGGTCCATTTAAGCCAGGCACCGTAACTAACCTCTCTATTTTCCGAATCTTTTCACCTTGGGCAATTTCTTCCCCTAACCATCCCTCCAAGTGCCTATGCAGATGCTCAAATGTCTGCGTGTTCAACAATTTGATCTTCATCGGAGGCTTTACTGGAGAAAAAATAAGTTCTGCGTCTCTTTTCATATATGGAAACATTGAAAACTCCCCGGATGTTGAAGACATTTTTAAGATACAACTAAAGAAAAATAATTTAAGTGTAGCTTGGATCATTCAACATCAACGATATTTATAGGTCACAGCAAAAATTTTAAATTAATAAAATAATAAAACCCTCCGCCCATTAACGTGGCGGAGCCGTAAATAAATAATAAAATTACGAAAGCTTCCGCCCATCGCACTGGCGGAACCGTACTGAAATAATAAAATAATAAAATGAATAAAACCCTCAGTCCATTGCAGGGGCGGAGCCGCGCTGCAATAATAAAATAACATGACCCTTTCTATGATTAATATTTTAACATTGATTTCTTATTTAATAATAATTTTAATATATTTTTAAAATTACATTAAAATAAATTTTATTTGTATATTAATATTTTAATATTTTAATAATTTCATTAAAATGACTTAAATTTGAATATTTCAATTTCATTTTATACAAATATATTGATTTCTTATTTGATAATAATTTTAATATATTTTTAAAATTACATTAAAATAAATTTTATTTGTATATTAATATTTTAATATTTTAATAATTTCATTAAAATGACTTAAATATGAATATTTCAATTTCATTTTATACAAATATATTGATTTCTTATTTAATAATAATTTTAATATATTTTTAAAATTACATTAAAATAAATTTTATTTGTATATTAATATTTTAATATTTTAATAATTTCATTAAAATGACTTAAAATTGAATATTTCAATTTCATTTTATACAAATATATTGATTTCTTATTTAATAATAATTTTAATATATTTTTAAAATTATATTAAAATAAGTTTTATTTGTATATTAATATTTTAATATTTTAATAATTTCATTAAAATGACTTAAATTTGAATATTTCAATTTCATTTTATACAAATATATTGATTTCTTATTTAATAATAATTTTAATATATTTTTAAAATTACATTAAAATAAATTTTATTTGTATATTAATATTTTAATATTTTAATAATTTCATTAAAATGACTTAAAATTGAATATTTCAATTTCATTTTATACAAATATATTGATTTCTTATTTAATAATAATTTTAATTTATTTTTAAAATTACATTAAAATAAATTTTATTTGTATATTAAAATTTTAATATTTTAATAATTTTATTAAAATGACTTAAAATTGAATATTTCAAATTCATTTTATAAAAATATATTGTTTTTTTATTTAACAACAATTTTAATTTATTTTTAAAATTATTTTAAAAAAAAAAAACGTTGATCACACAGGTCCGCCAATGCAATGGGCGGAAGCTGTGTTTTTTTAAGACCATCCGCCCATCCATTGGGCGGAGCCTCCTAATTTCAATTTTTTTTTTGAAAAGATGGTATATTGGGAATATTGGTTGAAAGGTGTGGTATATTAGAATATAGTTGTTAAAAGGGGTGTATGTTGGTAAAAAATTCCAAACTTGTCATCGAATTGGTAGTCTCTTGCCACTTGAGGGTCAAAAACCAAAGTTTGTGCAAATGTACATCTATGACACCGAAAATAAAGTGGAAAATAGAATGGATGGTCTCAGATAACTAACTATATGTTCAAATTAGTTACATATAATGTCCAGAATTAATCAATTATATTCATTATAACATACTTCTTTTTTTAGGAACCCCACCAATATAGATTCATCCATTGTTCGACAACTGTCTGCAATGCTATATGAATATAATACATATGCAAAGATCTTCCAAACGACAAAGGAAAAAATTTACAATGGAAACGTACATAACTTAAAATTGAGACTTATTTCTGACAGAAAAACAGATGGTAGGATCTACAATCAGCCAACTGTTTCTAAAGTTGCAGCGTTAATTGTTGGCGATGTTGACACGGCTGAGGAAAGGGACATCATTATGGAAAAAAGACATGGAGAAATAAAAATAATTGATGAGTTTCATGAAAGTTATCTCGTATCAATATCCATTGATTTTTCCATATGGTGAGGATGGTTACAGACCAAACGTAGCCCATCAGGATTTGGAGATATTTGATGACAACAAACATAATAGACTAACAATTAGAGAGTGGCTTTCCTTTCGGATACAATCCAGATTTGATGAGGCTAAAACTTTGTTATCATCAAGAAGATTATTTCAACAATTCTTGGTTGAGTGTTACACCATGATGGAGTCTGAAAGATTAACATGGTTGTGCAATAATCAAGCAAAGCTAAGAGTGTCCAAATACAAAAACTAAATGAAGAGGGTGATCAATGCGAATACCTTATGTCTAGCACCGGGAAAAGAGTTGTATTACCATCATCATATGTTGGAAGTCAAAGGTTCATAGATCAACTTTATTATGATGGAATAGGCAGTTTGTAGCAAGGTTGGGTTTCCAGATTTATTCATCACTTTTACGTGCAACCCTAATTGGACCGAAATACAAAGAGTACTCATACCTCTTCACTTGAAGCCTCAAGATAGGCTCGATATTATTTCAAGAATATTCAAAATGAAGTTTGATCAACTTCTATCAGATTTGACTAAAAAGGGTATTTTAGGCAAATTCCTTGCGTGTAAGTTTTCCAAACACTATTATTTATATATTTCACGTTAAACTTGCATTCCATGATAGAATATCTCTTAATTATGTTTTGTAGACATGTACCCTATTGAGTTCCAGAAAAGAGGACTGCCACATACACACATTTTCATTTTCTTGCATCCTTCAAACAAATACCCAACACCTACAGATATTGATAAAATTATTAGTGCCAAATACCAGAGCCTTTGTTGGAACCAAGGTTGTATAATTTGGTTAAGACTCATTGGTATATGGTCTTTATGGTCTTGCAAAACAAAGTTCACCGTGCATGAAAGATGGCAAATGATCCAAGTATTATCCTAAGAAGTTTTAAAGTACTACCATAATGGATCAAGATGGTTATCCTATCTACAAAAGACAAGATAATGATCACACAATAGACAAAAACGGAATAATACTTAATAACGGTCAGGTAGTTCCTCACAACCGAAGTTTGTTGTTGAAGTATGAGGAACACATCAACATGAAATAGTGCAATCAGAGTACTTTAATTAAATACTTATTCAAGTATATAAACAAGGGTTTTGACAGAATTTCAATTGTTATTGTACCATTTGAGTCAACGAACAGGCTTACGGATAAAAACTTTGATGAGATCAAAGGATATCTAGATTGTAGATATATTTCCCCAAGTTACGCATGCTGGCGAATTTTCTCATATTCTATACATGGACAGAAACCTGCTCTAGAGAGACTGTTCTTTCACATGGAAGGAGAACACTCTATTTACTACTGATATTACGAATAAATTGGGAATGTCTTAATTTAACCAAGTGTTACACAACCCATGTTTACTGCTTGGTTTGTGGTTGTTGTACCCCAAAATTTACCCTCTTCATTTCGACCTTTTTATCTTATATTTCATTATTACATGCATGCATATCATTGGTTCTATGGTTATGGGATCAAGGTATCCCTATCAAGCCTCAGCAGGTTACAGGTAACGTTTATTTCATCAATGGATGTTCTCAGAGTATTTTCCATGCTGAAGATCGGTTCACCATTTTGCAACGATTCAGGGTTCAAAGATTCACAAGTCCAACCCGAAGCGTCATATTCACGTGTTCTTTCGCCAAGATATCTTTGGTGAAGTATTCTCAAATTCAGGTTCGGCTCGAGATACAATTCTTTAAAGAAGGTCTCTGAATGTGCGAGTTTTCTCGAAGAAATGTGGTGAAAAAGTGTGCTGAAAGTGCAATTTTTACGCACTAAAAAATTCATAACTTGAAGCCCGTTGTTGTACCCCAAAATTTGCCCTCTCTTTTTCACAAAGAAATCACAGCTTTGGGCTCTTCCTGATTTTTCAGATGGGCTTAAGAATCAGTCAAACAGACTTTTCTTATCGGTCAAACAAAATTAGGGTTTCCATTAACTTTTGAATCAGTCCAAGCAGATTGCTAGGGTTTGGTTGAGTTTGGCTCAGGGTTTGGTCAAGCAGACGCTTCTTTGACATTAAATCAAGAATTAGGGTTTGCACGCGCATTTTTAGAAGAATTTGAATCCACAGTGTCTTAATTGACTGTCACATGGTTTTGACGTTTGTTCAAGATTTCTGTTTGTTTCTCAAAGTCTAAACATCTGGGATATGGGTTGAGGCTTCTGATTGAGAGTTTGAAGTGTTGGTTTAATAAGTGAAATGAAAGACGTATGGACATTTGTTTTGTTTGACTGTACAATACATATGGTTAATTGGAACGCCGGGTTTATTATTGGTTAACACAAGACAGTGAGACTGCGACGTTTGTTGATTATTTATAATTTCTAAGTTAAGATTATTGGGATAATTTCCAATTATTATGACTCAAGAAATTTAAATAATTAAATAAGCAATTGCAGAAGAATTAAAAGAGATATCTGACAAAAAAAGATTTTT
This sequence comes from Vicia faba, assembly GCA_948472305.1. Taxonomy (NCBI): domain Eukaryota; kingdom Viridiplantae; phylum Streptophyta; class Magnoliopsida; order Fabales; family Fabaceae; genus Vicia; species Vicia faba. The sequence goes on from OX451736.1 coordinate 104,570,661, forward strand.
ATTCATTTTCAATTGTTTGTTACAAGTATTATTTGAATACTGTAAATTTATTTACAGTGTTTACAATAATGTTATTACAAATGACTAGAAATAAAATAAAACTATATCCTAAATCTCTTGAAGTCTTCATCTTCTACTGTTGCATCCTTTGCTCAACTGATATTTACCTGCAAAGACAAAAAAGGAAGAAGTCAACACAGATGAATTAAAAAAGGCATTTTCAGACAATTAATCAAAAACTCGTCATTAAAGGTTGTCGGCCGGAATCAGTTTGTTCGTCCTCTCTGCAAATTGCAAGAAGATGTCTTTTCTTGGTTCACAAAGAGGGAAAGAAAATATGTTTGCAAGCATGGAATTAATTAAATACAAGGCAGCATATTAAACAAAATGCACAAATTTCAAAGTGCAAACTGAAATGTCAAACAAGTTGCACATGTGCAAACTGTCAAAGAGAGGCAAACAAGGCAAACCAAACTAAGTCAAAATGGCCAACTAAGTCACAAGTTCAAGAAGCTGTCAAAAACTGTCAAAGAGGCTAACAAACTAGCAATGCAGAAAATCTGGAAAAGAAGAAAGTACAAGAGGCAGAGCAAAGCTAACATTGCAAGCAATATTTCAAATTTTCATCATTTTCCAGCCACAACCTTTTCAAAAAAGTACAGTTTAAGTAATTAAATATACTTTTCTGTGGAGAGAGAAAGAGAGAGAGAAGTAGAGAGGCTTACAGTTTTGCAGGCTCAAGACATAGATAAATATAACAAGATATCCAACACTGTAAAGGGGGCAGGAACACAAGGAACAAAAAGAACACAAGAGAAAAAAGGCCAAAAACTGTAAACACTCTTCAACAGGCCTAAAAACCTGTTACAGCCTTCCAAGCTTGTATCCTAAGCAAGCAAACAAACAGCCTGCCTGTTACCAACAAAGTTACAAACTGCACCCAACCTGCATAAATAACCAAGCCTTTCAAACCTGCATAAAACACAAGCCCTGAAGCCTGCATAAACAGAACCTGCATAAACTTCAATAAACCCAACTGTATCAACCTGCCTCAAAATTCCAAAACAACAAAGCCTTGAAGCAAGCAAACAACAGCCTGCCCAAAGCTATACAAACCTGCATAAGCTTCAACAAACCTGCCTAAAACCAGTAAAACTACAAGCCTTGAAGCAAACAATCAAGAGCATGCATGTACAACCAACAATCAAAAGCAAGCCTGTCAAAGCAAACTGATAAGCCTTTCAAAGCCCAGCAAGCCTAAAAACCAGATATCATAACAACATAGCCAAAGCCTAAACACCAACAAAACGCCTCAGAACGTGTTCATCATAGGCTAAACAAATCAAGCAAAAGAGAGGAAGAAAGTCAGAACAATAACAAACTTTCTCAGAGCCAAGCTCATCACAGGATCAAACAAACAAGCAACTCAGAAGCACATACTCTCAGAGCAAAAGCTCATCATCGAGAATCACAAAATCCAAAGAAAGCATCACAGAAGCAAGTAATCAGAAGAAGAAGTGAAGTATCCTAGGGTTTTCAGAAACACTTTCATCACAAAACAAAAGCTAAAAGATACAAGTACCAGAACAAAGCTTTCCCCAGCATCACAAGCTCCCACGCCTTGGACGCCTAAGACGCCTCCTGTCCAAACTCTCCGCCTCCTATCCAAAAGCAGAACAAAGGTATTGTCCCTCTTTCTTTTTTTCTAACACCTCAAGCAAACACAAATAGCACATAAAGATCAAAATATGTCAATAATCAATAACATGCGAATGTTGAAACCCTAAAACATGAAAAACAGAAATCAATACCTTTTTTTTCATCATCGCCTTGAGCAAGCCGTGAAGAGAGGAGTGATTGGAGGTGGCGTCCAGTAGCCAGGCATGGAAGGAGTTAGTCAGAAGCTCACGTTTGGTTGAGAACGAGAAAGACGAAGAAGAAGATAGAGAAGCGGCACCGTTCAAAACTCTGTAACCCTATTTTGAACAAAACGATGAAACCCTAAACAAAACTTCTCAAAACGCATTTGGGCCTCTGCCCCACAAAACTGTTAAGCCCATTTGATTCTGGCACCCCCCTTTTTTTGGTTATAATCCATTTTTATTTTGCATTTGGGCCATGTATATAACCCCTAAGCCCATCTAATTTCCTAATTTTTTATACAAATCAATCTTTTTTTCTTTCTTTCTATCACCTTATTTTCCTTTTTTATATAACCTATTTTGTTAAATAAAAATAATACATTAACTTTTTTATACAAAATTTTCTTAAATGCTTCTTTTTATTTTAGAACAATTAAAAATACATAAAAAATAGAATTTTTAAGGTTAAATATTTCTTTTCTTTAAAACTTTTTGTTTATATATAATTAACAAAAATACAAAAATAAATAAATAATAATACTTAATTTATATCACTTGTAAATAATCATGTGCATCTTACATACTTTTGATTCTCTTTTATTCTTATACTTTGCTATATCTTTACATTGAGAATGCGATGATTCGATTTGGTTGTAAATAATATTTGGACACTACTATTCTGATGAGACTCATCCCCATTTGTAAACATTTGTACCCCCATCCCCAGATACTTATTTGTAATAGCTTAGACTTTAAATTCCCGCAATTTATCGCTTTCTATATACTGTATAGTAATTAGGGTTTGTATGCGAAGATTCAAAATCAACCGCTAGATAACCTAATACAAGACAAATGCATGAAAATCAATACACAATTCACACTTGCACCTCTAGGGTAATCCCGCCTGTTGCCTCGGAAAATGCAATCATGTCCCTCGAGTATGAGACACTCTAGCAAACGTCCCTTCGATAAACAAAGATCGTTAGTCCCTCGATGACCCTCGATGTTGCCTTCGATAAAACGATCTCGTCCCTTACAAAAATTGCTAGAGCGTCTCACAAGTTTCCTTCAATGATTGTATACGATGACCCGCGCCCGTCCCGTTAACATCCTAACACAAGGTTGTTCACCAAATACAATGGTGAAACAACACTGTTAAAAGGGTTAAAACATGAGAAAGATCTTTGAGTAAAATAGGGTAGACAAACTCTTAGTTACTTGATCAAACTTGCAAAACACACTTGCCATTTTTCAAAACACACATCCACATAATTTCAAAACAAACTTTCAAAACATTTTGAAACATCTTTTCAAAAAGACAAATACCTTTGTAAAACATTCGAGTAAAGAATTGTTACAATGGTTTCCTAGACAAGGCATCTTTTTCAAAACATTTTCAAAACCACACACACAAAGCACCATTTCAAACAATTGAAAAGAAAAGGCAAGTGATCTAAAACAAGTAACTAAGAGCCCATGGATAACCATGGATGAAAAGGGTGCTAGCACCTTCCCTTTTCATAATCTACCCCCCGAACCCACGAAAACATCTCAAAGGTCTTTCCTGTGCTTTTTGACCTTTCCTTAGGATAAATAAAAAGTCGGTGGCGACTCTTGCTAAACCGAACAAGTGCGAATACAAACGCAAAACCTCAAGTCAGTTCTCCCACCGTATCACAGAACTGGCGACTCTGCTGGGGAGTTTTCTAAAAGTGGGGTTACCTTAGGGTTTTAGATCACCTTTACATGCTTGCTTTACTTTTTTGGGTTCCTTGTTTGGGTTTGTTTAAATCCTACACCCGGATTTGGGGGCACCTTTTTAGGTAAATAGCAATAAACTGTGAGGGAACTGTATGGGGTATACCGACATGGTTGAAGCAGTAGCTATGTTAGTGTGACATATTTGTGAGTACCGATAGCCCTTGAGTAGTCAAGGAGAATACGGGGCCGCTGAGCGATGTCATGAAGCACTAACGAACTCTTAGAACCTTACTTGACCATCTTGGCCTTTTTAGGGGTAGTGAGATGACCGACTTTGGTGCAGTCCGAAGTTGGTAGATGCTCGATACTACACTCATTGAAGGTTGTTTTCTTGGAATATTTTGGTCGTCAGTTAAGTGGCTAAACCAAAACAATGAACATAGAAAATAATCCAATGGTATTGAGTTCCTTAGAACCCGGTTTCTATTTTAAGACAGGATGAGCCAACTAACTTCAAGAGGGTACTTACCTATAAACCCCATACAAGCCTAAACCTAAGGACTTGTTTGCTTTGTGTGAATATGATTGCCTGTATATACACTTACTTGCTTTTGCATACATGTACATAACATCATAACATCATACCATAGCATTTTCAATAACCATTTCAAGGATCTCGAGGGTCTTTCGATGCAGGGTCACGTTGAACCAGACGTCTACCAAGGGGCAAGAGGTTTCTTCTTTAAACAAATGCCATCAAAGATCAAGTGCAACAACTTGAATCAGGGGCTATGACCCACTTGACATGGTGAGCTTGATTCTCGTGGAAAGACATCCACTGATACAAAGTTCTCCAATCAAAGATGTTGATCAAAGTTCAACCTCTAACATTTTTCTTGTGTTTACCCCAAGAAATCCTTGAAAACATTGCATACATATATCATACATATCATTGTATAACAGGTTTCTCCCATACAGGTCTCCTTATCTTCCTACTGTTTATTTCAGTAAGATGGATATGGAACAAACGGTGAAAGATCTCCAAGCTCAAAATTCTCAATTCCAACAAATGCTTCTGGCTATGGGTAAAGGGCAAGAGGATCTGAAAGCTCTCCTTCTCAAAGACAAGAAGAAGAAGTCCAAGAAGGAAACGGGCATCCTGAAAAGAAGACCTAAAACCCTAGATCTTTCAACTCCACCCAGCATAGGGGCCAGTCTTGAAGAAGACCATAATTTGGAGATTGATGAAGTTGACTACTCCGAAGAACAATATCCTCCCGCTGATGACAAGTACAAACAGTTGGAGGATCGCCTCAATGCTATGGAGATTCAACAAATACCTGGCTTGGATTTAGGAGACATGGGTTTAGTTTCTGGATTGGTCATCCCGCCAAAGTTCAAAGTCCCTACCTTTGCCCTGTACGATGGAGTTTCTTGCCCTAAGATGCACCTGAAGTCTTATACCCGCAAGATTCAACCATACACAACTGATCCAAAGCTTTGGATCCATTTCTTCCAAGAAAGCCTGGTGGGGACTCAACTCGAGTGGTTTTATCAATTGGAGAGTTCTCGCATCCACACCTGGGAGGATTTAGCTGCTGCTTTGTACAAACAGTATCAATACAATGCTGATCTTGCACCAACTCGTGTGCAATTGCAGAACATGACCATGGGTTCTGACAAGAACTTCAAAGGATACGCTCAAAAGTGGAGAGATCTGGCTGGTAGGGTGCAACCCCCTTTAACTGACAGAGAGCTGATTGACATCTTCATGGGAACTTTGACAGGGCCTCTCTTCAATCACTTAATTGGAAGCTCCTCAGCCGGGTTCACCGAGCTAATACTGACCAGCGAAAGGGTCGAAGTTGGCATCAAAAGTGGAAAGATCCAAGGAGCTACACCCTCTGATGCTCAAAAAATTCCCTACAATGGAAAGAAGGAGTCTAATGCTGCGAGCAGTCAAAAGAGTCACTGTGACCAACACGTAGGAGCAATCTTGATCTCTAATCCTACGCCGGCTCAACAAAGACAGGGGCACCAGCGTAAGGAGGTAGCACCTAAAAGACAATTCACCAAGATCAACATGTCACTAGGTCAAGTGCTACAACGCATGTTGCAGGCAGAGCTGATTACATTGAAAGCTCCCCTCCGGAACCCAAATACTTCTGCTCCTACCTATCATCCCAATGAAAAGTGTGCATACCACTCTGACAGTCCGGGACATGACACAAACAACTGTTGGGCTCTGAAGAACAAGGTCCAAGACATGATTGATGCCAAGGAGGTCGAGTTTGACCCTCCAGAGACTCCAAACGTGATCACTGCTCCTATGCCAAATCATTGAGAATGTCTTTGTTTCATTTGAATTTTCAAGTTGTAATCTCTTTGTTATTCAAACAATTATCTATTAATGTCAAACTTTGTTTCATTAATGCATTGCATATGTTTGTCTTGATTTGATCCACTCATTTTCATTACACTTGAACTATGCTTTCTACTTTCTTTATGACATTTAACTCTTGCTAAAAGTTGCAAGCCTTTAGAGGGAGGATGACGAAACAATGCCATGATCTCATACAGTATGCTTTTGAACAGACCTTGCTGACGATGTACAGGCGTTTCTTTCAAATCCTAAACACTGGAGTCATAAGGAAGATAATCCCTAGTCAACCCCTTCGAGCCAAAGAAGTAGGAGTTTTTTGTTCTAAACAAATTGAAACCTTTGATTTAAACATGGGGCAGGGTAGTCTCTCAGTTAATTCAAAAAAAATGCGCATTGAAGTCGCAAACTCTCAGTTCGTAATACAACGGACAACATCAAAATCATTCATCTGGAACCAAAAGACAGTGATGGTTCCTTATCTCATAGGCAGTCAATCTCTCAAAAGAGAAAAGCCCACTGAGCTAAAACCTATAAAGGAGGCTTAAGAAAGCTGGGGCATCCCGCTGACTGTAATCTCGAAAATAGGAACAATCAGGCAAACGTTAGGGATAATAAATCAAATGAACAAGGTCATTACAAATCCTCAACAACATGAAAAATGTTGCAAAAAAAAAAAATAATAAAAATGACTTCCTTCCAAAATCTAACTTGTGTGAACCATCACAAAAACGTCGTTCCAGACTTATTTGGAGTTCAAACGCACAATTAACTGAGTTTAGGATTGAAGAACATCACGAAGAGCGGGTGGGTACAAATATACTTTGAGCCTTTATCCTTTGTTTCTTAAACCGTGAATCAAGCCACGTTACAACCCTTCAAAAGTCCTAATTGAAGCATGGGTTAGTTCGAAAGCATACTGTTACAAAAGGTATCCTGACTCTTGTAAGGCTTTGCTCTAAATCTTGTGTTGAATTTGTCTTATAAAAAGTTTTCTGCTAAAAAACACATTTTTTTAAAACTTCAAGACAAACATAAACTTTGCATTACTTGAATATCATTGTTTGCATTTGGCTACTTGTTTGACAGCGGAGAAATTCACACAATGAATATCCAGTGAACAAAAGCCCTCTCAGTGAGCAAAATCATTTCAAAAGGAACGACACTTCCATTGACAAATCTCCTATCAACAAGGGGGCATGACATGTCACTATCCAGTCAATCTGGGGCAGTCCAGTCAAGATTTCAACAAATCTCTCAATTACAGATTAACCTGGGGCAAGTCTCCGTCACCATCACTTGGGGCATTTAAACGTCAATCTCATCAAAGGGTTACGTGCAGTCCAAGTGTCCCGACAATATCACAAGCATCTTATACTAGGGGCAAAGATCATCACCTTCTGAGTTCCCTTCTAGAGACGGTTCAGATGTGACCTAGATATGGCGACATTCTGATACTTATCCCAGATTTCCTTCTAGAGACGGTTCAGATGTGACCCAGATATGGCGACATTCTGATACTTATTCCAGATTTCCTTCTAGAGACAGTTCAGATGTGACCCAGATATGGCGACATTCTGATACTTATTCCAGATTTCCTTCTAGAGATAGTTCAGATGTGACCCATATTTGGCGACATTCCGATACTTATTCTAGATTTCCTTCTAGAGACGGTTCAGATGTGACCCATATATGGCGACATTCTGATACTTATTCCAGATTTCCTTCTAGAGACAGTTCAGATGTGACCCAGATATGGAGACATTCTGATACTTATTCCAGATTTCCTTCTAGAGATAGTTCAGATGTGACCCAGATTTGGCGACATTCCGATACTTATTCCAGATTTCCTTCTAGAGACGGTTCAGATGTGACCCAGATATGGCGACATTCTGATACTTATTCCAGATTTCCTTCTAGAGATAGTTCAGATGTGACCCAGATATGGCGACATTCTGATACTTATTCCAGATTTCCTTCTAGTTACAGTTTCAGATACATTCCAAACACGGAAGTCATCCTGCTACTCATACAGATCTCAAATTCCAAGATACAGTCCAGATATGCTCCAAACACGGTTGCCATTCTGTCACTCATTTAGAATTTATCCTCAACCCAGAGATGCTCCAAAGGCAGATACCTTCCTGCTTCTCAACATACAATTCAACTTCCTGATGTTCCCGACAGAATGAAGATTCTCATTCTCAAAGTGGCAAACAACCTAAAACTTCTGCACTTCTTCCAGACAGGAATAAGCTTCTCAGAATCCTGAGTTTTAATCTCCAACAGGATAGTTGCTTTTCAACAGTATGGCTATTTCCCACAGAATTCTTAATTCCCCAAGCAGAATGAAGACTCTCATTCTCAGTTCCTCACAGGATATTCAGATATTCCCCAGTGAAGATCTCCTCAAGACAGGAATCCCCAGTAGATTGGCATACAACCCAAGCTCCTGATTCCCCAACAGTGGTTCCAGGACTTCTCATTTCCAACAATCCCCTACAGCAGTCAAGGATTTACTTTCCCCAGCAGCAGTCAAAGATTTCATTATCCAGGATTCGTCTTCCTCAGCCAGACAGCTACTCAGCTTACATGTGCATCCATCACATTCATATCATAAGCATTGATGAAGTACAATTCATTGCATCATACATTTCATGCAACATAGCTTTGTGTTTCAACTAACAATTTACCTTTTTCAACGAAAGGATTAACACCTGTAACAAACCAGGACAACTATCTACTTGATCATCATCAGGCAACCCTACACTGGTTCCTTCTCCATTCCAAGACTTCTGAAAACAGTTTACGGGTTCTCCAGATACGAATGTTAACCTATCGCTTGTTCAGATTCAAGACTTCTGAAAACAGTTTACGGATTCTCCAAACACGGATGTTAATCTACCGCTTGTTCAGATTCAACTACTGAAAACAGTTTACGGATGATTCCAAACATGGATGTCAATTCATTGCTTATTCAGATCCCCAGTTCAGAGATGTTCTAAACATGGATACCTTTCTGATACTCACCCACTCACCAACGACATACAGTTCAACAAACATTCTTGGATGGCATCAACAAGCCCATCTCCAACAAGATATAATCACCTTCAGATGGCATCTATAAGCCCATCCTCCTACCAACAATTTCCAGATGGCATTTCTAAGCCCATCCCCCGACAAGATTCTGTCACATCTCCAGATGGCATCTTTAAGCCCATCTCCAAATGGCATCTTTAAGCCCATTACCTCAAACTACGCTTTGACGAGTGCAAATTTTTTTGGGCACTCTAGTGTCCAATCTCCTTTTACCTTCGAGTCGCGAACGGCAAACCTGCCAATCTAACTCTTCAGGTTCAAGAAGATTGAACAGGGGCAACTGTTGTACCCCAAAATTTGCCCTCTCTTTTTCACAAAGAAATCACAGCTTCGGGCTCTTCCTGATTTTTCAGATGGGCTTAAGAATCGGTCAAACAGACTTTTCTTATCGGTCAAACAAAATTAGGGTTTCCATTAACTTTTGAATCAGTCCAAGCAGATTGATAGGGTTTGGTTGAGTTTGGATCAGGGTTTGGTCAAGCAGACGCTTCGTTAACATTAAATCAAGAATTAGGGTTTGCACGCGCATTTTCAGAAGAATTTGAATCCACAGTGTCTTAATTGGCTGTCACATGCTTTTGACGTTTGTTCAAGATTTCTGTTTGTTTCTCAAAGTCTAAACAAGGGATATGGGTTGAGGCTTCTGATTGAGAGTTTGAAGTGTTGGTTTAATCAGTGAAATGAAAGACGTATGGACATTTGTTTTGTTTGACTGTGCAATACATATGGTTAATTGGAACGCCGGGTTTATTATTGGTTAATGCAAGACTGTGAGACTGCGACGTTTGTTGATTATTTATAATTTCTAAGTTAAGATTATTAGGATAATTTCCAATTATTATGACTCAAGAAATTTAAATAATTAAATAAGCAATTGCAGAAGAATTAAAAGAGATATCTGACAAAAAAAGATTTTTATTCATTTTCAATTGTTTGTTACAAGTATTATTTGAATACTGTAAATTTATTTACAGTGTTTACAATAATGTTATTACAAATGATTAGAAATAAAATAAAACTATATCCTAAATATCTTGAAGTCTTCATCTTCTACTGTTGCATTCTTTGCTCAACTGATATTTACCTGCAAAGACAAAAAAGGAAGAAGTCAACACAGATGAATTAAAAAAGGCATTTTCAGACAGTTAATCAAAAACTCATCATTAAAGGTTGTCGGCCGGAATCAGTTTGTTCGTCCTCTCTGCAAATCGCAAGAAGATGTATCTTCTTGGTTCACAAAGAGGGAAAGAAAATATGTTTGCAAGCATGGAATTAATTAAATACAAGGCAACATATTAAACAAAATGCACAAATTGCAAAGTGCAAACTGAAATGTCAAACAAGCTGCACATGTGCAAACTGTCAAAGAGAGGCAAACAAGGCAAACCAAACTAAGTCAAAATGGCCAACTAAATCACAAGTTCAAGAAGCTGTCAAAAACTGTCAAAGAGGCTAACAAACTAGCAATGCAGAAAATCTGGAAAAGAAGAAAGTACAAGAGGCAGAGCAAAGCTAACATTGCAAGTAATATTTCAAAATTTCATCATTTCCCAGCCACAACCTTTTCAGAAAAGTACAGTTTAAGTAATTAAATATACTTTTTATGTGGAGAGAGAAGGAGAGAGAGAAGTAGAGAGGCTTACAGTTTTGCAGGCTCAAGACATAGATAAATATAACAAGATATCCAACACTATAAAGGGGGAAGAAACACAAGGAACAAAAAGAACACAAGGAACAAAAAGAACACAAGAGAAAAAAGGCCAAAAACTGTAAACACTCTTCAATAGGCCTAAAAACCTATTACAACCTTCCAAGCTTGTATCCTAAGCAAGCAAACAAACAGTCTGTCTGTTACCAACAAAGTTACAAACTGCACCCAACCTGCATAAAACACCAAGCCTTTCAAACCTGCATAAAACACAAGCCCTGAAGCCTACATAAACAGAACCTGCATAAACTTCAATAAACCCAACTGTATCAACCTGCCTCAAAATTCCAAAACAACAAATCCTTGAAGCAAGCAAACGACAGCTTGCCCAAAGCCATACAAACCTGCATAAGCTTCAACAAACCTGCCTAAAACCAGTAAAACTACAAGCCTTGAAGCAAACAATCAAGAGCCTGCCTGTACAACCAACAATCAAAAGCAAGCCTGTCAAAGCAAACTGATAAGCCTTTCAAAGCCCAGCAAGCCTAAAAACCAGATATCATAACAACATAGCCAAAGCCTAAACACCAACAAAATGCCTCAGAACGTGTTCATCATAGGCTAAACAAATCAAGCAAAAGAGAGGAAGAAAGTCAGAATAATAGCAAACTTTCTCAGAGCCAAGCTCATCACAGGATCAAACAAACAAGCAACTCAGAAGCACATACTCTCAGAGCAAAAGCTCATCATCGAGAATCACAAAATCCAAAGAAAGCATCACAGAAGCAAGTAATCAGAAGAAGAAGTGAAGTATCCTAGGGTTTTCAGAAACACTTTCATCACAAAACAAAAGCTAAAAGATACAAGTACCAGAACAAAGCTTTCCCCAACATCACAAGCTCCCACGCCTTGGCCTCCTAAGACGCCTCCTGTCCAAACTCTCCGCCTCCTCTCCAAAAGAAGAACAAAGGTATTGTCCCTCTTTCTTTTTTTCTAACACCTCAAGCAAACACAAACAGCACATAAAGATCAAAATATGTCAATAATCAATAACATGCGAATGTTGAAACCTTAAAACATGAAAAACAGAAATCAATACCTTTTTTTTTCATCATCGCCTTGAGTAAGCCGTTAAGAGAGGAGTGATTGGAGGTGGCGTCCAGTAGCCAGGCATGGAAGGAGTTAGTCAGAAGCTCACATTTGGTTGAGAACGAGAAAGACGAAGAAGAAGATAGAGAAGCGTCGCCGTTCAAAACTCTGTAACCCCATTCTGAACAAACCGATGAAACCCTAAACAAAACTTCTCAAAACGCATTTGGGCCTCTGCCCCACAAAACTGTTAAGCCCATTTGATTCTGGCACCCCCCTTTTTTTGGTTATAATCCATTTTTATTTTGCATTTGGGCCATCTATATAACCCCTAAGCCCATCTAATTTCCTAATTTTTTATACAAATCAATCTTTTTTTCTTTCTTTCTATCACCTTATTTTCCTTTTTTTATATAACCTATTTTGTTAAATAAAAATAATACATTAACTTTTTTATACAAAATTTTCTTAAATGCTTCTTTTTATTTTAGAACAATTAAAAATACATAAAAAATAGAATTTTTAAGGTTAAATATTTCTTTTCTTTAAAACTTTTTGTTTATATATAATTAACAAAAATACAAAAATAAATAAATAATAATACTTAATTTATATCACTTGTAAATAATCATGTGCATCTTACATACTTTTGATTCTCTTTTATCCTTATACTTTGCTATATCTTTACATTGAGAATGCGATGATTCGATTTGGTTGTAAATAATATTTGGACACTACTATTCTGATGAGACTCATCCCCATTTGTAAACATTTGTACCCCCATCCCCGGATACTTATTTGTAATAGCTTAGACTTTAAATTCCCGCAATTTATCGCTTTCTATATACTGTATAGTAATTAGGGTTTGTATGCGAAGATTCAAAATCAACCGCTAGATAACCTAATACAAGACAAATGCATGAAAATCAATACACAATTCACACTTGCACCTCTAGGGTAATCCCGCCTGTTGCCTCGGAAAATGAAATCATGTCCCTCGAGTATGAGACACTCTAGCAAACGTCCCTTCGATAAACAAAGATCGTTAGTCCCTCGATGTGATCGGTGGAAATAGAACTGACTGTTTAATGCTGGTTTGCGAAATGCCGCGGAAGCAAGAGTCGCCACCGTCTTTTATTTTCTCCAACATGGACAGGACAAAAGCACAACAAAATTCCTCATGAGAACGTTTCTCGGTTCGGGAGGTAGATTTATAGAAAGGGAAGGTGTTAGCACCCTTTCTATCCATGGTTATCCATGGGCTCTTAGATACTTGCTCTTATGTTTTCAAAGTGTTTGCTTTTTAAGATGTGAGTGGGTTTGAAAAAGAGTTTCATTGAAAGATTTCTGAATGACTCTTGTATCAGTCCTCAAGAGTGTTTGAAAAATTTGTTTTGAAAGCTTTTTGAAAGTGTAGTGTGAAAATATTTTGTTTGTTTTTGAAGAGAGCAAGTATCCATGAGTCATCTACCTACCTAAGGAATTAGGCTGTGTAAAAGTCCTTAAGGTAGTGCCATCCCACCATTGAGAGGTAGGTAGCACCACCGTTGGAGGTGTTCGGGTCAATTCGTTTGTAGGGACAGTGTGGTCACCGAAGCAACAGTAAGACACCTTAGAAGCTACCCTTATGTCCTAGATCCTTTTTTAATCCGAGGCAACCGTTTCGAGGCGACTGGATCTTAGACATAAGAGCGACCGCTAAAACGTCCTATACTTGACGACCACTTTTTGAAGGCAACGAGTGGGGCGTACCCTAGAAGTGGTGTGTGTATTGTGTGTTGTTTTCATGTTAACAGTTATCTTTGATCATGGCATTGTGAGCTACGAGTTATTTTTAATTACCATACATTCTTTCATGCAATTTAGAATTTAGGAGTGCGGAAAATTAAAAGACGAAAAGATAAAAGCTACGCTATTACAAGGCGCGGGTCTATACATCGCCAAAATACAAAGACCCGTTTTTTGATAAAAATGCGGAAAGTAAAAAATGCGATAAACCTAATTATTATTACATCCTTGAACAGTTACATAATAATCAATAAGAAAATAATGCGCGAAAAGAATTAACTGAACGTCCGAGGGTTTTGACCCTTTGCTTGAAATTAAATTAAATTAAAACCTAATTAATTATTTAATTGGAAAGAAAATGTTTTTTATGTTTTTTTTTTTGTATTTAATGAAAATAAGAGAAAGAATTAAAAGGAAACCCTAAATCTAGATTATTTTAATTATTAAAGAAAATGTCAAAGGTGACCTAATTTACTAATTAATTAATTTACATGTTTATTTACAAAAATAGAAATTAATAATAATAATAAATAATGATAATAATAATGATAAAAAAGAATCAAAACCTAATTCTATAGAATTTTATTTATTAAAGAAAAGATTGAATTTCAAACCTAAATTAACTAAATTAATTATTAACATTTATTTACAAAAAATAAATTAGTGAAGAAATTAATAAATAATTAAATATATTTTGTATTTTGATTTTCTGTTTTTATTATGGAAAATTATTTTATGGTGCAAAAACAATTAAAACAATTAAAAAGAATTAGAAAAGAAAAGAAAATAAAATTAAAAGGATGCAAACCAAGGGGGGTGTCAGGCCCAAATGGAGGTTCTTGAAGTAATTCTGGCCCAAGAGTCACAAGGCCTTTGTTTGACTTTCCCAATCATGTGTATGCTGTTTGACCGGGCGTATGATAGACCTCCTCCTGCAGCCTTTGGATTGATGGTCACAGCCACTTGGCACATGGAGTATTGAAGGCTCATGATAGATCTTTGACATGCAATGCACTGGAACGCGTTGGAAAAAAGATTATGAATTATATGGGGGGACCTGGGAATCGAACCCAGGTCCCAATACCTGCAATACACGTCCTCCACCATCTGAGCTAAGCAGCGCTTTTATACATATAATGGACAGTAAATATAATATACGAAAAAGCCAATTATGCTGAAATATTAAAAAAAACGCGCTAAGATTTGAATGCTCCAATCACGTCATGCCATGTTATCTCCTTCTTCGTTTGTACCTGCAACATGAAACAAGTAGCGGGGGTTTTAAACCCCCACAAACCGAAACTGTGGAAAATAGCGAATAGAAGAGGAATCAACATAAAAAGGGCACGATAGGTTGGTTGAATTCGTCTGACCTTGACGAATTCAACCATGGTCATGGCATGATCCAATTTTTCCTGATGTCTAAAGCCCTAATTTGAAGCTTCAGAAACCCTAGGTTTCGTCCATGGTGAATCTTGATTCAGGCAACGTTAATTCAATTGAACTGTACCAATCGCTTCAGATGGTCACTATTAGTGTAAATCAAACAAGAAAAATGGTTAAAAGCGCATGAATAATGATATGCCAAATTGGAAAACAAAGCAAACCGTATGGCTCGTGTTCTTGGATTCTTTGCGTGTTTGGACTAGTTCTTGATTGTAATAGCTTCCTAGTAATGTCAGTAATGTAATGGAAACGATCTTTGGCCTTGAATTGTCCTGCAAATAGGATTTCAGTTTCACAATTTTTATTGAAATTTTGCAAAGTGATTCTCTGGCTTCAGCAGCTTTTTTCGTGTATGTCTGAGTAGGGTTAGCTTAGGCATATGTATGTGATCAGAATTAGGTCAAAAACAAGCCCATGAATCCATTGCAATAATGTTTTCAATCCTTGATTTTCCACCATATATTTTTCAATCTTTTTCCATGAAAACTTTGCCAATTATGGAAGATCTTGTCCCCTTGAGTGATGCACGAAATCTTTAGCATATATGGAGTGTATTTGCTGCATAAAAAGATTTGACAACCATTCTTTGATATTTTCCTACAATTAAAACCAATTAAATGAATTAATAATAATAAAAATTCAATTAATTAATTAAAAATAAGAAAATAAATCATTTTGAGCTCAATGGGTCGTGAATAGGCTTTGGGTAATGATTCAAGAAAGAATTTGAGGCCCATTAGCAAAATTGAAGTTTTTTAGGCAAAGTTGACTTTTGAAAGTTCCCAAAAATTTCCCAACTTCTCCAATGCATATCTTGCTCAATTTTGAAGCTATGAATATGTTCTTGGACATTTTGGAAAGGTCTTGAAGTCCTCTAACCAATTCCTTTGGTACCATGTCATTTTGATTTACGAATCTCAAGTTATGGTCTTTGACTTAAAGTGCCTTTTTGTTGACTTTTGAAAATGACCTATAATGTTGAAATTAATAACTTTTTGTGAGAGCATTTCTTGGACTTGGAGTGTGAAGATGAGTTGTAGGAAATGTCATCCCCTTCAAAATGAGCATTGGATGGGATTTTTCTGATGAACCATGAAGAAGTTATGCCTTGGTCAATTTGCAGTTGACTTTTCAACTGTCCAAAAATAGAAACTTTTGCATCTTGAGACTTTTTGAGCCATGCCTTGAGGAATCATGATCAAGAATTGTTAAAATGATGATTGTGGCTTCAAAATAAGATGTTGACCAAAATTTTTGACTTTTGACTGTCAAATGACCATTTTGCCCCTGTAGTTGACTGTTGAGCAATTAGGGTTTTTGACTGTGCAATTTGATGCTGTGAGTCCTGAAACTTGACATATGGATGCTTGACAATGGACATAGGCATATGGGACTTGATTGGACCCTTGAAAACCTCAATTTCTTTGCAAGAACCAAAACCCTAATTTTGACTGTGTTAGGAGGCAATTGGACTGTGCAATCCTTGAGAGATTTTGAAGCTTGATCTTGTCAAATCTTGAAGAATATGGGAAGGAAAATTTTGGGGTACAACAGTTGCCCCTGTTCAATCTTCTTAGACATGAGGATGTAGATTGACTGGCGTGCCTTTCGTGATCCGAAGGTGGAAGATGATTGAACACTAGAGTGCCCAAAAATTTGCACTCACATAGTAGAGTATCAGCAATGTGATAACGGGAATGGGCTTACAGATGCCATTTGGAGACTGTTGGTATGTGGATGGGCTTATAGATGCCATCGGGGGGTTGTCGATCGCGTAAGGGATTCCTTAGCGAGAACTTGCGTACCTGAGAAAGAAAGATAATTACCTGGCCTGTTACAGGGGTTGATCTTCAAACTCTTCATGTAGATATGCCCTGGCTGGATACATGTATCAAATCTTTAAATTCTTCATGCAGATGTGCCCTGGCTAGATACAGGAATCGAGTCTACAATCAGTTACTCACAGATGTGCCCTAGCTAGATACAGGAATCGAATCTGGAATTAGTCGTCAACAGATACACCCTGGCTAGATACAGGAATCGGATCTTCAAAATCTTCAGACGTGCCCTGGCTGGATACAGGAATCGAGTCTGGAAATAGTCGTCAACAGATACACCCTGGCAAGATACAGGAATCGGATCTTCAAACTCTTCAGACGTACCCTGGCTGGATACAAGAATCGAGTCCGGAATAGTCGTCAACAGATACACCCTGGATGTATACAGGAATCAGATCTTCAAACTCTTCAGACGTGCCCTAGCTGGATACAGGAATCGAGTCTGGAATAGTCGTCAACAGATACACCCTGGCTGGATACAGGAATCGGATCTTCAAACTCTTCAGACGTGCCCTGGCTGGATACAGGAATCGTGTCCGGAAAATAGTCATCAACAGATACACCCTGGCAGGATACTGGAATCGGATCTTCAAACTCTTCAGACGTGCCCTGGCTGGATACAGGAATCGAGTCCGGAAAATAGTCATCAACAGATACACCCTGGCAGGATACAGGAATCAGATCTTCAAACTCTTCAGACGTGCCCTGGCTGGATACAGGAATCGAGTTCGGAAATAGTCGTCAACAGATACACCCTGGCAAGATACAGGAATCGGATCTTCAAACTCTTCAGACGTGCCCTGGCTGGATACAGGAATCGAGTCCGGAATAGTCGTCAACAGATACACCCTGGCTGGATACAGGAATCAAATCTTCAAACTCTTCAGACGTGCCCTGGCTGGATACAGGAATCGAGTCCGGAATAGTCGTCAACAGATACACCCTGGCAGGATACAGGAATCGTATCTTCAAACTCTTCAGACGTGCCCTGGCTGGATACAGGAATCGAGTCCGGAATAGTCGTCAACAGATACATCCTGGCTGGATACAGGAATCGGATCTTCAAACTCTTCAGACGTGCCCTGGCTGGATACTGGAATCGAGTCCGGAATAGTCGTCAACAGATACACCCTGGCAGGATACAGGAATCGGATCTTCAAACTCTTCAGACGTGCCCTGGCTGGATACAAGAATCGAGTCCGGAATAGTCGTCAACAGATACACCTTGGCTGGATACAGGAATCGGATCTTCAAACTCTTCAGACGTGTCCTGGCTGGATACAGGAATCGAGTCCGGAATAGTCGTCAACAGATACACCCTGGCAAGATACAGGAATCGGATCTTCAAAGTCTTCAGATGTGCCCTGGCTGGATATAGGAATCGAGTCCGAAATAGTCGTCAACAGATACACCCTGGCTGGATACAGGAATCAGATCTTCAAACTCTTTAGACGTGCCCTGGCTGGATATAGGAATCGAGTCCGGAAAATAGTCATCAACAGATACACCCTGGCAGGATACAGGAATCGGATCTTCAAACTCTTCAGACGTGCCCTGGCTGGATACAGGAATCGAGTCCGGAAAATAGTCATCAACAGATACACCCTGGCAGGATACAGGAATCGGATCTTCAAACTCTTCAGACGTGCCCTAGCTGGATACAGGAATCGAGTCCGGAAATAGTCGTCAACAGATACACCCTGGCAAGATACAGGAATCAGATCTTCAAACTCTTCAGACGTGCCCTGGCTGGATACAGGAATCGAGTCCGGAATAGTCGTCAACAGATACACCCTGGCAGGATACAGGAATCAGATCTTCAAACTCTTCAGACGTGCCCTGGCTAGATACAGGAATCGAGTCCGGAATAGTCGTCAACAGATACACCCTGGCTGGATACAGGAATCGGATCTTCAAACTCTTCAGACGTTCCATGGCTGGATACAGGAATCGAGTCCGGAATAGTCGTCAACAGATACACCCTGGCAGGATACAGGAATCAGATCTTCAAACTCTTCAGACGTGCCCTGGCTGGATACAGGAATTGAGTCCGGAAATAGTCGTCAACAGATACACCCTGGCAAGATACAGGAATCGGATCTTTAAACTCTTCAGACGTGCCCTGGATGGATACATGAATCGAGTCCGGAATAGTCGTCAACAGATACACCCTGGCAGAATACAGGAATCGGATCTTCAAACTCTTCAGACGTGCCCTGGCTGGATACAGGAATCGAGTCCGGAATAGTCGTCAACAGATACACCCTGGCTGGATACAGGAATCGGATCTTCAAACTCTTCAGACGTGCCCTGGCTGGATACAGGAATCGAGTCCGGAATAGTCATCAACAGATACACCCTGGCAGGATACAGGAATCGGATCTTCAAACTCTTCAGACGTGCCCTGGCTGGATACAGGAATCGCGTCCAGAATAGTCGTCAACAGATACACCCTGGCTGGATACAGGAATCAGATCTTCAAACTCTTCAGACGTGCCCTGGCTGGATACAGGAATCGAGTCCGGAAAATAGTCGCTCACAGATATGCCCTGGCTAGCTACAGGTATCGAATCTGGAATTGCGACAGTTGATAGTAGTCATCTTTGTATTGACTTTTGTCCTGAAAAGATAAATCGTTAGTTGTATGCGATGTCATGATGTATGAAATGCGTGATGTTCTCAAAATAAATGAGATTGTATGCTCATGATGCGTATGTGCATGCTATAATGTATGAAGATGTGATGTTTATGAGTGTATTTTTGTCTAGGAAAGTAAATCCTTGACGAATGCCGGGGGTTAAATCCTGGGCTGATGTTGAAGAGTGAGATTCTTCATTTCTGCTGGGGATGATAGTTGCAAGAATACCGGTAGGAGGAGACGACTCTGTTGGGGAATAAACTTGGCGGATAGATTACTCTGCGCGGAGTGAACTCTGTGGGGAAAGAGAGGTACTTTGCTGAGATGTTGATGATAACTCTGCTGGGGATACCATTGTTAAGCTCTGTTGGAAGATTTGATGAACTCCTCTAGGGATAGGAAAACTTCGCCGGGGATGATCTTTCCGTGGCAATTGCCTGAGGATAACCCAGTTATAAGCTCTGGTGGGGAGTAATCTTCTGAATAAAGCCGGGAAGAGGCGCTCGTACTCTGCAGGTGATAAGCTTCCAGAATCTACTGGGGATAAGCTTCCTACTGGGGAGATTGATTCAACTTTCCTGGGGAGACTTTTGAGATTGCACTGGGGAAGTGGCTCCACTGGATGTCGGTATTCCGCCGGGGAACAATCTTAGATCAAGACTGCCGGGGATGCTTGTTAGGAATGTTTGTATACTCCGTTGGGGAATGTTGAGATTTTTGGGGATAATCCAACTTCCTTGAGGCTGACAATAGACTAACTCTGCTTGGGGAGAGTGTCGCTGACTTGCTGGAGATATTGTGCCTTGTTAGGGTTGATGGGAGACCAACTCTGCTTGAGAGAATTTTTGAATCTTGTCTTACTCGGCGGGGAGTGAAGGTATCTTGGTTGCGTTCTTCAGCTGAACTTACCTTGGTACCTTGGTGGACAGAGCAATTAGATTGCTTAGACAACTCATTATTGCCCCTGTTTCTAATGTCACCTGTAATTAGTCCTTTGTTTCGCATGCAAGTATTTATGAGTTAGCAATTAATGTCAAATGCATATATCAAAAATGAACATTGGACGTTCTTCGCAAGACAAAACAGAAAAAGGAAAAACAATTGGCAATTTGTCTGAAAAAAGTGGATTTGTATTGATTTTGAATTTGCCTGTAAATAGGTGTTTGTGTACAAGAGGCTGACGTCCTAGTAAGAGAATGCCGCCGAATAACAGAGTTTATACAATTTTGTGAAAAGGAAAACAAAACAGCTATGTGAAATGAATAATCCCACTGGGTTCCAACTCTGCTATCGCCTTTATATCTTCGAGCGTCTCATCACTTGGCTACTCGGTTGAAGATGAAGCTGATTGATTGATGCCGTCTGAACGTGATAGTTGATACCCGATTCTGGATGCAAAGTGATCCAATGAGACATAGTATTACGCTTATCCCTAACTTTTTCCTGGACCGCCCTTTCGGGTTTTCAGTCCACTGGGATACCCATTTTTGCCCAAGCCGCCTTTTTAGGTTTTCGACTTGCCGGGTGTACGGATTTTTTCATTTCATCCCTTATTTTTGCCCGAACCCTTTTGGTTCGCCGGGAAGCCCTTATTTTTGCCTAGGTATGTCAACCTAGCGGGTCTTTTTATCATGCGTAGTATCTTTTTACTATGTCTGCATTGGCGGGGTGAGGAAGGTCGTCACCATCCATGGTGGTTAGAATCATGGCTCCTCCTGAGAACACATGTTTAACCACAAATGGCCCTTCGTATGTGGGGGTCCATTTTCCCCTAGGATCACTTTGAGGAAGGATGATGCGCTTGATTACCAGGTCCCCAACTTGATACTCTTGTGGTCTGACTTTCTTGTTAAATGCCTTGATCATCCGTTTTTGATACGTCTGACCATGACAAATAGCAGTGAGTCTCTTTTCATCAATTAGGTTTAACTGATCAAGTCGAGTCTGGATCCAATCATCTTCGCTCAAACCTGTATCCTTCATTATCCGGAGAGAGTGTATCTGGACTTCAATAGGCAAGACTGCCTCCATGCCGTAGACCAAGGAAAAGGGAGTTGCCGCGGTTGACGTTCTCGCTGAGGTACGGTACCCATGAAGAGCAAACGGTAACATCTCATGCCAAACTTTATAGGTCACTGTCATCTTCTGCACAATATTTTTGATATTCTTATTAGCTGCTTCTACAACCCCATTCATCTTCGGCCAGTAAGGAGAAGAGTTGTGGTGCTGTATCTTGAATTGCTCGCAGAGCTCAGTGATCATCTTGTTATTGAGATTGGTGCCATTGTCCATAATGATCCTTTCCGGGATGCCGCATCGACATATCAGATTGTGTCAAATGAACCGTGCCACGACATTCTTGGTCACTGTAGCGTAGGAAGTTGCTTCAACCCACTTTGTGAAGTAATCAATCGCTACCAGGATGAAGCGATGCCCGTTGGATGCCGTAGGTTTAATCTCGCCGATCATATCAATGCCCCACATTGCAAAAAGCCAAGGTGCAGTCAAGACATTCAGAGGAACTGGAGGAACATGCACCTTCTCTGCATAAATCTGGCACTTATGACATGTTCGAGAATGTTGGTAGCAGTCGGCTTCCATTGTGGACCAAAAATATCCCTCCCGAAGGATTTTCTTTGCCATGGTATGTCCACTGGAATGTGTTCCGAAGGTACCTTCATGTAGCTCTGCCATGATCTTTTCTGCTTCAGTCTTATCCACACAACGCAGTAAAGTCGAATCATGGTTTCCCTTGTATAGAATGCCATTGCTGAGGAAGAACTTTGCAGCGAACCTTCTTAGAAACTTTTTTTCATTGATGGATGCACCTTCAGGGTATTCTTGAGCTTCTAAGTACCTTTTCACTTCATGATACCAAGGTTTTTCAGTTACCTCTTCAGTCTCAAGATCACAACAATATGCGGGTTCGTCCAGTTTCCAGATAATGATCCGGGGAGCCTCATTATCCCATTTGACTTTGAACATAGAAGACATCATAGCTAACGCGTCCGCCAACTGATTCTCCTCTCTTGGGAAGTGTTCAAAAGTTATCTCTGTAAAATGGGGGATCAATGTCAACACACACTCTTTGTAAGGAATAAGGTTTGGGTGTTTCGTATCCCACTCGCCTTTGATCTAATTGATCACGAGAGCGGAATCTCCTAAGACACTCAGAAACTTGATCCTTAAGTCAATCGCAGCTTGAAGACCCATGATGCATGCCTCATACTCCGCCATGTTATTGGTGCAGTTGAAACATAGCCGAGCGGTAAGTGGAGTATGAGTGCCTTGAGGGGATATGATCACAGCGCCAATACCGTTACCCAAAGCGTTGGAGGCTCCATCAAAGAGCATAGACCATTGGGATCCTTCCTCAGGTCCTTCATCCGGTCCAGGTACTTCACAATCAGTCACTACCATGATGTTCTCGTCAGGAAATTCAAAGTTCATTGACTGGTAGTCATCCACTGCCTGGTGTGCCAAATGGTCTGCCAATACACTTCCTTTGATAGCTTTCTGAGTCGTGTACTGGATGTCGTATTCGGTCAAGATCATTTGCCATATTGCTATTCTTCCGGACAAGGCGGGCTTTTCGAATATGTATTTTATTGGATCCATTTTTGAAATCAACAGAGTAGTGTGAGTCAGCATATACTGTCTCAGCCGGCGAGCAGCCCATACCAAAGCGCAGCAAGTTTTCTTGAGTAGTGAGTATCGGGTCTCACAGTCGGTAAACTTTTTGCTAAGGTAATAAATGGCGTGCTCTTTTCGGCCAGACTCGTCATGCTGCCCCAGCACACACCCCATTGAGTTGTCAAGTACTGTCAAGTATAGTATCAGAGGTCTCCCTTCAACCGGTGGCATAAGAATGGGTGGTTCTTGGAGATACTCTTTGATTCTGTCGAAAGCGGCCTGACATTCATCATTCCAACGTACTACTTGATCTTTCTTCAGCAGCTTGAAGATTGGTTCACAGGTAGCAGTTAGGTGCGAGATGAACCGGGCAATGTAATTCAGATGTCCTAGAAAGCCTCTGACCTCTTTCTCTGTCTTAGGAACTGGCATCTCTTGTATGGCTTTAACCTTGGCAGGGTCCACTTGAATACCTTTGTCGCTCACGACGAAGCCTAGCAACTTTCCAGATCTTACCCCAAATGTGCACTTGTTTGGGTTCAACCTTAGCTTGTACAACTTCAGACGGTCAAACAACTTCTGTAGATGGTCAAGGTGTTCCTCCTCAGTTTGGGACCTTGCAATCATATTATCGACGTATACTTCTATCTCATGATGGATCATGTCATGAAATAAAGCAACCATGGCACGTTGGTAGGTTGCCCCAGCATTTTTCAGTCCGAAAGGCATGACTTTGTAACAGAAGGTGCCCCACTGAGTAACAAAGGTAGTCTTTTCCATATCTTCGGGAGCCATCTTGATTTGATTATAACCTGAAAAGCCGTCCATGAAGGAGAACACCTTGTGCTGAGCAGTATTGTCAACCAGAACGTCAATGTGAGGCAGGGGGAAATCATCCTTGGGGCTTGCCCTGTTCAAATCCCTGTAATCAACACACATTCAGACCTTACCATCTTTCTTCGGTACCGGAACCACGTTGGCAACCCACTGAGGGTAAGAAGTCACTGCTAGAAACCCAACATCAAATTGCTTCATAACCTCAGCTTTGATCTTTTCAGACATCTCTGGATGCATACGGCGGACCTTCTGCTTTACCGGAGGGCAGTCTTCCTTAGTAGGCAGGTGATGCACCACAATGTCGGTATCCAACCCAGGCATGTCTTCGTAAGACCAGGCGAAGATTTCCACATAATCATGTAACATCTGAATCAACCGTTGTTTCACGCTGAGCTCCAGATTGACACCGATCTTAACTTCTTTTCTGTCTGTCTCAGTACCCAAATTTACCGTTTCCACTGGCTCTTCATGTGGCTCAATGGCCCTCTCCTCCTGGAGTAACAGTCTTGCAAGCTCACCAGGCACTTCGCAATCATCTTCACCTTCGTCTTCGGCTAAGTTGATCGGATTTTCGAAGTCATAACTGGCAGTAGCAGAGTCGTTACCAGTGAGATCCAAAGTGGATTGAAACCTGTATAGGTGAGTGTGTGTAAATATAGCTGTTTTGCAATATATAAAGAAAGAAAGAAAGAAAGGGAGCACAAGATTTGAAATGCGAAAAACGTCCAATGTTTTTATTCATGATATATGGAAATGACAAGTAATAAGCCCTCACAAATGAAGCCACGGTGCCCCGGGTAAGACACCGGGCCATAAAGTTTCAATTTATTGTTCATTACAAATTAAAACACAAAGGAATTCATTACTGAGTAACAAAAGTAACAGGTATGTAGTCTTTTGCAGTCCAATTATTCAGTCCATCATCGGTCGTCGGGTAAATCCAGCTGTTGAATTCAGATTCCTCCACTTCGTCACCATCCCTGATAGCATTCACCCCATGATCGGGCAAGGGAGCTGTCACCACATTAGGATTCTCGGGCGCCTCGAACTGAACCTCTTTGGCATCAATAAGGTCCTGTACCTTATTTCTTAGGGCCCAACAATCATCAGTAGAATGCCCCGGGCTATCAGAGTGATAAGCACAGCGGGCATTGGGATTATACTTTGGAGAGGTCGTGTTTACCACCTTCGGAGCTTCCCTGACGGTTACCAAGTTGGTCGATAGCAGTTGTGGCAAGATCTGTGACAAGGTCATACTAAGCCGAGTGTATTCTCTTCTGGGTCTCTCACCCCTTGGTTGGTTAGGTTGCCGAGGAACGGCAGCAGGCTTTGCAATTACCACCGCGTTGACAGCTTGGCAGCGTTCCGGTTTATTTTGCCTTCTGGGACCATACACATCACTGGCTTCCTTCTTGAAAGGCTTATTTTCAGAACTTGAGGACGCACCTTTCTGTATCTTCCCCGATTTCATACCAGCTTCTATCCTCTCACCAGTCAGAATGAGGTCTGTAAACCCTGCAGAAGAATTACCAATCAGGTGGTTGAAGAACGGCCCGGATAGGGTCCCCAAGAACATGTCCACGATTTCACGGTCAGTCAACGGTGGCTGCACCCTGCCAGCCAGGTCTCTCCACTTCTGCGCATACTCTTTAAAACCTTCTCCCGATCCTAGCGACATACACTGGAGTTGGGTACGTGTAGGAGCGAGGTCGGCATTATACTGATACTGCTTGTAAAAAGCAGTAGCCAAGTCCTCCCAGTTACGAACCTTGGTTCCATTTAGCTGATAGAACCATTCGAGATGAGTCCCTGAAAGACTCTCCTGGAAGAAATGGATCTATAAGTTCTTGTCCACAGTATACGGTTGGATCTTCCGCATATAAGATCTGAGATGTAGCTTAGGGCAGGACGCCCAGTCATACTTTGTGAAAGATGGTGCTTTGAACTTATGTGGGATTACCACACCAGAAGATAGACCCAGGTCTCCAAAATCCAACCCGGGCACTTGTTGAATTTCCATGGCATTCAGGCGATCCTCTAACTGCTTGTACTTGTCTTCAGCTGGAGGGTACTGCTCCTCATTGAAATCGGTCTCGTTGTCAGAGACCACAGGACTAGGAACCCTCCCCCCTTGGGGACTGCTTTTCCCTACAGAAGAACCAGCTTGATCAACCTCATTTTGCAGTGTATTTCCAAACCTCCGGCCAGTGTTGAATAGTACAGTTCTCTTCTTCTTCTTCTTTACCAGCAGAGCCTTCAATTCCTCTTGACCTTGGGCTAAACTCATGATCAGCTCTTGGAACTGGGCGTTTTGGACCTGGAGGGCCTTGATGGATCGCTCAGTAGATGATTCAGGATTCATGATGGCATGCTGAAATAAATAGCGAAGAACATTAAGCAACCTGAAAAGAAGAGTATCTGTGATGCATATGATGAATGGAATGCGTATGATTTATGTTTTCAAAGACAATCGGGATTCAACTTTGTAAACAAAAAGGAAACGCACTTCATTAGATTCAACTTTGAAATTTAGATTGTTCAACAGATTTCCCTTAGGCGTTACATAAAATGGAAATACTGAAAAGGGAAATAAAGACGGTAAAAGAACATCCAAAGCTCATCAGTGATCCCAGGGTCTCCTCCTCTCAGTATGGATGTAGTCATTCAAAGCCCGCTCGTTCTCCAACTGCTTTGTCAGCTTCTGGATTTTCAATTCCTGCTCGTTGAACTTTTCCCGATAAGAATCCCGTTCTTCTCGCAGTTGCGCCCAAGACCTCTTTAGTGTGTCAACATCAGTAGGTATCTGAGGAGGGAGAATAGTTGGAGGAGCCCCATTTCTATCAGGATATTCAAGAATGATGGGTCTGACAGCTTCATATGGCATACCTAAATTCTGAGCACGGATGCAGACCCATCTGTAGTAGGGTTCCATAGGTAGAGAAGTCTTCGGTCCCAACTCATGTGGGTCAGCTTTGTGAATTCTGTCCCAAGCCTTGATGAACCTACGACGCAGCTCGTCACTATCTACCTGAAACTCAAAACTGATGTGAGGCACCAACATCTCATGAGGCCCTGCTCTTCTGGCTCTTCCAAACTGACGGAGAGCTAGACATGGATTATAAGAGATTCCTCCTTGGGTACCAATCAGAGGAACATTAGGATATTCTCCGCAACGATCAATAACAGCTACCTCATCCAAACCCCTGAGAGTCCAAATGATGTCATTATCAGTGAGAGACATTAACCTATGAGCCCAACCTCTTCCTTCTTTGTTCTTCAGCACGAACTTAGGGAGGTGCGAAATAAACCACCTCACTAACAAAGGAATACCACACCATAGAGTTCCTCGTCTTCGGGCAGTTCGAGCATAGAGTTGTTGTAGGATATCACCCAAGAGAGTGGGTACAGGGTTCTGAGACATGAAGATCCTTATGGCAGTGACGTTAATGAAGTTATCAGGATTAGGAAACAAGACTAGACCATAGATTAAGAGAGCAAGAATGTCTTCATACGCCCTGAAGTCTAAGTCATTCCAGAAACTGTTAGCTTTACCGATCAGAAACTTGGCCAAGAAACCCTTAACTCTGCTTCTAGTCACCCAATTGTCCATTACCTCTTTGTGGGTCAAGGGAAGGGCTGCATCAATCTCCTCAAGCCTAAGAGTCTTTTCCCAACCAGTGAAGGGAGTCTGATCCAAGATAGGGATGCCAAGAAAATCAGAGAACTATTCCAGGGTAGGGACCAGCTGGAAGTCTTGAAAGGTGAAGCAATTATACAAGGGGTCATAGAACTGGGTCAAGACACTCATCAGTTGTTGGTCCCATTTTGCCGTGACTAAACCGAGGAGAGAACCATGCCTCTGGATGAAAGAAGTGGTGTTTGGAATTCTGCTAACCAATTCTTCAAGCAACTCAGGTGGGTGAACAAAGTTGAACCGGATGGTGTTTCTTCGCATAGGCATCATGATGTCCTACAAAACAGAGCAAAGGTGAAACCCTCTTGTATTTGAAATGGTCAGTCCTTATGCAGGATGCATGCAATGTTTATGATGGCATGATGTTATGATAAAGCACACCATACATATTCACAAAGGCAAACATGATAAGGCACACAAGTCACACAAGACAGCCCTTAGGGTTTAGGCCAGCATGAAGTTCAGGTACTACCCTCTTTCAGTTTGTTGGTTAAGACCTGTCCTATCAAAAGTAACCGGGTTCTAGAGGATCCCAATATCACTGACTACCCTCAATCGGTCATAACTCCAGCGTCGCAATCTTTTCTTGCGGCCAGAACCATCGCGAGAGTTTAGCCTCAATGGGTGTAGCATACTGCTACTGTTTTATGGCCAAGTTGGGTCAAATTAGGGTTCTAAGGTCGGTTGGTGCTTAATGACTCCTCAGAAGACCCATATTCTCCACGTTGCGACACAAGGGATATCGGTACAGACCAAGGCGCCACACCAACGTAGCCATTGTTTCACCCGTGTCGGTCTATGCCGGACAGGTCCCTCACATCTTATGCTACCTAAAAGGGTATCCCCAGATCTGGGTTAGGATCTATGAAACTCCGATGCAACCCACAATAATAAAGCAAACAAAACATTCAATTGAAAACATAAGTATGATCTAATCCTAAGGTACACCTCACTTTATTATATCCCCAGCAGAGTCGCCGGTTCTGTGATTGGTGGAAATAGAACTGACTGTTTAACGCTGGTTCGCGAAATGTCGCGGATGCAAGAGTCGCCACCGTCTTTTATTTTCTCCAACATGGACAGGACAAAAGCACAGCAAAATTCCTTATGAGAACGTTTCTCGATTCGGGAGGTAGATTTATAGAAAGGGAAGGTGTTAGCACCCTTTCTATCCATGGTTATCCATGAGCTCTTAGATACTGCTCTTATGTTTTCAAAGTGTTTGCTTTTTAAGATGTGAGTGGGTTTGAAAAAGAGTTTCATTGAAAGATTTCTGAATGACTCTTGTATCAGTCCTCAAGAGTGTTTGAAAAATTTGTTTTGAAAGCTTTTTGAAAGTGTAGTGTGAAAATATTTTGTTTGTTTTTGAAGAGAGCAAGTATCCATGAGTCATCTACCTACCCTAAGAAATTAGGCTGTGTAAAAGTCCTTAAGGTAGTGCCATCCCACCATTGAGAGGTAGGTAGCACCACCGTTGGAGGTGTTCGGGTCAATTCGTTTGTAGGGACAGTCTGGTCACCGAAGCAACAGTAAGACACCTTAGAAGCTACCCTTATGTCCTAGATCCTTTTTTAATCCGAGACAACCGTTTCGAGGCGACTGGATCTTAGACATAAGAGCGACCACTAAAACGTCCTATACTTGACGACCACTTTTTGAAGGCAACGAGTGGGGCGTACCCTAGAAGTGGTGTGTGTATTGTGTGTTGTTTTCATGTTAACAGTTATCTTTGATCATGGCATTGTGAGCTACGAGTTATTTTTAATCACCATATATTCTTTCATGCAATTTAGAATTTAGGAGTGCGGAAAATTAAAAGACGGAAAGATAAAAGCTACGCTATTACAAGGCGCGGGTCTATACATCGCCAAATACAAAGACCCGTTTTTTGATAAAAATGCGGAAAGTAAAAAATGCGATAAACCTAATTACTATTACATCCTTGAACAGTTACATAATAATCAATAAGAAAATAATGCGCGAAAAGAATTAACTGAACGTCCGAGGGTTTTGACCCTTTTCTTGAAATTAAATTAAATTAAAACCTAATTAATTATTTAATTGGAAAGAAAATGTTTTTTATGTTTTTTTTTGTATTTAATGAAAATAAGAGAAAGAATTAAAAGGAAACCCTAAATCTAGATTATTTTAATTATTAAAGAAAATGTCAAAGGTGACCTAATTTACTAATTAATTAATTTACATGTTTATTTACAAAAATAGCAATTAATAATAATAATAAATAATGATAATAATAATGATAAAAAAGAATCAAAACCTAATTCTATAGAATTTTATTTATTAAAGAAAAGATTGAATTTCAAACCTAAATTAACTAAATTAATTATTAACATTTATTTACAAAAAATAAATTAGTGAAGAAATTAATAAATAATTAAATATATTTTGTATTTTGATTTTCTGTTTTTATTATGGAAAATTATTTTATGGTGAAAAAACAATTAAAACAATTAAAAAGAATTAGAAAAGAAAAGAAAATAAAATTAAAAGGATGCAAACCAAGGGGGGTGTCAGGCCCAAATAGAGGTTCTTGAAGTAATTCTGGCCCAAGAGTCACAAGGCCTTTGTTTGACTTTCCCAATCATGTGTATGCTGTTTGACCGGGCGTATGATAGACCTCCTCCTGCAGCCTTTGGATTGATGGTCACAGCCACTTGGCACATGGAGTATTGAAGGCTCGTGATAGATCTTTGACATGCAATGCACTGGAACGCGTTGGAAAAAAGATTATGAATTATATGGGGGAACCTGGGAATCGAACCCAGGTCCCAATACCTGCAATACACGTCCTCCACCATCTGAGCTAAGCAGCGCTTTTGTACATATAATAGACAGTAAATATAATATATGAAAAAGCCAATTATGCTGAAATATTAAAAAAAACGCGCTAAGATTTGAATGCTCCAATCACGTCATGCCACACTATCTCCTTCTTCGTTTGTACCTGCAACATGAAACAAGTAGCGGGGGTTTTAAACCCCCACAAACCGAAACTGTGGAAAATAGCGAATAGAAGAGGAATCAACATAAAAAGGGCGCGATAGGTTGGTTGAATTCGTCTGGCCTTGACGAATTCAACCATGGTCATGGCATGATCCAATTTTTCCTGATGTCTAAAGCCCTAATTTGAAGCTTCAGAAACCCTGGGTTTCGTCCATGGTGAATCTTGATTCAGGCAACGTTAATTCAATTGAACTGTACCAATCGCTTCAGAAGGTCACTATTAGTGTAAATCAAACAAGAAAAATGGTTAAAAGCGCATGAATGATGATATGCCAAATTGGAAAACAAAGCAAATCGTATGGCTCGTGTTCTTGGATTCTTTGCGCGTTTGTACTAGTTCTTGATTGTAATAGCTTCCTAGCAATGTCAGTAATGTAATGGAAACGATCTTTGGCCTTGAATTGTCCTGCAAATAGGATTTCAGTTTCACAATTTTTATTGAAATTTTGCAAAGTGATTCTCTGGCTTCAGCAGCTTTTTTCGTGTATGTCTGAGTATGGTTAGCTTAGGCATATGTATGTGATCAGAATTAGGTCAAAAACAAGCCCATGAATCCATTGCAATAATGTTTTCAATCCTTGATTTTCCACCATATATTTTTCAATCTTTTTCCATGAAAGCTTTGCCAATTATGGAATATCTTGTCCCCTTGAGTGATGCACGAAATCTTTAGCATATATGGAGTTCATTTGCTGCATAAAAAGATTTGACAACCATTCTTTGATATTTTTCTACAATTAAAACCAATTAAATGAATTAATAATAATAAAAATTCAATTAATTAATTAAAAATAAGAAAATAAATCATTTTGAGCTCAATGGGTCGTGCATAGGCTTTGGGTAATGATTCAAGAAAGAATTTGAGGCCCATTAGCAAAATTGAAGTTTTTTAGGCAAAGTTGACTTTTGAAAGTTCCCAAAAATTTCCCAACTTCTCCAATGCATATCTTGCTCAATTTTGAATCTATGAACATGTTCTTGGACATTTTGGAAAGGTATTGAAGTCCTCTAACCAATGCCTTTGGTCCCATGTTATTTTGATTTAACAATCTCAAGTTATGCTCTTTGACTTAAAGTGCCTTTTTGTTGACTTTTGAAAATGACCTATAATGTTGAAATTGATAACTTTTTGTGAGAGCATTTCTTGGACTTGGAGTGTGAAGATGAGTTGTAGGAAATTTCATACCCTTAAAAATGAGCATTGGATGGGATTTTTTTGATGAACCATGAAGAAGTTATGCCTTGGTCAATTTGCAGTTGACTTTTCAACTGTCCAAAAATAGAAACTTTTGCATCTGGAGACTTTTTGAGCCATGCCTTGAGGAATCATGATCAAGAATTGATCAAATGATGATTGTGGCTTCAAAATAAGATGTTGACAAATTTTTTTGACTTTTGACTGTCAAATGACCATTTTGCCCCTGCAGTTGACTGTTGAGCAATTAGGGTTTTTGACTGTGCAATTTGATGTTGTGAGTCCTGAAACTTGACATATGGATGCTTGACAATGGACATAGGCATATGGGACTTGATTGGACCCTTGAAAACCTCAATTTCTTTGCAAGAACCAAAACCCTAATTTTGACTGTGTTAGGAGGCAATTGGACTGTGCAATCCTTGAGAGATTTTGAAGCTTGATCTTGTCAAATCTTGAAGAATATGGGAGGGCAAATTTTGGGGTACAACACTTGATGACCCTCGATGTTGCCTTCGATAAAACGATCTCGTCCCTTACAAAAATTGCTAGAGCGTCTCACAAGTTGCCTTCAATGATTGTATACGATGACCCGCGCCCGTCCCGTTAACATCCTAACACAAGGTTGTTCACCAAATACAATGGTGAAACGACACTGTTAAAAGGGTTAAAACATGAGAAAGATCTTTGAGTAAAATAGGGTAGACAAACTCTTAGTTACTTGATCAAACTTGCAAAACACACTTGCCATTTTTCAAAACACACATCCACATAATTTCAAAACAAACTTTCAAAACATTTTGAAACATCTTTTCAAAAAGAAAAACACCTTTGTAAAACATTCGAGTAAAGAATTGTTACAATGGTTGCCTAGACAAGGCATCTTTTTCAAAACATTTTCAAAACCACACACACAAAGCACCATTTCAAACAATTGAAAAGCAAAGGCAAGTGATCTAAAACAAGTAAATCGAGCCCATGGATAACCATGGATGAAAAGGGTGCTAGCACCTTACCTTTTCATAATATACCCCCCGAACCCACGAAAACATCTCAAAGGTCTTTCCTGTGCTTTTTGACCTTTCCTTAGGATAAATAAAAAGTCGGTGGCGACTCTTGCTAAACCGAACAAGTGCGAATACAAACGCAAAACCTCAAGTCAGTTCTCCCACCGTATCACACCCGTGGCTCATTTTGAACCCGTTCCAGTGGCCAAAATTCCGTCTTGATATCATCTACATTTTCATCTCTCACGTCCGGAAGCCAATTTCATTCATAAAGTCTCTGAAAATATGGATTTATCAAGTGTTTTTGCACAGGACAAATTTGACATTATATATCTGCTCCATATTCAAAAAATCATAACTCTGTCAATTTTTATGGTATCAAGCTGGTTCCAGTGGTATTGTCTTACAAATTGAGTTAGTTAATTTTTTATTTATTTTCAAAAGCAAACGGTATCCCAAAGGCTTCCGCTTTTGACCCCCCTAATCACGTGCAACTCACTGAAAATTTTGAAGCTGGAAATTAAGTTGTCTGAGGCGAAACTTCAAAAACTCATAACTAATTCACCCTTTATTCGATTGAGTCCATTTTTGTACATGAGTTTGTTTTTTATGACGACTACATTCTATTTTCACATTTCAACTTCAGAATTTGCACTGGAGTTCCTGCGATTTTTCCTGGAATGTGTCAAACTCAAGTGAATAAAATCTGCATTATTGCTTGTGGTTATTGGAGGCCCAATTGCACATTCAAAGCCCATATCTTTGCCCTAATTTCCATTATATAATCTCATTTTTTTCATACAAACAGAGACATGAAAAAAATCCTTTCCACAACCTTGTCAAAATATCAAATTCTTTCAAGAACCCTAGAAATCTTGAAATCCTTGTTACAAACCATTTTCACTACAAACAAGTCATCTCATACAATTTACAAGAACTCAATAGGGTAAGGTTGGTTCGATCTTCATGATCAAAAGTGAAATTCCTGGTATGTCACAGACTCAGGATGTTAAGATGGAATGTTAAGACATCTGATCTGACATTAAGCACTGTACAGGTAGAATAGGCTGTACTTTTTGATATCTGTTCTACAACAATCACTGGACTATCATACCAGAGCCTGCACACCTTTTGACAAACGCAGGTTCTGATTTACTGAAGTTCAGAACAGTTAAGGTTAATCAAGTACATTGATGTCACGAGGAATGCTGTAACATTAAACACATAACCAATGCAGAAGGTAAATAACACACAGAATTGTTCACCCAGTTCGGTTCAACCAACCTACATCTGGGGGCTTCCAAGCCAGGGATAAAGTTCACTATTAGTAGTATCAATTCAAAGATCCTACAGCCAACACACCCGTTGACAGCCTTCTCACTTAATCACTACCCAATGACACTTTTACCTAAGATCCAATCCTAGATATGAGACCCCTCTCACTCCCCCTCAATCACCGCAGTGATAACTTTCTACAGTACATAAACTGTTCAGAAGATACACTTCCATTACACATCTTGATCATGCTTAAAAGCTTCAATCAAGTACAATGCATACATCCTTTTACCTACAGGTTTCAAGGAGTATGGTGACCATCCCACAGCCCGGGTGGTTCACAACAAAAACTAGCCCTAAAATATTACATCTTGTCAATCCACGACCCCCTCTTAAATTAGGTTACAATACTTCTATTTATAACACTTTTTACCCAACTGGATTTTGGGCCTTCATATGACAGCAATGCAGCTTTAACGACCTGCATAAAGTAAGCAGAAAACTTCTGCTGTAAGTTAGGTCTTCAATCGAGCTTTTCTCCTTATCCTTAGCTTCTGATTGAATCTTCTAGGGCTCCACATATGCCTTCAATTTTCGCTACTTGTTATGCATTCTATTTGGCAGAATATTCTGCATAACTTCAGGAACAGAACTGCATCAGACTTGACAGTTCAGTAGCTTGATGTCTGGTATGATGTTATGACATCTCTTGAGACATGATGTTCCAGATGTTGATTCAACACAACATGTTTAGGCATTTACAATAGGATTTTCAGGCTGTTCCTATTGTACATTACATTACATTATTGTTGTTACTATTTGTTTTACAAGAAATGAGCCAATCCTAAACGAAGGCACTTACAATCTCCCCCTTTGGCAAATTTTGGCTAAAACAAATACAACAATAAAAAATTAAAAGTGTTCAGGATACACACAGAAGGATGTCTTGACATTGATCTTGACATCTTTGGTTGTAACCACACTAACCATCTAGGACCTCTTGAAGCACAGGAGGAAGAGGATGCACCTCATTCCCTTTTAGACCACGAACCATTTCTTGTCACTGGTGGTGGAAAAAGAGGACCGTGGGAGATAAACTATCCTTTCAGAGGCATCAGAGAACCTTTAAGGAGTGAACAGAATATCTCCCTTGTAACTCAGAACACAGGTCACAACTGTGTTCATAACTCAGATCATAAGTCACAAAGAAATTCACGCCATTTGAATTTATGCTGAGTTTGTGACAAGTCTCTTTGTGATCAAAGTTTTGAGTAGCTGCTGCAACGAGGACAACGTCAAACAGTGACAGTACTCCTTTCTCCCCCTTTTTGGCCAAAAATTGACAAAGAAAGCCCTCACAAAACCAGATCCAAGAACAGTTTTCCCAAATCCGTATAAACCCCATGATGGTTGTGAGAGAAAAGAATGTGTGACAGGAGGTTATATAAGGAGATAACAGGTTCAAGAGGATGGTAATATAAAATCTTGGTCAAGGATACCTGTTAAAGTTGTTTGCATATTTCAGACTGACTGTGCATGCATTTGTTTGTTTCTGCCAAAAGAACCAGTCCTAATACATGCATAAGTTTGGGTCAAAGCAATTCCTGAATAAAATCAGCCTTTGACCGACTTTTAAGGTTGAAGATTCTTTTGGGAAACAGAATACCAAATATAGCTTCTGAATAGCTACAATTACGTGGTGACGTTATTTTCCACGTATTCTTCTTGATTTCCCCAAGGTTGTAATGTCGTTGGTAATGTCATGACACTTACTTAGACATTCTTCAACAACAGCAGTCTTCTTTTTACTTCTCTCAGTTAGGCACAGAGAAGGACACTTTAAACAGCTAGTAACAAGAGACTAGTAACATTAAGCATGGCCATCAATCATGCTTTCTTAAATGTTGCTGAGATCCACCACAATTACTTTCTACCATCTTCCAGACAGCAAAATAAGGAAGGAGGGAATAAACCAGAAGGCTCCAAAATGCTTCACAAGACATCACAGATTAGTTCTAATACACAAAATTTAGATGCCACGTCAATTTCTTGTAGTAAAAGGACCCCTTGAACATATGCTGAATATATCAGATTTCTTAATCTGATTTACTTCTTCTGATCTACCATTCACTAGTAGTAGCTAGAGCTAGTGAAGTCTTTACCACAAAAGCATTTCTGATTTGCCAGACCAAGTTGTTATTGATAAGATCTGAATCTTCCAAATTGCTTCAAAGTATCAAAACTGCCACTTATGAGATTTTTAAGAATCTCTGAGATTTTCTTCCTGAACCCAGACAGATAACAAGAGCAATTATTCAATCTCCTGATGTTGAGACATTATTCATGACTTCACTTAGAAGTACACAATGTCATATTATCAGAACACATAAACATCAGTATACAATCGTCCTCTTCTGACTTCTGATCTTCAGATCAAGTTCAACAATACACATACAAAGTCTCCCTTTAATGTATATTGTAATTGGGGAAAGTGCAACTCTCAGTGACTCCCCTTGTTAAGGCCAATCAAAACCGTAGCATGGAAACCAGTAGCACTAGCTCTGAGGTAGTAACTTCAAGCACCCTGAACTAATCGTAGAATAGTAAGGATATCTCTGATTCATGCCCTTGCACTTCCACAGTTATCATGACTCTTTGGATGGCTGAGAAGTCATGTAGCCATAGTCTGAAACCAACCTCCAACCTTCTTAGTGTGCTTATAAGCTTTACTAAGATTCAGACTTTCTAGAAGGATTATCCTTTGATCATGTATAACATATTTACTAGTAGTTGCTAATACTAGTAAGTTCTTCAGACCACAACAGTAGTTATGCATTGTTAAGCATACTACTTTTAAACACAAGTAGAATCAACTTATTCCAAACCAACAATAGAACTGCCACTTCTGAATGAGGCAATAGAATATTAAGATTCACAGACCCAAGTCTCTGCCACTGACTTCTAACAATAATGATGTTACAGCATGAACCTATCAGCTTGGGTTCTGAAGTTAACATCCAGGGGATTGATGCCCTTTTATATTCCCCATAAGAAAGGTATGATCTTCATCTTCAGCAATAATTACTCACCATAATACTCTTAGAGAAAAATAAACTCTCTACCAAGTTCTGAGAAATAGGTTCAGAATACAGCCTTGCATGCATATTATACAAACACTTAGTCTCCCATCAAGGTGCTTATATATATCTTTATCCAAGATCCTAACGAATACTTAGTCTCCCGTCAAAGTATTCATTATTAGTTAGATTATGCCATTTTCTCAAGGTAGTATAATTACTCCATGCATGAAGAACCAACTGGTCCTTACAAGTTTCCTTTGCTGAAGAGACCCTTCGTTTGAGATGATGTTGCAACATTGATCCCAAGCACACTTTTCTTGTAGAGGATACAAGAGTACACCAGAAGCTAATCATCCTTTATGATCAGATCCATAACAACCACATAACCTGTTCTTATTCCTATCCTCCTTGGAAATCACTAAGATCATGAGAAATAAACTCAAGCATCTTACAGAACAAGGTAAGATGAACTCCCTTTCACATCAGCTTGATCATATTACTGCCTCTGAACAAAGGGTTATCCAACTTCCCTCTTTATGGATACATTGTTGAGCTCTTTACTTTAGACACATAGTAAGTACTCTTTATTTGGAATTTGCCACAGGTTTCAAATTAAGAGTCCTTAGTTTGCTTGCTGTACAAGTTTAAAATTGCCACATTCTGTAACTTGTACTAGAAGAAACTTCATTATCAATCATGAGGATGTTTGATAAGTCTGGAACAACTGAAGTCTTCAATAGTTGTGATGTAGTACATCCTTTTTCATCACGAGCTTTTGATTCTGATTTCCACATAT
The DNA here is from genome assembly GCA_948472305.1 of Vicia faba. Taxonomy (NCBI): domain Eukaryota; kingdom Viridiplantae; phylum Streptophyta; class Magnoliopsida; order Fabales; family Fabaceae; genus Vicia; species Vicia faba. The sequence continues at coordinate 104,608,691 of OX451736.1, forward strand.
TTATCACAGAATTATTTAATCACACTAGATGATCCTGACTGATTACTTCTTCATGCTTGCTAAGCATATTTACTTGACTGAAGATACAGAAATGATGTTCCATCATCCATCACATGAGGGGAAACCTGGAAATCACAGCTTTAAAGTCCTTTTAAGTGCATTTAGCTCAGTACATATACTCCCTTAAACTCACAACTGGAGTAGTTGACCTGTTGATCGTGTCCTGATCAATTATTCCAAAACAGATGTCTCCTCTTCCAGATCAGGAGTAGGTTCCAAACATATGTATTCACATTACATGTGTTTAGCACCCAGAACATCTGTTCTTCAACTGGTAGTTGCATGATGTTCTAACATCCTTAAGAACATCAGTTCCATCTCCTTGGAACACATCATCCTTGATAATCTTCAAGGTCTTCAAGCAGCTTGCAGATGTATATGAGAATCATTGATCAATTGATACTCATCAACACTGACAATAAAAGCCTTTATGAGTGGACTTGAGGAAATCTCAAGTATCTTTGACATTATTGATAGATTGCAAAATCTGCTTACAAATTCTGTTGAAAATAATAACCCTAGAGTTCTTCTTTCACTTTAGGGGTTGTATCAGAAGTTGTGCAGAGGAATAGCAGTACTTCAACAGAACCTGCTTAAATCAATCCTTCAAGTTGTTTGCTTCTTCACCAAGCAACTTTCTAGACCCAACTCTACAGCCCTGTTAAAAGGAAGCTTTATAAGCACATATGATGCCTTATCAATATCTTCACTCCCGCGTGAAGGTTTTGATAATATTCTTCTTCTGTACTGAATATAGGTTGAACAATGCTCTCCAAAATCTTCACTCCCGCATGAGGTCTTTGAATTTGTTCAAACATTTTCACCTTCCTTCAACATAGCTGATCAGATTGATCTAGTTTCTCCCAAATTGGTCCATCCTCCACTCCTAGGGACCAAACAATATGAACACTACTGGTTCAAACAATATTCTACCTTGTACACAACAGGAAAGTATCCCCCATGGATCTCATCCAGAGACAGACAGGATGCCTGCTTTGATACCAATTGAAATTCCTGGTATGTCACAGACTCAGGATGTTAAGATGGAATGTTAAGACATCTGATCTGACATTAAGCACTGTACAGGTAGAATAGGCTGTACTTTTTGATATCTGTTCTACAACAATCACTGGACTATCATACCAGAGCCTGCACACCTTTTGACAAACGCAGGTTCTGATTTACTGAAGTTCAGAACAGTTAAGGTTAATCAAGTACATTGATGTCACGAGGAATGCTGTAACATTAAACACATAACCCATGCAGAAGGTAAATAACACACAGAATTGTTCACCCAGTTCGGTTCAACCAACCTACATCTGGGGGCTTCCAAGCCAGGGATAAAGTTCACTATTAGTAGTATCAATTCAAAGATCCTACAGCCAACACACCCGTTGACAGCCTTCTCACTTAATCACTACCCAATGACACTTTTACCTAAGATCCAATCCTAGATATGAGACCCCTCTCACTCCCCCTCAATCACCGCAGTGATAACTTTCTACAGTACATAAACTGTTCAGAAGATACACTTCCATTACACATCTTGATCATGCTTAAAAGCTTCAATCAAGTACAATGCATACATCCTTTTACCTACAGGTTTCAAGGAGTATGGTGACCATCCCACTGCCCGGGTGGTTCACAACAAAAACTAGCCCTAAAATATTACATCTTGTCAATCCACGACCCCCTCTTAAATTAGGTTACAATACTTCTATTTATAACACTTTTTACCCAACTAGATTTTGGGCCTTCATATGACAACAATGCAGCTTTAACGACCTGCATAAAGTAAGCAGAAAACTTCTGCTGTAAGTTAGGTCTTCAATCGAGCTTTTCTCCTTATCCTTAGCTTCTGATTGAATCTTCTAGGGCTCCACATATGCCTTCAATTTTCGCTACTTGTTATGCATTCTATTTGGCAGAATATTCTGCATAACTTCAGGAACAGAACTGCATCAGACTTGACAGTTCAGTAGCTTGATGTCTGGTATGATGTTATGACATCTCTTGAGACATGATGTTCCAGATGTTGATTCAACACAACATGTTTAGGCATTTACAATAGGATTTTCAGGCTGTTCCTATTGTACATTACATTACATTATTGTTGTTACTATTTGTTTTACAAGAAATGAGCCAATCCTAAACGAAGGCACTTACAAAAAGGGTGTAGACGCATTCATACATGCCATATCGGTTTTAACATTACAAAATTTCATATATTTGTTTTCTTTGTATTTTATGGTATACTAATCTATTTAATGTGTTCATGAGATTCAACACTACAGGTTTGGACCATCGTAATGGTCCCATGCATGTTTATTAAAAAACATGCTGAGGCCAGATCCTAACACCAAGGCATGCTTGAGTTAGTGGTGAGCATGTTGCTGGAATGTCTTGAGACTCTTTTTTGGTTATTTCTTTTTTCCAATTTTTTCTTCATAAAACCTAACATTTTTCACAAACCATTGGTTTTTCATAATAAACTCAAATAATTAAATTTAGGTTTTAATTTAATTTTAGATTTTAATTTAATTTTAGGTTTTTAACTAATTAACTATTTTCTTAATTAAATTAAAATCAACTTAGATTTTAGGGTTTTATTTAATTACCTAACTTTTTCTATTAATTAAAATCAACTAGGTTTTAGGTTAATCATCAAACTTTTTTTATCAAATAATCAAAACAAACTTTCTCTTTTCTTTTCCTTTTATAATTTCGCGTATGTTATTACTGTCGCGTATTTTATTATTTTTTTCCGATTATTGTAATTGCTAAAGGAATGTAATAGCTTAAATTAGGATTTTATTCGCTTTCTATTTTCTCCCCAATTTTTTGTGGTTTTGTACCCCCTTTCCCGAAGCATTGTAATAACGTAGGATATTTATTTTCTGCTTTTACTGCTTTCCTTATAATTGTCTAGTTTAATAGGATTGTATGGCAAGATCTAAAATCAAACGCTAGATAATCTTAATATACAAGATAAAATAAATTGAGCTGAATCACTATTCGCACACGCACCTCTAGGGTAACCTAACTTGTTGCCTTCGGATAAATACAGTCATGTCCCTTGAGCGTGGGGACGCTTTAGCAAAGGCCCTTGGTTAAAAAGATCATAGTCCCTCGATGACCCTTCATGCTGCCTTCGGTAAACGATCTTAGTCCCTTCGATACAATTGCTAAAGCGCCTACGAGTTACCTTTATAACTGTAGGATGACCTACGCTTGTCCTTCAAACATACAGCGATAGGGCTTCCTACTAATTAATGGTAGGATATCACTATCTAAAGGAAAGGAGGAAAATAACACGAAAGACATTCGAGTAAGGGTAGAACTGTTAATCGTTTTCTCACACAAAAAACAAAACATTTTCAAAAAACACTTCTTTTCTGAAATATTTTCAAAATAAAACATTTTGTACGCATTCTCAACGATACGAGAATCATTACAAAATTGTCGCACTTAGGCATTTTTCAAAATATTTTCAAATCAAACACACAAAGCATTTTCAAAAGTAAGCTAGCGTTAAGAGCCCGTAGATAACTATGGATGAAAGGGGTGTTAACACTTTCCCTTTTCATAAAATACCCCCCGAACTCAGAAAAATTCTCGAAGGTCTTTCCGGTTCTTTTCACCCTTTCCTTCACTGGATAAAAGAAAAGTTGGTGACAACTCTTGTTATCCGCAAAATTTGCCATAAAACGCAAAACAAGCCAGTTCTCCCACCGTATTACATAACTGACGACTCTTCTAGGGAGAACTAAAAGTGGGGTTACCTTTAGAGTTAGATCACTTTTTAAATGCTTTACTTTCTTGATTTGATTGCTTTATAATTCAAGGTTTGCTCGGGTTTATTTCTTGAAAAGATCCTATACCCGGATCTGGGGACATTTTAGGTAAGTAGCAATAGATCGTGAAAACTGTACAACATAGACCGATATGGTTGAAGCGATGGCTATGTTAGTGCGACACATTGGTTGGTACTTGTGTCCCTTGAGTCTGCCAGGGAGAATACTTGGGTGTCGCGTTGTGTCATAAGCATTAACTGGCCTTTAGAACCTTAATTGACCCAACTTATCCATTAGATGGTAGTGAGATGGCCAGCTTTGGTGCAGACTGAAGTTGGTTGATACTCGATACTATACTCATTGAGATCAGACTCTCGGGATATTTTAGTCGCAAATCAGATGTTGTGCTGAAACAATCTCTGGGAGAAAGATCGGTGATATTTAGATCCTTAGAACCCAATTACTTCTCTAGGACAGGTTGAGCCAACTAAAATTAAAGATGGTACACACCTACAAACTCCATGCAAGTCTGAACCTAAGGCCTTATGTGCTTTGCTTGTGTTTGATTAACTGTTCGAACATGACATCATGACATCATACCATATCATCTTCACTGACCATTTCAAGGATCTCAAGGGCCCGTGATCATGAACCAGACGTCTAGCAAGGGGTAAGGGGATTTATTTTCCTCTAACCAGTGTCGTTAAAGACTGAAGCACGTTATCTTGAGTCAAAGGTTAGGACCTACTCTATATGGTGAGCTTGATTCTCATAGAAGGACGTTCAATGACGCGAAGTTCTTCAGTCAAAGCGACAACCAGACTCTACTTCTAACTTTTTTTTTTATGTTTACCCTGCGAGATCCTTGAAAACATTACATTTACATATCATGCATGATCACATAACATGTTTTCCCATATAGGTTTTCTCATATTCTTGCTATTTATTTTAGCAAAAGATGGCTCTCGAACAGACTGTTAAGGAACTCCAAGCTCAACAGACCCAATTCCAGGAGACTCTCTTGAACTTAGCTCAAGGACAAAAAGATATGTTGGAGCTCATCACCAAAAAGAAGAAGACTAGAAAGCCAGTTGATATCCTCGACATGGGGAGAAGGTTCAAAAACCTTCCCAAACCGGTTCAAGTTGCTGATATCTCCTCCCATGAAGACGACAACCAAGAGGAAGATGGTAGAACTGTCAGGGCTGAAGGTGGAGGCAACCAAGGTTCTGGGAAAATCCATGATGATGAAAACTATTCTGATGAGCAGTATCCTCCTGCGGATGACAGGTACAAACAGTTGGAAGATCGCCTCAAGGCTGTGGAAATCCAAAAAGTGACTGAAATGGATTTTGAAGAGCTTTATTCCGGGGGTGGTCATCCCTCACAAGTTCAAGGTCCCCGTCTTTGATAAATACGATGGTGTCTGTTGTCCCAAGCTTCATCTGAGATCTTATGTCCGGAAAATCCAACCCCATATTGCTGATAGAAAGTTATGGGTGCACTCCTTTCAAGAAATCTTGTCGGGGACACAATTAGAATGGTTCTATAAATTGGAAGGAACCAACATTCTTACTTGGGAGGACTTGGCTGCTGCCTTCTACAAACAATACCAATACAATGCTGATCTTGCACCAACCCGCGTGCAATTATGGAGTATGACTATGGGCTTGAACGAAGGCTTTAAGGAGTATGCCCATAAGTGGAGAGATTTGGCTGGAAGAGTGCAAGCTCCTTTGTCTTATAGGGAGCTAGTTGATATGTTCATGGAAACTCTGACATGGCCTTTCTTTAATCATCTGATCAGAAGCTCTTCAGCCAGATTCACCGAGCTGATATTAACTAGAGAACAAGTTGAAAGTGGAATCAAAAGTGGGAAAATTTAGGTGGCTGCATCTTCAAATGTTGTGAAGAAGCCGTTCAATGGGAAGAAATGGGCTAATGTTGTGTACGGGAAGAAGGGTCGTGGTAAAGGAGATCGTCATCGAGCTGTGGGGGCAGTTATGATTTCTTACCCTACACCAGTGCGATAACAACAACAGGGTAATGATCGAAGGAAAGATGAACCCAAGAGACGATTTACTAAAATCAACATGTCGTTGTCTTAAGCATTGCAACACATGTTGAGGATGAATCTGATTATGTTGATATAACCTCATCCAAACCCCAAAACTTCTTCTCCTAACTAAAATCCTGATGCAAGGTGTGCCTATCATTCCGACAGTCCTGGGCATGATACTAATGATTATTGGGCGCTGAAATACAAGATTCAAAATATGATTGATGCTAAGGAGATTGAATTTGATCCTCCTGAGACTCCCAACGTGATCACCTCTCCTATGCCGAATCATAATTAGGATCTGATTAATGTCGTGGAAGATGTCGATAGCAACAATGACCTGAATAACTGGATTTCCCCCACTGTCAATGATGAAAGCTTCTTCATTTGGATTTTTTTTTGTAATTTATTTGTTTGTTCAAATAATTACTGTCATGTCAAACTTTGGTTTTCCCATTAATGCATTGCATATGTTTGTCTTGAATTAATTCATTTTCATTATATTTAAACTGCTTTCTTACTTTGTTTTGTGATATTTAACTCTCGATTAAAAGCTATAAGCCTTTAGAGGGAGGATGAAGAAAATGATATCATAATCTCTATAATATGCTTTTGAATAGACCTTGTTGACGATGTACAAGCGTTGTTTCAAATCTTAAACAGTGGAGTTATAAGGAAGATAATCCCTAGTCAACCCCTTTGAGCCTAAGACGTAGGAGTTTTCTTTTTCACACAAATTGAAACTTTTAATCATAACCTGGGGCATGGTAGTTTCTCAGTTAATTCAAATGCACATTCAGTTGCAGGCTTTCACTTTGTACATAGAAAATAGTATCGAAGACGTCCTTCTAAATCAAAAGACAATGATGGTTCCCTGTAAAACAAGAAATCATTATCTCTCAAAAGAAAAGCCCGATAAGTCAAAACCTGTGAAGGAGACTTAGGGAAAAACTGGGGCATCCCGTTGACTATAATCACAGAAGAAACAGTTCAGGAAAAAGGTAGTGATAATAAAATCAAAAAGAGGTTGCTACAATCCTCGATAATAGAAAAATGTTACAAAAAATAACTGCCTTCTCAAATAAACTTCCAATATCTGAACCATCGCTAAAATATCATTCCAGACTCAATTGGAACCTAAACGCATAATTAACTGAATATAAGACTGAAGAACATCATGAAGAACATGTTGGGTACAAATAAAGTCTGGGCCTTTATCCTTTGTTTCTTAAACCATGAACCAGGCCACGTTACAACCCTTAAAAGTCCCAGCTGAAGCATGGGTTAGTTCGAAATCATGTTGTTACAAAAAAGGTACCTTGACTCCTGTAAGGCTTACTATAAATTCCGAGTTGAATTTTTATTCTTACAAAATTATGTTTTTTAACTAAAAATTAATTTTCAAAACTTCAAGACAGACATAAGCTTTGCATTTTAATACCACTGTTTGCATATAACTAATTGTTCGACAACAGAGAAATTCACACGACGAGTATTCAATGAACAAAAATCCTCTCAATGAACATAATCACTTCAAATGGTAAGACACTTCCAATAACAAACCTTCCATAATCAAGGGGCATAACATGGTGTCTAACTGATATGAGGAAGTCAAGTCAAGATTCAAGGAATCTCTCAAAAGTGCCGAATAGCCAGAGGCAGATCTCCATCTGAATCACTTGGGGCATTGAAAATGAATTCCAGCAAAGGGTCACATACGACCAAGCAAACATTTTATAGCAGTGCTATAACACTTACTACTTTGGACAGTGCCAATTATCCGCACCTTGTGAACGCGAAAATAGTCGGAAAATACTACGCTAGGTTGACAGGCCTAGGCAAAAATAAGGGCATCCCAAAGAACTAAAAGAGTTCGGGAAAAATTAGGGATATATAAATAAAATTATACACCTGACAAGTTGAAAACCTAAAAAGGCGTCTCAGGCAAAAAAGGGTATCCCGGAGGATTGAAAATCTAAAAAGACAGCCTAGGCAAAAGTTAGGGATTAAAGCATACCGACTATGTCCCGTTATCTCATCACTTATATGTCAGTAGAAGAGTTATCATTCTGATCAACATTTACTAAAGGCTCTAGGAGTGGAGATAATGTTCAAATTATCTACAAATCCCCATATAACAATCTCCATGGAACTATCTCTACAGAGATATCTTCATAAAATCACCCTCAACAAAGATATATTCCCCAGCAAGTCTAATATGCAAGTCAGACAGAAACTGAGACAACTTCTTGCAATGCATCTCCATACCTCGGATGGATAGCTTAACATGAGCATCTTCCCCAAGAGGTCCCCGACAAATAAGGAAGTCTGGTTATTTCCCCAACAAACAACGAAAACTTCCTTAGTACAGCCTATGAATTTCTAATCAGAGTTTATTTCCTCAATGCAGTCTACAAAATCAAATTCCCCAACGGAGTTCATTTCTCCAATACTGAAAATTTCCCGACGGAATTCTCTATCTCCAGCAGGGTTCTCTCAAAGTTATCATCCCCAGAGAACTACTACCCATATTTGAAACCTGGTCAGATAACACATCGAAAGAATTGTCCATCTCTTCATCCCCAGTCAGGGTATACAAAAATTAATTCCTTTAACAAAAAGAATGACAAACGACTGACTCTCCTTAAACGCTTCTATCCTCAAGCAGAAGTTGAAGATCCCCAGTAGAGTATCCTCAAACAGAAAGCGGGAATCCCCCGCAAAATTATTCCCAATAGAAATTGAAGAATCACTTTCTTCATCCCTAGTAAGAGTCCGGGATTTATTTTCCTCAACTAGACATTGCTGCAAGAAGCTACCAATATGCTCTAACGACATATTGCATCCATAATACCATTTACAAAATATGATAACACATGAATATAAACGCATATAACGTTCTCATTTATTTTGAGAGCATCATCATGTAATGCATTACATACATCATGACATTGCATAAAGCTAATTTTGTCTTTTCAGGTAAAGTTTGCAAACAGACGAATATCATCAGCAACTTTCAAACAAGTCACAGATTAATTCCCGAAAAAGGACGAGGAAACTATCTATATGACCAGACGACATGAATTCCCGAAACAGGACGGGGCGGTTATCTACACGACCAGACCAAGCAATCTTACACGGGTTCCTTCTAATATATTTCCAGATGCAGCTTCACACGGGCTCATCCATAAGCAATCTTACACGGGTTCCTTCTAATATATTTCCAGATGCAACTTCACACAGGCTCATCCTAAAGAAATCTTACACGAGTTCCTTCTAATATATTTCTAGATGCAGCTTCACATGGACTCATCTTGAAGCAGTTTTACACGGGTTACTTCTAAAAACTTCCAGATGCAGTTTCACACGGGCTCATCCTGAAGCAGCCCTACCCAGTCTCCTTGTCATATATTTCCAGATGCAGCTTCACACGGGCTCATCCTGAAGCAATCCTACACGAGTTCCTTCTAATATATTTCCAAATGCAGCTTCACACGGGCTCATCCTGAAGCAGCCCTACCAGGCTCCTTCTCATATATTTCCAGATGCAGCTTCACACTGGCTCATCCTAAAGCAATCTTACACGAGCTCCTTCTAATATACTTCCAGATGCAACTTCACACGGGCTCATCCTGAAGCAACCCTACCCAGGCTCCTTCTCATATATTTCCAGATGTTACTTCACACGGGCTCATCCTGAAGCAGCTTTACACGAGTTCCTTCTAATATTTCCAAATGAAGCTTAACACGGGCTCATCCTGAAGCAACGTTACCTGGTTTCCTTCTAAAATTTCTAGATGAAGCTTCATACGGGCTCATTCTGAAGAAGCCCTACCCAAGTTCCTTATAAAAATTCCAGATGCAGCTTCACACGGGCTCATCCTGAAGTAGCCCTACCCAAGCTCCTTCTAAATATGTTTCCAGATACAGTTTAACACAGGCTTATCCTGAAGTAATCTTACCTAAGTTCCTACTAAGACATTTCCAGGTGTAGTCTAACACAAGCTCATCTTGAAGAGGCCTTACACAGTTGCCTTCTAGTACATTTCTGGACGCGGCTTGACATGGGCTCATTCCAGCATTTCATTCAAATAAAACCAGATGCAGGTTCATTCTGATACTTCTATCAACAGTTACTTTGGATGACATCTATAAGCCCATCTCCGACGATATCTCGTCACTCTTCACACGCGAGTGCACACGCGAGTGCAAATTTCTGGGAACTTAAGTGTTCAATCATCTTCTACCTTCAAGTCACGAATGACGGACATGCCAATCTAACTCTTCAGATTTAAGAAGATTGAATAGGGGCAGCTCTTGTACCCCAAAATTTACCCTCTCCGTTTCGACCTTTTTGGCTTATATTTCATCATTACATGCATGTATATCATTGGTTCTATAGTTATGGGATTAAAGTATCTCTAGCAAGCCTCGGTAGGTTATAGGTGACGTTTATTTCATCAATGGATGTTCTTAAAGTATTTTCCGTGCTGAAGACCGATTCACCGTTTTGCAATGATTCGGGGTTCAAAGATTCACAAGTCTAACCCGGTGCGTCATATTCAGGTGTTCTTTCACCAATATATCCCTGGTGACATATTCTCAAATTTAGGTTCGGCTCTAGAGCCAATTCTTTAAAGAAGGTCTCTGAATGTGCGAGTTTTCTCAAAGAAATGTGGTGAAAAATATGCTGAAAGTGCAGTTTTTATGCACTAAAAAATTCATAACTTTAAGCCCGTGGCTTGTTTTAAACCCGTTCCAGTGGCCAAAATTGTTTCTTGACATCATCTAAGTTTTCATCTCTCACATCCGGAAGCCAATTTCATTCAGAAAGTCTTTGAAAATATGGATTTATCAAGTGTTTTCGCACAGAAAAATTGTGACATATGTTTATCTGCTCCGTATTTAAAAAATCATCACTCGGTCGATTTTTATCATATCAAACTGGTTCCAGTGGCATTGTCTCAAAAATTGAGTTAGTTAAATTTTGGTTTTTATTTTCAAAATCAAACGGTACCCCGAAGGCTTCCGCTTTTGACTCGAATTGTGTGTAACTCGCTGAAAATTTTGAAGCTGAAAATTAAGTTGTCTGAGGCGAAACTTTAAAAATTCATAACTAATCCACAGTTTATCAGATTGAGCCCATTTTTGGACAGGAGTTTATTCTTGATGTCAGATACATTCTGATTTCACATTTCAACTTCAAAAATCACACTGAGGTCCCTACGATTTTACCTGCAACGTGTCAGACTCAAGTGAATTAAAATCTGCACTATTGCTTGTGGTTATTGGAGGCTCAATTGCACATCCAAAGCCTATATCTTTGCCCTAATTTCCATTATATAATCTCATTTTTTTATACAAACAGAGACACAAAAAAAACCTTGCCACAACCTTGTCAAAATATCAAATTTTTTCAAGAATCCTAGAAATCTTGAAATCCTTGTTACAAACCCTTTTTACTACAAACAAGTCATCTCATTCACTTCCAGGAACTCAGTAGGGTAAGGCTGGATTAATCTCCATGATCAAAAGAGTGTAAAAGCACTCATACATGCCATATAGGTTTTAACATTATAAAATTTCATATATTTGTTTTCTTTGTATTTCATGGTATACTAATTTGTTTAATGTGTTCATGAGATTCAACACTACAGGTTTGAACCATCGTAATGGTCCCATGCAGGTTTATTACAAACATGCTGAGGCCAGATCCTAACACCAAGGCACACTTGAGTTGCTGGTGAGCATGTTGCTGGAAAGTCTCGAGACTCTTTTTGGTTATTTCTTTTTTCCAATTCTATGTTTCTTACTCTTTTTCTCCTTTTTTCCCTATTGTCACAGAGAACCAAATTTTTTTTCATAAAACCTAACATTTTTCACAAAACTTTAATTTTTCATAATAAACTCAAATAATTAATATTAAGTTTTAATTTAATTTTAGGTTTTAATTTAATTTTAAGTTTTAATTTAATCAACTCAATTTAATTTTAGGTTTTTTACTAATTAACTATTTTCTTACTTAAATTAAAATCAACTTAGATTTTAGGATTTTATTTAATTACTTAACTTTTTCTATTAATTAAAATCAACTAGCTTTTATGTTAATCATCAAACTTTTTTTATCAAATAATCAAAATAAATTTTCTCTTTTCTTTTCCTTTCATAATTTCACGTATGTTATTGTTGTCGCGTATTTTATTATTTTTTTCCGATTATTGTAATTGCTAAAAGAATGTAATAGCTTAAATTAGGATTTTATTCGCTTTCTATTTTCTCCCCAATTTTTTGTGGTTTTGTACCCCCTTCCCCAAAGCATTGTAATAGCATAGGACATTTATTTTCTGCTTTTACTGCTTTCCTTATAACTGTCTAGTTTAATAGGATTGTATGGTAAGATCTAAAATCAAACGCTAGATAACCCTAATATACAAGATAAAATAAACTGAACTGAATCACGATTCACACACGCACCTCTAGAGTAACCTCGCGTGTTGCTTTCGGATAAATACAGTCACGTCCCTCGAGCGTGGGGACGCTTTAACAAAGACACTCAGTTAAAAATATCGTAGTCCCTCAATGACCCTTCGATGCTTTCTTTGGTAAACGATGTTAGTCCCTTTGATACAATTGCTAAAGCGTCCTACGAGTTGCCTTTATGACTGTACGATGACCCGCGCCTGTCCCTCAAACATCCAACAATAGAGCTTCCTACTAATTAATGGTAGGATAGCACTATCTAAAGGAAATGAGGAAAATAAAATGAAAGACATTCGAGTAAGGGTAGAACTGTTAATCGCTTACTCACACAAAAAACAAAACATTTTCAAAAAACACTTCTTTTCTGAAATATTTTCAAAATAAAACATTTTGTACGCATTCTCAACGATACGAGAATTATTACAAAATTTCCGCACTTAGCCATTTTTCAAAATATTTTCGAATCAAACACACAAAGCATTTTCAAATGTGAGCTAGCGATTAAGAGCACGTAGATAACTACAAATGAAAAATGTGATAACACTTTCCCTTTTTATAACCTACCCCGCGAACTCAGAAAAATTCTTGAAGGTCTTTTCTGTTCTTTTCACCCTTTCCTTCATTGGATAAAACAGAAGTCAGTGGCGACTCTTGCTATCCGCAATATTTGCGATAAAATGCAAAACAAGTCAGTTCTCCCACCGTATTACAGTGGCTAACAACAAATTTGAAGAGACAAGGTTTCTAACTTATGGACAGTTTATTTCAAAGTTTGTATATGTCAAAAAAACTAGGATTTGAAGCCACGAAAAAAAGGACACAATATTGGTCAACTTACGTGGGTTCCGCAGTGCACATGAGAGTTGTATTATCTACGAATGATGTTAACTACAAAGAAAGGTCCCACAATCTATAAAGACATAAAAAGGTTGATGACTTCCAACATGAAACCTTTAGAGATGCATGCTATGCCATGGGATTTATCCATGATGATCAAGAGTTTATCGAAGTAATAAAAGAGGCACATCTTTGGAGTTCCGGTCTATTTCTTAGAAAGTTGTTTGTCACAATGTTGTTGTCTGCATCAATTAATAGGCCTGGCCATATTTGGTTTAATACTTTGCATTACTTATCAAATGGTATTTTGTATGAGCAGCATCGTTTGGATAAAAACCCAGGTTAGTTATATTTAACACAACAAAGATTTTTCTAATTACAATATCTAGACATAACTGTATTTTATTGTAGGACTAATACTAACTGACGAGGAAATTAAACAATTGACGTTGGTCGAAATTGAGTCATTGCTACAAAATAACAGAAGGACGTTGAAAGATTTCAAACCAATGTCGTATCCAAGTGATTATGTATTAAAGACCGTTGGGAATAAATTGGTTTATTATGAAAGACAATATGATGTTGTTGCTTAAACTATTATGCATCAGGAATTGTTCATATCTCTGACCAATAATGCATCCAATGAAATTTACCTCATGTATCATTATTTAACCTAGATTTTCTTGCTTATTTTTTTGAAAATTTTTGGTTAACCGTTTATCTCATTTTAGATGAGCAATGAGATGTATATTCTTAAATTTTTCAAGTTGTAGATTCCCAAAATGGAGATGTGTTTTTCCTATATGGATAGGGTGGAACATGTATATAATACACATTAGATCAATTGATGAAGCATGATACATTTTTTTGCTTTATTATATAACAATTATACTTTTTGTGTACTACTGTTAGGCAACAAATAAACCTATGCATGTAATATATATATATATATATATATATATATATATATATATATATATATATATATATATATATATATATATATATATATATATATATATATATATATATATATATATATATATATATATATATATATATATATATATATATATATATATATATATATATATATATATATATATATAACCTAAAAATTTGCCCTCTCATTTATCAAGTAATCTCTCACAAGATCTCCTTTGGTTCAAGACTGCACTAGGGTTGATCAGCTCAAGACACCTCCTCAAGCACTGATGACTGAAAATTAGGGTTTGAGATTCACAAGGATAAATGGACTTTTAATGCCCCATATGACTTTCATGGATCATTTTGTACTCTCAAGATTTCTCATGTCAAGTTTCAAGTCTTGGATCACATTTTTGCTCAGTCAATTGATCAGTTGACCTAAAATCAGCTGTATTGAGAAAAAAAGTCAACTGTGATCAATTTACAGTCAAATTTCATAATTTTTATCCATATCAACATTATGAACTCATATATATCATTTGATCAAGTTTGGACCACAATTCCTCAAGAAATTTGATCAGATCATCAAAAGGGCAAAATAGTCAAAATTAGGGTTTTGATTGAAGAAGTGCATTTTCTGATTTTTGACCTAGCAAATGATTGATTGGTTGGAGACATGATCTCAAGGATTCAATTGCATCATTTTTACCTAATGGCATGGCTCAAAATATGGCTCAAGATCAATGGATTGACAGATGAATTTTCAGTCAACTGATCAAAAGTCAACTGTGCATTGAAAAGTCAAACTTTGACTTTTTGGTCAAAATCAAGTGTCAAAGATCACAATTCATCAAAACATGTCAAAATATGAAACTTGTTCATCAAGAAATCAAAAATTTAAGATTTCATTTTGAAAAGTCAAATTTTCTAAACTTCAAATTTTTTCTAAGTGTTTGAAAACTCATATTTTTTCACAACTTTGAGCCAATTTTTGACCATGATGCAAGATGATTCAAAGGAAACTTTCAACATGAAAGTTGTAGACCTAAATGATATCTAAAACATTTTAGAACATAACTTCTCCTAGAAATGCATGGATTTCAATTTATGATTTTGTGAATACATGTTCATGAAACTTGGAAACTTAGTGAAATTTTGCCCTAGTTTAGGCAGGATTTTGACCTAACTTCATGGAAATTTTTCCCATAGTTCCAAGAGGAATTTTAAAAAATTTCCAACATAGAGGTTGTATAGGATGTTACAAGTTTTCCAAAATGTCCAAGAAATCATTGAGATCATGTTTGATCAAAGAGAATCGAAGACAAGAAGTTGGACATTCATTCTTGAATTATAGGTCATTTCCATAATGAACAAGAATTCAAATCCAAGCCCTTGATGCATAAATATTACTTTGCAGGCTTCTAACCTCTAAATATATCCATAATCAGAAGATTACACAACTATTTGAGCTATGATCCAAGTGTTTGAGTCATTGTCCAAGTGATTATTCTATTAATGGAACAAAGTTCACACTTCCATTTTGGAAAAGTGACTTTAATCACAAAGTCAATGTATAGAGCTCCTAACTTGTTTCTTTCTTATCACAACCAATGTAAAAGGCAAAAGAAACATGTCTAGAGCCTCCCATAAACTCAGGCCATGCTTGTACTATGCTTTGAAACCATGTTTTCACTTTTCTTCAAAATCAAGTAACATAGCCATAACTCTATATATCACACTCCTTACCACCTCAAGTGCTCTAACCTCTTTCATATAACTATACAAGTTATTTGCAAGCTAACACACGATCTTACAAGCTCCCAAACTCCCTGATAACTCAGATTGCACAAAACCTCCATTTTGTGTCATTTTTTACTTTGAAATTCAATCTTCAAAACCACTCGGGCATTTCTTGGCCTTTTAGTTTAAAAAGCTTCCTCACATCAAATACCAACTATCCTTATCCCTGTTTACAGACTATAACATCATCTTCATCAACTTCCATAGCCAAAAGTAGAGCATTGCAGTTGGACTTCTCCGGACCATTCCAGCCACTCTCAGTTCAAGCCAACTATTGCACTAGCTTCCTAGAGGCCAGGGAAGCTAACCTGATCATCACCATCACTTGAAGCAAGCTCAAACTCATTTCACGATTTCCAGTTTTGAGGTATTTTTCTTGATCTTCTATCTCATTATTTAGGCATTGTTAGGCTTGCATTTGTGAAGATAAAATGTAGACATCATTGCCCTGAAACTATAGATGTCCATAGATTTCATTTATGTTGCTTGAGTAGGGAGAATTTTGAGTTTGAACCTCTGAAAATATTTAGGTCAGAATTTGGTACTGTTAGAAATTCATGCTCATCTTTGAGAATTAAATTAAGTTATTTATATATTCAGAATCGTGAGAAGATTTCTAACAAGTTTGATGTTGGATGTTTTGTGAATGGATGAGAATTTAATAAGTTACAAATCCTTTGGCTGGAGGTTGAAGATGAAGTACAGTCAGGGCAAGACTTGTATCATATATTTGTTGTTTTGGTTAAGTTAACAGATGTATCACCACCCTAGTGGTTAAAGCACGCGCCTGTAACCTGAGGGACCTGGGTTCAAACCCAAGTGGTACCCTTTTGCCTATTTTTCACATTTTCTTCCCTTTTTTTTGTTTGAATGCAAGCGCTGGGCTCCCTATTGTTGGGCCTGGTATTTCACTTGTTTCATACTCCCTGTTTCATTTTCATACATCCTGGCCCATTTTCTTTCTTTTATATTTTTATTTTCCTTTAACATTATTATTATTATTATTATTATTATTATTATTTTTATTATTTTTATCTTTACTAATAAAAAATCTAAAAAATATTATTATTATTATTTTTACATTTATTTATTTTTATTTGTAAAAAACAAAAAGACTAAAAGTATTTTCTTAATAAATTTAACTTTTTTTATAATTAAATATTTAGATAATTAGGTTTAGTTATTACATTATATTATTATTTTCTTAATTAATTAATTTAGAACTTAGGTCTATTTTAATTGATTAACTTTCATTTTATTTTCCTTAATTTAAATTTTTTTTCATAAAAAACCCTAAAAAATACTTTTTAATTTAAATTCTTTACTAATTAGTTTTATTTAATTTTTAACTAATATTTTTTTAATTAGGTTTAGATTAAAACCCCTTTCATAAAAATCCAAACAAAAATCATGTTTCTTTCCCATTTGTATTTGTACATTATTATTTATTCAATTCTTGTACATTTATTCAATATGTTTGTAATAGTTAATTAGATTTAATTTTATTGCAAAATCCCCATTTGTAAATTTGTATACCCCCTCCCCTAATGATGTAATAGCTTAGTATTTTTATTTTCCGCAATTTATCTCTTTATATAAATGCTAGTAAATTAAGATTTGTATGGAAAGATTAAAATCAACAAGTTAGCAAACCCTAATCCAAGATAAACAATGCATGTAAATCAACACGCTTGCACACTTGCACCCTTAGGGTAACTCCACTTTATTGCCTTACAAAAATGACCATGTTATGCATGTGGGGTATCTTAGCAAAAACAAATAAAAAATACAAGATCATAGTCCCTCGATGATGCTATCAAAGTTGCCTTTTTCAAAATGATCTTAGTCCCTCAAAGATAATTGCTAAGATATTTCACAATTATCATGTCTATACGATGACCCATGTCCGTCCCTTTACATCCAAAGATATGGCTTATTACCTAATCAATAGTAAGATAGCAATATCAAAGGAAAGGAATAAACGAACTAAGAATTTTGAGTAGGTAGATTGTTCCTAGTTGCTTGCTCAATTTCAAATCAAACACTCTTGCTTATTTTCCAAACAAACACCAACATTTTCAAAAACACTTTCAAAACATTTTCCAAACATGAAACATTTTCAAAAGATCAACACTTTGTATACGTTCTTACAAACAAGAACTACTACAAAGTTTTCCTAAAAGAAGGCGCCTTTTCGAAATTCTTTCAAAACCACACAAAGCACATATTTCAAACAAAAGCAAGTGATATAGCAAGCAACTAAGAGTCCCATAGATAACTATGGATGAAAAGGGTGCTAACACATTCCCTTTTCATAATCTACCCCCGAACTCAAGAAATGATCTCAAAGGTCTTTCCTGTTCTTTTCAGCCTTTCCTTTTTGGATAAAAGAAAAGTCGATGGCGACTCTTGCTAATCGCAACATTTGCGATAAAACGCAAAACACCCAAGTCAGTTCTCCTACCGTATCACAGAACTGACGACTCTGTTGGGGATAATCTTAAAAGTGGGGTTACCTTAGGGCCATATCACCTTTATTTGCTTTCTTTGTTTGATTTGTTTGCTTTATATTTTGGTTATTTGTTTGGGCTTAAATCCTCTACCCAGATTTGGGATACCTTATAGGTAAGTAGCAATACATTGTGGAAACTGTGCGGGGTATACCAACATGGTCTAAGCAATAACTACGTTAGTGTGACATATTTGTGGGTACCGGTATCCCTTGAGTAGTAAAGGAGAATACGGGACCGCTGAGTGATGTCATGAAACACTAACTGACTTTAGAACCTTTACTTGACCAACATGGCCATTAGGACGTAGTGAGATGACCAGCTTTGGTGCAGTCCGAAGTTGGTAGATACTCGATACTACACTCATTGAGGTTTGACTTTTTTGGATATTTCGGTCACCGTGAAAGAGACTTGTGTTGAAACAATGCCCAAGAAGACAAACCAGTGATATTGGGATCCTTTAGAACCCGATTACTATTTCTAGGACAGGTTTGAGCCAACTAAACTTCAAGAGGGCACTTGCCTATGAGACTCCATGCAAGCCTAAACCTAAGGATTTGTTTTCCTTGTTTGTATATATTTACTTGTACATAAAATCATAAACATCATAACATCATACTCATTGTCACTAACCATTTCAAGGGTTATTGGGATTTATCTTTGTACTATTTTGTAGGATATGGCTTCTATCCGCAGGAACACTATCCAAGTGAAAGAGGCTTGTGCTGAAACAATGCCCAAGAAGACAGACCAGTGATATTGGGATCCTTTAGAACCCGGTTACTATTTTTAGGACAGGTTTGAGCCAACTAAACTTCAAGAGGGTACTTACCTATGAGACTCCATGCAAGCCTAAACCTAAGTATTTGTTTGCCTTGTTTGTATATATTTACTTGTACATAACATCATAAACATTATAACATCATACTCATTATCACTAACCATTTCAAGGATTATTGGGATTTATCTTTGTATTGTTTTGTAGGATATGGCTTCTATCCGCAGGAACACTATCCAAGTCAATCTCGTAAGGATTCCTCCTCAACTAAAAGAGTTAGCATCAAGGGTCCCTGAGAATTTTCGATTCACCGAAAGACATGGCCACCTCCTAAACTTGGTTACCTCCAACACTAATGAAGATATGATAAAGGTGCTCTTCCAATTCTTTGTTCCTCTACACCATTGCTTCACTTTTCCCGATTATCAACTTGTGCCAACTTTAGAAGAATTCTCACAACTCTTGAGGATTCCCATTCTCAATCAATTACCCTTCAATGATACAGAAAGAGATCCAAATACTGAAGAGATTGCTCAAGCACTACACTTGCAACAATCTGATGTCACAACTAATTGGGAAACAAGGAGTGGTGTCAAAGGTTTCTTGGATAAGTTCTTGTTTGAGAAAGCTCGAAATTGTTGGAACTCCTTGGACTTACAAGCTTTTGAGGAAATTGTGGCCCTCCTCATTTATGGGATGGTTTTGTTTCCAAATCCTGACCAACTCATAGATGTAAACGTCGTCAAAATATTCATGTCTCGTAACCCAGTGCCTACTTTGTTAGGAGACATCCTACATCTTTTCACTCTCGCACTATGAAGAAGAGAGGTATCATCATGTGTTGCACTCCTCTCTTAGAGAGATGGTTTATTTCGCATCTTCCCCAATCTGTGTTGAAAAATGAGCAAAGTTCAAGGTGGTTCCATAGGTTGATGATGCTAAGACATTCAGATATTCATTGGTGTTCCTGATCTTTGGAGAATGTTACTATCGTCGACTGTTGTAGAGAATTCCATAATGTCGCCTTGCTTAGAAATAGAGGAGGTATCACTTATAACCCCTGCTTAGCCTTACAACAGTTAGGTTACGCCCGAAGGGATGGTCTACATGAGATGCTTATCCAAGGAGTGGAATTCAACTACGAAAATGACAATCAAGGTTACCGTCAGAGGTTTATCTGAGCTTGGAGGATGGTAAACAAAGTGGATAGAAAGACGCTGGGACACAAGAATTCCATTCCCCTCGAGCCTTACCTTAATTGGGTATGAGCTCGTGCTCAGAAACTTGTGATGCCTTATCGCTCCATCTTACCAGTTATCATGGAGCCTGTGGTTGAAGGAGATGTTCCCTACACTATCCTCCATCCCGACATGCCTACCTCTCTCGAAGACTTGCAAAAGGGTTGGATTCAGCTTAAGGAAGAACGAGATATTTTCGAGGCAGATATAAGAAAAGCAAAGTGTGAACGCCTACCTTGCGCCAAAGAGGATGCGTTCAGTCTTTTTATCTTAGAAAGTTAATTTGTAAGCCCAAGAGGCATGATTGTAACCTTTTCAAACTAATTAATGAAAATTGACGTTTGTTCACTCTTTTGTTGATACAAATTTAAATCTCAGTAAGTCCTTGAAATGATTTGCATATACATTTTCCATGCATCATAACATGACATGTTTTCGCATTATTGGTTTCCTTATCTTTCTGTTGTTTATTTCAGCAAGATGGATCTAGAGAAAACTGTGAAGGATCTCCAGGCACAAAACTCTCAATTCCAAGAGACTCTACTGGCCCTAGCCAAGGGACAACAAGATATGATGGAATTCCTGGCAGTTAAGAAGAAGCCCAAGAAGAAAGCTCTACTCAACATGGGTAGAAGGTTCAAGGAGACAGTCCGTCAGATCCCAGTAGGAGAAGACTCATCTGAAGGGGACGAGAACCAGATTGGTGAGGTCAAGAGTACTCAGGCTGACTGTGTTAATGATCAAGCATCTGATGATGATTATTTCAATGAGCAGTATCCACCCGCCGATATCAAATACAAGCAATTAGAATACAGATTGAAGGCTGTTGAAATCCAAGCCATCCCCGATTTAGATTTTGATGATTTAGGTTTGATCTCTGGGGTAGTTATTCCCCACAAATTAAAAATACCAGTCTTTGCAAAGTAAAATGGAGTTTCTTGTCCAAAACTCCACTTGAAATCTTATGTGCCCAAGTACAGCTGCACACTACTGATAAGAAGCTCTGGGTTCACTTTTTCCAAGACATCTTAGCTGGAATGCAACTTGAATGGTTTTATCAGTTAGATGTTTCTCGTATCAATACTTGGGAGGATTTAGCTACCACCTTTTACCATCAGTATCAGTATAACACCGACTTGGCGCCAACGACGATTCAATTACAAGATATGACTATGGGAAAGAATGAAGGATTTAAAGAATATGTGCAAAAGTGGAGAGACCTCGCCAGTAGGGTTCAGCCACCCTTGACTGATAGGGAGCACATTGACAAGTTCATGGGCACTTTATTTGGTCCCTTCTTTAATCTATTGGTTGGCTTCTCTTCTTCTGGTTTCACCGAATTAATCTTAACCGGTGAAATAGTTGAAAGCGGCATCAAAAGTGGGAAGATATCTGTCGCATCTACCTCCACTTCCAATCCTGTCAAGAAACCTTTTGCTGCAAAGAAGGAAATAAATGTTGTTGAAGCCACCGACAGAAAACACATAGCCGCCACCGAATTTTATTTATCCTGAAGGAAGGGGTAATATCAATAAAACCACAAGGGAATGGATAAGATGGTCTTGCGACCAAGAGAAAGGGTAAGAGAGTCGGTTATGCAAGGGGAAGGTATTAGCACCCCTCACATCCGTTGTACTCAACGAGATCCATTTTGTTTGTTTGTCTTAAAGGGTGTATTTATCTACAACTATGCTTGCTTAAGGGGAAAGAATGGTTTTTGATTATTGCGTTCGTGAGGGTATCGCGACCCTTTGCCTACGTATCCAATAAAGGAATCAGAATACCGTAGTTCCTCTAGAAAAATGTTGGTTTGTTTGTATTTTTTAGTGGGCGACGTTAACGCGTGCATTCTAGCAATAGGCACGGCCGGTATCGCGGTAGAATGGAGATAACATGACCTTGGGGGAGTTTTGCTTGGTTGAGTGTTTTTGCGAGTTTTAAAATAAGTTCAAATAATGATTAAGGAGTGTTTTTGGATTTTATATTTGTGAATAAGAAGTTTTAATTACAAAAGAAAAAAGTTAAGAGGGAGCCTAGAAAAGCCTAATTGTTTGTTATGTACAAAGTATGGACTTAAAGTAGAGATTGAAAAAAGAATTCTATCCTAAAATAGTCATGCCAAGATTTAAAACCTAATATCTAATCAACCTAAGATAAAAGAAAATACAATTCTAGTATTTTTGGGGTTTTTCAAGTTAAAGAAATATTGAATTCAAACGGCAATTAGAACCTAAATCTAAAATATTCTAATATTTTTTATTCTTTCGGTGTAAAGAAAATGAAATCAAAATTAGATTAAGTGGTAGTTATTTATTTAAAGAAGAAATTAAAATAATAAACATATGTAAGATTTAGGAGATAAAACAAAGAGAATGAAAAAGAAAGGAAAATGGCCCAACTGAGAGTTAAACACAGGCACTCTACATCACAACCACCTGACCCAACCACTAAACTAATGACACCTCTTGGTTATATAATCTCTAAGCAAAAGTAATAACAAAGGGTAAAACAAACATGTTGGGCTCTTAATGCAGGCCCATACCTGAACTGGCCTTTGGAGAAAAAGAAGGCTTTTCAAAACCCTAAGGAAATAAGGAAGGTGCGGGGCACTATTTTCAAAGGGGAAGAGGAAAAGAAACATTTTCATTTCCAACAACTGAATTAAACAAAGATAATAACTATCTCCTTCTTGCTCGCACTTCCTCCACTAATTTCCCTCTCATAGTCTCTATTTCTCCCTGTTTCATGATCATCTTCTTCTCTCAGAATGAATCGCCATTGTTCCTCAAACCCTTTCCAGATTCGAACTCTCCGCCTCCCTCTCCCAATTCTCGTTATGTTCTCCTGCTTCCACAACATAACCTTGCCCATCTTTCTTCTCCTTACAAGAAATCATTCAGTGGTGAAGATAAATGAACGAAATGCTGATAAATCTACAAAAAAAAACTACACGAACGAAGGTATGGAGATTCTTCCTCTCTACGTTCGATTTTGTCTTTTGTGTTTGCTTCTGGAACAATGAAATAATCGTTGGTTATTCTGCCTAGGCAGGTCCGAAGTTTGAGTCGAGGTCACCGTGAGTGCTATTTTGATGACGGTGAGTACGGTTATTGATGTGGCTTGTTCGTTTCTCATCATTCCAAGGTAAGGTTATCTGAGAGGCACGATTTTGAGGGAATAAGGAGAGTGTTCATTTTAGCGGGGTTTCAACAGAGGTAAATTTTATGATATGAATTCTTACTGCGAAACTTGTGGATTCCTAATAATTTTTTTCTGACGATCATTCAATAAAACAGAAAAGAAAAAAAAAATTCACGACACTCTTGGTTCTGGTTCGCTCGATTCATTTTGGAAAATACTAACAACATCAACGCTAGTTAACACTCACAACATCTGGGCTTCAACTTTCACAGCTATCTCTCAAAGTCTCGTGTTTTTTTATTGATCTCAGTTCTTAGATTCATATGGAACACACCAAAGCAATAAACACATATGACAACATGATGGCAATGATAAAATTGAGGAAAAATAATCACCAACCTAGTCGGAGCAAGTCTAATGATATCTCCTCTGACAAATTGCAAGTAAGGTCAGTTTCAGATTTCTCTTCTATATTCTGCTTGATTTGCTCGCAGGTTTAGGTTGATGGAAGCATTGAAGCCCGAAGATTTAAAGTTGGAGAAAGTATCTTAGAATGACTTAGAAGTTATGTGAGGACGGTGGTGAAGGAGGTTAATTTGTGTATGGAAGAAGATGGTTGAGTTTCCGGTAGAAAAATATTGGTACAAGTTTTTTCTTTCTCTTTTAATTTCTCAGTTTCGTCGGTTTTCTCACTACTTTGTTGGCTGCCTCCCGAGAATCCTCTTTGTTGTGTTTTAGGCTGTGTGTCCAGGATCTCCTTAATGAAACAGTGGTGTGTTTCTTTATAGTGAAATAGCAGTAGGAATTGGGAGGGAAATCATAGAAATTTTGAACATATTTGCTGCTCTGCTTCGTTACTTTTTTCTGCTGCTTTCAGCTTGCCTATTTGGTGTAAGTTTTGAACAGGTTTTTTTGGACTGTTTTGGGCAGATTTGATGCAGGTTTTTCTTTTCCTCTTTTATCTTTCTGTGATGCAAAGCTATTGTGCTTTTTCTTTATAAATTCTGAAGGGTTTGCCTCATTTGGAAAATGATGAAGCACTTGAGGTTTTGGCTATTTGTTAGCCTTCTATATTATTTGTTTTGTTTAATACTGCATTTGTTATTCTGGTGTGTCTGCCTTGTCCTGCTGTTGCTGCTTGTTTGCTAGCCTGCTATGCTTGTTTCGCTACCTACTATACTTGTTTTGCTACCTGTTCGTGGCAGCTTTGTGCTTTGCTGTTCTGCCTTGTCCTGTTGTCGCTGCTTGTTTGCTTTGCGCTATGTTGCTGTTGCTTTTGTGGGACAATTTGCTTTGTACATTTGCTGTTTGCTATTTTTTTTTTGCAGAGGTATCGAAAAAATATTTGCAATCTTCTTCTTTTTTTTTCTTTTTTGTGAACCAAAAAGCACAAGCTTTTTGTGATTTGCACTTGGGAGAAAAATGGCCCATGATTAAAAATAAATACCTCTTTAACTGATTCCAAATGCAAACCCTAATGATGAGCTTTCTTGTTTGGAATTTCTTTTCATATGTTGATTGCTAACTTTTTCTTTTTCTTATTTCATGCACCCGAGGATTGGATGATCGAGGAAAGGGTAAAAGATGAAAAGGCCATAGCTAGCAAGGAGCAGATGAATTTCTTGAAGATGAAGCAAGACATTCAATTTTTTTTGTTTTTGTTTTGTAAACCGCAATTGTACTTGTAATTCAGAGCCTTGTAACTCGTCTCAAAAAATGTAATGAACACAAGCTTGAATGAATTTATTTTGAATGAATTTTGTGTATGGAAATCAAACAACTCTTGAATCTTGCTTGAATTCTGAAATTCTCTCTTGAATAATTCGAATGCGCATCTTAACTTTGTAACTTAAATCTCAAGAAATCATTAATAATGGTTATAACTTATATTCCAAACAATAACGCGTCTTATCTTTCAAAATCCAATCAAACTCTCAAACAAAATAAATGCTTAAGAATTTAATTCCACTGATTAATTCGAACCCCAAAACACTGGTCGCTTGAACCTTGATCTTTATATCATGCCTGAACCACAGACGCACTTCTCGACCAGAAACCTAATTTTTGATATTCACATCGCAAGTAACTTGTAACTTAAACAACCCAAAACATGTCTTGATCATCATCAACCCTCAGCCTCATTTCTTGTGCCTAATGCACTGAGCTTTGAGCCATCTTCGAGACAGGCGAAAGAAACATCTTCACTGAAACCGAAAACCCAAAAACCCTAGCATCTTGACCAACAAAAATAGGGAAATAAACCCCAATCCAGGCTCTGATACATTTGAGCAAGAACCAACCTTGTAACTTGATGATAAAATTCGTTCCATGATCCACTAATCGAGAACCAGATGCGTTTCCCTTTTACCTGATAAGAAACCTCAAAACAAGATTAGACATAAAGAGGGCACAACCCTAATACCTCGAACCAAAGCGCCTGATTCAATGAGATGCGGGATATGCAAATGACTGAGTAATAAAATGATGAAAATGAAATGCAAAGCTCAAAGCTAGACCAAAAGGTAGAAGAGATATGGCAAATTTGGGGTACGACAGCTGCCCCTATTTAATCGTCTTGAACCTGAAGGTGAGATTGGCGTCATCCTTTTGTAAGTTCAAGGTGGAAGATGATTAATTACCAGGACCCGAAATTTTCCTGGAGAGATGGTGTGAGTGTTATTCACTGGTGTGAATGTCTGCTGGGGAAAGACAAACTGGTCTTCTGGTGGACTGGTCATGATGGATAAAACATGATTGAAAAAGGAGAGCTCGTACTGGAGTAACGGTGCCAATACAAGGTTCTTGAGGGACTGAGTGGTAGAGTGACTGAAAGGATATGGTTGACAATATCGTGATGACTGAAAGTAAGAAACTTAAAGATAACACGAAGGTAAAGTTTGTGGAAGACTTAAGACCCTGAAAAGATAGCGTAGGGGTAAGGCCTACGAACGACCCACAAACCTAAGAGAGATATAGCGAAGGTAGGATCTACGGATGATCTTAGACCTTAAAAACAAGATGAGGAGAGGGTAAAGCTAAGGTAAGATCTACGGACGATCTACGACCCCGAAAACATAACACGATGGTAAGATTTACGAACGATCTACGACCCTAAAAACATAACGCGGTGGTAAGATCTACGAACGATCTACGACCCTAAAAAAATAAAATAAAAATGACGCGAAGGTAAGATCTACAGAAGATCTACGACCTTAAAAAAACATAACACGATGGTAAGATCTACGGACGATCTACGACCCTAAAATGCGAAGGTAAGATCTACGGACGATCTACGACCCTAAAGAGATAGCACGATGGTAAGATCTACGTGCGACCTACGACCTTAAAATGCGAAGGTAAGATCTACGGACGATCTACGACCCTAAAAAGATAGCATGACGGTAAGATCTACGGGCGACCTACGACCTTAGAAGGATGACGCGACGGTAAGATCTACGGACGATCTACGACCTTAGGGGAGATAAAGTGAAGGTAAGATCTATGGGCGACCTACAACCTTAGAAGGATGACGCGACGGTAAGATCTACAGACAATCTACAACCTTAAGAGGATGAGAGGGTAAAGTCTACGGACGGCCTACGACCCTAGGAAAGATAAACTGAAGGTAAGATCTTTGGACGACCTACGACCCTAAAAAGACACCACTATGGTAAGATCTACGGACGATCTACGACCTTAAAAGATAACTCGACGGTAAGATCTATGGATGATCTACGACCTTAAAAAAAGATGATGAGAGGGTAAAGTCTACGGACGAGCTACGACCCTAGGAAGATAAAGCGAAGGTAAGATCTACGGACGATCTGCGACCCTAGAAAGATAAAGCGATGGTAAGATCTACGGACGATCTACGACCCTAAAAATATGAGGAAGAGAGGGTAAAGTCTACGGACGACCTACGACTTTAAAATGCGAAGGTAAGATCTACGGATGATCTACGACCTTAAGAGGGTGAGAGGGTAAAGTCTACGGACGACCTACGACCCTAGGAAAGATAAAGCAAAGGTAAGATCTATGGACGATCTACGACCCTAGAAAGATAAAGTGATGGTAAGATCGACGAATGATCTATGACCTCAAGAATACGAGGAGGAGAGGGTAAAGTCTACGGACGACCTACAACCCTAAGAGAGATAAAGTGAGTATTGAGAGTTAGGGAGCATGACGTACTAACACCTTGGTTTATTTTAGTTGGTAGTGTGATAACAGATGTTAACTGGGACTTATGAGAATGATATTTTTTGTGAGGATGTTTTTTTTGATTTGGGATTGATCTGGGATTGATCTGGCTCATGCTTCATATGCATTTGAAGTGTGACATGATGATCCATAGATATGCTATGCATTTGAGGATGCAATGTAGTATGTCGTGATGATTATTGTATGCAAAATGTTAAAAACTCAATGGGATCTGTTGTCCGTCATCTTGAGGTACCAATATGGACTGGTGCCTGAAATTTGAGAAGAAAGAGTTAGCCTTGTCGAGTTCACTGGGGAATTAAATCTTGCTGAGGAGAAGTGACTTGATCTGGCTTCCTTTACATGTTGGGCTTCGTGAATAACTGCAAAAAAGACGTGGATCTCAACCAATGCCCCAGGTCTCTCCGTGTAGGAGAATCGGGCGCTCGGTCGATTGTAAGGAGGCGACGATGATGAAATATTGGTCAAGGTGACCATTATGACTTGCTACCTGCACAGAAGAACGAACACTTGAACACCATGATATTCCCTTAGGATGCCTTCATATCCATGTAATGTAGTGTTTCACATCTTAGCTCGTGATTATTATTGACTTATTGTTTTCAATGCAATGCTTAACAAAGAGTTTAAATCACGATTCACATACAAAAAATAAAGTAAAAGAACATAACAAAGATTTTTATAATGGAAGGGCAAGTTTTTATTAATGAGTTTGGCCCATGAATGGGCATTCATACATAGAAACAACTCCTAAATGAGGAAGTTGCGGAAAAGAAAAGAATTACAACGAGTAAAATGGCAATAAGAAAATCTCGAATTTCTGTTAAAACTGATATTGCTATAGTTCTTGCACCCCGGGTCGTCCTAGTGCCATGCTTTCAAAGGATAATAGTTAGATCGATCCATCCCGCATTAGGAGGGTGTACGTGAAGAGTCTTCAGACTGCAGTCTCTCGCTTTTCTGTCCCTAATTTTTGCCTGGATCACCCTTTCGGGTTTTCAATCCACCAGGACACCCATTTTTGCCTAAGCCGCCCTTTCGGGTTTTCGACTTAGCGGGTTATTCTCTTTTTTTCTTTTTTAGCCCTAACTTTTGCCTAAGCCGCCCTTTTGGGTTTTCGACTTAGCGGGTCCTTTCATGTGTAGTATTTTTTGACTGAGTCTGAATTGACTGGAAGCGGAACGTCTTCCCCATCCATGTTTGTCAGGATTAGAACACCTCATGAGAAAGCTTTCTTTACGATGTATGGTCCCTCATAGTTGGGAGTCCACTTGCCTCTTGGATTAGTGTGGATTGGGAGAATCTTTCTTAAGACCAGGTCACCTGTGTGGAACTCTCGAGGTCGAATCTTCTTGTCAAATGCCCTCTTGAGACGCTGTTGGTATAACTGATCGTGACAAATGGCTGCCATGCGCTTTTCTTCGATGAGATTGAGTTGGTCGAGTCTCGTTTGAATCCATTATGCTTCATCAAGTTTATTATCCATCAGAACCCTTAAGGAAGGAATCTCCACTTCGACCGGGAGTACCGCATCCATACCATATACTAGTGAAAACGGAGTTGCCCCAGTGGAAGTACGCACCGAAGTTCGATAGCCATGCAGGGCAAAAGGCAACATCTCATGCCAATCTTTGTATGTTCTCACCATTTTCTGGATGATCTTCTTGATGTTCTTGTTAACGGCTTCGACTGCCCCATTCATCTTTGGCCGATAGGGTGATGAATTATGGTGCTCGATCTTGAACTCTTCACACATTTCCTTCATTATCTTGTTGTTGAGATTTGACCCGTTATCAGTGATGATCTTGTTAGGAGTTCCATATCAGCATATGATCTCTCTTTTGATGAAACGAGTAACAACTTGCTTGGTCACATTCTTGTACGAAGCCGCTTCCACCCACTTGGTGAAGTAGTCAATAGCAACGAGGATAAATATGTGTCCATTTGAAGCGCTCGGCTCGATGCGTCCAATCATATTGATACCCCACATTGCAAAGGGCCATGGTGAAGTCATCACATTCAAAGGAGTGGGAGGAACACGTATCATGTCTGCGTAAACCTGACATTTATGGCACATTTTGGCATATACACAACAATCACTTTCCATTGTCATCCAGAAATAACCTGCTCGTAGGATTTTCTTGGCCATGGAATGCCCACTGGCATGAGTCCCAAAAGAGCCCTCGTGTATTTCTCGTATAATGGATTCTGCCTCATGTCTATCCATGCATCTGAGCAGAATCGAATCATAATTTCTCTTGTACAGAACATCTCCTGACAGTAAAAACTTAGACGCCAACCTTCTAAGACTCCGCTTATCACAAATTGTAGCACCTTCGGGGTACTCATGCTTCTCAAGATATCTTTTGATGTCGAAATACCATGGCCTTTCGTCTGATACATCTTCAGTTGTGAGACAATGAGCATGGAAAATATGTGTTGGCTCCTTGTAACGACTGATCCTTATACTGGGTGCATGATTCGGGTAATTGACTTTGAACATCGCTGCTAAAGTGGCCAGAGCGTCTGCCAGTTGATACGCTTCTCTAGGAATGTGCTCAAAGGTAACCTCATCGAAAGCGGGCAACAACTCAATTATGTAATCCCTGTATGGAACTAAATTAGGGTGCCGTGTATCCCAATCACCCCGTACTTGATGTATCACTAAGGAAGAGCCCCCATAAACTTCAAGAATCTTGATCTTCAAATCAATGGCTGCCTTAAGGCCCATCACACAAGCTTCGTATTCAGCAACATTATTCATGCAATCAAAACATAATCTGGCAGTGAAAGGTATGTGAGTATCGCGTGGAGAGGTCAGAACTGCCCCAATACCATAACCCATAGCATTTGATGCACCATCAAACGTGAGAGTCCATCGCTCCCCTGGTTCAGGTCCTTCGTTGTCATCAAGTTTCATAATATCCTCGTCTGGAAAGTCGAACTTCATGGGCTGATATTCTTCCAATGGTTGGTGAGCGAGATGATCAGTAAGAATTCTACCTTTGATTGCCTTTTGTGTGACGTACTGGATGTCATACTCAGACAAAAGAATTTTCCACCGAGCTAATCTTCCTGTAAGTGTTAGTTTCTCGAAGATGTACTTTATCGGATCCATCTTAGATATCAGAAGTGTAGAATGTGTCAACATATACTGCCTCAAACGTCGGGTTGCCCATGTAAGAGCACAATAAGTCTTCTCAAGTAAGGAATACCTCGATTCATAATCAGTAAACTTCTTGCTCAAATAGTAAATGGCGTATTATTTTCTTCCAGTATCATCATGTTGCCCGAGAACACAAGCCATAGATCCTTCAAGCACAGTCAAATACATAATGAGAGGTCTCCCTGGAACTGGTGGTATGAGTATTGGTGGTTCTTGAAGATACTGCATAATCTTCTCGAAAGCTTCTTGACAACTCTCATCCCAACAGACATCATGATTCTTGCATAACAATTTAAAGATGGGTTCGCAGGTAGCAGTAAGATGGGAAATAAACCGAGCTATGTAATTCAACCTCCCAAGGAAACCTCGTACTTCCTTCTCATTTTTCGGTGCCGGCATATCTTGTATTGCTTTTACTTTGTCTGGATCTACTTCAATTCCTCGTTGACTCACGATAAAACCAAGTAACTTGTCCGATCAAACCCCAAAGGTGCATTTGTTAGGATTAAGCCTTAACCTAAACTTTCGCAAACGATCAAACAACTTCTTCAAATGAACCATATGTTCTTCCTCAGTCTGTGACTTCGCAATCATGTCGTCCACATACACCTCAACTTCTTTATGAATCATGTCGTGAAAGAGAGTCACCATATCTCGCTGATAAGTCACACCGGCATTTTTAAGACCAAAAGGCATGACTCTATAGCAAAAGGTACCCCAAGGAGTTGTCAAAGCTGTTTTATCCATGTCCTTCGGCGCCATCTTTATCTGATTGTAGCCAGAGAAACCATCCATACAGGAAAACACCGAAGAATGAGCAATGTTATCAACCAATACATCAATATGAGGCAACGGGAAATCATCTTCCGGGCTTGCTCTATTCAAGTCTCGGTAGTCAACACACATACGTACCTTACCATCCTTCTTAGGTATGGGCACAATGTTAGCAATCTAAGGCGGGTAATTTATCACTGATAGGAAACCTGCTTCGAGCTGTTTCTGAACCTCTTCTTTGATCTTCAAGGCCATGTCGGGTCTGGTCCTTCTTGGTTTTTGCTTTACAGGAGGACATTCTGGCTTGAGTGGCAATATATGCATTACTATATCAGTGTCTAAGTCGGGCATGTCTTCATACGACCAGGCAAAGATGTCAGCATACTCTCGAAGTAACTCAATCAACCCCTTCTTTTCTTCACTTTGCAAGGCGGCCCCTATCTTGACTTCTCTCTTTACCTCTTCAGTACCGAGATTGACGACTTCTGTTTCTTCTTGATACGGCTGGATGACCTTCTCTTCCTGTCTCAAGAGTCTGGCTAGTTCTTCGGGGACTTCACAATCTTCCTCATTATCTTCGTTAGCATGATCAACTGAATTCTCAAGGATATAAGGAGCCATAGCATTATCATTTCCAACGGAGTCCGAGACAGATCTGTATGATCGATGATTTTATGTTTTATTTTTAGAAAGTGCAAAAGAATATTTAGAATATGAAAAGAAAAGTATTGCCATTTTTATTTTGAAAAAGTAAAAGTAAAAGAAAAGACAGAGAACAAAATTGTATGCGAAAGTGCGATTTTTCATTCAATGTTAAACGAAGATTGAAACATAAGGGGGCCCTTCTACAAGCTGTCGGTATGCCTTGGGCAGGACATATGACTTAAAATGGAAACAGAAAATTACACATCAAGGAAAACAACTTTACAGATGTCCATGGCAGTTCAATTGCTGAGCTCCTGGTCCGGTGCAACTTGATAGATAAATCTTAAAATATCTTCATCGTCACCTTCAGCATCTGTGGAGAGTACTTGTCCTTCTTTGCTTACACCAGCACTGACGAACACTTCAGAAATTGGGGGAACTTGTTGTCCTTTGAGAGGAGCCCAACCAGCTTGCACGGAGGATGATGGCTGATACCCAAGACCAAAACGGTCTTTCTTCTCTGGAACTTCAATCAATTTTCCCCAACTGTCATGGGGAGGTCTAGCTTCTATGAGGGCTTTGGCATCCTTCAAAGAGGCCAGGGGTATCTTAGACTTCTTACATTCCATGACGGGGAATTTGTCAACAGTAACAATCTATAGAGCTTGAAAGGGCAACTCTTGTACCTTGCCTTCCACTTCCACATAACGGTAGGTAGTCAGATTATTAATCACTATGTCTTCTTCCCCGCAAACGACGACAACTTGGTCATTCGAAATGAACTTCAAGCATTGATAAAGTGTAGATGTCACAGCTCCTGCTACATGAATTCGTGGACGAACCAAAAGGCAAGTGTGATACGGTGGGAGAACTGACTTGAGGTTTCGCGTCTGTGTTCGTATTTGTTCGGTTTAGCAAGAGTCGCCACCGACTTTTTATTTTATCCAAAGGAAAGATCAAAAAGCACAGGAAAGACCTTTGAGATGTTTTCTCGGGTTCTGGGGGTAGATTATGAAAAGGGAAGGTGCTAGCACCCTTTTCATCCATGGTTATCCATGGGCTCTTAGTTACTTGTTTAGATCACTTGCTTTTGCTTTTCAAATTGTTTGAAATGGTGCTTGGTGTGTGCGGTTTTGAAAATGTTTTAAAAAATAAGCCTTGTCTAGGCAACCTTTGTAATAATTCTTGTTTGAATATATACAAAGGTGTGTGTCTTTTTGAAAAGATATTTCAATGTTTTGAAAGTTTGTTTTAAAATTGTGTTGTGAGGTGTGTTTGAAAATGGCAAGGATGTTTTACAAGCTTTTGATCAAGTAACTAAGAGTTGTCTACCCTATTTTACTCAAAGATCTTTCTTATGTTTTCAACCCCTTTGACAGTGTTATTTCACCATTGTGTTTGGTGAACAACCTTGTGTTAGGATGTTAAACGGGACAGGCGTGGGTCATCGTATACAATCATTGAAAGCAACTTATGAGACGCTCTAGCAATTTTGTAAGGGACGAGATTGTTTTATTGAAGGCAACATCGAGGGTCATCGAGGGACTACGATCTTTGTTTATCAAAGGGGAATTTGCTAGAGTGTCTCATACTCGAGGGATATGATTGCATTTTCTGAGGCAACAAGCGAGGTTACCCTAGAGGTGCAAGTGTGAATTGTGTATTGACTTTCATGCATTTTTTCTTGTATTAGGTCATCTAGCGATTGATTTCGAATCTTGCCATACAAACCCTGATTACTATACAATATATTGAAAGCAATAAATTGCAGGAATTTAAAGTCTAAGTTATTACAAAAATTATCCGGGGATGGGGGTACAATTATTTACAAATGGGGATGAGTCTCATAATAATAATAATGTCCAAATATGTGTTACAACCAAATCTAATTGTCACAATTTAACATAAGATTATAACAATTTATCATATAAAGAAAATCAAAGAATTATGAGATGCATGTATTTATTTACAAATGAACAAACAAAAGTCTATTCTAAAAAAGAAAATTAAAAATTATATTATTATTATTTGCATGGGTTTTATTAATTGTGTAAATAAAAAGATTTTAAAAAAGAAGAAAAATTACTTAAATTAATGTTTCTATAATATTTTTTATTAATCAATAAAAAGGATTAAAGAAAACCAAAATTAATTAAATCAAACTAACTATTCCTTTTTTTGGTATTTTAATTATGTTAAACAAGATTAATAAAGAAATAATAGAGTTAACTTAAAGAAAGTAAAACAAAATTTAATTAGTATTTTTATTAACTAAAAGAAAGAAAACAAGTTAATTAAGATTTAAATAGTAAAATAAAGTTTGCTAATTTAATGAAAAGAAAATAAGGAGAATGGGCCAAAATGGGATTTGGGCCCAAGATAAGGAAAGAAGGCAGAGAGGGAGAAAAAAAGGAGGGGGTTTCGTTGGTGTGATCGGTGGATCTGGAACTGACTGTTTAACGCTGGTTCGCGAAATGTCGCGGAAGCAAGAGTCGCCACCGTCTTTTATTTTCTCCAAATGGAAAGGACAAAAGCACAGAAAAATTCCTTATAGAGATCGCTCTCGGTTCGGGAGGTAGGTTATAGAAAGGGAAGGTGTTAGCACCCTTTCTATCCATGGTTATCCATGGGCTCTTAGATACTTGCTCATTTGTGTTTTCAAAATGGTTTGTTTGCTTTTCAACTGTGGGTTTTAAAAAGTTTCTTTGAAAATTCCAGTTCGACTCTTGTATCAGTCCTCAAGAGTGTTTGAAAAATTGCTTTCGAAAGCTTTTTTGAAAAGGTGTCGGTGTGAAAAGTATTTTTGATTTGTTTTGAAATTAGAGCAAGTATCTAGAGTCGTCTACCTACCCTAAG
This sequence comes from Vicia faba, assembly GCA_948472305.1. Taxonomy (NCBI): domain Eukaryota; kingdom Viridiplantae; phylum Streptophyta; class Magnoliopsida; order Fabales; family Fabaceae; genus Vicia; species Vicia faba. The sequence goes on from OX451736.1 coordinate 104,643,977, forward strand.
GAATTCGTCTGTGTAGATGTCCTTTAAAGTAGTGCCATCCCACCATTGAGAGGTAGGTAGCACCACCGTTGGAGGTGTTCGGGTCAATTCGAGGTTCGGGACATGGTGATCACCAGAGCAATGGGAAGACACCTTAGAAGCTACCCTCATGCCAGGTTCCCGGATCATGAGGACTTACTAAGACATCCTCTACTCGACGATCACCTTTCGAGGCAAGGCAACAGTAAGGCGTACCCTAGGGGTGGTGTGTGATTTGTGTGTCGTTTTCATTTATTTTTGTCTTCTGTCATGTCATGGGTGATCTACGCGTTATTTTTATTTTGTCATTCATTCTTGCATGCATTTATTTAACAGTTAAAAAAGGTTGCGAGAAATTAAAAGTTCTAAGCTATTACAAAGGCGCGGGTCCACATCGCCAAATTAAAATCCAGGACCCGATTTGACAGAAAATAAAGAAGTAAAGTAAAGTGCGAGAAATATAAATGTCTGAATTACATGGCTTTGGGAGAATTACATAATATTTGAAAGAAGGAAATAAATAAAAATGCGCGAATAGGAATTAAAATTGGAAACGAGGGCGTTGGACCCTTTTTAATGAAATTAAATTAAATGATTAAACTAATGAAATTAAAGAGAAAAAAGAAATTATTTTTTTTTTTGAGTTTTTGGTATTTATGTTTTTTATGTATTTTTATGAGAAAGATTAAATGAAATTAAAATATTAACCCTAATTCTAATTTTTTTTATTTATTAAGAAAAACATGTTAAAATTAAACCTAAAATTAATCTAATTATTTACATGCAATTTTGATTTATAAAAATAAATAATTAATTATTAGTGAAATTTATTTACAAAAAAATATTAATTAAATAAATATATTTTGATTTTTATGACTTTTCTGTTTTTTACTATTTTTTATATTTTATGAAAATAAGTTAAATTAAAGGAATTAATTAAAAAAAATAATTGAAATAAATAAAATAAGGAAAAGAAAGAAAATACAATACCTTGGGGGGTTTCTGTCCCCTTTTTGGAGGTAAATTGGAGTGGTTTGGCCATTTGTGTTCTGGCCTCATCATGCATAAGTTGTTCTACTTTGGCCATTTGGCTTTTGGTTTTTGGTCATTTGCGTTTTGGCCTCAACGTTCCTTAATCTTCTTAGGATGTCTGTCTCGCCATGTATTGGTGTCATGTGTAAAATGTTCTGTTTTGGCCATTTGGCTTTTGGCTTTTGACTTTTGGCTTTTGGCCTTTTGGCTTTTGGTCATTTGGCTTTTGGCTTTTGGCCATTTGGCTTTTGGCCTCAACGTCCCTTAATGAACCTGCATGGGATCCTGTCTAAATCTGCAGTGTTGAATCTCATGAAAACATTAAATAAAATCATAAAATGCAAATAAAGCCAATATATGAAGAAATTTAATGTTTAGGCACAATATGGCATGTATGAATGATTATACCCTTTTGATCATGGAGATCAAATCAATCTTACCCTTACCGGAAAATTAGTGACCTGAATGCTTTTATGCCTTACTGGAAAATTAGGATCATGGAGATCAAGCCAGCCTTATCCTTACTGAAGAAGTAGTGAGGTATTGATTTATAACTGTGATGGCTTGTTTGTAGTGAGAGAGGGATTTGTAATAAGGATTTCAAGGTTTTAGGGTTCTTGAAAGAGTTTGATATTCCAACAGTGTTGTGGCAAGGTTTTTTCTCTCTTTTTCTCCTCTTTTCTTCCTTTTTCTCCTCTGGTTTGTGTGAAAAGAAGGTGATTATATAATGGAAATTAGGGTAAAGCAAATGGGCTTTGAATGTGCAATTGGGCCTCCAATATTCACTTGAATTCGTCACTTTCCAGGCTAAATCGCATGGACTTAAGTGCATTTTTTGAAGTTGAAATGTGAAAACAAAATGTAGCCGGCATCGAGAACTAACTCCTGTCCGAAAATCGACTCAATCGGATAAACGGTGAATTAGTTATGAATTTTTTAAGTTTCAGCTCAGACAAACTTATTTTGGGCTCCAGTGTCGACTCTGACACGTTCTTCAATAAAAAACTGGTATTGATCGGTGCATAATTTGGTCTCGACTTTTGAAGCAAAGTTGTAGATCTATGAGTCAGTAACCTTGTGTAAAAATATGAGTCCAATCCGATAAAAATTGACCGAGTTATAAATTTTCGAAGTTTCGGCCCAGATAAAATAATATTCAGCATTCAGGATTTTCAGCGTGTCACGCACTCTGAGCAAAAAACGAAGGCCTTTTGAATACCGTTTGAACTCAATACCTTCTGTGAAAATGTAGCCAACTCAATTTGTGAAATTTTGGCACCGGAACCAGCTCGATACGATGAAAATCGACCAAGTTATGATTTTCTGAACATGACGTAAATAAACTTCTGTCACAAATTTTCTGTATGAAAATACTTGATAAATCCACATTTTTGAAGACCTTCTGATCGAAATTGGCTTCCAGCCGTGAGAGATGAAAACGTAGATAATGTCAAGACGGAATTTTGGCCACCGGAACAGGTTCAAAACGAGCCACGATCTTCAAGTTATGAATTTTTTAGCGCGTAAAAACTGCACTTTCAGCACACTTTTTCACCATATTTCTTCGAGAAAACTCACACATTCGGATACCTTCTTTAAAGAATTGACTCTTGAGCCGAACCTGAATTTGAGAATACGTTATCAGAGATATCTTGGCGAAAGAATACCTGAATATGACGCGCCGGGTTGGACTTGTGAATTTTTCTTGAAATGTTTTGAGAAATATGGGAGGGCAAATTTTGGGGTACAACAGTTGCCCCTGTTAAATCTTCTTAGACCTGAGGATGCAGATTGGCTGACGTGCCTTTCGTAATCCGAAGGTGGAAGATGATTGAACACTAGAGTGCCCAGAAATTTGTGCTCACATAGTAGTGTGATGGGGGAATGGGCTTATAGATGCCATTTGGAGATTGATGGATAGGATGATGGGCTTATAGATGCCATGCTGAGAGGTGATGGATAGGTGGATGGGCTTATAGATGCCATCTGGATGTTGATCGCGTAAGAGCTTCCTTAGCGAGAACTTGCATACCTGCAAAAAAAGAAAAAAAATGATTACCTGGCCTGTTACAGGAGCTGGTCTTCAAACTCTTTGTATGGATGTGTCCTGACTGGTTACAGGAGCTGGATCTGGAGCTTCAAACGGTGATGAATGAACCAGGGATGGTTACTACCTCAACAGGAACGGTGAGAGAACCTTGGATGACTTTAACCTTAACAGCAATCGTTGAGAAAATCTTGGGATGATTACTACCTCCGCAGTATCGGGGAGAGAACCATAGGCGACTACAACCTCAACAGCAATCATTGAGAGAATCTTGGATATCTTCTACTAAGTCTTTATCAGGAAAATCTGTTTGGGGTCGATTTAGCTGGACTAGAGAAGGCCTTGGACTGGATAAGAAACAGAGAAATCTTTGGAGTCGATTTAACTGAACCGGTCTAGGTCTTGAATGTCTTCAACTGGATAAGAAACAGGGAGATCTTTGGAGTCGATCTGACTGAACCAGAGAAGGCCTTTGACTGGATAAGAAACAGAGAAATCTTTGGAGTCGATTTAACTGAACCGGTCTAGGTCTTGAATGTCTTCAACTGGATAAGAAACAGGGAGATCTTTGGAGTCGATCTAACTGAACCAGACAAGGTCTTTGGAGTCTTCAACTGAGTCTTCAAAAGAAAAACCTTTAGGAGTTGGTTTAACTAGACCAGAGAACGCCTTTGACTGGATAATAACCAGGAAAATCTTTGGAGTCGATTTAACTGAACCAGACAAGGTCTTTGGAGTCTTCAACTGAGTCTTCAAAAGAAAAACCTTTAGGAGTTGGTTTAACTAGACCAGAGAACGCCTTTGACTGGATAATAACCAGGAAAATCTTTGGAGTCGATTTAACTGAACCAGACAAGGTCTTTGGAGTCTTCAACTGAGTCTTCAAAAGAAAAACCTTTAGGAGTTGGTTTAACTAGACCAGAGAACGCCTTTGACTGGATAATAACCAGGAAAATCTTTGGAGTCGATTTAACTGAACCAAACAAGGTCTTTGGAGTCTTCAACTGAGTCTTCAAAAGAAAAACCTTTAGGAGTTGGTTTAACTAGACCAGAGAACGCCTTTGACTGGATAATAACCAGGAAAATCTTTGGAGTCGATTTAACTGAACCAGACAAGGTCTTTGGAGTCTTCAACTGAGTCTTCAAAAGAAAAACCTTCAGGAGTTGGTTTAACTAGACCAGAGAAGGCCTTTGACTGGATAATAACCAGGAAAATCTTTGGAGTCGATTTAACTGAACCAGACAAGGTCTTTGGAGTCTTCAACTGAGTCTTCAAAAGAAAAACCTTTAGGAGTTGGTTTAACTAGACCAGAGAACGCCTTTGACTGGATAATAACCAGGAAAATCTTTGGAGTCGATTTAACTGAACCAGACAAGGTCTTTGGAGTCTTCAACTGAGTCTTCAAAAAGAAAAACCTTTAGGAGTTGGTTTAACTAGACCAGAGAACGCCTTTGACTGGATAATAACCAGGAAAATCTTTGGAGTCGATTTAACTGAACCAGACAAGGTCTTTGGAGTCTTCAACTGAGTCTTCAAAAGAAAAACCTTTAGGAGTTGGTTTAACTAGACCAGAGAACGCCTTTGACTGGATAATAACCAGGAAAATCTTTGGAGTTGATTTAACTGAACCAGACAAGGTCTTGAAATATGATTGAGAACTTAACCGAATATTTCCTGAAAGGTAAAGGTCAGTCATATGCAATGCGTGATATGGATCAAGCAATGATATTCTCAACATAAATGAGACTTGTAAGGTATGATGCGTATATGCATGCTATGATGATGTATATGATGTTTACAAATGCATGTTTTTCGTCTAGGAAAGTAAATCCTTGACGGGTGCCGGGAAGTCACTCCTGGGCTGACGTTTGAGGAATAGATTTTGCTTCCGCTGGGGATGATAGTTGCAAGAATACTGGTAGGAGAAGATAACTCCGTTGGGGAATAAACTTGGCGAATGGAATAACTCTGCGGGGAGGAAAGTACTCTAACGATCTTGCTGGGAAGCAATACTCTGTGGGGAGAGAGATACTTTGCTGAGTTGTTGATAATAACTTGCTGGGGATACCATTGTTGTGTTGGAAGTGTTAATGGACTTCGCTGGGGATAAGAAGACTCCGTCGAGGACGCTCTTTCCGTGGCTTTTGGCTGAGGATAACCCAGTTATATCCTGGTGAGGAAATAACTCTTTGAATAAATCCGGGGGACGCGTTCGTGCCCTGCGAGGATAAGCTTCCAGAATCTACTGGGGATAAGCTTACTGCTTGGGGAGATGGATTCCAACTTTCCTGGGGAACTGGATTGGACTCTCTTGGGGAAGTTTTGAGCTGTATCGGGGAAGTGACTCCACTGAATGTTTGATATACCGCCGGGGAACAATCTTTAGACCAAGACTGTCGGGGATGCTTATTAAGAATATATATACTGCTGGGGAATGTTGAGATCTGCTGGAGGATACTCAACTTCCTTAAGTTTGATAGTAGCTTCGCTTGAGGAGAGTGCACTGACTTGATGGCTCACTCTCTGGGGAATTAAGATGTGCTGGTTATGTTCTTCAGCTGAACTCACCTTGGTACTTTGGCGGATGGAGCCATTAGATCGCTTAGACCACTCATCATTGCCCCTGTTTCTGTTGGAGAAGAAGGTACCTGTGAAGGTGTTTGATGACTGCTGTTTGACAAATCTTCTTCTGGTAGGCAGGTGATAAGATGATAGGACATAGTCGTACGCTTTGATCCTTAACTTTTGCCTGGACCGCCCTTTCGGGTTTTCAGTCCACCGGGATACCCATTTTTGCCCAAGTCGCCTTTTCAGGTTTTCGACTTGCCGGGTGTACAGATTTTTTTCATTTTATCCCTTCATTTTGCCCGAACCCTTTTGGTTCGCCGGGAAGCCCTTATTTTTGCCTAGGTGTGTCAACCTAGAGGGTCTTTGATTATGCGTAGTATTTTTTCGACTATGTCCGTTCTCAGAAAGTAGGGAGTTGCCCCTGTTAGAAGTGTTTTGTCATGCCACCAGAAGGTATTTGATCAGGCAAGATTCGTTGTTGGAATGCCCCAAGTGACTTAGACGGAGATTTGCCCCTGGCTATTTGGCCTTTGAGAGATTCTCTGAATCTTGACTTAACTGCCCCAGATGATGGACAATAGTCATGCCATGCCCCTTGATTGGAAGTGCTTCTGTTCATTAGGCTTCGTCGTGCGAACTTCTATGCTGTTCAAACAAAAAGTCATATGCAAACAAAGTTATGTTAAAAATGCAAAGCTTATGTCTGTCTTGAAGATTTTGAAAATGCATTCTTTTTTCATAAAACAAATGAATGTTTGTAAAATGTGATGTCAACTCCGTATTTTACCGTAGGCCTTAAGGAGTCAGGATACCTTTCGTAACAGTATGCTTTCGAACTAACCCATGCTTCAGCTAGGACTTTTAAGGGTTATAACGTGGCCTGGTTCACGGTTTAAGAAACAAAGGATAAAGGCTCAAATTTTATTTGTACCCACCCGCTCTTCGTGATGTTCTCCAAACCTAAACTCAGTTGATCATGCGTTAGACCTTGTTCGAGTCTTTGCTCTGATTTTCTGGTGATGATTCAGATGTTGATAACTTATTTTGAATAGGCAGTCATTCCTTTTTTGTTGAGGGTTTGTTGGACCTCTCTCTTTTTGATTTTTTTGTTATCCCTTTCTTTTTTTTCCTGAACTGTTTCCTTTTTTGGAATTACAGTCAGCGGGATGCCCCAGCTTTGTAAGTCTCCTTCATGGGTTTCGACTTAATGGGTTTTTTAATTTGAGAAGTAATGACTGCCTTTCTTTATTGAATATTCGGAACCATCACTGTCTTCCTTTGTTTTGTAACGACCTTTTTGGTGCCGTTTGTTATGCACTTGGATCAATTGAGAGACTACCCTGCCCCAGGTTATGATTAAGGGTTTTAAATTTCGAAAAGAAAACTCCTACTTCCTTGGCTCAGAGGGGTTGACGAGGGATTATCATCCTTATAACTCCAGTGTTTAGGGATTGAAACAATGCCTGTACCTCATCAGCGGGGTCTGTTCAAAAGCATATTGTAGATTATGGTATCGTTTTCGTCATCCTCCCTCAAGAGGCTTAGAATTATTAATTGAGAGTTAACATCAGAAAAAATATGAAGATAATTTGCATATAGTGAATACGAATATATTGTTTCAGAACAGACATATGCGACGCATTAATGAAATAACAATGTTTAACATGAGTAAATGTTTGAACAAAAGAAAATTGCAACTTGAACATTCGAATGAACAAAAATTTCTCAATCCTAGCCATGATTTGGCAAGGGAGCAGTGATTATGTTCGGAGTCTCAGGTACTTCAAACTGAATCTCTCCAGCGTCGATCATGTCTTGAATCTTGTTTTTGAGAGGCCAGCAGTTGTCCGTAGTATGCCCCGGGCTATCAGAATGGTATGCGCACCTATCGTTGGGATGATAGTTAGGAGCAGAAGTGTTTGGATTCCGGAGAGGAGCCCTTAAGGTGATCAGCCCTGCCTCCAACATTTGTTGTAGTGCTTGATCCAGCGACATGTTGATCTTGGTGAACTGCCTTTTATGCTTGTCTGGTTTGCTCTGATCAGCCCGTGGTTCCGGGCGAGGTCGTTGTCGGACCTGTGAAGTAATAGCAGCTTGGAGAGGCCCAAACCTTTGACTTCTTGGAAGTTGATTAATGACTGGGTCCCTGACTTGGGCTGGTTGCTTCATGTCTTGATGAAGCTGACTGATCATGGCCCTCAGCTCTCCTTGCTCCTGAGCTAAACCTTGAATGAGTGCCCTTTGCCCCAGCATCTGGGTTTTCAATGTGTCTACCTCAGCTTGTAGACGTTTCAGCTGTTCGTCCTTGTCATCTTCAGGACTCTTCTTGGCCAAATTCCTCATGAGGAGTGTCCTTAATTCTTCCTGCCCCTTGGATAGGCTTAGGAAGATTTCCTCGAACCGAGTCTCTTGAGCAAGAAGGTCCTGGTTATCTTGTTGGGAAGCCATTGCTGAAATAAACAGCGCAGATGGTAAGTGACCTGTAGCAAGGATACCTATTATGCAATGATGTGTATGTATGCATGCAATGTTTTCAAGGACCTCGCGGGGTAAACAAGAAATTTTTTTCAGAATTTGAATCTGGTAGCTTGAGTGAAGGAACTTCATGTTGTTGAGAATCCTTTTTCAAGGGTCAAAGGCTCACCATATCCAGTGGGTCATAGCCCCTGACAACTTTGGCTAGAGGAAAATAAATCCTCTTTGCCCCTTGCTAGCTGTTTGATTCATCATGACCTGCATCACAAGCCCTTGAGATCCTTGAAATGGGTTAGGATGTATGCAATGGTATGATGTCATGATGCATGGGGTAATATGAATAAACCCTATTATGAGCCCTTATTAAGGACTATAAACAAAAACCTGCAAGAAACTCAAGTAAAATCTTTCATGAGTCCTAGTTAAGGACTAAAAAACAAAACCTGCAAGAAACTCGGTAAACCCTGTTATGAGTCCTAATTAAGGACTGCAAACCAAAACCTGTAAGAAACTTAGTATACCCTGTTATGAGTCCCTATTAAGGACTATAAACAAAACCTGCAAGAAACTCAAGTGTCAGATAACAAGCATGCAAATAGTCAAGTCGGAAGGCACACAAGTCACACAAGACAAGTCCTTAGGGTTTAAGGCCAGCATGAGGTCTAGGTACTACCCTCTTTCAGTTTGTTGGTTCATACCTGTCCTATCAAAGTAACCGGGTTCTTAGAGGATCCCAATATCATTGACTACCCTCAATCGGTCATAACTCCAGCATCGCAATCTTTTCTTGCGGCCAGAACCATCACGAGAGTTTAGCCTCAATGGGCGTAGCATACTGCTACTGTTCTAATGGCCAAGTTGTGTCATTTAAGGTTCTAAGGTTGTTGGTGCTTAATGACTCCTCAGAAGACCCATATTCTCCTCGTTGCAACACAAGGGATATCGGTACAGACTAAGGTGCCACACCAACGTAGCCACTGTTTCACCCGTGTCGGTCTACGCCGGACAGGTCCCTCACAGCTTATGCTACCTAAACAGGGTATCCCCAGATCCGGGTTAGGATCTATGTAACTCCCATGCAACCCACAAATTTAAAGCAGACAAGTCAATACAATTGAAAACACAGTTATGAACTAACCCTAAGGTACACCTCACTTTATAAATATGTCCCCAGCAGAGTCGCCAGTTCTGTGATCGGTGGATCTGGAACTGACTGTTTAACGCTGGTTCGCGAAATGTCGCGGAAGCAAGAGTCGCCACCATCTTTTATTTTCTCCAAATGGAAAGGACAAAAGCACAGAAAAATTCCTTATAGAGATTGCTCTCGGTTCGGGAGGTAGGTTATAGAAAGGGAAGGTGTTAGCACCCTTTCTATCCATGGTTATCCATGGGCTCTTAGATACTTGCTCATTTGTGTTTTCAAAATGGTTTGTTTGCTTTTCAACTGTGGGTTTTAAAAAGTTTCTTTGAAAATTCCAGTTCGACTCTTGTATCGGTCCTCAAGAGTGTTTGAAAAATTGCTTTCGAAAGCTTTTTTGAAAAGGTGTCGGTGTGAAAAGTATTTTTGATTTGTTTTGAAATTAGAGCAAGTATCTAGAGTCGTCTACCTACCCTAAGGAATTCGTCTGTGTAGATGTCCTTTAAAGTAGTGTCATCCCACCATTGAGAGGTAGGTAGCACCACCGTTGGAGGTGTTCGGGTCAATTCGAGGTTCGGGACATGGTGATCACCAGAGCAATGGGAAGACACCTTAGAAGCTACCATCATGCCAGGTTCCCGGATCATGAGGACTTACTAAGACATCCTCTACTCGACGATCACCTTTCGAGGCAAGGAAACAGTGAGGCGTACCCTAGGGGTGGTGTGTGATTTGTGTGTCGTTTTCATTTATTTTTGTCTTCTGTCATGTCATGGGTGATCTACGCGTTATTTTTATTTTGTCATTCATTCTTGCATGCATTTATTTAACAGTTAAAAAAGGTTGCGAGAAATTAAAAGTTCTAAGCTATTACAAAGGCGCGGGTCCACATCGCCAAATTAAAATCTAGGACCCGATTTGACAGAAAATAAAGAAGTAAAGTAAAGTGCGAGAAATATAAATGTCTGAATTACATGGCTTTGGGAGAATTACATAATATTTGAAAGAAGGAAATAAATAAAAATGCGCGAATAAGAATTAAAATTGGAAACGAGGGCGTTGGACCCTTTTTAATGAAATTAAATTAAATGATTAAACTAATGAAATTAAAGAGAAAAAAGAAATTATTATTTTTTTTTTGAGTTTTTGGTATTTATGTTTTTTATGTATTTTTATGAGAAAGATTAAATGAAATTAAAATATTAACCCTAATTCTAATTTTTTTTTATTTATTAAGAAAAACATGTTAAAATTAAACCTAAAATTAATCTAATTATTTACATGCAATTTTGATTTATAAAAATAAATAATTAATTATTAGTGAAATTTATTTACAAAAAAATATTAATTAAATAAATATATTTTGATTTTTATGACTTTTCTGTTTTTTACTATTTTTTATATTTTATGAAAATAAGTTAAATTAAAGGAATTAATTAAAAAAAAAATAATTGAAATAAATAAAATAAGAAAAAGAAAGAAAATACAATACCTTGGGGGGTTTCTGTCCCCTTTTTGGAGGTAAATTGGAGTGGTTTGGCCATTTGTGTTCTGGCCTCATCATGCATAAGTTGTTCTACTTTGGCCATTTGGCTTTTGGCTTTTGGCCATTTGCGTTTTGGCCTCAACGTTCCTTAATCTTCTCAGGATGTCTGTCTCACCATGTATTGGTGTCATGTGTAAAATGTTCTGTTTTGGCCATTTGGCTTTTGGCTTTTGACTTTTGGCTTTTGGCCTTTTGGCTTTTGGCCATTTGGCCTCAACGTCCCTTAATGAACCTGCATGGGATCCTGTCTAAATCTGCAGTGTTGAATCTCATGAAAACATTAAATAAAATCATAAAATGCAAATAAAGCCAATATATGAAGAAATTTAATGTTTAGGCACAATATGGCATGTATGAATGATTATACCCTTTTGATCATGGAGATCAAATCAATCTTACCCTTACCGGAAAATTAGTGACCTGAATGCTTTTATGCCTTACTGGAAAATTAGGATCATGGAGATCAAGCCAGCCTTATCCTTACTGAAGAAGTAGTGAGGTATTGGTTTATAACTGTGATGGCTTGTTTGTAGTGAGAGAGGGATTTGTAATAAGGATTTCAAGGTTTTAGGGTTCTTGAAAGAGTTTGATATTCCAACAATATTGTGGCAAGGTTTTTTCTCTCTTTTTCTCCTCTTTTCTTCCTTTTTCTCCTCTGGTTTGTGTGAAAAGAAGGTGATTATATAATAGAAATTAGGGTAAAGCAAATGGGCTTTGAATGTGCAATTGGGCCTCCAATATTCACTTGAATTCGTCACTTTCCAGGCTAAATCGCAGGGACTTAAGTGCATTTTTTGAAGTTGAAATGTGAAAACAAAATGTAGCAGGCATCGAGAACTAACTCCTGTCCGAAAATCGACTCAATCGGATAAACGGTGAATTAGTTATGAATTTTTGAAGTTTCAGCTCAGACAAACTTATTTTGGGCTCCAGTGTCGACTCTGACACGTTCTTCAATAAAAAACTGGTATTGATCGGTGCATAATTTGGTCTCGACTTTTGAAGCAAAGTTGTAGATCTATGAGTCAGTAACCTTGTGTAAAAATATGAGTCCAATCTGATAAAAATTGACCGAGTTATAAATTTTCGAAGTTTCGGCCCAGATAAAATAATATTCAGCATTCAGGATTTTCAGCGTGTCACGCACTCTGAGCAAAAAACGAAGGCCTTTTGAATACCGTTTGAACTCAATACCTTATGTGAAAATGTAGCCAACTCAATTTGTGAAATTTTGGCACCGGAACCAGCTCGATACGATGAAAATCGACCAAATTATGATTTTCTGAACATGACGCAAATAAACTTCTGTCACAAATTTTCTGTATGAAAATACTTGATAAATCCACATTTTTGAAGACCTTCTGATCGAAATTGGCTTCCAGCCGTGAGAGATGAAAACGTAGATAATGTCAAGACGGAATTTTGGCCACCGGAACGGGTTCAAAATGAGCCACGATCTTCAAGTTATGAATTTTTTAGCGCGTAAAAACTGCACTTTCAGCACACTTTTTCACCATATTTCTTCGAGAAAACTCACACATTCGGATACCTTCTTTAAAGAATTGACTCTTGAGCCGAACCTGAATTTGAGAATACGTTATCAGAGATATCTTGGCGAAAGAATACCTGAATATGACGCGCCGGGTTGGACTTGTGAATTTTTCTTGAAATGTTTTGAGAAATATGGGAGGGCAAATTTTGGGGTACAACAGTTGGTAACAAAAAAAAATGGGCTTAAGGCAAAGGCGTGGGGCGGCCCAAACGAAAGCTTCTATAATGTTTTTAGGGTTTTCTCATTTTGGCAGATTTAGGGTTTGTTCGTTTACAACAGCGGCGCCGCTCTTGCTCTTCTTCTCCATTTCTCTTCTTCATTCTCAAACCATGAATTTCTGATTCTTCCTCAAACCTCCAGGTTGTCGGAGCGCCACCCTAGCCCTCTCCTCTCCATGACAGTCCAAGGCATTTGTTTGATCGGTATAGTTTTATCTTGTTTTGATTCTTAGGGTTTTTACAATTTGCATTCGTTTGACTTTTCTTGATTTTGTTCCGATTTGTTTTCTAATCCATGGTTGTTATGGACATGATGCAGTATAGGGGGTGAGAAAACTTACCTTGAGCATTTGTTTCTGAATGAGAGAGAGGGAGGATTGGACCGGCGGCGCTCTTGGTGGCCAGAGGCGGAAGAAGACGAGATGAACGTCGCTTTTCTGGTTTCTCTGTATTTTTTGAGTTGTTTGATGATGATGACTTTCTGAGAACTTTTGCCTCTGAATGTTGATGTTTGATGATGATTTGATTCTGAAAACCCTATGTTGTTTTACTTCTAAAACTCTTCCTCTTTCTTCTTGGTTATTTAATGTCGATGATGATGATGCTATGAGATTTGTTTGTATTTTGAATGTGTTGATGATGAGTATTTTATGAAACTATGTTTTTGCTTCTGAAATGCTCTTCTTTTCTCTTGGAATGATGTTGATAATCTATGAAACTGTTATTGTTTGTTGTTAGTGATGAAGAAAATTCTGAAACTGCCTTTTTGTTGGTTTGAACTTGTGGGTGATAGTTTTGATGAGCTTGAGTAAGCTTGGCTAGCAGGTTTATGCAGGTTTTTGTTTGGCCTGTGTGTTTAACAGGTTTTGAAACTGTAGTTTGCAGTTTTGAAGTTTTGTTTTGCAGTTTGAGATGTAGGCTTGCAGTTTGAAATACAGGCTTGCAGTTTGTTGTTTGACTTGCAGTTGGAACTGCAGGTTTGGTAAGGCTTGAGTTTTAGACTTTGGCTTATAGTTTTGGTACAGGTTTGAGGAGTTTTTTTTTTTGCAGTTTGAGATGCAGGCTTGCAGTTTGTTGTTTGCAGATTTTGGGCTAGCTGTAGGTTTTGGGTTTACAGTTTGGTTTGCAGTTGGAACTGTAGTTGGAACTGCAGGTTTGCAGTTTGTTGTTTGATTTGCAGTTGGTATTTCAGACTTGTTGAGCTTGTTTGAGTTTGTAGTTTTGACACTGCAAGTTTGTTGCTGTAGCTTTTTGTTACAGTTATGCAGGCTTTTGGAGCCTTTGTATTTTTTCTCTCCTTGACTGTTATACAGTCTCTTCTCTTTATATCTTTTTGTTTTCTTTGATAACTTGAAAACTGCCCTGCTTTTGCCAAAACTGCAAACTCTTTTCACTCAAAGGTCCTCTCTTTCTCTCTCATAAGCATTTTTTTGCTTACTTTATTATATCTTTCTGAAAAGTTTTGTCTAGGCTGGAAAATGATGATGGCTATTACAAGCCTCTTGCTTGTAATTTGGTTTATCTCTCTGCATTGTGTACGTGCTGCATTTATGTACTGTGTACTTTCTGTACTTGTATGATTTAGTTGCTATGCTTCTGCATTGTACTTTTGCTTTTTGCACCTAGTTGGCTTGTAACTCAGTTTGCTTATGCTGACTTGCTTATGTTTTCCTTGCAATTTGCTTTGCTACTGCAGTTTGAAATTCAGTTTGCAGTACAGTTTGCTTTGTATGCAGCCTTGTACCTTTGTATTAGAACCATGTTTTTGCATCTAGTTCGACATGCTTGCATTTTATTATTTGTTTTTACTTTTCTCTTTGTGAACCAAGAAGAGTAATCTTCTTGTGATTTGCAAAGAGGAAAATAAAACATGATGAACAAATAGCATTCTGATTCCGGCCGACAAACTTTAATGATGACTTCTTTTCTTTCTTTTCAATTGAAAATTCTTCTGTATTAATCTTTTTTCTCTCTATCTTTTGCAGGTGCGTACCAATTGGACGATAGAGGAAGCAGTAGAAACCAAAGATCTTGAGCATGGGAGCACTTGAAGTTTAAGAGATTTAGGCTTAGAAATAGATAGATTTTTTCATTTGTTGTAAACAATCATTATTGTAAATACTATAAGTTGTAATCTTACAATATTCAAATAAATTTTGTAACAACATTTGAAATGAATAAACAGTCTTTATCCAAAAGAAAATTCTACTGTCAAATATCTTCCAATCTTTCCTCGCATGTTTATTTAATTATTTAAGACTCTTAAATCAAAATAATTGAAACAGTGTCTCAATAATTCTAATCCATATGAAATAAATAATCAACAAACTTTGCAGTCTCGCAACCTTGCATCAATCACAATACGCATGGTATTCCAATTAACATATGCATTCTACAGTTAAATAAACAAGCATTCCATTAAACGGTAAACCTTTCACTCCACTAATCAAGCAGATGCCTTAATGTTCCAAACAAAAAGCCTTACCTCTTATCCCATATAATCAAGCTTTGAGAATAATCAGTAAATTTGAACAAGCAATTTCTGAGGATTCAATCTCTTCTGAGAGATGTGAGAGAAAACCCTAATCCTGGATTACTGCCAAAGAAAGATCTGTCTGATCGATTCCTGAGTCAATCTTAACAAATCAGAGAAAACCCTAATTTTGGATTGACTGATAAAGAAAAGTTTGTTTTACCGATTCTTGAGCCAATCTTAAAAATCAGAGAAAAACCCTAGGGTTGTGATTTTCTTGTGAAAAAGGGAGGGAAAATTTTGGGGTACAATAGTTGCCCCTGTTCAATCTTCTTGAACCTGAAGAGTTAGATTGGCAATTTTTCCGTTCGCGACTCGAAGGTAAAAGATGATTGGACACTAGAGTGCCCATAAATTTGCACTCGTCAAAGCATAGTTGAGGGAATGGGCTTAAAGATGCCATTTGGTGATGTGACAGAATCTTGTCAGAGATGGGCTTAAAAGATGCCATCCAAGATTATTTGTTGAACTGTATGTTGTAGGTGAGTATCAGAAAGGTATCCGTGTTTGGAATGTCTCTGAGCTGGGGGTCTGAATAAGCAATAGATTAGCATCCGTGTTTGGAGCTTCCGTAAAGTGTTTTCAGTGGTTGAATCTGAACAAGCGATAGATTAACATCCATGTTGGGAAGCATCCGTAAACTGTTTTCATGATTCTGGAGTTGAAGCTTGCTAAACTTACCCTTAAAAGGGTAAAATGATAGCTGAAACACAGAGTTATGTTGCATGAAATGTATGAGGCGATGTATGTGCTATGTCAATGTTTATAATATATGAATGCAAATGAATGCGCATGTAAGTTGATTAGCTGTCTTGCTGAGGAAGATAAATCCTGGATAGATGGAGATAGTAAAATCTTTGACCGTTGTCGGGGAAAATAAATCCTTGACTGCTGTTGGGGATTGAAAATCCTTTGATCGTTGAAGATGAGAAGTCCTGGGACCACTATTGAAGAGTATGTGTGTCCTCAAGCTTTTTGACAACCTCTGTGGGGAGAAGTTATACTGCTGGGGAAAGTTAGGAGTTTGGGTTGTATGCCAATCTACTAGGGATTCCTGTTTTGAGGAGAACTTTGATGGGGAACTGAGAATGAGAATCTTCATTCTGCAGGGGATTAAAAACTCTGTGAAACTTATGCTGAGAGTAAAGAAGGTTATGGAGAATCAAGGATGAGAATCTTGATCTTGTTGGGGAGTAAGAACTCTGTGGGGAGTAGCTGTACTACTGAAGAGTAGCTATCCTGTTGGAGAACAAGCTCGGGATTCTGGGAAAAGCTTATTCCTGTTTGGAAGAAGTTCAAAAATTAAGTCGTACACCACTTTGAGAATGAGAATCTTTATTCTGTCGGGAGTATCGGGGATTCAAGTCATATACCACTTTGAGAATGAGAATTTTCATTCTGTCGGGAATATCAGGAATTCAGGTTATATACCACTTTGAGAATGAAAATCTTCATTCTGTCGGGAATATCAGAAATTCAGGTTATATACCACTTTGAGAATGAGAATCTTCATTCTGTCGGGAATATCATGAGGTTGGGTGTATGCCAACCTACTGGGGAAGAAAAAATGAGAATCTTCATTCAGGCGTTTGGGTCAGAAGGTTGGGTGTATGCCAATCTACTGGGGAAGCAAAAATGAGAATCTTCATTCTGTTAACGGTATCAGGAGCTTGGGAGTATACCAATCTTCTGAGGTTTTGAGGATGAGAATCTTCATTCTGTTAACGGTATCATGAGTTTAGGAGTATACCAATCTTCTGAGGTTTCAAGGATGAAAATCTTCATTCTGTTAAGGGTATCAGGAGCTTGGGAGTATACCAATCTTCGGAGGTTTCAAGGATGAGAATCTTCATTCTTGAGAGAAACAGAATTTTAGGAGCTTCATTTGTCCATTATTCTGCTGGTGGGTTGTTTCCGTTGAGATTTAAGAGATTGTCCGTAATTCGACTGAAGTAAAGCTTTGTCTCTTAAATTTGATTGTACCTTTCCTGAAAGGTAAAGGTTAGTGGCATATATCAAACAATGATGTTCTCAAAATAAATGAGATTGCGTTGCATGATGTCCTGATGCACGGAGGTGTAATGTTTTTCAAGACGACCTTTCGCTGGGGAAAATAAATCCCAAACTGGTGAAGGAGAAAGCAGTTGGATTCTTCATCTTTGATAGTGAAGAAAATCAGAATAACTCGCTGAGATATTTATCTGAAATATCAAAACCCGGAATAACTTCCACTGACATAAGAATCAGGGAGATCTTAGTGTCAATCTGACTGAACCAGAGAGGATCTTGGGTTAACTCTGATTCAACCTGATGATGGATGGATCTTTGACGACTGGAACTCCAACAGGTGATGAAGGAATCTTTGACGACCGTAACTTCCAACAGGTGATGAGGGAATCTTCGACGATCGTAACTTCCAACAGGTAATGAAGGAATCTTCGACGTCCGTAACTTCCAACAGGTGATGAAGAAATCTTTATCTGTCGATTAAACTGCGTATGTTATGAATGTTGTTGAAATGTAAGTTCGTTTTGGAGAATAAATCCTTGACAAGTGTTGGGGAAATAAACCCATGACTGTTGGTCTGCTAGAGAGGTGATAAACTTCTCGAGGATGCTTGAATTTATTTTCAGAAAGATTTCAGAGAGATTCATCATTGCCCCTAGTATCGAATGTTTGTGGCACTTCTAGGAAACTTGGACTGTACGTAACCCTTTGATGAGATTGACGTTTTAATGCCCCAAGTGATGGTGAGGGAGACTTGCCCCCAGGTTAATCTGCAATTGAGAGATTTCTTGAAATCTTGACTGGGCTGCCCCAGGTTTACTGGACTTTGAAAGATTTGTTGAAATCTTGACTGGACTGCCCCAGGTTTACTGGACAATATCATATCAGGCCCCCTTTTGTTGATGGGAGATTTTTGCAACGGGAGTGTCATCCTACTTGAAGTGATTTCATTCACTGAGAGAGCTTTCGTTCATCCGAACATTAATTGTGTGAATTTCTTTGCTGTCAAACAAATAACCATGTGCAAACAACGATATTCAAATAATGCAAAGTTTATGCTTGTCTCGAAGTTTTGAAAAATGCGCTTTTTAACAGAAAGCTTTTATAAGACAAATTCAGCTCAAGATTTAGAGCAAAGCCTTACAGGAGTCAGGATACCTTTTGTAACAGTATGCTTTCGAATGAACCCATGCTTCAATTACGACTTTTGAAGGGTTATAACGTGGCTTGGTTCACGGTTTAAGAAACAAAGGATAAAGGCTCAAAGTATATTTGTACCCACCCGCTCTTCGTGATGTTCTTCAATCCTAAACTCAGTTAATTGTGCGTCGAACTCTATTCGAGTTTGGAACGACGTTTTGGTAATGGTCCACACAAGTTGAATTTTAGGGGAAGGCAGTCATTTTTGCAACATTTTTCATGTTGTTGAGGATTTATAATGACCTCTTTCTTTTGATTCATTATCCCTAATTTTTGCCTGACTGTTCTTGTTTTCGAGATTACAGTCAGCGGGATGCCCTAGCTTTCTTAAGCCTCCTTTGTAGGTTTTGGCTCAATGGGCTTTTCTCTTTTGAGAGATGATGGCTGCCTATGAGATAAGGAACCATCACTGTCTTTTGGTTCCAAAGGAATGTTTTTGATGCCATTCGTTGTATTATAAACTGAGAGTTTTCGACTTCAAGGCGCATCTTTTGAATTAACTGAGAGACTACCCTGCCCCAGGTTTGATTAAAGGTTTCAATTTGTGTTTAAAACAGAAAACTTCTACTTCTTTGGCTCGAAGGGGTTGACTAGGGATTATCTTCCTTATAACTCTAGTGTTTAGGATTTGAAAGAAACGCCTGTACATCGTCAACAAGGTCTGTTCAAAAGCATACCGTATAAGATTATGGCATTGTTTTCGTCATCCTCCCTCTAAAGGCTTGTAGCTTTTTGCAAGAGTTAAATGTCATAAAGAAAGTAGGAAGCATAATTCAAGAATAGTGAAAACGAATGGATGAATTCAAGACAAACATATGTGATGCATTAATGAAACAGAGTTTGACATCAACAGATAATTGTTTGAATAACAAAAGAAATTACAACTTGAAAATTCAAATGAAACAAAAGTCTCTTAGTTCGAAATTGTCATTTCAGGTGGAGAACCCTTAGTGGAAGATTTTCATCTCGCCATCCGGCATGAATTTCAGCACTCCTCTGTCAATCAAGTCTTGGATTTTGTTTTTCAAATCCCAACAGTCGTCGGTGTCATGTCCAGGACTATAGGAGTGGTATACACAAAATGCATCGGGGTGATAGCCAGGAGCAGAGGTATTGGGATTCCGAAGAGGATCTTTTAAAACAGTCAGATTGACCTCCAACAAGCATTTCAGTATTAGAGATGATGGTATGTCAATCTCAATGAAATGTTTTCCAGATGTATTTTGCTTACGCTGATTACCCCGTTGACGCTAGCGAGGTTGTTGTTGGGCTTGTGACCCTGAAGCAAGCTGGGGAGCCTTTCCCTTGTCTTCTTGTCTCAAAGGAGGTTGAATGATGACTTGATCCTCAACCCTAGTTGTTTGCCCCACTTGGTTATCTTGAAGCAGTTTGTTGACGAGGACCCTGAGCTCCTCTTGTCTTTGAGCCAGGTCTTGAATGAGAGCCATCTGGCCCACCAGTTATCCCATCATCTGGATCTTCATTGTTGCCAACTCAATTTGTAGTCCTTCCAATTGATCATTCCTGATGCCACCTGGATTCCCTAGGACCATGCCCCTTGTGAGGAGAGCTTTCACCTCTTCTTGCCCCTGGGACAGGTTCAAGAACATTTCTTGAAGTTGAGCGTTTTGAGCCTGGATATCTTCGAAAGTCCTCTCTAGAGCCATCTCTACTGAAATAAACAGTAGGAGAATAAGGAAACCTGAAAAGGAAAACCTGTTATGATACAATGCATGATATGTGGATGCATGTTTTCAAGAATCTCTCGGGGTAAACACAAGAAAATGTTAGAGATTGAACTTCGATCAACATCTTTGACTGGAGAATTTTTGTATTGGTGGATGTCTTTTCCACGAGAATCAAGCTCACCATGTCGAGTGGGTCACAGCCCTTGATTCAAGTTGTTGCACTTGATCTTTGATTGCATTTGTTTAGAGGAAAATGAAACCTCTTGCCCTTTGGTAGACGTCTGGTTCAACGTGACCCTGCATCAAAGACCCTCGAGATCCTTGAAATGGTTATTGAAAATGCTATGGTATGATGTTATGATGTTATGTACAGGTATGCAAAAGTAAGCAAGTGTATATACAGGTAATCATATTCACATAAAGCAGACAAGTCCTTAGGTTTAGGCTTGCATGGGGTTTGTAGGTAAGTACCCTCTTGAAGTTAGTTGGCTCAACCTGTCCTAGAAATAGTAACCGGGTTATAAGGAGCTCAATATCACTGGATTATTTTTTGTGTTCATTGTTTTGGTTTAGCCACTTAACTGGCGACCAAAATATTCCAAGAAAATAATCCTCAATGAGTGTAGTATCGAGTATCTACCAACTTCGGACTGCACCAAAGTCGGTCATCTCACTACCCCTAATAAGGCCAAGATGGTCAAGTAAGGTTCTAAAAGTTCATTAGTGCTTCATGACATCACTCAGCGGCCCCGTATTCTCTTTGATTGACTCAAAGGCTACCGGTACTCACAAATATGTCGCACTAACGTAGCCACTGCTTCAACCATGTCGGTATACCCCGCACAGTTCCCTCACAGTTTATTGCTACTTACCTAAAAGGTGTCCCCAAATCCGGGTGTAGGATTTAAAACAAACCCAAGCAAGGAACCAATTAGTAAAGCAATCAAAGCAATCAAGGTAAGCATGTAAAGGTGATCTAAAACCCTAAGGTAACCCCACTTTTAGAAATCATCCCCGGCAGAGTCGTCGGTTCTGTGATACAGTGGGAGAACTGACTTGAGGTTTCGCGTTTGTGCTCGCATTTGTTTGGTTTAGCAAGAGTCGCCACCGAATTTTTATTTTATCCAAAGGAAAGGTCAAAAAGCACAGGAAAGACCTTTGAGATGTTTTCTCGGGTTCGGGGGGTAGATTATGAAAAGGGAAGGTGCTATCACCCTTTTCATCCATGGTTATCCATGGGCTCTTAGTTACTTGTTTAGATCACTTGCTTTTGCTTTTCAAATTGTTTGAAATGGTGCTTGGTGTGTGCGGTTTTGAAAATGTTTTAAAAAATAAGCCTTGTCTAGGCAACCTTTGTAATAATTCTTGTTTGAATATATACAAAGGTGTGTGTCTTTTTGAAAAGATATTTCAATGTTTTGAAAGTTTGTTTTGAAATTGTGTTGTGAGGTGTGTTTGAAAATGGCAAGGATGTTTTGCAAGCTTTTGATCAAGTAACTAAGAGTTGTCTACCCTATTTTACTCAAAGATCTTTCTTATGTTTTCAACCCTTTTGACAGTGTTATTTCACCATTGTGTTTGGTGAACAACCTTGTGTTAGGATGTTAAACGGGACAGGCGCGGGTCATCGTATACAATCATTAAAAGCAACTTATGAGACGCTCTAGCAATTTTGTAAGGGACGAGATCGTTTTAATGAAGGCAACATCGAGGGTCATCGAGGGACTACGATCTTTGTTTATCGAAGGGGCATTTGCTAGAGTGTCTCATACTCGAGGGACATGATTTCATTTTCCGAGGCAACAAGTGAGGTTACCCTAGAGGTGCAAGTGTGAATTGTGTATTAATTTTCATGCATTTTTTCTTATATTAGGTCATCTAGCGATTGATTTCGAATCTTGCCATACAAACCCTAATTACTATACAGTATATTGAAAGTAATAAATTGCGGGAATTTAAAGTCTAAGTTATTACAAAAAGTATCCAGGGATGGGGGTACAATTATTTACAAATGGAGATAAGTCTCATAAGAATAATAATGTTCAAATATGTGTTACAACCAAATCGAACTATCGCAATTCAACATAAGATTATAACAATTTATGAGATAAAGAAAATCAAAGAATTATGAGATGCATGTATTTATTTACAAATGAACAAATAAAAGTCTATTCTAAAAAAGAAAAATTAAAAATTATATTATTATTATTTGCATGGGTTTTATTAATTGTGTAAATAAAAAGATTTTTAAAAAGAAGAAAAAATACTTAAATTAATGTTTCTATTATATTTTTTATTAATCAATAAAAAGGGTTAAAGAAAACCAAAATTAATTAAATCAAACTAACTATTCCTTTTTTTGGTATTTTAATTATGTTAAACAAGATTAATAAAGAAATAATAGAGTTAACTTAAAAGAAAGTAAAACAAAATTTAATTAGTATTTTTATTAACTAAAAGAAAGAAAACAAGTTAATTAAGATTTAAATAGTAAAATAAAGTTTGCTAATTTAATGAAAAGAAAATAAGGAGAATGGACCAAAATGGGATTTGGGCCCAAGATAAGGAAAGAAGGCAGAGAGGGCAAAAAAGGAGGGGGTTTCGTTGGTAAAAAAAAATGGGCTTAAGGCAAAGGCGCGGGGCGGCCCAAACGAAAGCTTGCACAATGTTTTTAGGGTTTTCTCATTTTGGCAGATTTAGGGTTTGTTCATTTACAACAGCGGTGCCACTCTTGCTCTTCTTCTCCATTTCTCTTCTTCGTTCTCAAACCATGAGTTTCTGATTCTTCCTCAAACCTCCAGGTTACCGGAGCGCCACCCTAGCCCTCTCATCTCCACGACGGTCCAAGGCATTTGTTTGATCGGTATAGTTTTATCTTGTTTTGATTCTTAGGGTTTTTACAGTTTGCATTCATTTGATTTTTCTTGATTTTGTTCAGATTTGTTTTCTAATCCATGGTTGTTATGGACATGATGCAATATAGGGGGGTGAGAAAACTTACCTTGAGCGTTTGTTTATGAAGGAGAGAGAGGGAGGGTTGGACCGGCGGCGCTCTTGGTGGCCAGAGGCGGAAGAAGACGAGATAAACGTCGCTTTTCTGGTATCTCTGTATTTTCTTGATTTGTTTGATGATGATGACTTTCTGAGAACTTTTGCCTCTGACTGTTGATGTTTGATGATGATTTGATTCTGAAAACCCTATGTTGTTTTGCTTCTAAAACTCTTCCTCTTTCTTCTTGGTTATTTGAGGTCGATGATGATGATGCTCTGAGATTTGTTTGTATTTTGAATGTGTTGATGATGAGTATTTTCTGAAACTATGTTTTTGCTTCTGAAATGCTCTTCTTTTCTCTTGGAATGATGTTGATAATCTCTGAAACTGTTATTGTTTGTTGTTAGTGATGAAGAAAATTCTGAAACTGCCTTTTTGTTGGTTTGAACTTGTGGGTGATAGTTTTGATGAGCTTGAGTAAGCTTGGCTAGCAGGTTTATGCAGGTTTTTGTTTGGCCTGTGTGTTTAACAGGTTTTGAAATTGTAGTTTGCAGTTTTGCAAGTTTTGTTTTGTAGTTTGAGATGTAGGCTTGCAGTTTGAAATGCAGGATTGCAGTTTGTTGTTTGACTTGCAGTTGGAATTGCAGGTTTGGTAAGGCTTGAGTTTTAGACTTTGGCTTACAGTTTTGGTACAGGTTTGAGGAGTTTTTTTTTGCAGTTTGAGATGCAGGCTTGCAGTTTGAAATGCAGGCTAGCAGTTTGTTGTTTGTAGATTTTGGGCTAGCTGCAGGTTTTGGGTTTACAGTTTGGTTTTCAGTTGGAACTGCAGTTGGAACTGCAGGTTTGCAGTTTGTTGTTTGATTTGCAGTTGGTATTTCAGACTTGTTGAGCTTGTTTGAGTTTGTAGTTTTGACACTGCAAGTTTGTTGCTGTAGCTTTTTGTTACAGTTATGCAGGGTTTTGGAGCCTTTGTATTTTTCCTCTCCTTGACAGTTATACAGTCTCTTCTCTTTATATCTTTTTGTTTTCTTTGATAACTTGAAAACTGCCCTGCTTTTGCCAAAACTGCAAACTCTTTTCACTCAAAGGTCCTCTCTTTCTCTCTCATAAGCATTTTTTTGCTTACTTTATTATATCTTTCTGAAAAGTTTTGTCTAGGCTGGAAAATGATGATGGATATTACAAGCCTATTGCTTGTAATTTGGTTTATCTCTCTGCATTGTGTACTTGCTGCATTTCTGTACTGTGTACTTTCTGTACTTGTATGCTTTAGTTGCTTTGCTTCTGCGTTGTACTTTTGCTTTTTGCACCTAGTTGGCTTGTAACTCAGTTTGCTTATGCTGACTTGCTTATGTTTGCCTTGTAATTTTCTTTGCTACTGCAGTTTGAAATTCAGTTTGCAGTACAATTTGCTTTGTATGCAGCCTTGTACCTTTGTATTTGAACCATGTTTTTGCATCTAGTTTGACATGCTTGCATTTTATTATTTGTTTTTACCTTTCTCTTTGTGAACCAAGAAGAGTAATATTCTTGTGATTTGCAAAGAGGAAAACAAAACATGATGAACAAATAGCATTCTGATTCCGGCCGACAAACTTTAATGATGACTTCTTTTCTTTCTTTTTAATTGAAAATTCTTCTGTATTAATCTCTGTGATACGGTGGGAGAATTGACTTGAGGTTTTGCGTTTGTTTTCGCAAATGTTTCGGTTGAGCAAGAGTCGCCACCGACTTTTTATTTTATCCTAAGGAAAGGTTAAAAAGCACAGCAAAAACCTTTGAGATGTTTTCTTGGGTTCGGGGAGTAGATTATAGAAAGGGAAGGTATTAGCACCCTTTCTATCCATGGTTATCCATGGGCTCTTAGTTACTTGCTTAGATCAACTTGCCTTAATTTTCAATTGTTTGAAATGGTGCTTTGTGTGTGTGGGTTTGAAAATGTTTTGAAAAGAAGCCAATGTGGTGGCAACCTTTGTAATGATCCATGTTGGGATGTATACAAAAGTGCATGGCTTTTGAAAAGGTTTTCATTTTGTTTTTGAAAGTTGTTTTGAAAGTGTGGTTTGAAAAATAGGCAAGTGTTTTGTTTTGCAAGTTTGATTCAAGTAACTAAGAGGTTGTCTACTCCTAAATTTCTCAAAGATCTTTGCTATGTTTTAACCCTTTTAACAATTTTGTTCCACCATTGCATTTGGTGGACAATCTTGTGTTAGGATGTGAAAGGGACGGGCGCGGGTCATCGTTTAGACCATAATTGCAATGGTGCCAAGTATCTTTAGGCAATGTTTTCTTTAAGGGACTTGATCATTTTTTAGGCAACTTTCGAAAGCGTCATCGAGGGATTATGATCATTTGATTGTTTGTTTTGCCCAAAGAGACCTAACATGCAATATGGCCCATTATTGAAGGCAACAAGTGGAATACCCTAGGGGTGCAAGTGTGATTAGTGTTGTCCATTTTCATGCTTGATTATCTTTGAAATTAGGTCAAACTATTTTGGTTAATTGATTTGCATACAAACCCTAATTTTAACATGGCATAATTAGAAAGCTTTAAAGTGCGAAAAATAAAGTTCCTAAGTTATTACAACACAATATATGGGAAGGGGGGTACAAATGTTCAAATGGGGGTATTTTGACAAGGAATTTAAACCTAGACTATTACATCAATTTGGAATTATACAAGGTAATTAATATACAACAATTAAATAAAATGGAATAAATGTGCAAGATGCAAAAAATGTTTTTTATGTGTATGAAAAAAAAAGGTATTTTTTTATGTGTCAAATAAACAAAATAAAAAGTATTTATTTTTGGATTTTTTATGTATTTAGGGCAAAACCCTAATTTATTAAATAAAAGGTATTAATTATTTAATATGTACAATATTTACTAGTTATGTACAAAAATAAAATAAAAATGAAGTATATTTGTCAAAAAGGTATTTTTTAATGTTAAATATTAATAAAAAATAAAATGTATATATCTTGTATTTTTAACCTAAATATACTAATATATATGTAAATATTTATATTATATGATAAATATATTAAATATATACCAAAATAATAATATTTAGTATTTATAAAAAAAAAAGTATATTTTATATAAAATATTTTCAGAAGATAAAATCAAATAAAAATGGAAAATAAAATGTGTTTGCATTATTTTAGTATTCTTTAAATAAAAGTATGTAAGTATTTATTTATGTACAAACATTATTTTAAACAAATAAATGCCTAATAAATATAAAAATGGTGTGAAAAATATTTTTTATATTTTTAATATTATGAGGAAAAATAAATAAGTCAGAAATAAAAAACAAAAGTCAAAAAATGATCAAAATGAGCACAATGGGCCAAGGAGGTTCAAAAGTAACAAAAGGGTGCAAATAGGAAACTGAAACAAAGCCCAGCCCAAAAAAGACCTTCTTCAACCTCTGAACCTGTATGAACAACAATCAACACGCGTTTTCTATCTCCCAATTCCTGGACTTTCAAGCAAAACTCACAACATGAAAAATGTAGAGCATTAAGAGACGAATCCAGACATATAAAGAACTTGACTTAACTCTCTAAGATGAGAGAGAATTTCTTCTCCCCCAATTGCTGACCTAGTTTTTGTTCCATGTTCAGACATTAAATTCTCACAGCACACATAATATAAATGAAAACTAATTACATGGGCATGTTCAGGGCTATGAATGTGACATATTTTCTTCACAAACCTAAAGCTAACAATGCCTGGATAGAGAGATATGAGTTCATGAACTTACCTGTTCAGTTGGAATCGTATCTGGTGATGGAGGTGCTTTCAATGCAAGGTGATGATTGGTACAGCTTCCTTGATGTCCAGGGATGCTATTCCAAGCTTTACTTTGTCTTGAAACCAAGTGAATCGTGTTATGGAACTTCAACTGCAAAACAAGAAAATGAAAATGGTGATGTTGCTTGGAAGTGTTACAGGTCGTGTTTGAGGTTTGGAATAGTTTCAAGGGATGATGTGGGATATGTTTGAAGTAATTTTAGCAAGAATGCATGAAAGGATTGAGCTATGGAACTCAATCTGCAGCAGGTACCCTGTTTGGGCAGTTTGAGGGTGATTCTGTGAATGGGGAGGTATTGGAGGTGATAGGCTCGTGTCTCAGGTCAAGATGGATGTTTAGAATGTGTTTGACAAGTTTGCTTAAGCCTGTGTTAGCTGAGATGAGAGTTGTGTATGGTTATGCTATGTTTCTTCAACTTTAAGCAACAAATGTCCACTTGAGTTTTTAGACTGATAGAGGCCCCCCTAATGTGCTGCATACCTTGGCCTTGATCAGTGTAATTAGCTCATAAACTTGTGCCAAAGAGATTTGCACTGTACTTGCTTGGATTGCTAATTGACATAAAGTTCTACTTTTGCAAAAATGGACATTATGCTTTTTCTATTTTGGGCCTAAACCTTTATGTAATGCTTGAACACATAAAATATGGTCTTGGCACAATGAGTTTGCACTTGAGTCCATGGCACAATGAGTTTGGGATCTTTTGAACTTGTTGAGTATGTCAAGACAATTCCATGGGGACCTTGAGTCCATATGTGAGTTTGGTTTGCCATTGGCTAGGTCAAACAGTCAAAAATTGCCTTTGTGCAGTCAAAACCCTAAAAATGACCATTTTGCCCTTTTGGTGATCTGATCAAATTTCTTGTGGAATTGTGATCCAAACTTGATCAAATGGTCCATGTGAGTTCATAATGTTGATGTGGGTCAATTTTCATGAGATTTGACTGTCAATTGGCCACAGTTGACTTTTCCCCAATACAGTTGATTTCTAGGTCAACTGTCCAATTGACTGGGCAAAATTTGGAATCAAGACTTGAAACTTGGTATGGATAAACTT
Organism: Vicia faba; assembly: GCA_948472305.1. Lineage (NCBI taxonomy): Eukaryota > Viridiplantae > Streptophyta > Magnoliopsida > Fabales > Fabaceae > Vicia > Vicia faba. The sequence goes on from OX451736.1 coordinate 104,671,874, forward strand.
GGGAGTCCAACATGAAGCATGAAAGTCATCTTAGGCATTTTAGGTCAAAACATCTTTGTTCAAACACAAACCCTAATTTGGGTCCACAGTGCAAGGAGAAGTCTTGAGCAGAGGAAACCCTAACTGGATCTTGAGCTCCAAGGGTTTTGTGATGAGAAAATGTTGAGGAGGGCAAATTTTGGGGTACAAAAGTTGCCCCTGTTCAATCTTCTTGAACCTGAAGAGTTAGATTGGCAAGTTTGCCTTTCGTGACTCGAGGGTAAAAGGAGATTGGACACTAGAGTGCCCGGAAATTTGCACTCGCATGTTGGAGTATCAGTAATGTGATGTCGGAAATGGGCTTATAGATGCCATTTGGAGAGATGGTGGATAGGGAGATGGGCTTATAGATGCCATCTGGAGACGCGACAGAACCTTGTCGGGAATGGGCTTATAGATGCCATTTGGAAGTGTTGATCGCATAAGAGATTCCTTAGCGAGAACTTGTGTATTTTGAGAAAGACAGATGTTTTCCTGGCTTGTTACAGGTGTTGATCTTCAATCTCTTCATGCAGACATGCCCTGGCTAGATACAGGTGTCGAGTCTACAATCAGTTGCTCACAGATATGCCCTGGCTGGATACAGGTATCGAATCTGGAATTGTGGTCAGTTGATAGATATGCCCTGGCTAGATACAGGAATCGAATCTTCAAACTCTTCAGATGTGCCCTGGCTAGATACAGGAATCGAATCTGGAAATAGTCGTCAATAGATATGCCCTGGCTGGATACAGGAATCGAATCTTCGAACTCTTCGGACGTGCCCTGGCTAGATACAGGAATCGAATCCGGAATTGTGACAGTTGATAGATATGCCCTGGCTGGATACAGGAATCGAATCTTCAAACTCTTCAGACGTGCCCTGGCTAGATACAGGAATCGAATCTGGAAAACCGATCATTCACAGATGTGCCCTGGCTAGATACAGGAATCGAATCTGGAATTGTGATAGTTGAAGGTAGTTGTCTTTGGGGTTGTCTTTTTCCTGAAAAGGCAAAACATCAGTTGTATGCAATGTCATGATGTATGAAATGCATGTTGTTATGATGTTCAAAATGAGATAGCGTTGTATGCGCTTTATCATGCATGTCTGCAAGATGCGTGAAATGTGAAATGTTTATGAATGTATTTTCGTCTAGGAAAATAAATCCTGGACGACCGGCCGGGGAATTAAATCCTGGGCTGGTGTTGAAGAGTAGAGTTCTTCGTTTTCGATAGGAATGATGGTTGCAAGAATACACCGGTAGGAGAAGATAACTCCGTTGGGGAATAAACTTGTTGGAGAGATTACTCTGTGGGGAATTGCTCTGTGGGAAGAGATACTCCGCTGAAGTTTTGATGAGAGCTCCGCTGAGGATTTCAATGATGGACTCCGTTGGGGATAACAAAGATAAACTCCGCTGGGGATGACAAAGATAAACTCCGCTGGGGATGACAATGATAAACTCCGCTGGGGATGACAATGATAAACTCCGCCGGGGATTATGTTGATAAGTTATGTTGGGGAACTTTGATGAACTCCGCTGGGGATAGGAAGAACTTCACCGAGAGCGATCTTCCGTGGTAATTAGCTGAGGATAACCCAGTTATAAGCCCTTGTGAGGAATAACTTTGAATAAAGCTCGGGAGAGACGTTCGTACTCCGCTGGGGATATGAATTCCATTTTCCTGGGGAAACCTTCAGACTGTACTGGTAAATGGTTCCACTGGGGTGTCCATATTCCGCCGGGGAACAATCTTAGATCGAGACTGCCGGGGATGCTCGCTGAGAACTGCCTATACTCCGTTGGGGAATGTTGATATCTTCTGGGGCTACCCAACTCCCTTTAGGCTGACCGTAGACTAACTCTTCTAGAGGGGAGTATTGCTGACTTGTTAGGGGAATAGGGTGCCTACTGTAGGGCTGATGATAGACTAAATCTTCCCTGGGAGGGTATTGCTGATTCTTGTCTTACTCTGTGGGGAGTTGAGGTAACTTGGTCACATTCTTCAGTTGAATCTACCTTGGTACCTTGGCGGATAAAGCAACTAGACTGCATGGACAATTCTACATTGCCCCTACTTCTGATGTCACCTGTAATTAGTCTTTTGTTTCATATGCAAGTATTTATGAATTAGCAATTTAATGTCAAATGCATATATCAAAAATGAACATTGGACGTTCTTCGCAAGACAAAACAGAAAAAGGAAAAACAATTGGCAATTTGTTTGGAAAAGTGAACTTGTATTGATTTTGAAATTTGCCTGTGAATAGGCGTTTTTTGTACAAGAGGCCGACGTCCTAGTAAGAGAACGCCGCCGAATAACATAGAGTTTATACAATTTTGAAAAGGAAACAAAATAGCTATGTGCACAATATTCCCACTGGGTTCCAACTCTGCTATCGCCTTTATGCCTTCAAGCGTCTCATCACTTTGCTGCTTAGTTGAAGATGAAGCTGATTGATCGATGCCGAAGTCTGAGCCAGATAATTGATGCCGAATTCTGGATACAGAGTGATCCAACGAGACATAGTGTTACACTTTATCCCTAACTTTTGCCTGGACCGCCCTTTCGGGTTTTCAGTCCACCGGGATACCCATTTTTGCCCAAGCCGCCTTTTCAGGTTTTCGACTTGCCGGGTGTACAGATTTTTTTATTTCATCCCTTATTTTTGCCCGAACCTTTTTGGTTCGCCGGGAAGCCCTTATTTTTACCTAGGTATGTCAACCTAGCGGGTCTTTTATTCATGCGTAGTATCTTTTTACTATGTCTGCATTGGCGGGGTGAGGAAGGTCGTCACCATCCATGGTGGTTAGAATCATGGCTCCTCCTGAGAACACATGTTTAACCACAAATGTCCCTTCGTATGTAGGGGTCCATTTGCCCCGGGGATCACTTTGAGGAAGGATGATGCGCTTGATTACCAGGTCCCCAACTTGATACTCTTGTGGTCTGACCTTCTTGTTAAATGCCCTGATCATCCGTTTTTGATACGTTTGACCATGACATATAGCAGTAAGTCTCTTTTCGTCAATTAGGTTTAATTGATCAAGTCGAGTCTGGATCCAGTCATCTTCACTCAAGTCTGCATCATTCATTATCCGGAGAGAGGGTATCTGGACTTCAATTGGCAAGACTGCCTCCATGCCATAGACCAAGGAAAAAGGAGTTGCCCCGGTTGACGTCCTTGCCGAGGTACGGTACCCATGAAGAGCAAATGATAACATCTCGTGCCAATCTTTATAGGTCACTGTCATCTTCTGCACAATCTTTTTAATATTCTTATTTGCTGCTTCTACAGCCCCATTCATCTTCGGCCGGTAGGGAGAAGAGTTGTGGTGTTGTATCTTGAATTGCTCGCAGAGCTCAGTGATCATCTTGTTGTTAAGATTGGTACCATTGTCCGTAATGATTCTTTCCGGGACGCGGTATCGACAGATCAATTTATGCCGAATGAAACGTGCCACGACGCTCTTGGTTACCGTGGCGTAGGAAGCTGCCTTAACCCACTTCGTGAAGTAATCGATTGCTACCAGGATGAAGCGATGCCCGTTGGATGATGTTGGTCGGATCTCACCGATCATATCGATGCCCCACATTGCAAAAGGCCAAGGTGCTATCAGGACGTTCAGAGGAACCGGAGGGATATGCACCTTATCAGCATAGATCTGGCATTTATGACAAGTTCGAGAATGTTGGTAACAGTCGGCTTCCATTGTGGACCAGAAATATCCTGCCCGAAGGATTTTCTTTGCCATGGTATGTCCACTGGAATGTGTTCCGAATGTACCTTCATGTAGTTCTACCATGATCTTCTCCGCTTCAGCCTTATCCACACAACGCAGTAGAGTTGAATCATGATTTCGTTTGTAGAGAATGTCGTTGCTAAGAATTTTGCAGTAAACCTTCTCATGAACTTCTTGTCATTGACCGATGCGCCTTCGGGGTATTCCTGAGCTTCCAAATATCTCTTCATTTCATGATACCAGGGTTTTTCAGTCACCTCTTCGGCCTCAAGATCGCAACAGTATGCAGGTTCGTCCAACTTCCAGATAATGATCCGGGGAGTCTCATTGTCCCGTTTGACTTTGAACATTGAAGACATCGTAGCTAGTGCGTCCGCTAACTGATTCTCCTCTCTTGGGAAGTGCTCAAAAGTTATCTCTTCAAAGTGGGGAAGCAAAGTCAACACATACTCCTTGTAAGGAATAAGATTTGGGTGTTTCGTATCCCACTCGCCTTTGATCTGATTGACCACAAAAGCGGAATCTCCGAAGACACTCAGAAACTTGATCCTTAAGTCGATTGCAGCTTGAAGACCCATGATACATGCCTCATATTCTGCCATGTTGTTGGTGTAATTGAAACAAAGCCGGGCGGTGAGTGGAGTATGAGTACCTTTAGGGGATATGATCACAGCGCCGATGATGTTACCCAAAGCGTTCGAGGCTCCGTCGAAATGCATAGACCATTGGGATCCTTCCTCAGGTCCTTCATCTGGTCCAGGTACTTCACAATCAGTTACTACCATGATATCTTCGTCCGGAAATTCAAAGTTCAATGATTGGTAATCTTCCACAGGTTGGTGTGTCAAATGGTCTGCCAATACACTTCCCTTGATTGCTTTTTGAGTCGTGTACTGGATGTCATATTCCGTCAAGATCATTTGCCATCTTGCTATTCTTCCAGACATAGCGGGCTTTTCGAATATGTACTTGATGGGATCCATCTTTGAAATCAACAGAGTAGTGTGAGTCAGCATATACTGTCTCAGCCGGCGAGCAGCCCATACCAGAGCGCAACAAGTTTTCTCGAGCAGTGAGTATCGAGACTCACAGTCGGTAAACTTTTTGCTCAGGTAATAAATAGTGTGCTCTTTTCGGCCAGACTCGTCATGCTGTCCCAACACACACCCCATTGAGTTGTCAAGTACTGTCAAGTATAGTATCAGAGGTCTCCCTTCCACTGGTGGCATAAGAATGGGTGGCTCTTGGAGATACTCTTTTATCTTTTCAAAAGCGGCCTGACATTCATCGTTCCAACGTACTACTTGATCTTTCTTCAGTAATTTGAAGATTGGCTCACAGGTAGCAGTTAGATGTGAGATGAATCGGGCAATGTAATTTAGTCGTCCCAGAAAGCCTCGGACTTCTTTCTCTGTCTTGGGAGTCGGCATCTCTTATATGCCTTTCACCTTGGCAGGGTCCACCTGAATACCTTTATCGCTTACAATGAAACCTAGCAATTTTCCGGACCTCACCCCAAAGGTGCATTTGTTGGGATTCAACCTCAGCTTGTATAACTTCAATCGGTCAAATAGCTTCCGCAAATGGTCAAGGTGTTCCTCCTCAGTTTGAGACCTTGCAATCATGTCATCAACATATACCTCAATCTCATGATGGATCATATCATGAAATAAAGCAACCATGGCACGTTGGTAGGTTGCCCCAGCATTTTTCAACCCGAATGGCATGACCTTGTAGCAGAAGGTGCCCCACTGAGTCACAAAGGTAGTCTTTTCCATATCTTCCGGAGCCATCTTGATCTGATTATACCCTGAAAAACCATCCATGAAGCAGAACACCTTGTGTTGAGCAGTATTGTCAACAAGAACGTCGATGTAAGGTAGGGGAAGTCATCCTTGGGGCTTGCCCTGTTCAGATCCCTGTAATCGACACACATTCTGACCTTACCGTCTTTCTTTGGCACCAGAACCACGTTGGCCACCCACTGAGGATAAGAAGTCACTGCTAGAAACCTGGCATCGAACTGCTTCATAACCTCAGCTTTGATCTTTTCGGACATCTCTGGACGCATACGGCGAACCTTTTGCTTTACCGGAGGGCTGTCTTCCTTGGTAGGCAGGTGATGAACCACAATGTCGGCATCCAAACCAGGCATATCTTCGTAAGACCAAGCAAAGATCTCCATGTAGTCATGTAGCATCTGGATCAATCGTTGCTTCACGCTGAGCTCTAGATTGGCACCAATCTTGACTTCTTTTCTATCTGTCTCAGTACCCAGGTTCCTTGTTTCCACTGGCTCTTCATGCGGCTGAATGGCCCTCTCTTCCTGGAGTAGCAGTCTTGCGAGTTCACCAGGCACTTCACAATCATCTTCACCTTTGTCTTCGGCCAAGTTGATCGGATTTTCGAAGTCATAACTGGCAGTAGCAGAGCTGTTACCAGTGAGATCCAGAGTGGATTGGAACCTGTATAAGTGAGTGTGTGTAAATATAGTTGTTTTGCAATATATAACACAGGAAGAAAAAGAGAACAAGATTTGAAATGCAACAAACGTCCAATGTTTTGATTAATGATATATGGAAATGTCATACAAAAAGCCCTCACAAATGGAGCTACGGTGCCCCGGGTAGGACACCGAGCCAATAAAAGTTTCAACATATTGTTTGTTACAAATTGAAAATCAAAAGAGTTCATTACTGCATGACAAATGTAATAGGTGTAAAATCCTTTGCCGTCCAGTTGCTTGGTCCATTGTCGGTGGTTGGATAGATCCAACTGTCAAACTCTGCTTCCTCTACATCTTCCTCGATAGCATTCACCCTCGGGTTGGTGATGAACACCGGAGCCTTTCTGATCCTCTCTTTGCGAACAGCCCTCTGAGCCTCTGCAGTGAAGCCCAGCCCAAACTTGTCGGTCTTTTGAGTGAAGTCAGGAAGTTGACCCCAGTTTGCGTACTTGCCTTTCTCGATTACACCCCGGGCATCCTTCAGGGAAGCCATCTTCAACGGAAAGTCTTCTTCAACCACTGTCTCAGCTGACGCCAACGTTGGAGGTACCTCCTCAAAATGTTGAAAGGGGGTTTCAATAAACTCCCCGTCCATCTCAATATACCGGAATGAATTCAAGTGACTTACCATGTATTCCTCCTCACCCTGCACAGTAACAATTTTCCCTTTGACAAGGTATTTGAGCTTTTGGTGTAGAGTGAATGTTACCGCCCCAGCCTTGTGAATCCAGGGTCGACCCAACAAGCAGGAATAAGATGGACGAATATCCATTACATAGAACGTTGAGTTAAAGACTTGGGAACCCACACGAATAGGAATGTCTACCTCACCGTGCACCATCCTCTTAGAACCGTCGAAGGCTCTAACAATGATGTTACTAGGTTTCAATTACAGGCCCTCACAATCTAACCGGTCTAAGGTCTTCTTGGGCAGTACATTCAGGGAAGAACCGGTATCCACCAATACGTGTGCGAGAGTAGTGCCCCTGCACTCTATAGAGACGTGTAGGGCATCATTGTGGTTTTTCCCTTTGGCGGTAAGGTCAGCATCCGAGAAGCCCAAACCATTGTCAGCTGTCAAATTGGCCACACAGTCAGTGAACTGATCTGCAGAAGTCTCTTGCGGCACATGGGCCGTTTTCAGAAATGAAATCAAGGCCTTGGCGTGGGCCTCTGAGCACAACAACAATGATAGCATGGAGATCTTGGAGGGAGTATGCCCCAACTGTTCAACGACATTGAAGTCACTCCTTTTAATGATTTTAAGGATTTCCTCCATCTCTTGTTGGGAGGCTTCGACAACGGTCTTCTTTGGTGCCTCCGTCCGGGCAGGCAAATCGGTAGCAACTTCTTTGCCCCGAGCATCAGAGGACTCGGCGGCAGTAGTAGACACAGGAACTTGATTTGAAACATGTACACTTGCGGGTGTGATGATGAGAGGTTTTCGTATAACTGGTGGTGCAATGTCAGGCGAGAAGAGCCTGCCACTGCGGGTAACTTTTGCGGGACCAGTGATGTTACTGATACTGGTACCGGTGTTGAACTCCTGCTTCACTCCAAGCACATACACATCTGCCCCATAATGCCATGGGACAGCCTTGTCGGATTCATAGGGGAGAGGCCCTGGAACAGTAATGGTAATGGGTGCAACAGACATAATTTGGACTGGCTTCCTCGGGGGAGCTTTGGTAGGATTGTTGAAAATTGTGACGACAGATACTTCTTTAGTGGAAACAAACGGAACAGCAGTTTTCTTGAAAAGAATTTCTTTGCTATCCATCAGGCTTTGGATGCCTGATTTCAGCAGCGGACAACCGGTAGGGATAACAGCACACAGGAGGCAACCCTTGCTACAACCCGGAAATAAACCGGCTAGCAGTAAGTTCCTCTTAACAGTCAATAGAGGGGTAGCAACATCATTCACCGAAACAGCATACAAATCTTCCTCAATGGAATTTACTCTATGCTAGGGCATAGGAGCAGTTACAACGTTTGGCCTCTCAGGCGCCTCAAACTGAATTTCCTTCGCATCGATAAGGTCTTGCACCTTATTTCTCAAGGCCCAACAATCATCAGTAGTATGCCCGGGGCTATCAGAATGATAAGCACAACGAGAATTTGGGTTATACTTAGGAGATGCAGTATTCACGACCTTTGGAGCCTCTTTGATGGTCACCAAGTTGGTTGATAACAGTTGCGGTAAGATTTGTGACAAGGTCATACTCAGCCGAGTATACTGCCTCTTGGGCCTTTCACCTCTTTGTTGATTGTACTGCTGAGGAGCAGCAACAGGTTTTGAAATGACCAAGGCATTGACGGCTTGGCGGCTTTCTGGCTTGACTTGTCTTCTAGAAGCATAGACGACACTAGCCTCTTTCTTGAAAGGCTTTTTCTCAATACTTGCGGAGGAACTTTTCTGAATCTTCCCTGACTTGATGCCAGCTTCTATTCTCTCGCCTGTTAAGATCAAATCCGTAAACCCAGCGGAGGAGTTACCAATTAGATGATTGAAAAATGGACCAGACAAGGTCCCTAAAAACATGTCAACCAATTCGCGATCAGTCAAAGGAGGCTGCACCCTGCCAGCCAAATCTCTCCATTTTTGCGCATATTCTTTGAACCCTTCGCCTGTTCCCAAAGACATACCCTGAAGTTGGGTACGCGTGGGAGCAAGGTCAGAATTGTACTGATATTGTTTGTAAAAGGCGGTGGCCAAGTCTTCCCAGTTTCGGACGCTGGTCCCCTCTAGCTGATAGAACCACTCCAGCTGAGCCCCAGAAAGGTTGTCTTGAAAGAAATGGATCCAAAGGTTCTTATCTACCGTGTAAGGCTGGATCTTCCTTACGTAGGACCTGAGATGCATTTTTGGACAGGACAGCCCGTCATATCTTACAAATACCGGCACTTTGAACTTTGGGGGAATCACAATCCCAGCAACCAAACCCAAGTCTTCAAAGTCTAAACCCGGAACTCTCTGCAGCTCCATGGCTGCCAACCTGTCTTCTAAGCCTTTGTATTTATCATCAGCCGGAGGGTATTGTTGATCAGATTAGTCTTCATCCTCTTCAGCCTCCTCTTCTTCCCTGTCGGACTCGGAAGGTACCGCAGCCGCACCCCCTTTACTGGTCCCCTCCTCAGAAGTAGGGGAAATTCAAGCACTCTCCGGGCTTCTCCTTCAAACCTTCTCCCTAAAGTAGCCACCCCGAGTCTCTTTTTCTTATTTTTCACTGGGTCTTTATTCTCTATTAGGGTCTTTAGATCCTCCTGACCCTTAGCCAAGGTCATCAGGAGTTGCTGAAATTGTGCATTTTGAGCTTGTAAGTCCTTGACTGTTTGCTCGAGATCCATCCTACTGAAATAAACAGCAGATAGATAAGGAAAACTGGTGAAGAGACCTGCTTATGCACATGATGAATGGTATGCTTATGTATGCAATGCATTCAAGGATTTAGAATATTCAAAATTATTGCAAACAAAAGAGAACGCACGTCATATTAATAAGAAGAAATTTGTTAGTACATAAATGCCCCATGGGCCAAATATTACAAAAACAACTTCTTAAGGTAAAAAGACATTGCGCATCCTCTTTGGTGCGATGTAGGTGTTGAGGGTCTCTTGCTCATGGAGTCTGCGGGTGAGCTCTAGAACCTTCTTCTCGCTGGCGTAGAAGCTGGCTTTAAAAGTGTTCCGTTCTTCCTTGAGTTGGATCCAACTCTTCTGCATCTCCTCCCACGATGTAGGCATGTTAGGATGTAGGATGGTGTAGGGGACCTCTCCTTCCTTGACGGGCTCTTTAATCACAGGGAGAACATGAGGATAAGGCATCATTAGACTCTGGGCTCGGGCTCGTACCCACTTGAGATAAGGCTCAAGAGGGATGGAGTTCTTGTGCCCCAGTGTCTTGCTATCAACCTTGTTGGGCCTCCCCCAAGCTCTGATGAATCTTTGGCGAAGTCCTTGCGCATCGTTGTCGAAGTCAAAAACTAGGTCAGGAATCAACATGTCGTGAGGGCCATCTCTTCGTGCATATCCAAATTGCCTCAAAGCTAGGCAAGGGTTGTAGGTGATACCTCCTCTGATTCCAAGTAAAGGAACATTAGGAAACTCTCCACAACGATCGACGATGATGACATTTTCTCTGGACCGAGAACACCAATGTACATCAGAGTGAGTAAGAGTCATCAACCGTTGGGACCACCTTGAGCCTTGGTCATTCTTCAAGACAGATTGTGGAAGGTGCGAAATAAACGACCTTGCAAGGAGAGGAGTACAGCACATGAGAACACCCCTCTTTCTCATTGTTCGAGTGTAAAATGAGTGAAGAATGTCCCCAAGCAATGTTGGTACTGGATTTCTGGACAAGAAGATTTTGACGGCGTTGACATCTACGAGCTGGTCAGGATTTGGGAACAAAACCAACCCATAGACAAGGAGTGCCACAATTTCTTCAAAGGCTTGTAGGTCCAATGAATTCCAACATTCTTGTGCCTTCTCAAACAAGAACTTTGCTAAGAAACCCTTGACGCCGCTTCTAGTTTCCCAATGCCCCTTGATGTCAGAAGGCTGTAGATGTAATGCTCGAGCAACATCTTCAGGCTTTGGTTCTTTTTCCGTACCGTTGAAAGGTAGTTGATTAAGGATAGGAATTCTCAAGAGTTGAGAAAATTCCTCCAAAGTAGGCACCAACTGGTAGTCAGGGAAAGTGAAACAGTGGTGAAGAGGGTCAAAGAATTGGAATAGAACTTTCATCATGTCCTCTTCAATGTTGGTGTTGACTAGGCTGAGCAGTCTACCATGTCTTTCACTGAAGGATGAGCTTTCCAGAATTCTTGAGGTGAGCTCCTTGAGTTGAGGAGGGATTCTCACAAGGTTGACTTGAATGATTTTTCTGCGAGGAATTTCCATTACCTACAAAACAAGAACAAAGATGAAGATCCAAACCCTTGAAGTGGTTAGTAAATGCATATGATGCTTTATGATGTTCATGATGTATGCACAAACATATGTACAAGCAAATCACACCAAACCCTAGTTTCAGGCTTGCATGGGGTTTCATAGGTAAGTACCCTCTTGAGTGTAGTTGGCTTAAAAACCTGTCCTATAAATAGTAACCGGGTTCTAAGGAGCTCAATATCATTGGATTGTTTTCATTGTTCATTGTTTTGGTTTAGCCACTTAACTAGCGACCAAAATATTCCAAGAAAACAACCCTCAATGAGTGTAGTATCGAGTATCTACCAACTTCGGACTGCACCAAAGCCGGTCATCTCACTACCCCTAATAAAAGGCCAAGATGGTTAAGTAAGGTTCTAGGTCATTAGTGCTTAATGACATCACTCAGCGGCCCCGTACTCTCCTTGATTGAACTCAAGGGTTACCGGTACTCACAAATATGTCGCACTAATATAGCTATTGCTTCGACCGTGTCGGTATACCCCGCACAGTTTCCACAATGTATTGCTATCTATGAATGTTTCCCAAAATCCAGGTGTAGGATTGCAAACCCAAACAAGAGAGCCAAGATATAAAGAAATCAAATCAAACAATTAGTCATGCAAGAGGGTGATCTAAGCCCTAAGGTTACTCCACTTTTAAAAATTCTCCCCAGCAGAGTCGCCAGTTCTGTGATACGGTGGGAGAACTGACTTGAGGTTTTGCGTTTGTTTTCGCAAATGTTTCGGTTGAGCAAGAGTCGCCACCGAATTTTTATTTTATCCTAAGGAAAGGTTAAAAAGCACAGCAAAAACCTTTGAGATGTTTTCTTGGGTTCGGGGAGTAGATTATAGAAAGGGAAGGTATTAGCACCCTTTCTATCCATGGTTATCCATGGGCTCTTAGTTACTTGCTTAGATCAACTTGCCTTAATTTTCAATTGTTTGAAATGGTGCTTTGTGTGTGTGTGTTTGAAAATGTTTTGAAAAGAAGCCAATGTGGTGGCAACCTTTGTAATGATCCATGTTGGGATGTATACAAAAGTGTATGTCTTTTGAAAAGGTTTTCATTTTGTTTTTGAAAGTTGTTTTGAAAGTGTGGTTTGAAAAATAGGCAAGTGTTTTGTTTTGCAAGTTTGATTCAAGTAACTAAGAGGTTGTCTACTCCTAAATTTCTCAAATATCTTTGCTATGTTTTAACCCTTTTAACAATTTTGTTCCACCATTGCATTTGGTGGACAATCTTGTGTTAGGATGTGAAAGGGACGGGCACGGGTCATTGTTTAGACCATAATTGCAATGGTGCCAAGTATCTTTGGGCAATGTTTTCTTTAAGGGACTTGATCATTTTTTAGGCAAATTTCGAAAGCGTCATCGAGGGATTATGATCATTTGATTGTTTGTTTTGCCCAAAGAGACCTAACATGCAATATGGCCCATTATTGAAGGCAACAAGTGGAATACCCTAGGGGTGCAAGTGTGATTAGTGTTGTCCATTTTCATGCTTGATTATCTTTGAAATTAGGTCAAACTATTTTGGTTAATTGATTTGCATACAAACCCTAATTCTAACATGGCATAATTAGAAAGCTTTAAAGTGCGAAAAATAAAGTTCCTAAGTTATTACAACACAATATATGGGAAGGGGGATACAAATGTTCAAATGGGGGTATTTTGACAAGGAATTTAAACCTAGACTATTACATCAATTTGGAATTATACAAGGTAATTAATATACAACAATTAAATAAAATGGAATAAATGTGCAAGATGCAAAAAATGTTTTTTATGTGTATGAAAAAAAAAGGTATTTTTTTATGTGTCAAATAAACAAAATAAAAAGTATTTATTTTTGGATTTTTTATGTATTTAGGGCAAAACCCTAATTTATTAAATAAAAGGTATTAATTATTTAATATGTACAATATTTACTAGTTATGTACAAAAATAAAATAAAAATGAAGTATATTTGTCAAAAAGGTATTTTTTAATGTTAAATATTAATAAAAAATAAAATGTATATATCTTGTATTTTTAACCTAAATATACTAATATATATGTAAATATTTATATTATATGATAAATATATTAAATATATACCAAAATAATAATATTTAGTATTTATAAAAAAAAAGTATATTTTATATAAAATATTTTCAGAAGATAAAATCAAATAAAAATGGAAAATAAAATGTGTTTGCATTATTTTAGTATTCTTTAAATAAAAGTATGTAAGTATTTATTTATGTACAAACATTATTTTAAACAAATAAATGCCTAATAAATATAAAAATGGTGCGAAAAATATTTTTTATATTTTTAATATTATGAGGAAAAATAAATAAGTCAGAAATAAAAAACAAAAGTAAAAAAATGATCAAAATGAGCACAATGGGCCAAGGGGGTTCAAAAGTAACAAAAGGGTGCAAATAGGAAACTGAAACAAAGCCCAGCCCAAAAAAGACCTTCTTCAACCTCTGAACCTGTATGAACAACAATCAACACGCGTTTTCTATCTCTCAATTCCTGGACTTTCAAGCAAAACTCACAACATGAAAAATGTAGAGCATTAAGAGACGAATCCAGACATATAAAGAACTTGACTTAACTCTCTAAGATGAGAGAGAATTTCTTCTCCCCCAATTCCTGACCTAGTTTTTGTTCCATGTTCAGACATTAAATTCTCACAGCACACATAATATAAATGAAAACTAATTACATGGGCATGTTCAGGGCTATGAATGTGACATATTTTCTTCACAAACCTAAAGCTAACAATGCCTGGATAGAGAGATATGAGTTCATGAACTTACCTGTTCAGTTGGAATCGTATCTGGTGATGGAGGTGCTTTCAATGCAAGGTGATGATTGGTACAGCTTCCTTGATGTCCAGGGATGCTATTCCAAGCTTTACTTTGTCTTGAAACCAAGTGAATCGTGTTATGGAACTTCAACTGCAAAACAAGAAAATGAAAATGGTGATGTTTCTTGGGAGTGTTACAGGTCGTGTTTGAGGTTTGGAATAGTTTCAAGGGATGATGTGGGATATGTTTGAAGTAATTTTAGCAAGAATGCATGAAAGGATTGAGCTATGGAACTCAATCTGCAGCAGGTACCCTGTTTGGGCAGTTTGAGGGTGATTCTGTGAATGGGGAGGTATTGGAGGTGATAGGCTCGTGTCTCAGGTCAGGATGGATGTTTAGAATGTGTTTGACAAGTTTGCTTAAGCCTGTGTTAGCTGAGATGAGAGTTGTGTATGGTTATGCTATGTTTCTTCAACTTTAAGCAACAAATGTCCACTTGAGTTTTTAGACTGATAGAGGCCCCCCTAATGTGCTGCATACCTTGGCCTTGATCAGTGTAATTAGCTCATAAACTTGTGCCAAAGAGATTTGCATTGTACTTGCTTGGATTGCTAATTGACATAAAGTTCTACTTTTGCAAAAATGGACATTATGCTTTTTCTATTTTGGGCCTAAACCTTTATGTAATGCTTGAACACATAAAATATGGTCTTGGCACAATGAGTTTGCATTAAATTTATGAGTGCAAAAGGGATATAGGACCTGTAATCAAGTTGTGCAAGCTGATTTCAAAATGGCCTAGATGTATGAACATGTAACTTGGCCAAATCAAAAGTGAGTTTTTCCCAACTTGCCAAATTCGATTCTCCCTAACCATGAGGTTGTTTGATGAGTTCTTGGACATTTTGGAAAGCTTGGAATGTGTAATAAAATCCATATTTGAAATGCAAATTGAAATTCCAAGTGGAAGCATGTGAAAAATGGTCTTGAAGTTAGGCAAAAATCCTGCCTAAAATAGGTCAAATTTTCTCTAAGTTAAGAATGGTTTGGTACCCTTGTTCCAAAAATTGTAACTTGAGCTACAAGCTTCTTTTTGGAAAACTTTGTAAATCAAAGTTGTAGATTTTGAAATAGACTACAACTTTCATGTTTTGACTTTTGCTTGAATCCAAATGAATCTTGGTGAGAAAGTGGGGCAAAGTTAGGAAAAAATTAGGGTTTTTCATAACTTAGAAAAATTCTAAGTTATGAAAAATCTTCATTTCAAACCCTAATTTGAAATTCTTGATTTCTTGATGAACAAGTTTCATGATTTGGCATGTTTTGATGAAAAATGAATCTTGACACTTGATTTTGACCAAAAAGTCAAAGTTTGACTTTTCAGTATACAGTCAAAATTGATCAATTGACTGGGAAATTCAACTGTCAATCTGTGTATTTGGGATCTTTTGAACTTGTTGAGTATGTCAAGACAATTCCATGGGGACCTTGAGTCCATATGTGAGTTTGGTTTGCCATTGGCTAGGTCAAACAGTCAAAAATTGCCTTTGTGCAGTCAAAACCCTAAAAATGACCATTTTGCCCTTTTGGTGATCTGATCAAATTTCTTGTGGAATTGTGATCCAAACTTGATCAAATGGTCCATGTGAGTTAATAATGTTGATGTGGGTCAATTTTCATGAGATTTGACTGTCAATTGGCCACAGTTGAATTTTTCCCCAATACAGCTGATTTCTAGGTCAACTGTCCAATTGACTGGGCAAAATTTGGAATCAAGACTTGAAACTTGGTATGGATAAACTTGGGAGTCCAACATGAAGCATGAAAGTCATCTTAGGCATTTTAGGTCAAAACATCTTTGTTCAAACACAAACCCTAATTTGGGTCCACAGTGCAAAGAGAAGTCTTGAGCAGAGGAAACCCTAACTGGATCTTGAGCTCCAAGGGTTTTGTGATGAGAAAATGTTGAGGAGGGCAAATTTTGGGGTACAAAAATCTCTTTTTCTATGTCTTTTGCAGGTGCGTACCAATTGGACGATAGAGGAAGCAGTAGAAACCAAAGATCTTGAGCATTAGGAGATTTAGGATTAGAAATAGATAGATTTTTTCATTTGTTGTAAACAATCATTATTGTAAATACTATAAGTTGTAAGCTTACAATATTCAAATAAATTTTGTAACAACATTTGAAATGAATAAACAGTCTTTATCCAAAAGAAAATTCTACTGTCAAATATCTTCCAATCTTTCCTCGCATGTTTATTTAATTAATTAAGACTCTTAAATCAAAATAATTGAAACCGTGTCTCAATAATTCTAATCCAGATGAAATAAATAATCAACAAACTTTGCAGTCTCGCAACCTTGCATCAATCACAATACGCATGGTATTCCAATTAACATATGCATTGTACAGTTAAACAAACAAGCATTCCATTAAACGGTAAACCTTTCACTCCACTAATCAAGCAGATGCCTTAATGTTCCAAACAAAAAGCCTTACCTCTTATCCCAGATAATCAAGCTTTGAGAATAATCAGTAAATTTTAACAAGCAATTTCTGAGGATCCAATCTCTTCTGAGAGATGTGAGAGAAAACCCTAATCCTGGATTACTGCCAAAGAAAGATCTGTCTGATCGATTCCTGATTCAATCTTAACAAATCAGAGAAAACCCTAATTTTGGATTGACTGATAAAGAAAAGTCTGTTTGACCGATTCTTGAGCCAATCTTAAAAATCAGAGAAAAACCCTAGGGTTGTGATTTTCTTGTGAAAAAGGGAGGGCAAGTTTTGGGGTACAACAGCAAGTATAGGATGGATGGATATCCATAACATAGAATGACAAATAGAAAGTGTGGGGACCAATCTTAACAGGAAAATCCACTTCTCCATCCATCGATCTTCTCGAACCATCAAACGCTCGAACATTTAGAGTGGAGGGCCTTATCATTACTCTGTCCATATTCAGCTTAAACAAGGTAACCTTAGGCATCACATTGAGTGAAGAACTTGTATCCACCAAAACTCGAGATAAAACAGTGTCCAAACACTTCATAGAAACATGTAGTGCTTTATTATGGGCTCTGCCTTCAACCGAGAGTTCATCATTACAGAAACCCAAACAATTTCCCACAATAATATTAGTGACGATCCCTTCAAACTGGGCCATAGATATGTCTTGGGTAACATGAGCAGAACATAAGGTCTTCAATAAGGCTTTGCGGTGGGCCTCTGAACACAAAAGGAGAGACAAGATGGAAATCTTGGATGGAGTCTAGTTGAGTTGATCCACTACTTTGTAATCACTCCGTTTGAGAATTCTCAAAAGTTGCTCCGCTTCTTGTCCTACAGAAAGTCCGGGTTGATTATTCATCACTTGCTTTCCCATGGCCTTAGCTAGAGCTTCACTATTAGTTTCCTTAGGAGGCGGTGGTGGAGGAGAAAAGATTCGGCCACTGCGAGTCATGTTACTGGTTCCCACAATGTTGGTAATATTCTTGTCACCAACTGGAGGACACTCATACCTCTTTCCATGAATATAGACTACATTATACTCCCATGGAACTGCCTTCGAGTCGTTGCTTGTAGGAGGAATAGGAGCTTGGATCATTGTGGGGGTAATAGGAACCTGAATTGTTAACGGGATACTAGGGGTGGCTGAAAAGCTTCTCAGATAGTAGGGGATTTCTAGGACGTCAATCTCTTCTTCTCGGAATACTTTCTCTATCTGTAAGACACCTTCATCGATCAACTGTTAGATGGTCGTCTTCAACTCATCATACTCTTCTGGTTTGGAAGAACATGTTAAGCAGAAGTCATAGAGTTCTTGTAGCACTTCATGCTTCAACAAATGTTCTCTGACAGTTTCCAAAGATATCTTAATTTCATCAACCTTTGATACCAAAACCCGTTCATTAACTTCTTCAATAGCATGGTGTTGTACCCCAAAATTTGCCCTCCCATATTCTTCAAAATTTGCCCTCCCATATTCTTCAAAATTTGCCAAGTCAAAGCTTCAAAATTCCCCAAGATTTGCACAGTTCAAAGACCTCCTAACAGTCAAAAATTAGGGTTTTGATTCTGACAAAGAAAATGAAGTTTCCAAGGGTCCAATCAAGTCCCACATGCTTATAAACATGGTCAAGCATCCTCATACCAAGTTTCAAGACTTACAACACAAAATTGCACAATCAAAAACCCTAATTGCACTACAGTCAACTGCAGGGGCAAAATGGTCATTTGACAGTCAAAAGTTCAAATTTTTGGTCAACATCTCATTTTAAAGCCACAAACATCATTTGATCAATGCTTGATCATGATTCTCAAAGCCGGGCTCAAAAAGTCTCAAGATGCAAAAGTTTCCATATTTGGACAGTTGAAAAAGTCAACTGTAACTTGACCAAGGCATAACTTCCACATGGATTATCATAAAAATTCCATCCAAAGCTCATTTTGAAGAGAAAGACATTTCCTACAACTCCTCTTCACACTTCAATTCCAAGAAATGCTCTCACAAAAAGTTATCAATTTCAACATTATAGGTCATTTTCAAAAGTCAACAAAAAGGGACATTAAGTCAAAGGCCATAACTTGAGATTGGTAAATCAAAATGACATGGGACAAAAAGCATTGGTTAGAGGACTTCAGCACCTTTCCAAAATGTCCAAGAACATGAGCAAAGCTTAAAACTTGAGCAAGATATGTCTTGTGGAAGTTGGGAAAATTTTTGGATATTTTGAAAAGTCAACTTTGCTTCAAATGTCTTAAAATTGCTAATGGGCCACATTTTCTTCCAAAATCCATCATCCAAAGAATGTGCACGACCATTTGGCCCAAAGGAAAGTTATTCATCATTTTTATTTATTTATTTGAATTTTTAATTGCTAATAATTCATTTAATTAAAATAAATATGTGGAAAATACCAAACCAAAGTTTTCAAATCTTTTTATGCATGGAATAACTTAAGGATTTCGTGCATGATCAGATAGGGAAAGAATCAAGTTGATTGGACATGATTGATACCAAATATGCATGAAAAAGATTGAAAAATATATGCATGAAAATCAAATATCCATTCAATCAATGCAAAGGTTTTTTGGATCCAATTTTCAACCCTAATCGTCCACATACTTATACTCATGCAAACCCTAGTCCAAAGAACAAAAAGCTGCGCCAGAATTGAAAAACCAAACTTGCACTTTTGTTAAAATTTTCAAAACTGAAAACAGGATTCCAAGAGGTTTCAAGGCGAAATAACCATTCTATCACCTTCCTGAGACATCAAGGGAAGTTCCTGGATTAAAATCATAGCTTCTAACCTCAAGAATTGGTAACACGAAACAACCCTGTTCATCATATTTTTTGTATTCGTGCATCAATTTATACGCATCATTCTTGCACTTCTTTGATTGATTTATATTAATGAGACCTTTCTGAAGCTAACCATGTAGTTTGATTGAATTTTTGTGCACCACACGCGATTTCACCATGGACGATTATTAGGGTTACCAAGCTGTGAGATTGGCGGTTTACTCCTATGAAAAAATTGAACCATAAGAATGGTACCATTGAATTCGTGAGGTTCCACTAGATCTAACACACACCTCGCGCCCGATTTATGAAGCAAGAGGGCCTATTCGCTATTTTTTCATACTGCATATAGTGGGGGTTCAAAACCCCCGCAATCTTGCTTGTTTTTGTTTCAGGAAAAACGCATAAGTGGAGAAGATGATTATGTGGCAGGACATGATAGGCTAATTTGAAATCAACGCGCGCTTTTTGTTATTTTTACATCACTGACCACTTTTCTCTTATATTATTTATTTGCCATTATTTAATCAAAACGCGTGAAGAGCTCCAGTGGCAAGGCATCAGTATGGTAACCTCTGGGACCTGGGTTCGAATCCCAGGTCCCCCTTTCTATTCCATATTATTTTTCTAATAATGCTTCTGTGTAATTTCAATACAAGCGTCCACCATACGTCCCTCACCCAGGCTTGCCACGCGCTTATGGAGATCAATCAAAGGGCTATGATTTGGAGACCATCATGGACATGAGTCAATGCACACACACGCTAGCCAAAAAGTCAACAAGGCCAAAGGGTCAGTGGGCCAGAATTGCTACAATTATACCTCCTGATTGGGGCAGAACCCCCCCCTTGGTATTGTATTTCTTTCTATTTTCTTTATCTTATTTTTTTTATTATTTGTTTTAATTCCATTATTTTCTTTTAATTCAATAAAAAATTAATTTCACATAAAAATATTGGAAACCAGAAAAGACAAAAAATAATATATTTTATTTTAATATTTTTGTAAATAAATTGCATCATTTAATTTAATTTTATTCTAGGACTAATTTTAACATTTTCTTAATAAGTTTAAAATTTGTAGACTTAGGCTTTTTCTTTTCTTTTATTAATTATTAATTATTAATTATTATTTTTGTAAATAAAATTGTATTAATTAATTAGGTTTAATTTTAGGTTAAATTTTAATGCTTTTCTTAATAAATTAAAAATAACTAGAATTAGGGTTAATCAATTAATTTCGTTTAGTTCTCATTACAAAAATTCATAGTTACAAAAACTCAAAAAAAATAATTTCTTTTCATTTAATTCAATTAATTTGTTAATCATAATTTAATTTCATTAAAAAGGGTCCAACGCCCTCGCATTCGTTAATAATTCCAATTCGCGCATTTATTTTCTTTCTTATAATTTTTATGTAATTCTCCCAAAGCCATGTAATTCGGACATTTATATTTCTCGCATCTTTATTTTATGTCAAATCGGCTCCTGGATTTAAATTTGGCGATGTGGACCCGCGCCTTTGTAATAGTTTAGGAACTTTATATTTCCCGCACTTTTTAACTGTTAATAATTGCATGCAAGAATGAATGTTAAAATAAAAACAAAAGCGTAGATCACCAATACATGACAAGACAAAAATATCTGAACATGACACACAAATCACACACCACCCCTAGGGTACGCCTCACTGTTGCCTTGCCTCTCGAAAGGTGATCGTCGAGTAGAGGATGTCTTAGTAAGTCCTCATGATCCGGGAACCTGGCATGAGGGTAGCTTCTAAGGTGTCTTCCCATTGCTCCGGTGATCACCATGTCCCGAACCTTCGAATTGACCCGAACACCTCCAACGGTGGTGCTACCTACCTCTCAATGGTGGGATGGCACTACTTTAAAGGACATTTACACAGACGAATTCCTTAGGGTAGGTAGACGACTCTAGATGCTTGCTCTAATTTCAAAACAAATTCAAAAAATACTTTTCACACCGACACCTTTTCAAAAAGCTTTCGAAAGCAGTTTTTCAAACACTCTTGAGGACCGATACAAGAGTCGAACTGGAATTTTCAAAGAAACTTTTTAAACCCACAGTTGAAAAGCAAACAAACCATTTTTGAAAACACAAGTGAGCAAGTATCTAAGAGCCCATGGATAGAAAGGGTGCTAACACCTTCCCTTTCTATAATCTACCTCCTAAACCGAGAGCAATCTCTTTAAGGAATTTTTCTGTGCTTTTGTCCTTTCCATTTGGAGAAAATAAAAGACGGTGGCGACTCTTGCTTCCGCGACATTTCGCGAACCAGCGTTAAACAGTCAGTTCCAGATCCACCGATCACAGAACTGGCGACTCTACTGGGGAATTAAAATATAAAGTGAGGTGTACCTTAGGGATAGTTCATAACTGTGTTTTCAATTGCTTTGACTTATGTGCTTTAAATTGTGGGACTGTCTTGGGAGTTCTATAGATCCTAACCCGGATCTGGGGATACCTTCTTAGAGAGTAGCAACAAGGCTGTGAGGGAACTGTGCGGGGTATATCGACATGGTTGAAACAGTCTGCTACGTTGATGTGGCACTTTGGTGTGTACCGGTAACCCTTGAGTTCAGTCAAGGAGAGTACGGGGCCTCCGCGTGGTGTCATGAAGCATCAACAGACCTTAGGAACCTTAATTGAACTATCTTGGCCTCTTTAGGGTAGTGAGATAACTGACTTTGGTGTAGTCCGAGGTTGGTTGATACTCAATACTACACTCAATTGAGGGTTGCTTTCCTGGAATATTTCGGTCGCCAGTTCAGTGGCTAAATCGAAACGATGAACAATGAAAGCAATCCAGTGATATTGGGACCCTTAGAACCCGATTACTTCTAATAGGACAGGTTGAACCCACCAACTTCAAGAGGGTACTACCCAGACCCCATGCTGGCCTAAACTCTAAGGGCTGTCTTGTGTGACTTGTGTGCTTTCAAACTTGACTATTTGCATGCTTGTTATCTGACATCTGAGTTTCTTGCAGGTTTTGTTTGTAGTCCTTAATTAGGACTCATAACAGGGTTTACTAAGTTCCTTGTAAGTTTTGGTTTGCAGTCCTTAATTGGGACTCATTACAGGGCCTACTTACATCACTCCATGCATAGCATAACATCATACCATTGCATACATCCTGCATAAGAACTAATCCATTTCAAGGGTCCCAAGGGTTTGTGATGCAGGTCATGAAGAATCAAACTGTCCAGCAAGGGGAAAAGAGGATTTATTTTCCTCTAGCCAAGGTTGTCAGGGGCTATGACCCACTAGATATGGTGAGCCTTTGACCCTTGAAGAAGGATTCTCAACAACATGAGGCCCCTTCACTCAAGCTACCAGATTCAAACTCTGACAAATTTTTCTTGTTTATCCCGCGAGGTCCTTGAAAACATTACATGCATATCATACACATCATTGCATAACAGGTACCCTTCTGACAGGTCACTTACCCTTCTCACTGTTTATTTCAGCAATGGCTTCCCAACAAGATAACCAGGACCTTCTTGCTCAAGAGACTCGGTTCGGGGAAATCCTCCTGAATCTATCCAAGGGGAAGGAGGAGCTAAGGACACTTCTCATGGAGACTTTGGTCAGGAACAGTGCTGAGGACGAACGGCTGAAACACTTGCAAGCTGAAATGGATGCAATGGAAGCCCAAATGCTGGGGCAGGGGACTGCCATTCAAGGGTTAGCTCGAAGACAAGGAGAGGTCGGAGTTCTCATCAACCAACTGCTTCAGAATAACCAACTGGGGCAAACGTCTAAGGGTAAAGAGCCAGTCATCATTCAACCATCTTTGAGACAAGGAGGTAAGGGGAGAGTTCCTCAAATGGCTCCAGTGTCACAAATTCAGCATCAACCTCGCCAGCTTCAGCCAGACAAGCCCAGGAGGCAATTCACCCAGCTCAACATGTCACTGTTTCAAGCTTTACAACACCTATTGAGATTGAACCTGATCACATTAAGGGCTCATCCCCGGAACCCCAACACAGTATCTCCTGTCTATGATCCCAACAAAAGGTGTGCCTACCACTCTGCCAGTCCAGGACATGATACAAATGAGTGTTGGGCTCTGAAGAACAAGATCCAGGACCTGATTGATGAAGGAGCACTGGAGTTCACACAAGATGGACAGGCTGAGTTTTTCTACCATCCCTCCAAGGCTCACAGTTTGAAGTGACAAGCCCTGAGACTAGAAAACTTTTTGTTCATTCGAATGTTCAAGTTGTAATTTTCTTTTGTTCAAACATTTACTCATGTTAAACGTTGTTATTTCATTAATGCATCGCATATGTCTGCTTTGAAGCAATATATTCGTATTCACTATATGCAAATTATTTTCATATTTTTCTGATGATCAACGCTCGATTAATAATTCTAAGCCTCTTGAGGGAGGATGACAAAAACGATACCACGATCCTTACAGTATGCTTTTGAATAGACCCTGCTGATGAGGTACAGGCATTGTTTCAATCCCTAAACACTGGAGTTATAAGGAAGATAATCCCACATCAACCCCTCTGAGCCAAAGAAGTAGGAGTTTTTCTTTTCGAAAATTAAAACCCTTAATCATAATCCGGGGCAGGGTAGTTCTCTCAGTTGATCCAAGTGCATAACGAATGGCACCAAAGAGGTCCTTACAAAACAAAGAAAGACAGTGATGGTTCCGAATAATCAATAAAGAGAGGCAGTCATTATCTTTCAAAATAAGAACCCATTAAGTCAAAACCTAGGAAGAGACTTACAAAACTGGGGCATCCCGCTGACTGTAATCACAAAAGAAACAGTTCAGGCAAAATTTAGGGATAGTGAAATCAAAAGAAAGAGGTCATACAAACCCTCAACAAAAACAAAAATGACTGCCTATTCAGAATAAATCATCAATATCCAAACCATTATTGGAATATCAGGACAAAGACTCAAACAAGGTCTAACGCACGATCAACTGAGTTTAGGTTTGGAGAACATCACGAAGAGCGGGTGGGTACAAATAAAATTCGAGCCTTTATCCTTTGTTTCTTAAACCGTGAACCAGTCCACGTTATAACCCTTAAAAGTCCTAGCTGAAGCACGGGTTAGTTCGAAAGCATACTGTTACAAAGGTATCCTGACTCCTTAAGGCTTACGGTAAATACGGAGTTGACATCACGTTTTACAAACATTCACTTGTTTTATGAAAAAGAATGCATTTTCAAAATCTCCAAGACAGACATAAGCTTTGCATTTTTGATATAACATTGTTTGCATATGACTATTTGTTTGAACAGTAGGAAAATTCGCACGATGAATACCTAGTGAACAAAAGCACTTCCAATCAAGGGGCATGGCATGACTATTGTCCATCATCTGGGGAAGTTAAGTCAAGATTTGGAGAATCTCTCAAAGGCCAAATAGCCTGGGGCAAATCTACGCCTAAGTCACTTGGGGCATTGGACAGGAATTCCAGCAACAAATCTTACACGATCAGACATCTTATGGTAATATGGCTACACAATGCTACTGACAGGGGCACCTCCCTACATCCTGAGAGTGTGGACATAGTCGAAAAAATACTACGCACAATCAAAGACCCGCTAGGTTGACACACCTAGGCAAAAATAAGGGCTTCCCGGCGAACCAAAAGGGTTCGGGCAAAATAAGGGATGAAAATGAAAAATATGTACGCCCGGCAAGTCGAAAACCTGAAAAGGCGGCTTGGGCAAAAATGGGTATTCCGGTGGACTGAAAACCTGAAAGGGCGGTCCAGGAAAAAATTAGGGATCAGAGCGTACGACTATGTCCTGTCATCTCGTCACTTGCCTACCATAAGAAGATTTGTCAAATCGGCAGTCATCAAGCGCCTCCACAGGTATCTTCTCCCACATCAGAAACAAGGGGCAATATGAGTTGTCTAAACGATCTAGTTGCTCTGTCCACCAAGGTACCAAGGTAAGTTCGGCTGAAGACGTAACCAAGATATCTTAATTCCCCAGAGAGTGAGCCAAGATTCAACAATTCTCTCCGAAGCAGTGGGTCTCCCATCAGCCTTAACAAGGCACCGTATCTCCAGCAAGTCAGCAACGCTCTCCCCGAGCAGAGTTAGCATACTGTCAACCTTAAGGAAGTTGGGTATCCCCAGAAGATCTCAACATTACCCAATGAAGTATACAAGCATTCTTAACAAGCATCCCCGGCAGTCTTGATCTAAGATTGTTCCCCGGCGGTATACCAGACACTCAGTGGAGTCACTTCCCCAGTACATCTCAAAAATTTCCCCAGGAGAGTTCAATCCATCTCCCCATCAGGAAGCTTATCCCCAGTAGATTCTGGAAGCTTATCCCCGTAGAGCACAAACGTGTTTCCCGACTTTATTCAAAGAGTTATTTCCTTACCAGGATATAACTGGGTTATCCTCAGCCAAAAGCCACAGAAAGATCGTCCTCGGCGAAGTCTTCTTATCCCCAGCGAAGTCTATTAACACTTCCAACACAACAAGGGTATCCCCAGCAAGTTATTATCAACAACTCAACAAAGTACCTCTCTCCCCACAGAGTATTGCTTCCCAGCAAGATCGTTAGAGTACTTTTCTCCCCGCAGAGTAATCCATTCGCCAAAGTTCATTCCCCAACGGAGTCATCTTCTCCTACCGGTATTCTTGCAACTATTATCCCCAGCGGAAGCAAAAATCTATTCTTCAACATCAGCCCAGGATATGACTTCCTGGCACCCGTCAAGGATTTACTTTCCTAGACGACAAAAATACATTCATAAACGTCACATCTCCATACATTATAGCATGCATATACGCATCATATCTTACAAATCTCATTTATGTTGAGAACATCATTGCTTGATCCATATCATGCATTTCATATGACTGACCTTTACCTTTCAGGAAAGATTCAGTTAAGTTCTCAGCTATATCTCAAGACCTTGACCGGTTCAGTTAAATCGACCCTAAGATTTTACCGTTTCTTATCCAGTCCAAGGCCTTCTCTGGTTCAGTCAGATCGACCCTAAGATCTCCCTGTTTCTTATCCAGTTAAAGACATCAAGACCTAGACCGGTTCAGTTAAATCGACCCTAAGATTTTCCTGTTTCTTATCCAGTCAAAGGCCTTCTCTTGTTCAGTCAGATCGACCCTAAGATCTCCCTGTTTCTTATCCAGTTGAAGACATTTCAAGACCTAGACCGGTTCAGTTAAATCGACCCTAAGATTTCTCTGTTTCTTATCCAGTCAAAGGCCTTCTCTGGTTCAGTCAGATCGACCCTAAGATCTCCCTGTTTCTTATCCAGTTGAAGACATTTCAAGACCTAGACCGGTTCAATTAAATCGACCCTAAGATTTCTCTGTTTCTTATCCAGTCAAAGGCCTTCTCTGGTTCAGTCAGATCGACCCTAAGATCTCCCTGTTTCTTATCCAGTTGAAGATTTCAAGACCTAGACCGGTTCAGTTAAATCGACCCTAAGATTTTCATGTTTCTTATCCAGTCAAAGGCCTTCTCTAGTCCAGCTAAATCGACCCCTAACAGATTTTCCTGATGAAGACTCAGTAGAAGATATCCAAGGTTCTCTCAGCGTTCCTGTTGAGGTAGTAATCGTCCAAGGTTCTCTCAGCATTCCTGTTGAGGTAGTAATCATCCCCAGATTCTCTCAGCGTTCCTGTTGAGGTAGTAATCGTCCCAAAGGTTCTCTCAGCGTTCCTGTTGAGGTAGTAATCGTCCCTAGATTCTCTCAGCGTTCCTGTTGAGGTAGTAATCGTCCCAGGTTCTCTCAGCGCTCCTGTTGAGGTAGTAATCGTTCAAGGTTCTCTCACCATCCCGTTGAGGTAGTAACCATCCCTGGTTCATTCATCACCTTTTGAAACTCCAGATCCAACTCCTGTAACCAGTCAGGACACATCTACACAAAGAGTTTGAAGACCAGCTCCTGTAACAGGTCAGGTAATCATTTTCTTTTGCAGGTACGCAGGCTCTCGCTAAGGAATCTCTTACGCGATCAGCATCCAAATGGCATCTATAAGCCCATCCACCTTCCATCATCTCTCAGCATGGCATCTATAAGCCCATCATCCTATCCATCAATCTCCAAATGGCATCCATAATTCTATCCCATCATCACACTGCTACTATGCGAGCGCAAATTTCTGGGCACTCTAGTGTTCAATCATCTTCCACCTTCGGATTACGAAAGGCACGTCAGCCAATCTGCATCCTCGGGTTTAAGAAGATTGAACAGGGGCAACTGTTGTACCCCAAAATTTGCCCTCCCATATTCTTCAAAATTTTCCCTCCCATATTCTTCAAAATTTGCCAAGTCAAAGCTTCAAAATTCCCCAAGATTTGCACAGTTCAAGGACCTCCTAACAGTCAAAAATTAGGGTTTTGATTCTGACAAAGAAAATGAAGTTTCCAAGGGTCCAATCAAGTCCCACATTCTTATAAACATGGTCAAGCATCCTCATACCAAGTTTCAAGACTTACAGCACAAAATTGCACAATCAAAAACCCTAATTGCACTACAGTCAACTGCAGGGGCAAAATGGTCATTTGACAGTCAAAAGTTCAAATTTTTGGTCAACATCTCATTTTAAAGCCACAAACATCATTTGATCAATGCTTGATCATGATTCTCAAAGCTGGGCTCAAAAAGTCTCAAGATGCAAAAGTTTCCATATTTGGACAGTTGAAAAAGTCAACTGTAACTTGACCAAGGAATAACTTCCACATGGATTGTCAGAAAAATTCCATCCAAAGCTCATTTTGAAGAGAAAGACATTTCCTACAACTCCTCTTCACACTTCAAGTCCAAGAAATGCTCTCACAAAAAGTTATCAATTTCAACATTATAGGTCATTTTCAAAAGTCAACAAAAAGGGACTTTAAGTCAAAGGCCATAACTTGAGATTGGTAAATCAAAATGACATGGGACCAAAGGCATTGGTTAGAGGACTTCAACACCTTTCCAAAATGTCCAATAACATGAGCAAAGCTTAATAATTGAGCAAGATATGCCTTGTGGAAGTTGGGAAATTTTTGGATATTTTGAAAAGTCAACTTTGTTTCAAATGTCTTAAAATTGCTAATGGGCCACATTTTCTTCCAAAATCCATCATCCAAAGCATGTGCACGACCATTTGGCCCAAAGGAAAGTTATTCATCATTTTTATGTATTTATTTGAATTTTTAATTGCTAATAATTCATTTAATTAAAATAAATATGTGGAAAATACCAAACCAAAGTTTTCAAATCTTTTTATGCATGGAATAACTTAAGGATTTCGTGCATGATCAGATAGGGAAAGAATCAAGTTTATTGGACATGATTGATACCAAATATGCATGAAAAAGATTGAAAAATATATGCATGAAAATCAAATATCCATTCAATCAATGCAAAGGTTTTTTGGATCCAATTTTCAACCCTAATCGTCCACATACTTATACTCATGCAAACCCTAGTCCAAAGAACAAAAAGCTGCGCCAGAATTGAAGAACCAAACTTACACTTTTGTTAAAATTTTCAAAACTGAAAACAGGATTCCAAGAGGTTTCAAGGCTAAATAACCATTCTATCACCTTCCTGAGACATCAAGGGAAGGTCCTGGATTAAAATCATAGCTTCTAACCTCAAGAATTGGTAACACGAAACAACCTTGTTCATCATATTTTTTGTATTCGTGCATCAATTTATACGCATCATTCTTGCACTTCTTTGATTGATTTATACTAATGAGACCTTTCTGAAGCTAACCATGTAGTTTGATTGAATTTTTGTGCACCACACGCGATTTCACCATGGACGATTATTAGGGTTACCAAGCTGTGAGATTGGGGGTTTACTCCTATGAAAAAATTGAACCATAAGAATGGTACCATTGAATTCGTGAGGTTCCACTGGATCTAACACACACCTCGCGCCCGATTTATGAAGCAAGAGGGCCTATTTGCTATTTTTTCATACTGCATATAGTGGGGGTTCAAAACCCCCGCAATCTTGCTTGTTTTTGTTTCAGGAAAAACGCATAAGTGGAGAAGATGATTATGTGGCAGGACATGATAGGCTAATTTGAAATCAACGCGCGCTTTTTGTTATTTTTACATCACTGACCACTTTTCTCTTATATTATTTATTTGCCATTATATAATCAAAACGCGTGAAGAGCTCCAGTGGCAAGGCATCAGTATGGTAACCTCTGGGACCTGGGTTCGAATCCCAGGTCCCCCCTTTCTATTCCATATTATTTTTCTAATAATGCTTCTGTGTAATTTCAATACAAGCGTCCACCATACGTCCCTCACCCAGGCTTGCCACGCGCTTATGGAGATCAATCAAAGGGCTATGATTTGGAGACCATCATGGACATGAGTCAATGCACACACACGCTAGCCAAAAAGTCAACAAGGCCAAAGGGTCAGTGGGCCAGAATTGCTACAATTATACCTCCTGATTGGGGCAGAACCCCCCCTTGGTATTGTATTTCTTTCTATTTTCTTTATCTTATTTTTTTTTATTATTTGTTTTAATTCCATTATTTTCTTTTAATTCAATAAAAAATTAATTTCACATAAAAATATTGGAAACCAGAAAAGACAAAAAATAATATATTTTATTTTAATATTTTTGTAAATAAATTGCATCATTTAATTTAATTTTATTCTAGGACTAATTTTAACATTTTCTTAATAAGTTTAAAATTTGTAGACTTAGGCTTTTTCTTTTCTTTTATTAATTATTAATTATTAATTATTATTTTTGTAAATAAAATTGTATTAATTAATTAGGTTTAATTTTAGGTTAAATTTTAATGCTTTTCTTAATAAATTAAAAATAACTAGAATTAGGGTTAATCAATTAATTTCGTTTAGTTCTCATTACAAAAATTCATAGTTACAAAAACTCAAAAAAAATAATTTCTTTTCATTTAATTCAATTAATTTGTTAATCATAATTTAATTTCATTAAAAAGGGTCCAACGCCCTCGCATTCGTTAATAATTCCAATTCGCGCATTTATTTTCTTT
This sequence comes from Vicia faba, assembly GCA_948472305.1. Classification (NCBI taxonomy): domain Eukaryota; kingdom Viridiplantae; phylum Streptophyta; class Magnoliopsida; order Fabales; family Fabaceae; genus Vicia; species Vicia faba. The sequence goes on from OX451736.1 coordinate 104,702,219, forward strand.
CTTATAATTTTTATGTAATTCTCCCAAAGCCATGTAATTCGGACATTTATATTTCTCGCATCTTTATTTTATGTCAAATCGGGTCCTGGATTTAAATTTGGCGATGTGGACCCGCGCCTTTGTAATAGTTTAGGAACTTTATATTTCCCGCACTTTTTAACTGTTAATAATTGCATGCAAGAATGAATGTTAAAATAAAAACAAAAGCGTAGATCACCAATACATGACAAGACAAAAATATCTGAACATGACACACAAATCACACACCACCCCTAGGGTACGCCTCACTGTTGCCTTGCCTCTCGAAAGGTGATCGTCGAGTAGAGGATGTCTTAGTAAGTCCTCATGATCCGGGAACCTGACATGAGGGTAGCTTCTAAGGTGTCTTCCCATTGCTCCGGTGATCACCATGTCCCGAACCTTCGAATTGACCCGAACACCTCCAACGGTGGTGTTACCTACCTCTCAATGGTGGGATGGCACTACTTTAAAGGACATTTACACAGACGAATTCCTTAGGGTAGGTAGACGACTCTAGATGCTTGCTCTAATTTCAAAACAAATTCAAAAAATACTTTTCACACCGACACCTTTTCAAAAAGCTTTCGAAAGCAACTTTTCAAACACTCTTGAGGACCGATACAAGAGTCAAACTGGAATTTTCAAAGAAACTTTTTAAACCCACAGTTGAAAAGCAAACAAACCATTTTTGAAAACACAAGTGAGCAAGTATCTAAGAGCCCATGGATAACCATGGATAGAAAGGGTGCTAACACCTTCCCTTTCTATAATCTACCTCCCGAACCGAGAGCAATCTCTTTAAGGAATTTTTCTATGCTTTTGTCCTTTCCATTTGGAGAAAATAAAAGACGGTGGCGACTCTTGCTTCCGCGACATTTCGCGAACCAGCGTTAAACAGTCAGTTCCAGATCCACCGATCACACATGGACTGTTCCCCCTTGATAAGGAGGCATGGGATTATTTTGAATATTTGGACCAACAAGGTTGAAGTTGATGGCTTTTACATCAATGAGATCTTGAACTTTGCATTTGAATGCTCTACAATTTTCAATTGTATGGCCTGGGGCACCAGAATGGAATTTACAATGAGCATTACTATCATATCCCCTAGGGAGAGGATTTGGCGGTGGACCGAGTTCGCGCAATTGAACCATTTGACTAGCAAGTAACTGTGGGAGAAGCTGGGCGTAGGACATGGGAATGAGATCAAATATTATTTCAAGGGCTCTTTGTCTTTGAGGAGCTCTCGGGCCTTGGAGATGTTGATTCGGTTGTTGATAAGTTGTAGGAGGTGCAAATTTTTGTTGCGGAACATAATGTGGTTGTGGAGCGAAAGGCCGTTGTTGGGCATATACTTAAGTTTTAGCAGCATATACTTGAGGAACAAATTGGAGTTGTAGCAGCATATACTTGACGAACAAATTGGTTGGGAACAACAGCAGGTGTAGGAAAATAAGGGAATCAGACTTGAGGAAATGTGGGAGCTCTTCCTTGGTTAACGGTGATGGCACTGGTCTCGCCCTCTTTCTTCTTGACAAAACCAGAAAATGGTTTCCTATTAATGCCTGTATTGTTGTTAGCATTGTTAGGAACACCTTGAATCGTCCCAGCCTTAATACACATCTCAACACGTTCGCCAATAATGTCCATATCAGAAAAATAAGTAGAAGTGATACTGAGCATATGCTGGAGATAAGGGCCTCGTAGAGTACCCATAAACAGATCAATCAATTCACGATCAAAGAGAGGAGGTTGGACCCTTGCAGCCAGTTCATGCCACCCCTGAGCGTATTCTTTGAAAGACTCTTCAGACTTTTGTACCATCCCTTGGAGCTGAGTACGGCTAGGAGCCATGGCAGTATTGTAATGGTAATGTTTCAAAAAGGCATCAGCAAGCTCTCCCCAAGTACTGACATAAGATCTTTCCAATTGCATATACCAATCCAACGATGCCCCGGTCAAACTGTCTTGAAATAAATGCATGAGTAAAGGTTCATTTTCAGCATAGGCCTCCATTTTGCGACAATAGGAACAGAGATGAGTCTCTGGGCAAGAAGTGCCTTTGTATTTGTCAAACTCTGGGACTTTAAACTTGGGAGGAATAATTACCCCGGGCACGAGGCACATTGCAGCAGTATTGAATTCAGAAGCCTTGATACCCTTCATGGCTCTAAGTCGCTCTTCGAGAGCATGATACATTTTTGCAGTTTCGGCAACCCCGACAGCAAGGTTCACTTGGGGTTCATCGAGGTCAATAACCTCATGATGATCGTCGACATCATTCCTAGGAGCACCGATAGGAGTCTCAACATTTGCATTGTCATTTCTCTCATTAGCATAAGTGGAAGGAGCAACGATAGTAAGCTTAGAAACACTTTGGTGTAGTTCTTCTTGACCCTTGATCACGGCATGAAGAGTTTCCATGAGTTGATCCATGTGAGTACCCATAGTGTCTATATTCCGACAAAGTGCATTCTGATTCTCTTCAAAAATATCCATTAGCCTTTGCTGGTTGCCTCTGGTACGGTAAGAATGTGGATGAGTCTTCTTTGCTATTTACTGGATTCTGAGAAAGGGGACCCCAATGAGTTTTTGTTGTGAAAAAATGAATGCATGGTAATATAGAATGAATGCTTTATCTTCATTTCTGAGGAGACCCAAAGACTCGTCTATCCTTTTTTAAAATTTCCTTTTTTGTTTTGAAAATCTATATGAACGCGACTTGTCTTTGGATTTCCCTAGATATGAGATGTATATACATGATGATATGATGTCATGGTATGCTATGGCATGAAGTCTCAGCTCCACATATTCTGGATAACCATTGCGTAGTCCATTGCACAGGCTGAAAGTAACATGATCAAAAGTTCGACGTCACAGGCATGGAGTCAGAGTAACCATCCACGAGGTATGTACTAGGGGTTTATCACCTGCCGAACAAGGTTCTAAAGAGTTCTCCAAGTCTACGCTCTTCCTTTGGATATTACCGATGTTCCAATTACTTGGTAATCAGTAATATTCGTAGGAAACACTCGTCCGAGTGTAATATCGCGTGACAACTACTTCCGGATTACTCCGTTATAGTCTCCGCACTGCACCTAAAAGGCCAGGATAGGTTAATGGTTCTACGACCCTCAGCTTCTCGAGTTCCCAGGTCGAAAGCAACAATGTCTTCTCGATTACTCGGTAAACATCACTACTTTCAAGGGGACCTCCACTGAGTGGGGGATTTTCATGCCTCCTTCTTCGGGATTACTCCCTCAAAGTTAACATGACTATACCGCCTGTCCTAATCCTATGTGTAACCTAAGTCCGGGTATAGGACTTATCAAAAGTAATCACCAAACCCAACATCACAAGGTATCCAGAATATGTGAGTAGCAACAATATATGCAATATATACAAAAGAATAAAATAAATAAAGAAATAAAACAGTAAAGCAAGATAAAGAAAATAAATAAACACCCAAAAAGACAAATAAACAAAAATATGAGAGACTCGCTAAAGATCCCCAGCAGAGTTGCCAGCTGAAGCCACCGGCAGAAAACACAGAGCCGTCACCGAACTTTATTTATCCCGAAGGAAGGGGAAATATCGATAAAACCACAAGGGAATGGATAAGATGGTCTTACGACCAAGAGAAATGGTAAGGGAGTCGGTTATGCGAGGGGAAGGTATTAGCACCCCTCACATTTGTTGTACTCAACGGGATGAATTTTGTTTATTTGTCTTAAAGGGTGTATTTATCTACAACTATGCTTGCTTAAGAGGAAAGAATGGTTTTTGATTATTGCGTTCGTGAGGGTTTCGCGACCCTTTGCCTACGTATCCAATGAAGGAATCAGAACACTGTAGTTCCTCTAGAAAAAGGTTGGTTTGTTTGTGTTTTTTAATGGGCGAAGTTAACGCACGCATTCTAGTAATAGGCACGGCCGGTATCGCGGTAGAACAAAGATAACATGCCCTTGGGGAGTTTTGCTTGGTTGAGTGTTTTTGCGAGTTTTAAAATAAGTTCAACTAATGATTAAGGAGTGTTTTTGGATTTTATATTTGTGAATAAGAAGTTTTAATTACAAAATAAAAAGGTTAAGAGGGATCCTAGAAAAGCCTAATTGTTTGTTATGTACAAAGTATGGACTTAAAGTAGAGATTGAAAAAAGAATTCTATCCTAAAATAGTCATGCCAAGATTTAAAACCTAATATCTAATCAATCTAAGATAAAAGAAAATACAATTCTAGTATTTTTGGGGTTTTTCAAGTTAAAGAAATATTGAATTCAAACGACAATTAGAACCTAAATCTAAAATATTCTAATATTTTTTATTCTTTCGGTGTAAAGAAAATGAAATCAAAATTGGATTAAGTTGTAGTTATTTATTTAAATAAGAAATTAAAATAATAAACATATGTAAGATTTAGGAGATAAAACAAAGAGAATGAAAAAGAAAGGAAAATGGCTCAGTTGAGAGTTGAACACAGGCACTCTACATCACAACCACCTGACCCAACCACTAAACTAATGACACCTCTTGGTTATATAATCTCTAAGCAAAAGTAATAACAAAGGGTAAAACAAACAGGTTGGGCTCTTAATCCAAGCCCATACCCGAACTGGCCTTTGGAGATAAAGAAGTGTTTTCAAAACCCTAAGGAAATAAGGAAGGTATGGCGGCGCTGTTTTCAAAGGGGAAGAGGAAAAGAAACATTTTCATTTCCAACAACTGAATTAAACAAAGATAATAACTATCTCTTTCTTGCTTGCTCTTCCTCAACTAATTTCCCTCTCATAGTCTCTATTTCTCCCTGTTTCATGATCATCTTCTTCTCTCAGAATGAATCGCCACCGTTCCTCAAACCCTTTCTCGATTTGAACTCGTCGCCTCCCTCTCCCAATTCTCGTTCTGTTCTCCTGCTTCCACAACATAACCTTGCCCATCTTTCTTCTCCTTCAAAGAAATCGTTCAGTGGTGAAGATAAATGAATGAAATACTGAGAAATCTACATAAAAAACTACACGAGCGAAGGTATGGAGATTCTTCATCTCTACGTTCGATTCTGTCTTTTGTGTTTGCTTCTGGAACAGTGAAATAATCGTTGGTTATTCTGCCTATGCATATCCGAAGTTTCAGTCGGGGTCACCGTGAGTGCTATTTTGATGACGGTGAGTACGGTTATTGATGTGGCTTGTTCGTTTCTCATCATTCCAAGGTAAGGTTATCTGAGATGCACGGTTTTGAGGGAATAAGGAGAGTGTTCGTTTTAGCGGGGTTTCAACAGAGGTAAATTTTATAATATGAATTCTTACTGCGAAACTTGTGGATTCCTAATAATTGTTTTCTCATGATCATTCAACCAAATAGAAGAAAAAAATAAGTTCACGACACTCTTGGTTTTGCTTCGCTCGATTCATTTCGGAAAAGACTCACAACATCAATGCTAGTTAACACTCACAACATCTGGGCTTCAACTTTCACAACTATCTCTCAAAGTCTCGTGTTTTTTTATTGATCTCAGTTCTTAGATTCATATGGAACACACCAAAGCAATAAACACATATGACAACATGATGGCAATGAGAAAATTGAGGAAAAAGAATCACCAACCTAGTCGGAGCAAGTCCAACGATATCTCCTCTGGAAAATTGCAAGTAAGGTCAGTTTCAGATTTCTCTTCTATATTCTGCTTGATTTGCTCGCAGGTTTAAGTTGATGGAAGCATTGAAGCCCATGGATTTAAAGTTGGAGAAAGTATCTAAGAATGACTTAGAAGTTATGTGAGGATGGTGGTGAAGGAGGTTAATTTGTGTATGGAAGAAGATGGTTGAGTTTCCGGTAGAAAAATATTGGTACAAGTTTTTTCTTTCTCTTTTAATTTCTTTATTTCGTCGGTTTTCTCACTTCTTTGTTGGCTGCCTCCCGAGAATCCTCTTTGTTGTGTTTTAGGTTGTGTGTCCAGGATCTCCTTAATGAAACAGTGGTGTGTTTCTTTATAGTGAAATAGCAGTAGGAATTGGGAGGGAAATCAGAGAAATTTTAAACATATTTGCTGCTCTACTTCGTTACTTTTTTCTGCTGCTTTCAACTTGCCTATTTGGTGTAAGTTCTGAACAGGTTTTTTTGGACTATTTTGGGCAGATTTGATGCAGGTTTTTCTTTTCCTCTTTTACCTTTTTGTGATGCAAAGCTATTATGCTTTTTATTTGAAAAATCTGAAGGGTTTTCCTCTTTTGGAAAATGATGAAGCACTTGAGGTTTTGGCTATTTGTTAGCCTTCTATATTATTATTTTTGTTTAATACTGCATTTGCTATTCTGGTGTGTCTTCCTTGTCCTGCTGTTGCTGCTTGTTTGCTAGCCTGCTATGCTTGTTTTGCTACCTGCTATGCTTGTTTTGCTACCTATTCGTGGCAGCTTTGTGCTTTGTTGTTCTGCCTTGGCCTGTTGTCGCTGCTTATTTGCTTCGCTCTATGTTGCTGTATCGTTTATGTTGTTGTTGCTTTTATGGGACAGTTTGCTTTGTACATTTGCTGTTTGCTATTTTTTTTTGTTTGCAGCGGTATTGAAAAAATATTTGCAATCTTCTTCTTTTTTTTTCTTTTTTGTGAACCAAAAAGCACAAGCTTTTTGTGATTCGCAATTGGGAGAAAAATGGTCCATGATTAAAAATAAATACCTCTTTAACTGATTCCAAATGCAAACCCTAATGATGAGTGTGATAGGTGGAAGAACTGACTGTTTTTGGAATGCTGGTTTGTGTTTTGCGTTTGTTTTTGCAAAATGTCGCGGTAAGCAAGAGTCGCCACCGACTTTTATTTTATCCAACAGGGAAAGGAAAAAAGCACAGAAAAATTCCTTTTTCGGGATATTTCTGAGTACGGGGGGTAGATTATAGAAAGGGAAGGTATTAGCACCCTTTCTATCCATAGTTATCTACGGGCTCTTAGGTACTTTCTCATCATTTTCAAAATTGTTTTCTTCGTGTTTGCGTGCTTTGAAAAGTTTTTGTTTTGACTTCAATTTAACTCTTGCTTCTGTCTTCAAGAGTGTAATGAAGTGTTTTTGAAAACTTTGTTTGTAAAAGAGTGTAAGTGTGAAAATTTTGTTTTGATTGAGCAAGTACTTAAGAACTAATCTACCTACTCGAAAGAAGAATCGTTATATGCTTGTTTCCTTTAGACAATGTTATCCCACTATTAGTGAATAGGTAGCATTGTCGTTAGAGTTTTGAGGGTCAATTCGAAAGGGACGTACGGTCACTAAAGCAATGTTAGTACGTCTTAGTAATAACCCTAATGTCTTAGATCATTTATCCGAGGCAACTTTTCCAAGGCAACTTGATCTTTGGACAAAAGGACGACCACTAAAACATCATATACTCAATGACCGTTTACCGAAGGCAACCAAGTGGGAGTGTACCCTAGGAGTGCGCATGTGAGAATGATTCAATTTCAATTTATTTATCTTTGCACATTTAGGGCGATCTAACTGTTTTAAAATTAATCATACATTCTTGTCATGCATCCCTAATTATTCATACATCTAACAGTTAATTATTTGTGGAATTTAAAATGCGGAATTTAAACTACGCTATTACAAGGCTTCGGGTATTTACATAGCCAAAAACAACCCTTTGAAATTTAAAAGCGGAAAAATAAATGTCCTAATTAATTATTACAAACCGGGAACAGATACAATAATTGAATAAAATAATAAAGCGTGCGAGAAATTAGACTGAATGCGAAATTAGGATTTTGACCCTCTAGATTAAAAGAAAATATTTTTGTTGTTTTTATTTATTTTTTAAGAAAAGAAATTAAATCCTAAAGTTAAATGCTAAATTAATTAATTATTAAATTAATAAATGAAAAACAATTAAGTGACATATTTTTGGAGTTTTGTTAATTTAGGAAAGAAAATAAAATAATTAAATTAGGGTTAAAACCTATTAATTCTAATTGATTTTTAATTATTTGCAAAAATCATTTAAAGTTATCTAGCATTAATATCCTAATTAAATTAATTAATATTTATTAATGAAAAATAAAATTCTACAATCTAATTGGATAGAAAATATTTTGGGTGATTTTTGATAAAAGGAAAATTAATTTTGGTTAGTAATTAAATAAAATAAAATAAAATAATTAAATGAAATATACAAAAGAAATTATAAAGAAATAGATTGGGCCTAATTTTCAAGGGTGTGCATAGCAATTTTCTGGCCCAATGACATGAGATCTGTTGGACTTTTATAATCCTGTGCGCTGGCGTTGACTTGGTCTATGGTGTGCCTTCAACGGTGGCCACCAGATCTGGCCATCTGGCATATTGATGAGGAAGGCATATGGTGGACGCTTGGCTTGCATGTGCATTGGATTACCTGAAAACAAATATTATAGAGAAAATAGGGGGACCTGGGATTCGAACCCACGCCCCAAGGCAAATTCCAATGGCTTGTAACCAGCTGGGCTGTTGGTTCTTTTTGTATATATGCTAAGAATCAATTATAATATAAGAAAAAAACGTTAGTGGACAAAAAAGCAAAAAAATGCGCGCTCGTTTGAACAGGCCTATGGGGGAGTGACAACTCATCGTCCCCTTCCTCCCTCTGTAGCTAAAAACCTGCAATACCTATACCCACGGACGTTGCCCGTCACTACAAGTCATGTTCATTCCAAAATCTCGTACAGGCCATGTAAATAAATTCTAACACCATGGTTAGACTCGTCTCCTTCTTCTGATCACAACCATACCCATTACTAGGGCCAATTATTCCTGAAAACAAAAACCCTAAAAAACTTCAAGAAAACCTAACAATGGTGATTCACGATATCGGTCATATAAATGAAATTGGCTATTGGCAAAAGCTTGCAAATGATATGGTGATCAAGAATATGCCATTATTTTACACAATGGATGCAAGAATAAAGCTAATCAAATTCAAGAAAGGGGTGATACCGTGACGGCCTTACAACGCGCTAGAGGGCTTGAAAACGATTGGTCTCGATTGCTTTAGGTTGTGGAGATTGCCAGGAAGCGATTGAGACAAGTAACAGGCCTTGAGGATGCCTCTAACCTCTGTTTCGATCTCACACTTTTTGCTTGTTTTTGCAAATTTTGTTCTTGCTCTATGCCTGATCTCCAACCCTAATTTTGATTTGCCTCGCCTCCTTATGTATTGCACAATGCATTAGGGTTGTTTATTCAGTCCAAATCCCTCTCCATCAATGATTTTGATATTGATTTGATTTGCTTTGAAGATCTTTCCAAAATTGGTCCAAATCCAATCTCTTTGTACACTTATGCCTTGATACGAGTTTGATGATGGCTAGCTATGATTTAAGACCTGAAATCATCACAAAATCCTTGGTTTCAATGTTTTTGGATTTTATTTGATTTTATTTGATTTAAATCAAATTAATTCAAATAAAAATCAAAATAATTAATAAAAATATGATATGGACAAGTGGAAAAGGCTAGAGCACGTGGGCTATGATTCCAACTCAAAACAAGTGAAAAAGAATGGGCCCATTTGGCAAAATTTGAAGTTTTGAGCATAGTTGACTTTTGGCAATTTTGCAAAAAAGGTCAACTTCAACAATGCATAACTTCCTCAATTTGGAACCTTTGGAGGTGTTCTTGGACTTTTTAGAAAGCTTGAGATGTCCTCTAACCAACCCTTTTTGTCTCATCTCATTTTGATATTCCATGATCATGTATGAAGCTTTTAAAAAAAGGTGTTTTTGTTGACTTTTCAAAATGACCTATAATATCCAAATTCATAACTTCTTGTGAGTGCATATTTTGATCTTGGGAGCTGAAGATGGATTGTAGGGAATTTAATCCTCTTAAAAATGAGCTTTCGATGGGTCATTTCTCATAAAGTATGAGAAAGTTATGCTTGGTCAAAGTTGGGTTGACTTTTCCTATAAAACCCTAATTTAGCAACTTTTGAATCTTGATGAATTGTAAGCAATCCTTGATGAATCATGATCAAACCTTGATCAAATGATGAAATATACTTAAAAATGAGGATGTTGACGAAAAATCTTGAAGTTTGACTGTATGTGGGCCACAGTTGACTTTTGCCCTAGCATAGTCCATTTTTGGACTTTTGAGCAATTGACTGAGCAAACTTCCTCTGCAAGGCTTGAAACTTGACATGGATGATCTTGAGAACATATTAGGACAATTTTGAGCATTTGGGACCACTTGGAATCAAGGATATTAATGCAACATGAAACCCTAATTTGGGGTAGACTGCCTTAGGAGAGAGCTTATCTGGCCAACCCTTGGACTATCTTGAGCAACTTGGAGATTTTTCTTGAAATGTTTTGAGAAATATGGGAGGGAAAATTTTGGGGTACAACAGCTACCCTTGTTCAATCTTCTTAAACCTGAGGATGTAGATTGGCTTTCGTGCCTTTCGCAATCCAAAGGTGGAAGTGGATTGAACACCAGAGTGCCCAGAAATTTGCACTCGCATGAAGTGGTAATTGTCTCGTGATGTCTGGAATGGGCTTATAGATGCCATTTGGAAGAGTGTAGATCGCATAAGATATTCCTTAGCGAGAACTTGTATATCTGTTGTTGAGGAAAATTTTGTTGGGGAAATTTGATCTTTGTTGAGAGAAGTAGAATTTTAGGAGCTTTAGTCGTCCGTCATTCTGCTGGTGAGTCGTATTTGTTGATATTTAGGAACTTCAATCGTCCGTACTCAATTGGGGAATCAACTTTTCTGCGATTTAGGAGCTCGTCCATAATTCAAATGAGGAGACATCTCTGCTGAGATTTAGGAACTCGTCTGTAATTCAACTGAGAAAATATATTTGTCGAGATTTAGGAACTTGTCTGTAATTCAACTGAGGAAATAGTCTTATCAAGATTTAGGAACTTGTCTGTAATTCGACTGAAGAAACATCTTCGCTGAGATTTAGGAGCTCGTCCGTAATTCAACTAAGAAACCATCTCTGCTGAGATTTAGGAACTCGTCCGTAATTCAACTGAGGGGATATCTGCTGAGATTTAGGAGCTCGTCCGTAATTCAACAAATTTACTGAGATTTAGGAACTTATCCGTAATTCAACTGAGAAAATAACTTCGCTGAGATTTAGGAGCTTATCCATAATTCAACTACTTTGCTGAGATTTAGGAGCTCGTCCGTAATTCAACTGGAGTAAAAGCTTTGTTGAGATTTAGGAACTTGTCCGTAATTCAACTGGAAAAACATCTCTGCTGAGATTTAGGAACATCGTCTGTAATTCAACTGAGGTACTATTTGTCGAGATTTAGGAACTCGTCCATAATTCGACTGATAAACAACTTTGCTGAGATTTAGGAGCTTGTCTGTAATTTAACTACTTTGCTGAGATTTAGGAGCCTGTTCGTAATTCAACTGGAGAAACATCTCTGCTGAGATTTAGGAACATCGTTCGTAATTCAACTGAGGTAATATCTGTCGAGATTTAGGAACTCGTCCGTAATTCGACTGCTTTATTGAGATTTAGGAGCCTGTCCGTAATTCAACTGATGAAATATCTGTCAAGATTTAGGAACTCGTCCGTAATTCGACTGAGGAAATAGTTTCGCTGAGATTTAGGAACTTGTCCGTAATTCAACCACTTTGCTGAGATTTAGGAACTCGTCCGTAATTCAACTACTTTGCTGAGATTTAGGAGCTTGTCTGTAATTCAACTGAGAAAATATCTGTCGAGATTTAGGAACTTGCCCGTAATTCGACTGAGTCAGAAGCTTCATAGCTTGAACTTTGTGAGAATTTAATCGCATCCTTTCCTGAAAGGTAAAGGTTAGCTGTATGTAATACATGATATGTATCAAGCAATGATGTCCTCAAAATAAATGAGATTGTATTGTATGATGCGTATGCATGTCATGATGTATGAAAATGTGATGTTTTTAGCCGGGGAAAATAAATCTCGGATTGCTGTTGGAGAAAAGAATTGAATTCTTCGTTTCCGCTTGAGATAATGAATGACGATGATTGTGAGAATAAACCTGCAGGAGAGAATAACTCCGTTGGGGAATAAAATGATGAGAGAATGACTCTGTGGGGAAGAGATGCTCTGTTGAGGATTTCGTTGATAAGCTCAGCTGGGGATGAATTACCATAGCTGGTGATGATGAAACCTGTCGTGGATTGAATTCCTGTTTTGTGAAAGGAAAGAACTCCACTGGGGATGACTTTCCAATAGCGACCTTACTAGGGATAACCCTTTTAGACTTTACTGGGGATGATCTTCCAGAGTCTACTGGGGACAATTCTTCCAACTCCAATGGGGATATCTTTATACTCCGCTGGGGATGATAAGACTTTTCAGTGCTGATGGTAGATAAACTCTGCTTGGGGAGAATATTACCGATTCATTCACAGTTGCGAGCCTCGGTTGGGGAGAGCTAACACCAATATCTTTTCTCTTACTCTGCGGGGAATGAATGTACTTTCAATTGTTTCCTCCAGCTAGGTCTGTCCCTATGCCTGGTGGACAGAGCAACTGTACGGTTTGAACATTTCCCTAGAGAGGAGAATCAGTTGGCGGACGCGCTAGCTACAATGTCTTCTATGTTTAAGGTCAGATGGGACAATGAAGCTCCCCAGATTACCATTGAGAGATTGGACGAACCTGCACATTGTTGTGACATTGAGACTGAAGAGGTAGCAGATAAACCTTGGTTTCATGAGGTAAAGAGGTATCTTGAAGCTCAGGATTACCCCGAAGGTGCATCTGCTAATGATAAGAAGTTTCTGAGGAGGTTCGCGGCGAAGTTCTTCATCAGCAATGGCATTCTTTACAAGCGTAACCATGACTCAAACTTGCTGCGTTGTGTGGATAAGAACGAAGCAGAAAGGATTATGGTAGAGTTACATGAAGGTACTTTCGGAACCCATTCCAGTGGACATACCATGGCGAAGAAGATCCTTCGGGCATGATATTATTGGTCCATAATAGAAGCCGACTGTTATCAGCATTCTCGTACCTGTCATAAGTGCCAAGATCCCCAACTTGATACTCTTATCATCTGACTTTCTTGTTAAATTCCTTGATCATCCGTTTTTGATACGTTTGACCATGACAAATAGCAGTAAGTCTCTTTTTGTCGATTAAGTTCAGCTAATCAAGCCGGGTCTGAATCCAGTCATCTTCGCTTAAACCTGCATCCTTCATAATCCGAAGAGAGGATATCTGAACTTCAATGAGCTTTCTTGTTTGGAATTTCTTTTCATATGTCGATTGCTAACTTTTTCTTTTTCTTATTTCATGAACCCGAGGATTGGATGATCGAGGAAAGGGTAAAAGATGAAAAGGCCATAGCTAGCAAGGAGCGGATGAATTTCTTGAAGATGAAGCAAGACATTCAATTTTTTTTGTTTTTGTTTTGTAAACCGCAATTGTACTTGTAATTCCAAGCCTTGTAACTCGTCTCAAAAAATGTAATGAACACAAGCTTGAATGAATTTATTTTGAATGAATTTTGTGTATGGAACTCAAACAACTCTTGAATCTTGCTTGAATTCTGAAATTCTCTCTTGAATAATTCGAATGCGCGTCTTAACTTTGTAACTTAAATCTCAAGAAATCATGAATAATGGTTATAACTTGTATTCCAAACAATCATGCGTCTTATCTTTCAAAATCCAATCAAACTCTCAAACAAAATAAATGCTTAAGAATTTAATTCCACTGATTAATTCGAACCCCAAAACACCGGTCGCTTGAACCTTGATCTTCATATCATGCCTGAACCACACTCGCACTTCTCGACCAAAAACCTAATTTTTGATATTCACATCGCAAGTAACTTGTAACTTAAACAACCCAAAACACGTCTTGATCATCATGAACCCTCAACCTCATTTCTTGTGCCTAATGCACTGAGCTTTGAGCCATCTTCGAGACAGGCGAAAGAAACATCTTCACAGAAACCGAAGATCCAAAAACCCTAGCATCTTGAACAACAAAAATAGGGAAATAAACCCCAATCCAGGATCTGATACATTTGAGCAAGAACCAACCTTGTAACGTGATGAAAAAATTCGTTCCATGATCCACTAATTGAGAACCAGATGCGTTTCCCTTTTACCTGATAAGAAAACCTCAAAACAAGATTAGACATAAAGAGGGCACAACCCTAATACCTCGAACTAAAGCGCCTGATTCCATGAGATGCGGGACATGCAAATGACTGAGTAATAAAATGATGCAAATGGAATGCAAAGCTCAAAGCTAGACCAAAAGGTAGAAGAGATAGGGCAAATTTGGGGTACGACAGCTGTGTACGGGGAAAGGTCTTGTACCAAGAAGAATGATCATCCATCTATTAATGCTGTCCAAATCTCCAATCCAACTCCTACTCCAAGACCATCTGCTAATCATCAATGTTTTGAAACTCTGAGAAGACAATTTACGAGGTTAGGCATGTCACTGTCTCAAGCCCTTCAACATTTTCTAAAGGCTAATTTAGTGACATTGCGCGATCCCCCTGCCAACCCAGATACCTCTTCGCCAAAGTATAATCCAAACGCTAAATGTGCTTACCACTCAAGCAGCCCCGGGCACGAGACTGACCAGTGCTGGGCCTTGAAGAACAAAATCCAAGATTTGATTGATAACAAGACTATTGAGTTTGATCCTCCTCCAGCTCCGAATATAATCACCGTGCCTATACCGAAGCATGACAAGGGTGTTAATGATGTTGAAGATACAATTTTTGTTTCCTCTGTTGAAGAATTGACTACTTCGCTGAATATCATCAAAAAGAATCTGTTGAAAGCTGGGATTTTCCCTGGATGTGTAAAAGACTGTATGTGCTGTACAAGACAACTCAATGGATGTGAAGGGATGAAGAAAGGCATACAACGCCTGATGGATAGCCATGAAATTCTATTTGAGAAGACTCCCGTGATATGGTGGCAGAACCGACTATTTAATATTGGTTTGCGTTTTGCGTTTTTTATTCACAAAATGTCGCGGTAAGTAAGAGTCGCCACCGACTTTTATTTCATCCAACCGGAAAGGAAAAAAGTACAGAAAAAAAATCCTTTTTCGAGATATTCTGAGTACGGGGGGTATATTATAGAAAGGGAAGGTGTTAGCACCCTTTCTATCCATGGTTTTCCATGGGCTCTTAGGTACTTGCTCATTTTTAAATTTCTTGTGTGTGCTTTGTTTTTGAAAAATGTTTTACTTCGTGATAACCCTTGTATCAGACCTCAAGAGTGTGACGAAGTTGTTTTGAAAATTGTTTTGAAAGTGTAAGTGTGAAAAGTTTTGATTTGATCAAGTACCTACTAGAATCTACCTACTCGAGAAAAGATCATTTATATTCTTGTTTCCTTTGGACAGCGCTATCCTACTATTGAGGAATAGGTATCACCGTCGTTGGAATTTGTAAGGGTCAATTCGAAAGGGACGTACGATAACTAAAGCAATATTAGGACACCTTAGTAGTAACCCTAGAGTCTTAAAATCTTATTCGAGGCAACATTTTTGAGGCAACGTTCGAATGGGACATTTTGATCTTTTGTAGACTGAAGGACAACCACTAAGACATCCTATGCTTAATGATCGTTTACCAAAGGCAACCGAAGTGAGAGTATACCCTAAGAGTGATATGTGCGAGTGATTTGTTTTCAGTTACTTATCTTTGCACATTAGGGTGTTCTAACCGTATTAATTAGTCATGCATTCTTGCCATACAATCCTATTAGCATACATCTAAACAGTTAAATATTTGCAGGAATTAAAAATGCGAGAAAATAAATCTACGCTATTACAAGGCTTTGGGGAGGGGGATTAATTACATAGCCAAAAACCTGGGATTTAAACAGTAAATAAAAACCCTAAATTAACTATTACAAACCATGAAAAGTTACAAAAATATTGGCAAAATAATTAACAAGCGCGCGGCGAATTAAATGCGAGAATAAATTGAAACCTAAAAAATCTAATTTGAGGAAAAAGTATTTTTTTGGATTTTTATTGAAGAAAATATTTAATTGCAAATTAATTAAATCTAATTTCTAATTGTTTTTAAATTATGAAAGAAATTAAAGTTGCCCTAAATTTATTAAACTAATTAATTTATAAGAAAAAAATACATTTATTAAGAAAATAAATCTTTTTTGTGATTTTTGATTGGTTAATTTAAAATAATTTTTGTGTTGATTTGAAAAAACAAAATAATTAAAGAAAAGAAATTAAATAAAAATAGTAGAAATAACCAAATGGGCCTACTGTCAGCAGATCTGGGGGTGTTGAACTTCTGAAACACAAAAGGATGGCTCAGAGTCTGGCTCCCGATCCAATGAGGCCATCTTCTGGGGACTCGCGGTGGACCTGCGTATGCTGGCATTGGATCTGGCTGAAGATCAGAGGGCGCTTGATGATCCTCAGAAGGTGAGGCGTGCTGGATCTGGCTGGAGATGGATCCAGAGGATGAGATTAAAGGGCGCTTGATCTGGTTCTGGCTAATGGATCCAGAAGATAATGACCCTCAGAAGGTGAGGTGCGCTGGATCTGGTTCTGGCTGATAGATCCAGAAGATGATGACCCTCAGAAGGTGAGGTGCACTGGATCTGGTTCTGGCTGATAGATCCAGAAGATGATGACCCTCAGAAGTTGCATGTGTTGGATCTGGTGAAAATAATGGAGAAAATGCCAAAAGCTCACGCTTGGGATCGAACCCAGGACATGAGCTTCTGACTTCCTTCCTCTGACCAACTGCGCTGGATGTTAACTTGTTAATATAATAAAAATAAATAATATATTGGAAAACAAGTTAGTGGCCAGAATAACGCGCCCGAATTTAAACCAGCCAGTCAGGTTGTGACACGCTGTTGTCTTCTTCCCTGGAACCATCGCTTTAGGCTCTGAACCTTTACCTACAGATGGAGGTATGTTGCTGAAAGCCCGTGTCATTCAAAAATTCCATACAAACATGATAAATCAATTGTGATGGTACCAATCAAATCGTCTTGGTCTCATGAGCGTCATGGTACCCATTATCGGGCCTAATTTTGCTTAAATCACAAAACCCCAAATTGGAGTACGAAACCCTAACAATGGCAAAAGCTTATTCCTGCGCTGTAAATTAAATCAAACTATCCAGAAACATTGCAAACATGATGATGAACACAAATATGTAATTTAAACATGCTAAAGATGCAAGAATTACAGTAATTGAATTTGGATAATTTTGCAAACCGTGAGAGCGATAGGGAGTGATTCTAGATGTGTAGGGGCGTGCAATCGATTGGAGAAGCTTCCTGAGATGCCCAAGAATGTATTGCTAGCCTTTAAACTCCTTGAGGACAGCTCTAAGATAGATTTTAATCTCACACTTTTTGTCCAAAGTTTTGAGTTTGCTCCCAACAGTTTCACGCCTCTAACCCCTTTTCTTTTAATCTACAAAGCTTCATTATATAACCTAGAATGAATTAGGTTAACAAACTTGGCATGAATCTTTGCATTTATCCAAGATTTGATTTGATTTTCAAGTTGTATGATATCCTTCCAAATTTGGCCTAATCATGCCATTCTCGTGCTAATTAGCTTTGATATGATCTGATTATGATATGCCAGCATAATGAGCTTGTGATTTTGTCCAAAAATCCAATCAAAACAAATCTTTGCTACTATTTACCAATCATTTGATTTAATTCAATTTTTAATAAATAAAAAATCAAAATAAAATAAATAATGAAGCAAATAACATGTGAGTTAACATTTGGGTCGTGGACCATGTTATAAGTGAGGTGAAAGCATAAAAAGTTAGGCCCATTTAGCAAAAAATGCAAATTTGAGCACATTTGACTTTTGGCAATTTTACAAAAATGGTCAACTTGGCCAATGCATAACTCTCTCAATTTTGGCCCTAGAGAGGTGTTCTTTGACTTTTTAGAAAGATTAGGATGTCCTCTAAGCAACCCTTTTTCTCTCATCTCAATTGAGTCTTCCATGTTCATGTATGAAACTTCGACCCAAAAGGTGTTTTTGTTGACTTTTCAAAATGACCTATAATGTCAAAATTCATATCTTTTTGTGAGTGCATATTCTGAACTTGGGAGATGAAGATGAATTGTTTGTAATATCATCCTCTTCAAAATGAGCTTTGGATGGTTCATTTTTGATAAAGTATGAGAAAGTGATGCTTGGTAAAAGTTGAGTTGACTTTTCCTATAAAACCCTAATTTAGCAACTTTTGGGTTTTGATGAATTGTGAGCAATCCTTGAGAAATCATGATCAACCCTTGATCAAATGATGAATAATGCTTCGAAATGAGGATATTGACCAAAAATCTTGAAGTTTGACTCTATGTGGGCCATAGTTGACTTTTGACCCAGTATAGTTGATTTTTAGGCATTTGAGCAATTGACTGAGCAAATTTCTTCTGCAAGGCTTGAAACTTAACATGGATGATCTTGAGAACATATTAGGATAATGGTGAGCATTTGATTCCTTTGTGGTTCACACATCTTGATGAAAATGGAAACCCTAATTTGAAGTAGGCTGCCTTAGGAGAGAGTTTGTCTGGTCAGCTCTTGAACTTCCTTGAGCAATTTGGGGACCTCACTTGACATTTGTTGAGAAATATAGGAGGGAAAATTTTGGGGTACAACAAATACCCCTGTTCAATCTTCTTAAACCCGAAGATGTAGATTGGTTTGTCTACCTTTCGTGATCTGAAGGTGGAAGATGATTGGACACTAGAGCGCCCATAAATTTGCACTCACATGAAATGGCACTGATGGGAGACATCGGGGATGGGCTTATAGATACAATTCGGAAGTTGCTAGAGAATTTTCAGAGATGGGCTTAAAGATGCCATCCGAAGAGGTATCGATCGCATAAGAGATTCCTTTGCAAGAACTCACATACATGTTGTTGAGGAGGACTTCGCTGGGGAATGTTGGTCTCTATCTTGAGAGAAATATAGTTTTAGGAGCTTCAGTTGTCCGTTACTCTACTGAGAATAACTTCGATTTGGGGAGCAGAAGTGCACTGCGTGTCTGGTCGGGGTATATGTTGCATCGCGACTTTCTGGGGAAATGTGAAATCAATCGTGTCTGATCGGGTCCCAACCCGACAGTGTTGTGGACTGTTGTCTGGGGATAAGAGAGGAAGAACCTGGATAGTAAGGTTATGAGAAGGAACTTGGATAGTAGGGTTACCTTGATATGAAAGCCTTGATAGTAGGGCTGTGAGAAGGAACCTGAACAGTAGGGTTACTTCGATATGAAAGCCTGGATAGTAGGGCTGTGAGAAGGAACCTTGATAGTAGGGTTACTTTGATATGAAAGCCTGGATAGTAGGGATGTGAGAAGGAACCTGGATAATAGGGTTACTTCGATATGAAAGCCTGGATAGTAGGGCAGTGAGAAGGAACCTGGATAGTAGGGTTACTTCGATATAAAAGCCTAGATAGTAGGGCTGTGAGAAGGAACCTGGATAGTAGGGTTACTTCAATATGAAAGCCTAGATAGTAGGGATGTGAGAAGGAACCTGGATAGTAGGGTTACTTCGATATGAAAGCCTGGATAGTAGGGCTGTGAGAAGGAACCTGGATAGTAGGGTCACTTAGATATGAAAGCCTGGATAGTAGGGCTGTGAGAATGAACCTGGATAGTAGGGTTACTTTGAGATGAAAGCCTGGATAGTAGGGTTGTGAGAAGGAACCTGGATGGTAGGGCTGTGAGAAGGAACCTGGATAGTAGGGTTACCTCGGTATGAAAGCCTGGATAGTAGGGCTGTGAGAAGGAACCTGGATAGTAGGGTTACCTCGGTATGAAATCTTGGATAGTAGGGTTGTGAGAAGGAACCTGGATAGTAGGGTTACTTCGATATGAAAGCCTAGATAGTAGGGTTGTGAGAAGGAACCTTGATAGTAGGGTTACTTCGATATGAAAGCCTGGATAGCAGGGCTGTGAGAAGGAACCTGGATAGTAGGGTTACTTCGATATGAAATCCTGGATAGTAGGGCTGTGAGAAGGAACCTGGATAGTAGGGTTACTTCGATATGAAAGCCTGGATAGTAGGGCTGTGAGAAGGAACTTGGACAGTAGGGTTACTTCAATATGAAAGCCTGGATAGTAGGGCTGTGAGAAGGAACCTAGATAGTGGGGTTACTTCGATATGAAAGCTTGGATAGTAGGGTTGTGAGAAGGAACCTGGATAGTAGGGTTACTTAGATATGAAAGCCTGGATAGTAGGGCTGTGAGAATGAACCTGGATAGTAGGGTTACTTCGAGATGAAAGCCTGGATAGTAGGGTTGTGAGAAGGAACCTGGATAGTAGGGTTACTTCGAGATGAAAGCCTAGATAGTAGGGTTGTGAGAAGGAACCTGGATGGTAATGTTACTTCGAGATGAAAGCCTGGATAGTAGGGTTGTGAGAAGGAACCTAGATAGTGGGGTTACTTTGATATGAAAGCTTGGATAGTAGGGCTGTGAGAAGGAACCTGGATAGTAGGGTTACTTCGATATGAAAGCCTGGATAGTAGGGCTGTGAGAAGGAACCTGGATAATAGGGTTGTGAGATGGAACTTGGATAGTAGGGTCACCTCGGTATGAAAGCCTGGATAGTAGGGTTGTGAGAAGGAACCTGGATAGTCAGGTTGCTTCGAGATGAAAGCCTGGATAATAGGGCTGTGAGAAGGAACCTGGATGGTAGGGTTGCTTCGAGATGAAAGCCTGGATAGTAGGGCTGTAAGAAGGAACCTGGATGGTAGGGTTGCTTCGAGATGAAAGCCTGGATAGTAGGGCTGTAAGAAGGAACCTGGATAATAGGGTTACTTTGATATGAAAGACTGGATAATAGGGTTGTGAGAAGGAACCTGGATAGTAGGGTTACTTAGATATGAAAGCCTGGATAGTAGGGATGTGATAAGGAACCTGGATAGTAGGGTTACTTTGATATGAAAGCCTGGATAGTAGGGCTGTAAGAAGGAACCTGGATAGTAGGGTTACTTCGATATGAAAGTCTGGATAGTAGGGTTGTGAGAAGGAACCTGGATAGTAGGGCTGTGAGAAGGAACCTGGATAGTAGGGTTACCTCGGTATGAAAGTCTGGATAGTAGGGCTGTGAGAAGGAACCTGGATAGTAGGGTTACCTCGGTATGAAAGCCTGGATAGTAGGGTTGTGAGAAGGAACCTGGATAGTAGGGTTACCTCGGTATGAAAGCCTGGATAGTAGGGTTGTGAGAAGGAACTTGCATAAGATTCCATTTTTCGCATCGATGATTACTCTGTTTAGCTTTGAGTGTTGATCATGTACCTGCTGGAAATTGTTGATAATAAATGTCTTTCCTAAAAGAAATACAAGGTTAGCTATGTGCGATGCATGAGATGCATTGTGATGAGGTTCTCAAAATAAATGAGACTATGTGTTGTACCCCAAAATTTTCCCTCCTCTTTTCCACAAGAAATCACAGCTTCGGGTTTTTCCTGATTTTTTCAGATTTGGCTTAAGAATCGGTCAAACAGACTTTTCTCATCAGTCAGACAAAATTAGGGTTTCCATTAATTTTGAATCAGTTCAAGCAGATTATTAGGGTTTTTAGTGATTTGGTTGAGTTTGGATCAGGGTATGATCAGGCGGACGTTTCTTTGACAATAAATCAAGAATTAGGGTTTGCACGCGCATTCTCAGAAGAATTTGAATCCACAGTGTCTTAATTGGCTGTCACACTACTTTGACGCCTGATTTCAGTTTGTTTCTCAAAACCTGAATCTCTGGATTAGAAGCTGAGGCTTCTGGTTGAAAGTTTGAAGTGTTTGGTTTAATCAGTAAAAGGAAAAGCATATGGATGTTTGTTTGATTAACTGTGCAATGCTTATGGTTAATTGGGACGCCGGGTTTATTATTGATTAATGCGAAGTTGCAAGACTACGGTGTTTATTAATTATTTATTTTATCTAAGTTAGAATAACTGGGATTTACTTCCAGTTATTTTAATTCAAGAAACTTAAATAATTAAATAGACAGTGAATTGAAAGAGAATTAACTGACAAAGGATTATTTTTATTCATTTTTAATTGTTTGTTACAGATATTATTTGAACAGTGTAAATTTATTTACAGTTGTTTACATTAATATTATTACAATGATTAAAAATAAATTGAAACTATATCCTAAATCTATCCTAAATCTTCATCTTCTACTGCTTCTCCCCATTGCTCAACTGATTTTTATCTGCAAAGACAAAAAAGAAAAGAAGTCAAACACAGATAAATTAAGAGCATTCTCAGGCAGTTAATCAGAAAAATTCATCATTAAAGGTGGTTGGCCGGGATCAGTTTGTTTTGATTTTATCATTTTTTTCTCACCCTCTTTGCAAATCACAAGACTTTCTTCTTGGTTCACAAAGAGTAAAGAAAAATTATTTTACAAGCATACAAATCATTAAAGAAATGTACAAGGCTGCATAATGCCAAAAACAAATTGCACAAATTCAAAATGTCAACAAAGCTGTAACTTCAAAACATGCCAAACCAAGTCACAAGTTTCAAACTAAGCAAACTAAATCCCAAAGAAACTATCCAAAGAAAGTACAAGAAGCTGTCAAAACTGTCCAAAGAAGCCAATAAAGTTGTCAACAAGTACACAAAAGGCAGAAAATCTGGAAGACAAGAGATATGCAGAGGAAAGACAAAGTGCAAGCAACTTGTAAAGCCAATCTCATCATTTCCCAACCAAACACCTTTTCAGAAAAGCTATTCTAAAGCAATATAATATGCTTTAATAGAGAGAAAAAGAAGTAGGCTTACAGTTTGATGAGGCAAGCTTAAGAGATATAAAACAAACATTATCTCAACACTGTAAAGGGGAGGCAGAAAAGACATAGGAAAATATAGGCTACAAACTGTAAACTACCATAAGCCTTTCAAACCTGCTAAGCTTAAACAAACAGCCTGCCTGTTACATGAACACAGCATCATAAGCCAGCCTCAAAACTCCAACAAAAGATACAAAAACCAAAATGGCCTTCAAGCTTACAAACTGAAGCAAGCCTTCAAACAAAAGCTTGCCTCAAGCCTTAAAGCCTGTAAACACCAAACCAGAACAAACCAGAAAAGCCTGCTTAAGCTTGCCTCAAAACCGTTTTCCTGCATAAAACCTACTTCAAGCCAGCCCGTGACCCCAAATAAGCAAAAACTGTTAAGCCTTTCCAACCTGTGTTCAAAACAAGCCAGAATACCACAAACCTGCATAAACTTTCAATAAACATGTCCAAAACACAACCCAAAAATATGCCTCAAACTCAGTAAATTATAAGCCCTCAAACAAACCTCAAAACTGCATAGCAAGCATTCAAGTCCTGAATCCCAACAAGCCTGTCAAAGCCTAAACTTTGAAGCCTGTCAAAACCTATTTCATTACCAAACTCAAAGCACATCCAAACATCCAATCCAAATATCCAAATAAGCCTAACAAAGTGCCTCAGAATGGGATTCATCATAGGCTAAAAGAATCAAAGTCCAAGAGAGGAACAAGCAAGCAATCAGAAGCAAGAATATCAAAAGAGAAAAAGAGAATCAGAAGTAAGTGAACATGCCTCAGAACTAGCTTCCTCATAGGCAAAGAACAACAAAGTTCACCAAGCAACTCAGAAGTTCAAAACACAGCATCAAGAGAGGAAAAGCAACTTGGAAGTAAAAAAAAACGTTACAGAAGCAGGGTTTTCAGAAAGCTCATCACTAAACCATAAAAGCAAGATACGAGGGTACTAGACAAACCAGGCAACCAGCAAGCGCATCATACTCCCTCGCCTTGGCCACCGGAGGCGCCTCCTGTCCACTTCTCCGCCTCTTCTCCAAAAGCCAACAAAGGTAGTAATTCCTCCCTTTTTTCCTTTTTTAAACACCTCACAGAAAACAATAATAATCAAAGATCGGAATACATAGAAATAATAACATGCAAGATTGAAATCCAAAAAACCCTAAAACGTGAAAACAGAGATTATCACCTTGTTGTCACCGCCCGAGCTACCATGAGGAGGAGGAAGCGGATATGGCATCCAGTGGCTAGGCATGGGAGGAGTTAGTCAGAAGCTCGCCTTGGTTTGAGAAAGTGAAGAGGACGAAGAAAGGTGGAGAAATGGCGCCGCTCCTCAAAATTGTAAACCCTTTTCTGAAACAAACAAAGAGAACCCTAAAAAACTTGTGAAACTCTCTTGGGCTTTCGCCCCATCCAAACGCCTAAGCCCATAAAACTGGCGCACACCCCCTTTTTTTGACTTGGTTTGCTCTTTTGTTTGGGCCAAACAGTATAACCAAGCCCATTTAATCTTTTACTTTTTTCTTTTATTTTATTTTTCATTTCAAACTAACACTATTTTTCTATCACCTTACCTTTTTCCTTTTTTATATACATAAATTAACTTTTTTTTTTAATAAAAATGATATATTGTTTTCTTTCATATATTAAGATTTTTTAGTAACGATACTTTTTTATTACACTTAAAATATATAAAAAATATATTTTTTAAGTTAAACAATTTTCTCTTTTAAAACTTTTTTTTGTTTCAATTAAACCTTGTATAAAACATTAATGAAGAATACATAGAAAATAGAATTTTTAAATTTAAACATTTCTTTTTTTTTTAATTAAACCTTTTGTTTATATAACTTAACAAAAAAAACCAAAAATAAATAAAATACTTAATATTGCATTAGGTTAACATATTTTTCTCATCACTTGTAAATAATCACATACATTGCACAATACTTTTATTTCTCTTTGATTCTTATACATTGCTATATTTTACATTGAGAAGACGATTCAATTTGGTTGTAAATATTATTTGGACATTACTATTCCGATAAGTCTCATCCCCATTTATAAATATTTGTAACCCCATCCCCGGATACTTATTTGTAATAATTTAGGACTTTAAATTCCCGCAATTTATCGTTTTCTATATACTGTATAGTAATTAGGGTTTGTATGTGATGATTCAAAATCAACCGCTAGATAACCTAATACAAAGACAAATGCATGACAATCAAATACACAATTCACACTTGCACCCCTAGGATAATCCCGCTTGTTGACTTCAAGAATGGGCCATGTTTGCATGTTGAGTTCTTTGGCAAAACAAAAACAAATCAAATGATCATAGTCCCTCGATGACGCTTTCTCAAGTTGCCTAAAAAATGATCAAGTCCCTTAAAGAAAAAATTTCCAAAGACACTTGACACTATTGCATTCATGGTCTAAACGATGACCCGCGCCCGTCCCGTTAACATCCTAACACAAGATTGTCCACCAAATACAATGGTGGAACAATACTGTTAAAAGGGTTAAAATATAAGAAAGATCTTTGAGAAATTTAGGGTAGATAGCTCTTGGTTACTTGACCAACTTGAAAAACAAATCCTTGCCATTTTTCAAAACACATTCCACAACACACTTTCAAAACAACTTTCAAAAACCTTGAAACATCTTTTCAAAAAGACAAACACCTTTTGTAAAACATTCGAGTAAAGAATTGTTACAAGGGTTGCCTAGACAAGGCATCTTTTTCAAAACATTTTCAAAACCATACACACAAAGCACCATTTCAAACAATTGAAAATGCAAGGCAAGTTATCTAAAACAAGTAACTAAGAGCCCATGGATAACCGCGGATGAAAAGGGTGCTAGCACCTTCCCTTTTCATAATCTACCCCCCGAACCCACGAAAACATCTCAAAGGTTTTTCCTGTGCTTTTTAACCTTTCCTTTAGGATAAAATAAAAATTCGGTGGCGACTCTTGCTAAACCGAACAAGTGCGAATATAAACGCAAAACCTCAAGTCAGTTCTCCCACTGTATCACACTATGTTATATGTAATGTATGCATATGTCATGATGTATGATCATGGAATGCTGACGTAATATCTGAGTCCGGGAAAATAAATCCCTGAATGCTTGTTTGGAGAGTATGAGAAATGGTAATCTCGACTACTGTAAAAAACCATAGTTCCTCTACTTCTGCTGGGGATGGTGAACAAAGATGACTAGCTAGGGGGGATTCACATCCATTCAGCTGGTGAATATTCTGCTGGAAGAGACCTTGTCTGAGGATAACTCTGCGGGGAATAACTTTGTTGGAGAGGAGATACTTTGTTGATAGATCTGCTTATTTGGAGAAATAAACTCACCTGGGGAGGAATTTCCGTTGGTGGTGATAATGAATTCTGTTGGAGATTGAATTTCTGCTTGTGAGAGAAACAAACTCTGCTTGGGGGAAAAACTTCTGTAGCCAGAGGAATAAACTTTGTTAGGGATTGAGCTTCTGTATTCAAAGAAATAAACTCTGCTTGAGAGAAAACTTTATGACCTGCTTGCGATTATGAAATTCGGTCGGGGAATATAGATGTCGATTCTCTGAAGGAACTTTGCTGGGGAACGTAGCTCCTGTTTGGGGAAGTTGATGTCAAAGCTTTAGTTGCCTCTACTCTGTGGGGGAGTGTAGATGTCACAGGATCGTATGCTAAGGATACGATAATGACTTTGCATCAGGACTTTTCTGCCCTTGTACCTGTTGGAGAAAGTACCCACTGAAGCTTTATGGATGCTGATCAGGATGATAAGTCTTCTACTGATAAGAAAATGATAAGATGACGGGACATAGTCGTACGCTTCAAATCCCTAACTTTTGCCTGGACTGTCTTTTCAGATTTCCAGTCCACTGGGATACCCTTTCTTGCCCAAGCCGCCTTTTCAGGTTTTCGACTTGTCGGGTGTACAGATCTTTTTTTGTTTTTATCCCTAATTTTTGCCCGAACCCTTTTGGTTCGCCGGAATGCCCTTATTTTTGCCTAGGTCAGTCAACCTAGCGGGTCTTTGTTCATGTGTAGTATTTTCCGACTATGTCCATGTTCACCCGGTACGGAGAATTGTCCATGTCCATAGTAGTAAGTTTTGCCAAACTACCAGAAGATGTTTATTGAATCGTACATGATTCGTTGCTGGAATTCATGCCCAATGCCCCAAGGGATTCAGATGGAGATCCGCCCCTGGCTATTTGGCATCTTTGAAAGTTCCCAAAAATTTCCCAACTTCTCCAATGTATATCTTGCTCAATTTTGAAGCTATGAACATGTTCTTGGACATTTTGGAAAGGTCTTGAAGTCCTCTAACCAATGCCTTTGGTCCCATGTCATTTTGATTTACCAATCTCAAGTTATGGTCTTTGACTTAAAGTGCCTTTTTGTTGACTTTTGAAAATGACCTATAATGTAGAAATTGATAACTTTTTATGAGAGCATTTCTTGGACTTGGAATGTGAATATGAGTTGTAGGAAATGTCATCCCTTCAAAATGAGCATTGGATGTGATTTTTATGATAAACCATGAAAAAGTTATGCCTTGGTCAATTTGCAGTTGACTTTTTAGCTGTCCAAAAATAGCAACTTTTTGCATCTTGATAATTTTTGAGCCATGCTTGTGGAATCATGATCAAGACTTGATAAAATGATGATTGTGGCTTCAAAATAAGATGTTGACCAAAATTTTTGACTTTTGACTGTCAAATGACCATTTTACCCCTGCAGTTGACTGTGAAGCAATTAGGGCTTTTGACTGTACAACTTGATGCTGTGAGTCTTGAAACTTGACATATGGATGTTTGACAATGTATATAGGCATATGGGACTTGATTGGGCCCTTGGAAACCTCAGCTTCCTTGCAAAAACCAAAACCCTAATTTTGACTGTGTTAGGAGGCAATTGGACTGTGCAACCCTTGAGAGATTTTGAACCATTTGGAGATTGATCTTGACAAATTTTGAAGAATATGGGAGGGCAAATTTTGGGGTGCAACAATTGCCCCTGTTCAATCTTCTTAGATCTGAGGATGTAGATTGGCTTGCGTGCCTTTCGTGATCCGAAGGTGGAAGATGATTGAACACTAAAGTGCCCAGAAATTTGCACTCACATAGTAGAGTATCGGCAGCGTGATGGCGGGAATGGGCTTACAGATGCCATTTGGAGAGATGACGGATAGGAGGATGGGCTTATAGATGCCATCTGGAGCTGTGACGGAGCCTTGTCGGGAATGGGCTTATAGATGCCATTTGGGGACTGTTGGTATGTGGATGGGCTTATAGATGCCATCTAGGTGTCGATCGCGTAAGAGATTCCTTAGCGAGAACTTGCGTACCTGAGAAAGAAAAATAATTACCTGGCCTGTTATACAGGGGTTGATCTTCAAACTCTTTATGCAGATATGCCCTGGCTGGATACAGGAATCGAATCTTCAAACTCTTCAGACGTGCCCTGGCTAGATACAGGAATCGAATCGGGAATTAGTCGTCAACAGATATGCCCTGGCTGGATACAGGAATCGAATCTTCAAACTCTTCAGACGTGCCCTGGCTAGATACAGGAGTCGAATCTGGAATTAGTCATCAATAGATATGCCCTGGCTGGATACAGGAATCGAATCTTCAAACTCTTCAGACGTGCCCTGGATGGATACAGGAATCGAATCTGGAATTAGTCGTCAACGGATATTTCCTGGCTGGATACAGGAATCGAATCTTCAAACTCTTCAGACATGCCCTGGCTAGATACAGGAATCGAATCTGGAATTAGTCGTCAACAGATATGCCCTGGCTGGATACAAGAATCGAATCTTCAAACTCTTCAGACGTGCCCTGGCTGGATATAGGAATCGAATCTGGAATTAGTCGTCAATAGATATACCATGGCTGGATACAGGAATCGAATCTTCAAACTCTTCAGACGTGCCCTGGCTGGATACAGGAATCGAATCTGGAATTAGTCGTCAACAGATATTTCCTGGCTGGATACAGGAATCGAATCTTCAAACTCTTCAGACATACCCTGGCTAGATACAGGAATCGAATCTGGAATTAGTCGTCAACAGATATGCCCTGGCTGGATACAAGAATCGAATCTTCAAACTCTTCAGACGTGCCCTGGCTGGATACAGGAATCAAATCTGGAATTAGTCGTCAATAGATATACCATGGCTGGATACAGGAATCGAATCTTCAAACTCTTCAGACGTGCCCTGGCTGGATACAGGAATAGAATCTGGAATTAGTCGTCAACAAATATACCCTGGCTGGATACAGGAATCGAATCTTCAAACTCTTCAGACGTGCCCTGGCTGGATACAGGAATCGAATCTGGAATTAGTCGTCAACAGATATGCCCTGGCTGGATACAGGAATCGAATCTTCAAACTCTTCAGACGTGCCCTGGCTGGATACAAGAATCGAATCTGGAATTAGTCGTCAACAGATATGCCCTGGCTGGATACAGGAATCGAATCTTCAAACTCTTCAGACGTGCCCTGGCTAGATACAGGAGTCGAATCTGGAATTAGTCGTCAACAGATATGCCCTGGCTAGATACAGGAATCAAATCTTCAAACTCTTCAGACGTGCCCTGGATGGATACAGGAATCGAATATGGAATTAGTCGTCAACAGATATGCCCTGGCTGGATACAGGAATCGAATCTTCAAACTCTTCAGACGTGCCCTGGCTACATACAAGAATCGAATCTGGAATTTCTTCATGCAGATATGCCCTGGCTAGATACAAGTGTCGAATCCACAAGTAATCGCTCACAGATATACCCTGGCTAGATACAGGTATCGAATCCGGAATTGCGACAGTTGATAGTAATCGTCTTTATATTGACCTTTTTCCTGAAAAGGCAAAACATTAGTTGTATGCAATGTCATGATGTATGAAATGCGTGATGTTCTCAAAATAAATGAGATTGTATGTTCATGATGCGTATGTGCATGCTATAATGTATGAAGATGTGATGTTTATGAATGTATTTTTGTCTAGGAAAATAAATCCTTGACGGATGCCGGGAAGTCAAATCCTGGGCTGATGTTGAAGAGTAGAGTTCTTCGTCTCCGCTGGGGATGATGGTTGCGAGAATAAACTTGTAGGAGAAGATGACTCTGTTGAGGGATAAACTTTGTTGAAGAGATTATTCTGCGGGGAAATACTCTGTGGGAAGAGATACTTCACTGAGGTTTTGATGATAACTCCGCTGGGGATTCCGTTGATAATCTCTGTTGGGGATTTTGGTGAACTCCGCTGGGGGATAGGAAGAACTTCGTCGTGGACGATCTTTCCGTTGTAATTAGCTGAGGATAACCCAGTTATAAGCTCTGGTGAGGAATAACCTTCTGAATAAAGCCGGGGAGAGGCGTTTATACCCTGCAGGTGATAAGCTTCCAGAATCTACTGGGGATAAGCTTCCTACTGGGGAGATTGATTCAGCTTTCCTGGGGAAACTTTTGGACTGCATTGGGAAGTGGCTCCTCTGGATGTCTGTATTCCGCCGGGGAACAATCTTAGATCAAGATTGCCGGGGATTCTTGTTAGGAATGTCTGTATACTCCGCTGGGGAATATTGAGATCTTCTGGGGGATGATCCAACTTCCTTAAGGCTGACAGTAGACTAACTCTGCTCGGAGAGAATGTTGCTGACTTGCTGGAGATACTGTGCCTTCTCTGCTCGGGGGAGAGTATGGCTGCATCTTATCTTACTCGGCGGGGAGTGAAGGTATCTGGGTTACATTCTTCAGTCGAACTTACCTTGGTACCTTGGTGGACAGAGCAACTAGATCGCTTAGACAACTCATTATTTCCCCTGTTTCTGATGTCACCTGTAATTAGTCCTTTGTTTCGCATGCAAATATTTATGAGTTAGCAATTAGTGTCAAATGCATATATCAAAAATGAACATTGGACATTCTTTGTAAAACAAAACAGAAAAAGGAAAATAATTGGCAATTTATCTGAAAAGTGAATTTGTATTGATTTTTTGAATTTGCCTGTAAATAGGCGTTTATGTATAAGAGGCTGACGTCCTAGTAAGAGAACGCCGCCGAGCAGAGTTTATACAATTTTGTGAAAAGAAAACAAAACAGCTATGTGAAAAATAATCCCACTGGGTTCCAACTCTGCTATCGCCCTTATATCTTCGAGCGTCTCATCCCTTGGCTGCTTAGTTGAAGATGAAGTTGATTGACCGATGCCGTCTAAACCTGATGGTTGATACCGGATTCTGGATGCAAGGTGATTCAATGAGACATAGTATTACGCTTTAATCCCTAACTTTTTCCTGGACCGGCCTTTCGGGTTTTCAGTCCACCGGGATACCCCTTTTTGCCCAAGCCTCCTTTTCAGGTTTTCGACTTGCCGGGTGTACAGATATTTTTCATTTCATCCCTTATTTTTGCCCGAACCCTTTTGGTTCGCCGGGAAGCCCTTATTTTTGCCTAGGTGTGTCAACCTAGCGGGTCTTTAATTCATGCGTAGTATCTTTTTACTATGTCTGCATTGGCGGGGTGAGGAAGGTCGTCACCATCCATGGTGGTTAGAATCATAGCTCCTCCCGAGAAGATATGTTTAACCACAAATGGCCCTTCGTATGTGGGGGTCCATTTACCCCTGGGATCACTTTGAGGAAGAATGATGCGCTTGATTACCAGGTCCCCAACTTGATACTCTTGTGGTCTGACTTTCTTGTTAAATGCCCTAATCATCCGTTTTTGATACGTTTGACCATGACAAATAGCATTGAGTCTCTTTTCGTCAATTAGGTTTAACTGATCAAGTCGAGTCTGGATCCAGGCATCTTCGCTCAAGCCTGCATCCTTCATTATCCGGAGAGAGGGTATCTGGACTTCAATCGGCAAGACTGACTCCATGCCATAGACCAGGGAAAAGGGAGTTGCCCCGGTTGACGTTCTTGCTGAGGTACGGTACCCATGAAGAGCGAACGGTAACATCTCGTGCCAATCTTTATAGGTCACTGTCATCTTCTGCACAATCTTTTTGATATTCTTATTAGCTGCTTCTACAGCCCTATTCATCTTCGGCCGATAAGGAGAAGAGTTATGGTGCTGTATTTTGAATTGCTTGCAGAGCTCAGTGATCATCTTGTTATTGAGATTGGTACCATTGTCTGTAATGATCCTCTCAGGTACTCTGCATCGACAGATCAGGTTGTGTCGAATGAACCGTGCCACGACGTTCTTGGTTACAATAGCGCAGGAAGCTGCTTCAACCCACTTTGTAAAGTAATCGATCGCCACCAGGATGAAGCGATGCCCGTTGGACGCTGTAGGTTTGATCTCGCCGATCATATCAATGCCCCACATTGCAAAAGGCCAAGGTGCAGTCAAGACATTCAGAGGGACTGGAGGAACGTGCACCTTATCAGCATAGATCTGGCACTTATAACATGTCCGAGAATGTTGGTAACAGTCGGCTTCCATTGTGGACCAGAAATATCCTGCCCGAAGGATTTTCTTTGCCATGGTGTGTCCACTGGAATGTGTTCCAAAGGTACCTTCATGTAGCTCTGCCATGATCCTTTTTGCTTCAGTCTTATCCACACAACGCAGTAAAGTTGAATCATGGTTTCGCTTGTATAGAATGCCATTGCTGAGGAAGAACTTTGCAGCGAACCTTCTCAGGAATTTCTTGTCATTGACAGATGCACCCTCGGGGTATTCTTGAGCTTCCAGGTACCTCTTCACATCATGATACCAAGGTTTTTCAGTTACCTCTTCAACTTTAAGATCACAGCAATATGCAAGTTCGTCCAATTTCCAAATAATGATCCGGGGCGCCTCGTTGTCCCATTTGAATTTGAACATAGAAGACATCATAGCCAGCGCGTCTGCCAACTGATTCTCCTCTCTTGGGAAGTGTTCAAAAGTTATCTCCGTGAAATGGGGGATCAGCGTCAACACACACTCTTTGTAAGGAATGAGATTTGGATGTTTCGTATCCCACTCGCCTTTGATCTGATTGATCACGAGAGTGGAATCTCCGAAGACACTCAGAAATTTGATCCTTAAGTCAATTGCAGCTTGGAGACCCAAGATACACGCCTCATACTCCGCCATGTTGTTGGTGCAGTTGAAGCATAGTCGGGCAGTAAGTGGAGTATGAGTGCCTTTTGGGGATATGATCACAGCGCCGATACCGTTACCCAAAGCGTTGGAGGCTCCGTCAAAGTGCATAGACCATCGGGATTGTGATCGGTGGATTTAGAACTGACTGTTTAACGCTGGTTCGCAAAATGTCGCGGAAGCAAGAGTCACCACCGTCTTTTATTTTCTCCAACATGGACAGGACAAAAGCACAGCAAAATTCCTTATGAGAATAGTTCTCGGTTCGGGAGGTAGATTTATAGAAAGGGAAGGTGTTAGCACCCTTTATATCCATGGTTATCCATGGGCTCTTAGATACTTGCTCTTATGTTTTCAAAAGGTTCGCTTTTCAAAATGTGAGTGGGTTTTGCAAAAGTTTCTTTGAAAGTTTTCTGAATAACTCTTGTATCAGTCCTCAAGAGTGTTTGAAAATTTGTTTTGAAAGCTTTTTGAAAAGTGTCAGTGTGAAAAGAGTTTTGATTTGTTTTTTAGAGAGAGCAAGTATCTATGAGTCATCTACCTACCCTAAGGAATTAGGCTGCGTAAATGTCCTTAAGGTAGTGCCATCCCACCATTGAGAGGTAGGTAGCACCACCGTTAGAGCTGTTCAGGTCAATTCGTTTTTAGGGACAGTGTGGTCACCAGAGCAACAGTAGGACACCTTAGAAGCTACCCTTATGTCCTTGATCCTTTTTTAATCCGAGGCAACCGTTTCGAGGCAACTGGATCATGGACATAAGGACTTACTAAAACGTCCTATACTCGACGACCACGTTTCGAAGGCAACAGGTGAGGCGTACCCTAGAAGTGGTGTGTGAATTGTGTGTCGTTTTCAGTTTAACAGTTATCTTTAATCATGCATTTGTGAGCTACGCTTGTTTTTAATTAGCCATACATTCTTTCATGCGATTTAGAATTTAAGAGTGCGGAAATTTAAATGCGGAAAGATAAAAAACTACGCTATTACAAGGCGCGGGTCTATACATCGCCAAATTACAAAGACCCGTTTTTGATAAAAGTGCGGAAAGTAAAAGAATGCGGTAAACCTAATTACTATTACAACCTTGAGCAGTTACATAATATTCAAAAAGAAAATAATGCGCGAAATAGAAATTAAAATTAGGACGTCCGAGGGTTTTGACCCTTTTGAAATTAAATTGAATTAAAGTCTATTTAATTATTTAATTAAAGAAAAGAAGGAAAAGAAAATGTTTTTATGTTTTTGGTATTTAATGAAATAGAGAAAATTAAAATCAAGAGAAACCCTAATCCTAAGTTATTTTCAATTATTAATAAAAAGAAATATTAAAGTTACTCTAATTTACTGATTAATTAATGTACATGTTTATTTACAAAAATAAATAGTAATTATAATAATAAATAATGAGAAAAATAATTAATTAAGAAAAAGGATAAAATGTCAAAAACCTAATTCTACATATTTTATTTATTAAGAAAAGATTAAAGTTTAAAACCTAAATTATCTAAGTTAATTATTAGTTAGTTATTCACAAAAATAAATTAATGAGTAAATTAATAAATAATTAACATATTTTGTATTTTTGATTTTTTCTGTTTTTATTATGAAAAGAAAATTATTTTAGGTGAATTAAATAAAAATAATTAAAAAGAATTAGAAAAGAAAAGAAAATAGAATTGAAAAAATATACAAACCAAGGGGGTATCAGGCCCAGAATGGAGGTGTTATTGAGGAATTCAGGCCCATCAGCCAAGGGCCTTGTTTGACTTTTCTGATCATGCATATGCTGGTTGACTGGACCATATGATGGTCTTCATCTTCTGACTCTTGGATGGGAGCTCATGGCCATGTGGCAAGCTTGGACGTGAGGCTGCATGATGGACCCTGGGGCGTGCACTGCATGGGAATGGATTAGACAAAATAATAACAATTATATGGGAGACCTGAGAATCGAACCCAGGTCCCAATGCTTACCAAGCGTGTCTCTTGCCAATTGAGCTGTTGTGCGCGTTTGCATATGTAATGGAACACAAATATTATAATAAAAAACAAAAGTTAATGATATAAAACAAGAAAAACGTGCCAGATTTTTGAATGCTCCAACCATGTGATGACACGCTAGCCTTCTTCTTCGCTTATCTGCAAAAACATAAAACAAGTAGCGGGGGTTTTAAACCCCCACAAACTGAAACCTGTAAAAATAGCGATTAGAAGAGGGGTTAATATAAAAAGGGCGCGATTGTTTCAAACGATTCGTCTTGTTGCCACGAATATGTCCATACAGGTTTGGTGGTCTAATTTTACCATATATGAAAAACCCCTAATTTTGAAGTTCTGAAACCCTAGGTATCTCTCATGGCATATTTTGATACAGGATGCTATAGTTCAATTGAATGGTACCAACAGCTTCAGAATGTCCCTATGAGTATGAATCAATCCAAAAAAATTGTTAAAAGCGCATGAATGATGATATACGAATTTAGAAAATATAGCAAACCGTGTCACTTGTATCTTCTGATTCTTTGCGCGTTTGGAATGATTCTTGATGCTAACAGATTCCTGGAAGGTCTAGCAATGTATTAGAATCGTTTTTAGGCCTTGAATTGTCCTCTAACCATGAAATCAGTTTCAAGCTTTTCTTGAGTTTTTTGCAATTTGGTTATGAGTTTGTGAGCAGCTTTTCGTGTCTTTCTCCATTAGGTTTCCTTGTGCATATGTATGTGAACGATTCTAGGTCAAAAAACAAGCCCAAAGGTCCATGAATTGATGTCTTGGATATTTGATTTTCAATTATATCAATTTCAATCTTTTTCCATTGAAACCCTTGCCAATCATGGAAAATCTTCCCTTTTTGAATGTGAAACGACTTGCCACCTTTCCCTAGTTTGATTTGCTGCACAAAAAGATTTGAAAAAGCATTATTTGATATTTTCTCATAATTAAATCTAATTAAATGAATTAATAAGAATAAAAATTCAATTAATTAATTAAAAATAAGAAAATAAATCCCTTTGAGCTCAATGGGTCGTGCATAGGCTTTGGGTAATGATTCAAGGAAGAATTTGAGGCCCATTAGCAAATTTGAAGCCTTTTGTGCAAAGTTGACTTTTCAAAATTCCCAAAAATTTCCCAACTTCTCCAATGCATATCTTGCTCAATTTTGAGGCTATGAACATGTTCTTGGACATTTTGGAAAGGTCTTGAAGTCCTCTAACCAATGCCTTTGGTCCCATGTTATTTTGATTTACCAATCTCAAGTTATGGTCTTTGACTTAAAGTGCCTTTTTGTTGACTTTTGAAAATGACCTATAATGTTGAAATTGATAACTTTTTGTGAGAGCATTTCTTGGACTTGGAGTGTGAAGATGAGTTGTAGGAAATGTCATCCTCTTAAAAATGAGCTTTGTATGGAATTTTTCTGATAAACCATGAAGAAGTTATGCCTTGGTCAATTTGCAGTTGACTTTTCAGCTGTCCAAAAATAGAAACTTTTGCATCTTGAGACTTTTTGAGCCATGCTTTGAGAAATCATTATCAAGAATTGATCAAATGATGTTTGTGGCTTCAAAATAAGATGTTGACCAAAAATTTTGACTTTTGACTGTCAAATGACCATTTTGCCCCTGCAGTTGACTGTGAAGCATTTAGGGTTTTTGACTGTGCAATTTGATGCTGTGAGTCTTGAAACTTGACATATGGATACTTGACAATGTATGTAGGCTTATGGGACTTGATTGGACCCTTGAAAATCTCAATTTCTTTGCAAGAACCAAAACCCTAATTTTGACTGTGTTAGGAGGCAATTGGACTGTGCAACCCTTGAGAGATTTTGAAGCTTGATCTTGGCAAATCTTGAAGAATATGGGAGGGCAAATTTTGGGGTACAACAGTTGCCCCTGTTCAATCTTCTTAGACCTGAGGATGTAGATTAGCTGGCGTGCCTTTCGTAATCCGAAGGTGGAAGATGATTGAACACTAGAGTGCCCAGAAATTTGCACTCGCATAATAGAATGTTAGCGATGTGACGTAGGGAATGGGCTTACAGATGCCATTTGGAGACTGATGGATAGGAGGATGGGCTTATAGATGCCATCTGGAAGTATGAAAGAACCTTGTCGGGAATGGGCTTATAGATGCCATTTGGAGACTGTCGGTATGTGGATGGGCTTACAGATGCCATCGGGAGGTTGTCGATTGCGTAAGAGATTCCTTAGTGAGAACTTGCGTACCTGAGAAAGAAAAATAATTACCTGGCCTGTTACAGAGATTGATCTTCAAACTCTTTATGTAGATGTGCCCTGGCTGGATACAGGTGTCGAATCTCTAGATTCTTCATGCAGATGTGCCCTGACTGGATACAGGTATCGAGTCTACAATCAGTTACTCGCAGATGTGCCCTGGCTAGATATACGAATCGAATCCGAAATTAGTTGTCAACAGATACACCCTGGCTGGATACAGGAATCTGATCTTCAAACTCTTTAGACGTACCCTGGCTGGTTACAGGAATCGAGTCCGGAATAGTCATCAACAGATACACCCTGGCTGGATACAGGAATCGGATCTTCAAACTCTTCAGACGTACCCTGGCTGGTTACAGGAATCAAGTCCGGAATAGTCGTCAACAGATACACCCTGGCTGGATACAGGAATCGGATCTTCAAACTCTTCAGACGTACCCTGGCTGGTTACAGGAATCGAGTCCGGAATAGTCGTCAACAGATACACCCTGGCTGGATACAGGAATCGGATCTTCAAACTCTTCAGACGTACCCTGGCTGGTTACAGGAATCGAGTCCGGAAATAGTCGTCAACAGATACACCCTGGCTAGATATAGGAATCGGATCTTCAAACTCTTCAGACGTACCCTGGCTGGTTACAGGAATCGAGTCCGGAAATAGTCGTCAACAGATACACCCTGGATGGATACAGGAATCGGATCCTCAAACTCTTCAGACGTACCCTGGCTGGTTACAGGAATCGAGTCTGGAATAGTCGTCAACAGATACACCCTGGCTGGATACAGGAATCAGATCTTCAAACTCTTCAGATGTACCCTGGCTGGTTACAGGAATCGAGTCCGGAAATAGTCGTCAACAGATACACCCTGGCTGGATACAGGAATCAGATCTTCAAACTCTTCAGACGTACCCTGGCTGGTTACAGGAATCGAGTCCGGAAATAGTCGTCAACAGATACACCCTGGCTGGATACAGGAATCGGATTCTCAAACTCTTCATACGTACCCTGGCTGGTTACAGGAATCGAGTCCGGAATAGTCGTCAACAGATACACCCTGACTGGATACAGGAATCGGATCCTCAAACTCTTCAGACGTACCCTGGCTGGTTACAGGAATCGAGTCCAGAAATAGTCGTCAACAGATACACCCTGGCTGGATACAGGAATCGGATCCTCAAACTCTTCAGATGTACCCTGGCTGGTTACAGGAATCGAGTCCGGAAATAGTCGTCAACAGATACACCTTGGCTGGATACAGGAATCGGATCTGGAATCACGACAATTGATAGTAATTATCTTTGGATTGACATTTGTCCTGAAAAGACAAAATGTTAGTTGTATGCGATGCCATGATGTATGACATGCGTGATGTTCTCAGAATAAATGAAATTGTAGGTTCATGATGCGTGTATGCATGCTAAGATGTGATGAATGTATGTGTTTTTTTTGTCCAGGAAAGTAAATCCTTGACGGGTGCCGGGAAGTTGAATCCTGGGCTGATGTGGAAGAGTAGAGCTTTTGTTTCCGCTGGGAGTGATAGTTGCAAGAATACCGGTAGGAGCAGATGACTCCGTTGCTGAATAAACTTGGCGAATAGATTACTCTGCGGGGAGTGAACTCTGTGGGGAAAGAGAGGTTCTTTGTTGAGATGTTGATGATAACTCCGCTGGGGATACCGTTGATGTGTTTTATTGGAAAATTTGATGAACTTCGCTGGGGATAGGAAGACTTTGCCGGGGACGATCTTTCCGTGGTTAATGGCTGAGGATAACCCAGTTATATCCTGGTGGGGAAATAACCTTTGAATAAAGCCGGGGGGAGCGTTCGTGCTATGCAGGGGTAAGCTTCCAGAATCTACTGGGGATAAGCTTCCTGTTGGGGAGATGGATTGAACTCTTCTGGGGAAACTTTTGGACTGCACTGGGAAATGGCTCCACTGGGTGTTCGGTATACCGCCGGGGAACAATCTTAGATCAAGATTGTCGGGGATGCTTGTTAGGAATGTCCATATACCGCTGGGGAATGTTGAGATCTTCTGGGGCTAATCCAACTTCCTTAATGCTGATAGTAGGCTAACTCTGCTTGGGGAGAGTGTCGCTGACTTGCTGGAGATACTGTGCCTTGTAGGGCTGATTGGGAGACCAACTGCTTAGGGAGTAATGTTGAGTTTTGGCGACTTCACTGGGGAATGGAGGTAACTGGGTTATATTCTTCAGTCGAACTTACTCTGGTACCTTGGTGGACAGCGCAATTAGATTGCTTAGACAACTCATTATTGCCCCTGCTTCTGATGTCACCTGTAATTAATCCTTTGTTTCACATTCAAATATTTATGAGTTAGCAATTAGTGTCAAATGCATATATCACAATTGAACATTGGACGTTCTTCGCAAAACAAAACGGAAAAAAGAAAAACAATTGGCAATTGGTCTGAAAAGCGAATTTGTATTGATTTTTGAATTTGCCTGTAAATAGGCGTTTATGTACAAGAGGATGACGTCCTGGTAAGAGAACGC
This sequence comes from Vicia faba, assembly GCA_948472305.1. Taxonomy (NCBI): domain Eukaryota; kingdom Viridiplantae; phylum Streptophyta; class Magnoliopsida; order Fabales; family Fabaceae; genus Vicia; species Vicia faba. The sequence goes on from OX451736.1 coordinate 104,741,921, forward strand.
CGCCGAACAATAGAGTTTTATACAATTTTGTGAAAAGGGAAAACAAAACAGCTATGTGAAAAGATAATCCCACTGGGTTCCAACTCTGCTATCGCCTTTATATCTTCGAGCGTCTCATCACTTGGCTGCTTAGTTGAAGATGAAGCTGATCGATCTATGCCGTCTAAACTTGATGTCTGATACCGGATTCTGGATGCAAGGTGATCCAATGAGACATAGTATTACGCTTTAATCCCTAACTTTTGCCTGGACCGCCCTTTCGGGTTTTCAGTCCACCGGGATACCCATTTTTGCCCAAGCCGCCTTTTCAGGTTTTCGACTTGCCGGGTGTACAGATTTTTTTTATTTTATTTCATCCCTCATTTTGCCCGAACCCTTTTGGTTCGCCGGGAAGCCCTAATTTTTGCCTAGGTATGTCAACCTAGCGGGTCTTTTATCATGCGTAGTATCTTTTTACTATGTCTGCATTGGCGGGGTGAGGAAGGTCGTCACCATCCATGGTGGTTAGAATCATGGCTCCTCCTGAGAACACATGTTTAACCACAAATGGCCCTTCGTACGTATGGGTCCATTTGCCCATGGGATCACTTTGAGGAAGAATGATGCGCTTGATTACCAGGTCCCCAACTTGATACTCTTGTGGTCTGACTTTCTTGTTAAATGCCCTGATCATCCGTTTTTGATACGTTTGACCATGACAAATAGCAGTGAGTCTCTTTTCATCGATTAGGTTTAATTGATCAAGTCGAGTCTGGATCCAATCATCTTCGCTCAGATCTGCATCCTTCATTATCCGGAGAGAGGGTATCTGGACTTCAATCGGCAAGACTTCCTCCATGCCGTAGACCAAGGAAAAAGGTGTTGCCCCGGTTGACGTCCTTACTGAGGTACGGTACCCATGAAGAGCGAACGGTAACATCTCGTGCCAATCTTTGTAGGTCACTGTCATCTTCTGCACAATCTTTTTAATATTCTTATTAGCTGCTTCTACAGCCCCATTCATCTTCGGCCAGTAAGGAGAAGAGTTGTGGTGCTGTATCTTGATATGCTCGCAGAGCTCAGTGATCATCTTGTTATTAAGATTGGTACCGTTGTCCGTAATGATCCTTTCCGGGACGCCGTATCGACAGATCAGGTTATGCCGAATGAACTGTGCCACGACATTCTTGGTTACAGTAGCATAAGAAGCTGCTTCAACCCACTTTGTAAAGTAATCGATCACTACCAGGATGAAGCGATGCCCGTTGGATGCCGTAGGTTTAATCTCGCCGATCATATCAATGCCCCACATTGCGAAAGGCCAAGGTGCAGTCAAGACATTCAGAGGGACTTGAGGAACATGCACCTTATCTGCATAAATCTGGCATTTGTGACATGTCCGAGAATGTTGGTAACAGTCGGCTTCCATTGTGGACCAGAAATATCCTGCCTGAAGGATTTTCTTTGCCATGGTATGTCCACTGGAATGTGTTCCGAAGGTACCTTCATGTAGTTCTGCCATGATCTTTTCTGCTTCAGTCTTATCCACACAACGCAGTAGGGTTGAATCATGGTTTCACTTGTATAGAATGCCGTTGCTAAGGAAGAACTTTGCAGCGAAACTTCTCAGAAACTTTTTGTCGTTGATAGATGCACCTTCGGGGTATTCCTGAGCTTCCATATACTTCTTCACCTCATAATACCAGGGTTTTTCAATTACTGTCTCAGCCTCAAGATCACAACAATATGCAGGTTCGTCCAGTTTCCAGATAATGATCCGGGGAGCCTCATTGTCCCACTTGACCTTGAACATGGAAGACATCGTAGCTAACGCGTCCGCCAACTGATTCTCCTCTCTTGGGAAGTGTTCAAAAGTTATCTCTGTGAAATGGGGGATCAATGTCAACACACACTCTTTGTAAGGAGTAAGATTCGGATGTTTCGTATCCCACTCGCCTTTGATCTGATTGATCACGAGAGCGGAATCTACGAAGACACTCAGAAACTTGATCCTTAAGTCAATTGCAGCTTGAAGACCCATGATGCATGCCTCATACTCCGCCATGTTGTTGGTGCAGTTGAAACATAGCCGGGCGGTGAGTGGAGTATGAGTGCCTTGAGGGGATATGATCACAGCGCCGATACCATTACCCAAAGCGTTGGAGGCTCCGTCAAAGTGCATAGACCATCAGGATCCTTCCTCAGGTCCTTCATCTGGTCCAGGTACTTCACAATCAGTCACTACCATGATGTTCTCGTCTGGAAACTCAAAGTTCATTGACTGGTAGTCGTCTACTGCCTGGTGTGCCAAGTGGTCTGCCAATACACTTCCCTTGATAGCTTTCTGAGTCGTGTACTGGATGTCGTATTCCGTCAAGATCATCTGCCATCTTGCTATTCTCCCAGGCAGAGCAGGCTTTTCGAATATGTACTTTATCGGATCCATCTTTGAAATCAAAAGAGTAGTGTGAGTCAGCATATACTGTCTCAGCCGGCGAGCAGCCCATACCAAAGCGCAACAAGTTTTCTCGAGCAGTGAGTATCGGGTCTCACAGTCGGTAAAATTTTTGCTAAGGTAATAAATGGCGTGCTCTTTTCGGCCAGACTCGTCATGCTGCCCCAGCACACACCCCATTGAGCTGTCAAGTACTGTCAGGTATAGTATTAGAGGTCTCCCTTCAACCGATGGCATAAGAATGGGTGGTTCTTGGAGATACTCTTTGATTCTGTCAAAAGCGGCCTGACATTCATCGTTCCAACGTACTACCTGATCTTTCTTCAGCAGCTTGAAGATTGGTTCACAAGTAGCAGTTAGGTGCGAGATGAATCGGGCAATGTAATTCAGACGTCCTAGAAAGCCTCTGACTTCTTTCTCTTTCTTGGGTACTAGCATCTCTTGTATGGCTTTAACCTTGGCAGGGTCCACTTGAACACCCTTGTCACTTACGATGAAGCCTAGCAACTTTCCAGATCTTACCCCGAAGGTGCACTTGTTCGGGTTCAACCTCAGCTTGTACAACTTCAAACAGTCAAACAGCTTCTGTAGATGGTCAAGGTGTTCCTCCTCAGTTTGGGACCTTGCAATCATATCGTCAACATACACTTCAATCTCATGATGGATCATGTCATGAAATAAAGCAATCATGGCACGTTGGTAGGTTGCCCCAGCATTCTTCAACCCGAATGGCATGACCTTGTAACAGAAGGTGCCCCACTGAGTAACAAAGGTAGTCTTTTCCATATCTTCAGGAGCCATCTTGATCTGATTGTAACCTGAAAAGCCGTCCATGAAGGAGAACACCTTGTGTTGAGAAATATTGTCAACCAGAATGTCGATGTGAGGCAGGGGGAAGTCATCCTTGGGGCTCGCCCTGTTCAGATCCTTGTAGTCAACACACATTCGGACCTTACCATCTTTCTTCGGCACCGGAACCACGTTGGCAACCCACTGAGGGTAAGAAGTCACTGCTAGAAACCCGGCATCAAATTGCTTCATAACCTCAGCTTTGATCTTTTCGGAAATCTCTGGACGCATACGGCGGACCTTTTGTTTAACCGGAGGGCAGTCTTCCTTGGTAGGCAAGTGATGGACCACAATGTCAGTATCCAACCCAGGCATGTCTTCGTAGGACCAGGCGAAGATTTCCACATAATCATGCAACATCTGAACCAACCGTTGTTTTACGCTAAGCTCCAGATTGGCACCAATCTTAACTTCCTTTCTATCTGTCTCAATACCCAGATTTACCATTTCCACTGGCTCTTCATGTGGCTGAATGGCCCTCTCTTCCTGAAGTAACAGTCTTGCAAGCTCGCCAGGCACTTCGCAATCATCTTCACCTTCGTCTTCGGCTAAGTTGATCGGATTTTCGAAGTCATAACTAGCAGTAGCAGAGTCGTTACCAGTGAGATCCAGAGTGGATTGAAACTTGTATAAGTGAGTGTGTGTAAATACAGCTGTTTTGCAATATATAAAGAAAGAAAGGAAGGGAGCACAAGATTTGAAATGCGAAAAACGTCCAATGTATTTATTCATGATATATGGAAATGACAAGTAATAAGCCCTCACAAATGAAGCCACGGTGCCCCGGGTAAGACACCGGGCCATAAAGTTTCAATTTATTGTTTATTACAAATTTAAAAACAAAGGAATTCATTACTGCGTAACAAAAGTAACAGGTATGTAGTCTTTTGCGGTCCAATTATTCAGTCCACCATCGGCCGTCGGGTAGATCCAGCTATCAAACTCTGATTCCTCCGCATCGCCTTCAATAGCATTCACTCCCGGGTTGGTGATGAACACGAGAGGTCTTCCGATCTTTGCTTTGCGTACAGCCCTCTGAGCCTCTGCAGTGAAACCCAGCCCAAATTTGTCAGTTTTAGGAGTAAAATCAGGGAGCCTGCCCCAGTTTGCACATTCACCTTTTTCAATCACAGCCCGAACGTCCTTCAAGGAAGCCATCTTCAAAGGAAAGTCTTCTTCAATTACTGTTTCTGTTGACGCCAATGTTGGAGGTACCTCTTCAAAATGTTGAAAGGGGGTTTCAATAAACTCCCCGTCCATCTCTATATACCGGAACGAGTTCAGATGACTAACCATGTATTCTTCCTCCCCCTTCACAGTATCAATCTTCCCTCTGACAGGGTACTTGAGCTTCTGGTGTAGAGTGGAGGTCACAGCCCCAGCCTTGTGAATCCAAGGTCGACCCAGCAAACAGGAATAAGATGGATGGATGTCCATCACATAGAACGTTGAATCAAATACTTGAGAGCCAACCCGAATCAAAATATCTACCTCACCATGAACCATCCTCTTCGACCCGTCAAAGGCTCGGACCACGATGTTACTAGGCTTCAACTCCAGACCCTCACAATCCAACCTGTCCAAGGCCTTCTTGGGCAATACATTCAGCGAAGAACCGGTGTCCACCAATACGTGTGCGAGAGTAGTGCCCCTGCATTCAATGGAGACATGCAGGGCATCATTTTGGTTCCTTCCTTTGGCGGTCAGATCAGCATCAGAGAAACCCAGCCCATTGTCAGCGGTCAGGTTAGCTACGCAATCAGTGAATTGATCAGCAGACGTCTCTTGTGGCACATGAGCCGTCTTCAGAAACGAAATTAGGGCCTTGGCGTGGGCCTCTGAGCATAACAACAATGATAGCATAGAGATCTTGGAGGGGGTATGCCCCAGCTGCTCAACGACGTTGAAGTCGCTCTTCTTAATAATCTTGAGGATTTCCTCCATCTCTTGCTGGGAGGCTTCAACATTGACAGTTTTTGGTGCCTCCATCTGGGCAGGCATATCAGCAATCCCTTTGCCCCGAGTGTCAGATGACTCGGCAGCAGGGGTAGAAACTTGAAGAGGTGCATTTGTAGGCGTGATAATAAGAGGTCTTCGGATAGCTGGTGGCGAAATGTCAGACGAGAAGAGCCTGCCACTGCGAGTGACTTTAGCGGGACCGGTGATGTTACTGATACCGGTACTAGTGTTGAACTCCTGCTTCACTCCAAGCACATATACATCTGCCCCATAGTGCCATGGGACAGCCTTGTCAGACTTGTAGGGGATGGGCCCCGGAACAGTAATGGTTATAGGTGCAACAAACATGATTTTGACTGGCTTCCTCGGGGGAGCCTTGGTAGGATTATTGAAGATGGTGACAACAGATACTTCTTCGGTAGGAACAATAGGAACAACGGTCTTCTTGAATAAGATCTCTTTGCTATCCATAAGGCTTTGGATGCCTGATTTCAGCAACGGACAACCAGTAGGCAAAACAGCACACAGAAGGCAACCCTTACTACAACCCGGAAATAAACCGGCCAGCAGCAGGTTCCTCTTGAAAGTCAATAAAGGGGTAGCAACATCATCCACAGAAACTGCATACAGGTCTTCCTCAATAGCATTTACTCCATGCTGGGGCATAGGAGAAGTCACAACGTTGGGCCTTTCTGGCGCCTCAAACTGTATTTCCTTTGCATCGATAAGGTCCTGAACCTTATTTCTTAGGGCCCAGCAATCATCAGTAGAATGCCCCGGGCTATCAGAGTGATAAGCACAGCGGGCATTTGGATTATACTTCGGAGAGGTCGTGTTCACCACCTTCGGAGCTTCTCTGACGGTTACCAAGTTGGTCGATAGCAGTTGTGGCAAGATCTGTGACAAGGTCATACTAAGCCGAGTAAATTCTCTTCTGGGTCTCTCACCCCTTGGTTGGTTAAGTTGCCGAGGAGCGGCAGCAAGCTTTGCAATCACCACCGCGTTGACAGCTTGGCGGCGTTCTGGTTTATTTTGCCTTCTGGGCCCATACACAGCACTGGCTTCTTTTTGAAAGGCTTCTTCTCAGAACTTGAGGACGCACCTTTCTGTATCTTCCCTGATTTCATTCCAGCCTCTATCCTTTCCCCAGTCAGAATGAGATCTGTAAACCCTGCAGACGAATTGCCAATGAGATGATTGAAGAACGGCCCGGTTAGGGTCCCTAAGAACATGTCCACTAGTTCACGGTCGGTTAATGGTGGCTGCACCCTGCCAGCCAGGTCCCTCCACTTCTGCGCATACTCTTTAAAACCTTCTCCCGATCCTAGCGACATACCCTGGAGTTGGGTACGTGTAGGAGCGAGGTCGGCATTATATTGATACTGCTTGTAAAAAGAAGTAGTCAATTCCTCCCAGTTATGAACCTTGGTTCCATCCAGCTGATAGAACCATTCGAGATGAGTCCCTGAAAGACTCTCCTGGAAGAAATGGATCCATAAGTTCTTATCCACAGTATACGGCTGAATCTTCCGTGCATAAGATCTGAGATGTAACTTAGGGCAGGACGCCCCGTCATACTTAGCAAAAGATGGTGCTTTGAACTTATGTGGGATTACCATACCAGAAGATAGACCTAAGTCTCCAAAATCCAAACCAGGCACTTGTTGAATTTCCATGGCATTCAGACGGTCCTCTAACTGCTTGTACTTGTCTTCAGCTGGAGGATACTGCTCCTCATTGAAATCAGTCTCGTTGTCAGAGACCACCGGACTAGGAACCCTTCCCCCTTGGGGACTTCCTTTCCCTACAGAAGAACTAGCTTAATCAACCTCATTCTACAGTGTGTTACCAAACCTCCAGCCAGTGTTGAATAGTACCATTCTCTTTTTCTTCTTCTTGACCAGCAGAGCCTTCAATTCCTCTTGTCCTTGGGCCAAACTCATGATCAGCTCTTGGAATTGGGCGTTCTGAGCCTGGAGGGCCTTGATGGATTGCTCAGTAGATGATTCAGGATTCATGATGCTGAAATAAACAGCGAAGAACATTAAGCAACCTGAAAAGAAGAATACTTGTGATGCACATGATGAATGGAATGCGTATGATTTATGTTTTCAAAGACAATCGGGATTCAACTTTGTAAACAAAAAGGAAACGCACTTCATTAGATTCAACTTTGAAATTTAAATTGTTCAACAGATTTCCCTTAGGCGTTACATAAAATGGAAATACTGAAAAGGGAAATAAAAACTGTAAAAGAACATCCAAAGCTCATCATTGATCCCATGGTCTCCTCTTCTCAGTACGGATGTAGTCATTCAAGGCTCGCTCATTCTCCAAATGCTTTGTCAGCTTCTGGATCTTCAATTCCTGTTCGTTGAACTTTTCCCGATACAAATCCCGTTCTTCTCGTAGTTGCGCCCAAGACCTCTTTAGTGTATCAACGTCAGTAGGTATCTGAGGAGGGAGAACAGTTGGAGGAGCCCCATCTCTATTAGGATATTCAAGAATGATGGGTCTGACAACTTCATATGGCATACCTAGCTTCTGAGCACAGATGCGGACCCATTTGTAGTAGGATTCCATAGGTAGAGAAGTCTTCGGTCCCAACTCTTGTGGGTCAGCTTTGTGAATTCTGTCCCAAGCTTTGATGAACCTACGACGCAGCTCGTCACTATCTACCTGAAACTCGAAACTGATGTGAGGCACCAACATCTCATGAGGCCCTGCTCTTATGGCTCTTCCAAACTGACGGAGCGCTAGACATGGATTATAAGAGATCCCTCCTTGGGTACCAATCAAAGGAACATTAGGATATTCTCCGAAATGATCAATAACAGCTACCTCATCCAAACCTCTGAGAGTCCAAATGATGACCTTATCAGTGACAGACATTAACCTATGGGCCCAACCTTTTCCTTATTTGTTCTTCAGCACGAACTTAGGGAGGTGCGAAATAAACCACCTCACTAACAAAGGAATACAACACCACAGA